>OU785237.1:8927500-10177500 GCA_917051295.2 Erebia ligea | reverse complement strand
GACCTGGAGAGTGACATAGGCTACTTTTTATCCCGGAAAAACAAACAGTTCCTGTGGGATAGCATGCTCTTTTTTTTCGCATTTTTCGTCAATCAGGCGGCAACGGCGCAACGGATCGACGTGATTTTTTGCATCGGTATATTTGAGGACCCCTAGAGTGACAAAGGCCACTTTTTATCCCGGAAAAACGTACAGTTCCTGTGGGATATAATGCTCTTTTTCTCGCATTTGTTCTTTAATTAGGCGGCAACGGAGTTACAGATTGACGTGATTTTTTGCACAGGTATAGTTGAATAGCTGGAAAGTGATTGTAACTTTTTATCCCGTAACCAACAATTCCTGTGGGATAGTATGCTCTTTTTCTCGCATTTGTTTCACCGTTCCCACGTTCAGGTTAGCCCACGTTCAGGTTATCATAACCGTCCGGTTAGCCGACGTTCAGGTTAGCCGACGTTCAGATACACCGTCGTTTAAGTTAGCCGACGTTCAAGTTATCCGACGTCCAAGTTAGCCCACGTTCAGGTTATCCCACGTTCAGGTTAGCCCACGTTCAGGTTAGCCCACGTTCAGGTTAGCCCACGTTCAGGTTAGCCGACGTTCAGATACGCCGTCGTTTAAATTAGCCGACGTTCAAGTTATCCGACGTCCAAGTTAGCCCACGTTCAGGTTAGCCCACGTTCAGGTTAGCCGTCGTTCAGATTTATTTTAGGACCAGGAAAGTAACATGTGCTACCTTAGTAACATCCTATAATCCTAATATCCTAATCCATACTAATATTATAAATGCGAAAGTCAGTTTGTTTGTTGGTTTGTTGGTTTGTTGGTTTGTTGGTTTGTTGGTTTGTCCTTCAATCACGCTTCAACGGCGCAACGGATCGACGTGATTTTTTGCATGGGTATATTTGAGGACCTGGAGAGTGACATAGGCTACTTTTTATCCCGGAAAAACAAACAGTTCCTGTGGGATAGCATGCTCTTTTTTTCGCATTTTTCGTCAATTAGGCGGCAACGGCGCAACGGATCGACGTGATTTTTTGCATCGGTATATTTGAGGACCCGAAGAGTGACATAGGCTACTTTTTATCCCGGAAAAATTAACAGTTCCTGTGGGATATAATGCTCTTTTTCTCGAATTTGTTTTTCAATCACGCTTTAACGGCGCAACGGATCGAAGTGATTTTTTGCAAGGGTATATTTGAGGACCTGGAGAGTGACATAGGCTACTTTTTATCCCGGAAAAACAAACAGTTCCTGTGGGATAGCATGCTCTTTTTTTTCGCATTTTTCGTCAATCAGGCGGCAACGGCGCAACGGATCGACGTGATTTTTTGCATCGGTATATTTGAGGACCCCTAGAGTGACAAAGGCCACTTATTATCCCGGAAAAACGTACAGTTCCTGTGGGATATAATGCTCTTTTTCTCGCATTTGTTCTTTAATTAGGCGGCAACGGAGTTACAGATTGACGTGATTTTTTGCACAGGTATAGTTGAATAGCTGGAAAGTGATTGTAACTTTTTATCCCGTAACCAACAATTCCTGTGGGATAGTATGCTCTTTTTCTCGCATTTGTTTCACCGTTCCCACGTTCAGGTTAGCCCACGTTCAGGTTATCATAACCGTCCGGTTAGCCGACGTTCAGGTTAGCCGACGTTCAGATACACCGTCGTTTAAGTTAGCCGACGTTCAAGTTATCCGACGTCCAAGTTAGCCCACGTTCAGGTTATCCCACGTTCAGGTTAGCCCACGTTCAGGTTAGCCCACGTTCAGGTTAGCCCACGTTCAGGTTAGCCGACGTTCAGATACGCCGTCGTTTAAATTAGCCGACGTTCAAGTTATCCGACGTCCAAGTTAGCCCACGTTCAGGTTAGCCCACGTTCAGGTTAGCCGTCGTTCAGATTTATTTTAGGACCAGGAAAGTAACATGTGCTACCTTAGTAACATCCTATAATCCTAATATCCTAATCCATACTAATATTATAAATGCGAAAGTCAGTTTGTTTGTTGGTTTGTTGGTTTGTTGGTTTGTTGGTTTGTTGGTTTGTTGGTTTGTTGGTTTGTCCTTCAATCACGCTTCAACGGCGCAACGGATCGACGTGATTTTTTGCATGGGTATATTTGAGGACCTGGAGAGTGACATAGGCTACTTTTTATCCCGGAAAAACAAACAGTTCCTGTGGGATAGCATGCTCTTTTTTTCGCATTTTTCGTCAATTAGGCGGCAACGGCGCAACGGATCGACGTGATTTTTTGCATCGGTATATTTGAGGACCCGAAGAGTGACATAGGCTACTTTTTATCCCGGAAAAATTAACAGTTCCTGTGGGATATAATGCTCTTTTTCTCGAATTTGTTTTTCAATCACGCTTTAACGGCGCAACGGATCGAAGTGATTTTTTGCAAGGGTATATTTGAGGACCTGGAGAGTGACATAGGCTACTTTTTATCCCGGAAAAACAAACAGTTCCTGTGGGATAGCATGCTCTTTTTTTTCGCATTTTTCGTCAATCAGGCGGCAACGGCGCAACGGATCGACGTGATTTTTTGCATCGGTATATTTGAGGACCCCTAGAGTGACAAAGGCCACTTTTTATCCCGGAAAAACGTACAGTTCCTGTGGGATATAATGCTCTTTTTCTCGCATTTGTTCTTTAATTAGGCGGCAACGGAGTTACAGATTGACGTGATTTTTTGCACAGGTATAGTTGAATAGCTGGAAAGTGATTGTAACTTTTTATCCCGTAACCAACAATTCCTGTGGGATAGTATGCTCTTTTTCTCGCATTTGTTTCACCGTTCCCACGTTCAGGTTAGCCCACGTTCAGGTTATCATAACCATCCGGTTAGCCGACGTTCAGGTTAGCCGACGTTCAGATACACCGTCGTTTAAGTTAGCCGACGTTCAAGTTATCCGACGTCCAAGTTAGCCCACGTTCAGGTTATCCCACGTTCAGGTTAGCCCACGTTCAGGTTAGCCCACGTTCAGGTTAGCCCACGTTCAGGTTAGCCGACGTTCAGATACGCCGTCGTTTAAATTAGCCGACGTTCAAGTTATCCGACGTCCAAGTTAGCCCACGTTCAGGTTAGCCCACGTTCAGGTTAGCCGTCGTTCAGATTTATTTTAGGACCAGGAAAGTAACATGTGCTACCTTAGTAACATCCTATAATCCTAATATCCTAATATATTTTATAAATGCGAAAGTGTTCTTGGAAGTTGTTCTCATTAAAGTAAAAAACAAAGGCATTAACCCTTTAGTTCGCAGGTGAAAAAAAATCAAAAATTTTCTTTTTTTGCTTTTTGGGGGGTAAATAGTAAGTATAAGAATGACTAAAAAATAGAAAAAAATCAGAGTGCAGTGTTCAGAGTGAAGAGGTCAGAGTACAGAGTGCAGAGTGCAGAGGTCAGAGTGCAGAGTTCAGAGTTCAGAGTTTAGACTTCAGAGTTCAGAGGTCAGAGTGCAGAGGTCAGAGTTCAGAGTGCAGAGTTCAGAGTGCAGAGTTCAGAGTGCAGAGTTCAGAGTTCAGAGGTCAGAGTGCAGAGGTCAGAGTTCAGAGTTCAAAGTTCAGCGTTCAGAGGTCAGAGTGCAGAGGTCAGAGGTCAGAGTGCAGAGGTCAGAGTTCAGAGTTCAAAGTTCAGAGTTCAGGGTGCAGAGTTCAGAGGTCAGAGTGCAGATGTCAGAGTGCAGAGTTCAGAGTTCAGAGTGCAGAATTCAGAGTTCAGAGTGCAGAGTTCAGACTTCAGAGTGCAGAATGCAGAGTTCAGAGTACAGAGTTCAGAGTGCAGAGGTCAGAGTTCAGAGTGCAGAGTGTTGAGTGCAGAGGTCAGAGTACAGAGTTCAGAGTTTAGACTTCAGAGTTCAGAAGTCAGAGTGCAGAGGTCAGAGTTCAGAGTGCAGAGTTCAGAGTGCAGAGTTCAGAGTTCAGAGTGCAGAGTTCAGAGTGCAGAGTTCAGAGTTCAGAGTTCAGAGGTCAGAGTTCAGAGGTCAGAGTGCAGAGGTCAGAGTTCAGAGTTCAAAGTTCAGCGTTCAGAGGTCAGAGTGCAGAGGTCAGAGTTCAGAGGTCAGAGTTCAGAGTGCAGAGTTCAAATTTCAAAGTTCAGAGTTCAGAGTGCAGAGTTCAGAGGTCAGAGTGCAGAGTTCAGAGTGCAGAGTTCAGAGTGCAGAATTCAGAGTTCAGAGTGCACAGTTCAGAGTGCATAGTTCAGAGTGCAGAGTGCAGAGGTCAGAGTTCAGAGTGCAGAGTTCAGAGTTCAGAGTGCAGAGTTCAGAGTGCAGAGTTCAGAGTGCAGAGTTCAGAGTGCAGAGTTCAGAGTGCAGAGTTCAGAGTGCAGAGTTCAGAGTGCAGAGTTCAGAGTGCAGAGTTCAGAGTGCAGAGTTCAGAGTGCAAAGTTCAGTGTTCAGAGCGCCGAGTGAAATGTCTTCAACGGCGCAACGGATCGACGTGATTTTTTGCATGGGTATATTTGAGAACCTGGAGAGTGACATAGGCTACTTTTGCCACTCGATGAAATACGTCAATTCTGAACGTCTCAGTATTCTTCTCCATGGCGCCCTCTTGCATGCTAAATTGCTTGCAGTTTTTCTCCACTAAAATATCAAGATCTGAGTTCTTGGAAATTGTTCTCATTAAAGTAAAAAACAATTACCATTTTCAAGAAAATAATAAACCAAGTATTCTCAACAAAAACTCAGTTATTGTTCCCCTGAGCCACGCGAAGCGAAGCCGCGGGTAATAGCTAGTATTTTATAAATGCGAAAGTGTTCTTGGAAGTTGTTCTCATTAAAGTAAAAAACAAAGGCATTAACCCTTTAGTTCGCAGGTGAAAAAAAATCAAAAATTTTCTTTTTTTGCTTTTTGGGGGGTAAATAGTAAGTATAAGAATGACTAAAAAATAGAAAAAAATCAGAGTGCAGTGTTCAGAGTGAAGAGGTCAGAGTACAGAGTGCAGAGTGCAGAGGTCAGAGTGCAGAGTTCAGAGTTCAGAGTTTAGACTTCAGAGTTCAGAGGTCAGAGTGCAGAGGTCAGAGTTCAGAGTGCAGAGTTCAGAGTGCAGAGTTCAGAGTGCAGAGTTCAGAGTGCAGAGTTCAGAGTGCAGAGGTCAGAGTTCAGAGTTCAAAGTTCAGCGTTCAGAGGTCAGAGTGCAGAGGTCAGAGGTCAGAGTGCAGAGGTCAGAGTTCAGAGTTCAAAGTTCAGAGTTCAGGGTGCAGAGTTCAGAGGTCAGAGTGCAGATGTCAGAGTGCAGAGTTCAGAGTTCAGAGTGCAGAATTCAGAGTTCAGAGTGCAGAGTTCAGACTTCAGAGTGCAGAATGCAGAGTTCAGAGTACAGAGTTCAGAGTGCAGAGGTCAGAGTTCAGAGTGCAGAGTGTTGAGTGCAGAGGTCAGAGTACAGAGTTCAGAGTTTAGACTTCAGAGTTCAGAAGTCAGAGTGCAGAGGTCAGAGTTCAGAGTGCAGAGTTCAGAGTGCAGAGTTCAGAGTTCAGAGTTCAGAGTTCAGAGTGCAGAGTTCAGAGTTCAGAGTTCAGAGGTCAGAGTTCAGAGGTCAGAGTGCAGAGGTCAGAGTTCAGAGTTCAAAGTTCAGCGTTCAGAGGTCAGAGTGCAGAGGTCAGAGTTCAGAGGTCAGAGTTCAGAGTGCAGAGTTCAAATTTCAAAGTTCAGAGTTCAGAGTGCAGAGTTCAGAGGTCAGAGTGCAGAGTTCAGAGTGCAGAGTTCAGAGTGCAGAGTTCAGAGTTCAGAGTGCACAGTTCAGAGTGCATAGTTCAGAGTGCAGAGTGCAGAGGTCAGAGTTCAGAGTGCAGAGTTCAGAGTTCAGAGTGCAGAGTTCAGAGTGCATAGTTCAGAGTGCAGAGTTCAGAGTGCAGAGTTCAGAGTGCAGAGTTCAGAGTGCAGAGTTCAGAGTGCAGAGTTCAGAGTGCAGAGTTCAGAGTGCAGAGTTCAGAGTGCAAAGTTCAGTGTTCAGAGCGCCGAGTGAAATGTCTTCAACGGCGCAACGGATCGACGTGATTTTTTGCATGGGTATATTTGAGAACCTGGAGAGTGACATAGGCTACTTTTGCCACTCGATGAAATACGTCAATTCTGAACGTCTCAGTATTCTTCTCCATGGCGCCCTCTTGCATGCTAAATTGCTTGCAGTTTTTCTCCACTAAAATATCAAGATCTGAGTTCTTGGAAATTGTTCTCATTAAAGTAAAAAACAATTACCATTTTCAAGAAAATAATAAACCAAGTATTCTCAACAAAAACTCAGTTATTGTTCCCCTGAGCCACGCGAAGCGAAGCCGCGGGTAATAGCTAGTTAGGTATATATGTAGCTCATGAAATGTGTGTGTAAAGAAAGCTTACATAATAGTTATTTGTTATACAAGAGTGAAAAGTTGTTTTTTAACCGCGTGCTCAATTTTGATGACCGAGCAAGCGAAGGATTCTAAAATTGAATCACGAGCGGAGCGAGTGATTCAAAAATTAGAATCCTGAGCGTTAGCGAGGGAATCAAAAGAGCACGAGGTGAAAAATCTTTTCACTCGAGTGCAACACGTAATTTTTCATCCCACCTCAGCGAGGAAATGACTTACTTAATGCAAAAAAAACACAAGGTAACTTTTCATCCCACCTCAGCGAGGAAATGACTAAATGCAAAAAAAATCACAAGATTAAATTCAATTCTGTTAATTTCTTCGTCACTAGAATCACTCATTTTAGGTTTTTCACTTATTTTCAATTTTCTTGTTTTTAATCGGTTTTAATTTTAAACAATATGACGTGAAAGAAAATGGTGCGCGCAAAGCAAATTAAAAAAGTGCACCAAGAAGGTTACGAGTGTGAGTTTTTAACAAATTAAAAACGATTGTATGGAAATTCGGCACCATAGAGGTACAAGTAAATAGGTTTTAATGATGTTTTGAATTCACAAACTTCATAGACGAGTGATATTTACTAACGTGCACACGAGGTTCTAAATTCAATTTACTTTATCCTCTAGAGGATAATAACGGCTTTTACCATCAGATATCGAAGAATAAAAATACTCTTTCCGAGATGGTGGGATGAAAAGTACATTTTCTTTTACTTTGACGAGAAAATGGTCAAGTTCATTACGTCTAAAACTAGTCTGTTATAAATATAATTGATGGTTTTATATTCAAAATAAGATGTACAAGTAGGTAGCTAGATTAGGTAGGTAAGTACTTACATGTTTGTCTAGTTCAGTAACTAAAGGCATCATTTATTTATTTTAGGCAAGTAAGTATAAGTAAGTATGATATCCGGAGGGTGGCTGGCATCGATTGGATGCGGAAAGCCGAGGAAAGAACACGTTGGCGCTACTTGAAAGAGGCCTATGTCCAACAGTGGATGCACAACGGCTGATGATGATGATGATGAGGCAAGTAAGTACTTTTATCTAATTTCCTCTTTGTTTCTTAGGAAAAGACTTTCAATTTACCTAAGTAGGTAGGTTGATAGTTTATTATGATGATAAGATATAATAGATATTGCGTCTCTATCACATAATATCATAATATAAGGCAGGTATTTATCACTCACGTAGAATAAGGCTTATAACGATTACGCAGTTGGTACTTATTTTTCAGAAGCGTTTAACAGCTGCGGGCTGCCCATGCTTTAATCATCGTTGAGATTATACTGATTATAGGTACATGTAGTCTATGAGTTGGTGGTAACAAACTTTGATTTGAAGAAGGCACGCGGTGATGATAATATTATTAAGTCTGACAGTCCCTTCTCACTGCGAGAAGAGACTCGTGCCGAGTGGTGAGCCGGAAATGGATTGAAAATAATGATGATGACAATCTCTACGGTCTGTAAAAAGTCCAAAGAGCGCTTTTGAAATTTTTATATTATACTATAAGAGGGCCCGGCAGACGTTGTCTTGCCCTGAACCTAGAACCCCATTGGAGCGTCCCCTACCGGGTCCATTTGTGAATATATCCCGGGATCCACTCAAGCACACACAAACAATAAAATTCAATCAAAATAGGTCCGAGCCGTTATAAAGTAATGCGAGAACATACATTTCGGCAATTGATTGATTGAGTCTATTGTGTAACAAATAATATATCTTATACATATAGCAGCAGCACGTTGCCATACTCAGGTTTGTGAAAAGATAAAACTTAGATACCTTTTATTATGTTTACCTACACTAAATAAAAGCTCAAAGGTTTATTTACAACGGCCTGGAATCCGAAGTGTCAAATCCTACCCTTTCCTTACATTTTCTTTTACTTTGACGAGAAAATGGTCAAGTTCCTTACGTCTAAAACTAGTCTGTTAAAACTGATGATCGTGATTATTGAAGTGAAAACTTCTTTAACCGCAATGAGCACTTTTTGGTAGGGGGTAAACTTGTGGATTCGCGTCATTGACACCGTCATCGACATGCTCGCGTTGTTACAAAGGTCTTAAATATACTTCATTCATAATTTAACTTTAATCCCTTAGTTTTAAGGTGTTTTTTTTATCCACTACAAGTTAGCCCTTGACTGCGATTTCACCTGATGGTAAGTGATGATGCAGTCTAAGATGGTAGCGGGCTAACCAGTTAGGGGCATGGCAGTTATATTAAACCCATACCTACCCCTATTCGGTTTCTACAGGCATCGTACCGGAACGCTAAATCGCTAAGGTGTCTATTTTTTTTTAATCCGTTTTCACTTCTATCGGCAGTCCCTATGACTGCCAATTTTTTTATAAAGTTCTCCAAGTATCTTGCTCTCTGGCTTTATCATTGTAGAGATTATTCGAGACGCTATCTAGTTAGCCGAAGCGAAGTTTCCGACGTTTGGACATTGACTTGTTTGCCATAACCAATCTAAATCAAGCTGTACATACTTTAGCTGATTATGCATACGCGATTAGGTTACGAAATAGTTTAACAACAACCACAACAAGTATATACCAGTTATATTAGAAGGTACCTAAGTTTAGTTTGTATACCTTTCAAGTTTACAGCCTCAAAAATTAAGCTTTTCAAGCTTAAGTTTTGTTATAACTCATGGTGATAAGCACAACTTTGCACTCGATTCATTGTTGAGATCAAAATAATTTTTTGCATTATCAAAGTAGCTCTTCTTCTGTTGTAGGTATCTCTTAGCTGAACTAAATTGACAGGACTAAGTATAATACCTAGTAGTGTTGTGCTTTTCAGAAACCACTATGAAAGAAAGTGATTATCCCGTAATTTTTGGGTTGGGTATCTACCTACCTAAAAAGTAGGTAAGTGGGGTTACTTACCTACTTTTTAGGTAGGTATTGTGCGACTATGTCTGTTTGGTCAAATTTTGCATATTCTAGTAACTATTAGCTACAGACTTTAAAGGGAATAGTTTTAAATAATGCTTATCCAACCTTATCGCAAATGAAATAATTTAAAAAAAATCTCCAATTTATTTGTACCTACAGATTTTTATAAAATTATTTCTAAACACGTTTTACATAAATATATAAAAATACTATACAAAACACATATAAAAATAATCCTATAAAACATCCACCCATTGCGGGGCCCTAAAGACCCAAGCAGCCGGCGCGGTGGTCAGGGCTCCAGAGAGAGAAACTTCCTCTGTATCCGACCAGCGGAAGCTTCCTGAGGTGTTGATCGAAACTTTTCGTAATAAGACCGTTAAAAAATATTATTACTATTACAAAAGGGGCTGAAATGGAGGGGTTGAAATTTTAAAGTGGGTTTACTACTCGAGTGAGGTATCTTAAGCAAGGCCTTCATTTGCACATTCGCATATGTTGTAAGGTCTGTTTTATCAATTATTATCATCCACCTATTTACCGGTTTGTGTCAACATGGCTTCACCAATGTGATTTTTCTATCGCTATTGGTGTTAGTCATCTTATTATGAATTCGAATCTGTAAATCTATTCCTTATAGAGATGATTGAGCATTATCAATTCAAGAATAGACGTAGTCTTCAAAATAGTCCAAAAAAAAAAAACTTAATGATTCGATAAACAGTGATTATTAATAAGTCTGACGTAACTTAAAATTGCGATCAAGTTGTAACTTTTTTTCCTTAATTACGTAGCTTTTATTTGTGGCAACGCGATTGTCGCAATCATTCATATTAACAACTAGATGACGCTTGCGACTTCGTCCGCGTGGAATAAGATTTTTAATTCCCACGAGAACTCCTTAATTTCCGGGATAAAAAATGTCACTCTTCAGGTCCTCAACAATACCCATGCAAAAAATCACGTCGATCCGTTGCTCTGTTGCGGCGTGATTGAAGGACAAACAAACACAATTTCACATTTATAATATTACTTACTAGATGATGCCCGCGACTTCGTCTGCGAGGATTAAGGTAGGTATTTTGATTCCCGCGTGAAACTCTATGAAAGCCTAAATCCTTCCCCGGAGTAAAACCTGTCCCTGTACCAAATTTCATCAAAATCGGTTGAACAGATGGGCCGTGAAAGCGTAGCAGACAGACAGACAGACACATTTTCGCATTTATAATATTAGTATGAAGCATCTTACCCCTCGTGTCCCGCCTATACCGCCTTCTCCACAGAACACATAATATATGTTTTCTGTGGCCTTCTCAACTACGGTCCCGCGGTCAACTTCAGACGCGACTATAGGTATTCAACGCGAATTCATTCAGTACCTAGTTTCAGCGTGATGCGCGGCCAAGATACAGACAGACAGGCAAAAAAAAAATTGGCAGTCATAGGGACTGCCGATAGAAGTGAAAACGAATATTTTAAACTAGATGATGCCCGCGACTTCGTCCGCGTGGATTAAGGTTTTTTGATCCCCGCGGGAACTCCTTAATTTTCCGGGATAAAAAGTAGCCAATGTCCTTCCCCGGGATATAACCTACCGCCATACCAAATTTCAGCAAAATCGGTTGTAAAGATGGGCCGGGAAAGCGTAGCAGACAGACAGACAGACAGACAGACAGACAGACAGACAGACAGACAGACAGACAGACAGACATTCTTTCGCATTTATAATATTAAGTATGGATTTTTTTAAATTTAAAATAATTAAAAGATAAACCTTACAACTAAGGAATGTACTTAGTATATTTATATTTAGGACCTTTTGTCTTCGTAACAACGCGAACATGTCGGTGTTCGCGAGCATGTCGCTGTTCGCGAGCATGTCGGTGACGGTGACGCGAATCCACAAGTTTACCCCCTACCAAAAAGTGCTCAACGCGGCTAAAGAAGTTTTCACATCAAAAAATCATAGTTTAATATACACTCTATAATCGATACGAAGCCCAACTTCAGTATCGATTATAGAGTGCCCTCCAAAGAAAATTTTCAAAAAATTTTCAATGTACCTAGAGAATTGGACCTGTTAACAGTTAGCTTAGTTTTCATATTAAGTAAGTTATTCAAATATATTGGGATATGCCCCGTCGCTCACGGGGGATGCCCCGTCGCTCACGTCCGCAGGAACTACCTTCTACCTCCCTGCACGTGTCCCCTGGGTGGTGCTAAACGAGCGACGAACTTTCAGGCGGCTTTTAATTAGCTTGCTAATATTATAAAAACGCTTAAATATACTAAACGCCATACGATGAAATAAATTGGGATAATCCTATCGTGGAAGTAGGTATAGTATTTTATTGTTCCAGCTTTTAACTTTTAACTTCTACAGATAGTCTACGAGAGGTTTAGGTATATACCTAATAGGTAGGTATTGAAGTTACTTACTTACCTACTATATTAACTCTATGCGAACCCCTAACACAGCCCTAATTTAATCGATTCACGATCGTACCGTGGAACGTAAATTTGTCTTAGTCATAATAACAGTAAAAAAATGTCTTAAAGTAAAACGCATCATTTTTTATCCATCTTTTTTACGTTTTATCGTTATTTATGCTTAAATCGTGCTTAAGATGTAAGCTTCCGAATAAATGTAAGGATAAGAATCGAAAAATCGAATCGATCAGAATATATTAAGTAAATGTTTAATTTGGCACTGTTGTTGTTTTTACGAAATTTCTGTTCTGCCGCCGCGCTGCGCAAATGCTAAAAGCTTTTTAGGAAAAGTGTTGTTTTTGATCTTTGATTGAGAATTTAAGATTTAAGTAGGTAGGTAGATCTTTTTAGTGTACGATCTTGAACTAGCCTAGCTGTTGATGCGGAAATGCAGCCAGTGTTCTTGGCACCATTCCGCACGAGCATGAATCGTAGATAACTAGGTAGGTACTATAGGTACCTATAGGTAAGGGTCGGTAAATATAGCTATAAGTTTTGTTTAGTTATTATTTTTTTATATATTTTGGTAGGTATCATTTAAAATCTCGTAATATCATTTATTGATTTTGTATGAAAATGGTTCATTGAAAATTACATTTTTTCATTAATTTTTTTTATAAAGGTAGATACTGCAATAAATGTAAATTATTAATTATTATTAAATCTTTATTTGACACAAGATCACGGCAATAAGCACATAAATAAATAAATAATAAGTAAATATTATTAGGTACCTACATTAAAGGTACATACTATAGGCTATTTGAATACCTAGTTGGATGGATTTGATTTGAATGCATTGTTATCTGAAGTACTTACTATAATTTTATTCTCAATACATAATTATATTACTACTATTCTTAGAAAATAATAATATACCTATCTTTAATCTTTATCTACCTACTTAGGTACATGACATACCTATTTAGGTAAAAATTCGTAGGTAGATCTCCCGTTTATTTTAAAGTTTTGCATAATAATTAATATTTAATACCTATTTAAATGAATAAAGTAAAAAGTTTACATAATATATACCAACATATAACATAAGTACCTATACTTCTACTTATAGTCTAGTCAACAAGTGCTTTTTGGGTCAAACTTTTTTCTCCGCCTCCGAAAAATATGAACGAGGTATCATTCGATTCGGAATAGCGTGTAGTTCATTTTCGAACAAAATTCAAGACCCGCTTGCAAAAGTTATTAATAATTAACTGAAATGGGGTTTGGTTTCTTGCAAATATCTCAAAAACTATTTGATATTTTTTAGATTTAAAAAAAGATTCAAAAAGTGGAGTAAATTTCCCAATAAAAAGTTCTGGCTCTCGGAACTGTAGGACCAATATATTTTATAATTACGGCTAAAAACGGGGAATCTGGCTTGCGTAAGCTTTGCCCACGTTGGACCTTTAATGAATAAATATTATTTAAACCTATTAAATATGAAAATTAAGAATTAAAAAAATTCAGGCATATACTAGATGAATCCACGGTCAAAAATTGTTTATCTCGATTTTTATACCTATACACCTACTTACGCTACCTCGTTACCTACATATTTAAAAAACTACTTACTAAGGCTGAAGTTGCAAACGAAAGCTAGTCCATAATATGTAACTAGGCTTTGTAATTCGGGAGTCGTGATCAAAGTTGTAAACTGCTAGTTCTTCATTATTCTTGGCCCCTGAATTCATTATTCAGGCAAATTTGCGATCCATCGAATGCATTGGGCTTAACATACCTAGTAACGTTGGGTACATAATTTCATTTGGCACTCGTATCAATAAAATTTAGTGTATAAGGTACTATTTTGTGCTCGGTCAGATCTACTTCTTCTTAGTGTGCCGTTTCCTTGCGAAGGTTGGCAACCATTAGAGTGATTTCAACTTTCGAGACCGCTGCTCTAAAATTTAGAGATCTTGTGTTTTTTCCAAACCACTGGACATCCTTGTTCATGCTCATTGCTATGCGGACGACAGTACGGGTGATGCCTTATATAAAGGTCGTGCACAGCTTTCTCGTGCTCAGCTGGAGGAGTGTGGAAGTAGGTACGCTTGTGTCGAACATCGAGTCCTGTCTCGACCAAGTATCACAATGGGGCTCACAAAATATTGTGCACTTCAATCCCACCTAGACACAAGTATGCGCGTTTTCGGCAAAAAAGACCGCTTTTACAACCTCTATTCTCTTCCAGAGCACTCCCCTGACTCCATCTAACAGCATTGGGATCCTCGGTGTTAGTATATCGAACAAAGTCCAGTTCCGCGAGCGTCTGGAAGGTAAAGCCAAACTAGCCTCCAAAAAACTCGGGGTGCTCAACAGAGCGAAAATATACTTTGCGCCTAAGCACAGGCTTCTGCTGTATAAAGCGCAAGTTCGGCCCCACATGGAGTACTGCTCTCACCTCTGGGCCGGAGCACCCCAGTACCAGCTTACCAGCTCCTTCCATTTGACCGGATACAAAAGCGGGCAGTTCGTCTCGTGGACAATCCCAAAATTACTTGCACGCTGGAGTCCCTAGAGCACCGAAGAGACGTTAGTTCTCTTTGTGTGTTCTATCGTCTCTATAATGGGGAGTGCTCTGAGGAGTTATTTAATCTAATACCACCTTCCGTGTTCTCCAGTCGCACTCTTCGTCGCAGAAACAAATTTCATCCTCACCACCTGAATGCCTGGTCTTCTTCTACCTCCCGTTATTCCAGGTAATTTCTGCCACGTACCTGCAAATTGTGGAACCAGCTTCCATCTTCTGTGTTCCCTAATGATTATAATATGGGGCTCTTCAAAGGGCGGATAAACAAATTTCTCAAAAGCCAGCAACGCATTGGCGGTTTTAAGCTTTCAGTTTGATCAATTAATAAATAAATTGAGTGCCTGCTCAATAAGAATTTAAGGGTTTTTAATAAAAAAGGATTTTTATTCTATTCATGAAAATCTGTTTATCTAATCCATCTACAGAAGTTGTTACTTATGTGGAAAATTATGCATACTAGCTACAAAACATCTTAGCATTTTGCATTAGCTAATTATTATTATAAACTGTATTTATTATCCGATTTAATTAATACTTCAGCAATATTAAATTATTAATTTTCCTATAAATTAGTAAAACACTAGATACCAGCTGGCAGCTACATAATATTATTTTATACTTAATCAAAACCGTTAAAAGCGTTCGTTAAAAATCGTGTTGCGCGACTCTACAATCTACATAGAGACTTTACACGAAAAACACGTTTCCTTGAAATTTCGACAAAAAAGGTTCATCAAAGGCCTTAAAAGACAAAGTGTTATGATAATCTAAATTGCTTTTCCGATAGTTTCTTCGATAACTGCCTATGCGATTTGATATCAGTTAAGTTTTATCAAAAAGTTTCAGTTAATCGCTAATTGAACTGTAAGTATTCCGTCGATGTAGGCTTGGCCAATCGGCTTCGTTCATGACGTGATCACAGCGAGCTTTGATTGGTCGAGTATGTCGTGATATCTATTTTTGTCCTGAGCGAGAATGCGCGCGCTGAGAAACGTACACATGTGTGAGACGGTGTAGGGTTTGTGTGTGTGTGCGTGTGTTGTTGAGGCTCGTTCTCTCTGTTTACCGGACGGTTCTGTGGCCGGCGAGCGCCTCGTGCTCACGTGCATATCGCAAATTCGAGTTTCCCGGCGACTCCCGGCTTCCACCGCCATCCTATGGTGTTTTCCGACAGTTCACTGGTGCTAATTCGTGCAGGGCGTTGAATATTTACCGAGACTATCCGAGTTCGTGCGTACCTATTTTCGGTACTCGTAAAAATTATCGGTGTTTTCGGCGGATGCGATGAATAAATTTTGCAAATCGAGTCTGTGTGTCGAAAAGGTTGGAAGCTATGTTTTGATCGAGCGGCGTGTTGTGCCGGGTGCGGATGCGTTCGACGCATTCTCCAAGTCTGTGAAATTGCGACAGTGTTGCCAGCTCTGGAGCCTGAGGGTCTTGGGGTTGGAGCTGCGGAATAAGGACCTGGTGCATATGCTCTACGTGGTGCCTGGCACATGCTAAGGTAAGGCCTGACGAAAACTTTTACAGGACTACTTAGTTGTAAAGCTGATAAGTGTTAACAGCTGTATGAAGTGTTTCGGGTTCGTATCCCGAGGTACTTAGTAGTAGTAGGTATTGAGTTTAATTTGGCATTTTAGGTAGGTAGATGCGTGAATAACGGAACAGAAAAATATCGGTAGGGGCCATGCAAGGGTTGAGTGGAAAATCTCCAGGAAGGTCGGTCCATTTTCAAATACGGAACCCACATAATACAGATACGGAAGGGTTATTAGGTATGTGCATTCTATGGAAGATTAGTGCATGCAGATTGCAAATTGAAAACCTGTAAGTGGAATAGCGATTGCACGTGATGGTAAGTGTCGAGGCCGTCTAAGATGGTATAACTCTAACCTAGAAGCAGATGGTCGTTTTATAGATAGTAACAAGCGGTTGTCGAAGCCTCCCAAGTTTCACTTGACAGAAAAGTGTGACCTAGTAAGTAGGTAGTAGGTAGTAAGTATTTAAGCAGTGCTTAATATTTTAAACCCATATCACGTCTTCTTTCCTAATCCGGCTAAGTTTGCTTATTTTCACTTCTGAACCACAGCGAAGCTTGTTGCGTGTTATGATTAATATTGTTTAGATTTTCATTTGGATTTGCATTGGTCGTACCTATCACTCGTATCGTATATTATTATTTAAGTAAGTAAATGGAATGCCATCAAATCCCGTACCTCGGAGAGCACGTTAAGCCGTCGGTCCCGGTTAGGTATAATCACTAACATGGTAAGTAATAGTCGTTAATGCCCGCCAACCCGCATTGGAGCAGCGTGGTGGGTCTAAGCTCTAATTCCCTCTCTCCTATGAGAGTGGAGGCCTGTGCCCAGCAGTGGGA
The DNA here is from genome assembly GCA_917051295.2 of Erebia ligea. Classification (NCBI taxonomy): domain Eukaryota; kingdom Metazoa; phylum Arthropoda; class Insecta; order Lepidoptera; family Nymphalidae; genus Erebia; species Erebia ligea. Next base: position 10,160,839 of record OU785237.1, on the reverse strand, counting down.
CGTTAATGGGCTGTAGTGGTGGTGGATGGTGGTGATTATCATTAGCATTTGCATTGGTCGTATGATCGTATCGTACCTAATTATGGTAAATGGAATGCAATCTTGAAAGGAAAATGTAATTTCCTATTTGAAGTTTTCCACTTATTAGGTTCCAAATTCTAATAAGAAATGAAAAATATAGCTTAAAAACATTTGAGCAAACTACTGCTGAGTTTCTTGCCGGCTCTTAGCAAAATTTTCTATCCCAACCGGTGGTAGAGTCAAAACATGACGTAACATAAGAGACACTATGTCCTACATGTTATAAAATATTATTATAAATTAAGTAAATTGAGACATGTGGTTCGTCTCTACAACTTCACTCATAATTTTTTTTTTCAACCGACTTCCTTAAAAGGATGAGGTTCTCTATTCAGTGCGTAACTACCTAAAGTATCTTTTTTTTAATGTTTAATATTAACACCTTATGATTTGATTTGCATTACTTATCATTTCATTAGCATTTAAGTATTGCTCTCGTGGAAAGCGATTTTGAAATTAAAACGCAGATATTTTTATTTGAAAATGTTTTATTAGATTCTGATTGGAATAGAAAATTAGCAAACGTAAGTAGGTATGATAGGTACCTAGGTATTACCTACATAGAGATCTCTGAATGATAAACCATCCGGAGTAGAGATCTACCTACGTAGACCGTAGGTATATCACAAGGCGTAATTTTAGCAACGCGACGGCGAAATTAGTTTTGACCACATTTACTGTACACAAGTAAGGTAAAGATGAAAGGAATTTGCTTATTTTTTTAAATTTTATCAAGTACTAGAGGATGCTCGCGACTTCGTTCGCGAGGCAAAAGTTTTTTTAATTCCCACAGGCACTCCTTAATTTTCCGGGATAAATCCTATACATATATATCACTCTCCGGGTCCTCAACTATACCCATGCAAAAAATCACGTTGATCCGTTGCTCTGTTGCGGCGTGATTGAAGGACAAACTCTCTATTTAACGTCCTTGGGGGATAAAAATTTCAAAAACGTATTTCTTTATTTTAAACCAGAAGCCCAAATACCAACTTTCATGGTTATAACTTGAAAAATGAAGGACTTTCATACAAACTTTCAACCCCTATTTAACGCCTTTGGGGGTGGAATTTTGAGCAATCCTTCCTTAGTGAGCGCCTACGTCACAAAAGGAGCCTACTGTCAAAATTTCAAGTTTCTAACCCCAGCGGTTTAGGCTGTGCGTTGATATATATAAGTCAGTCAGTCAGTCAGCAGTCAGTCAGGACTTTGAATTTTATATAATATTATATAGATTCACCATAATTAATTGAACCTAGGTAAAAAAATAAAATATTTAGGAAATCTTTTTTGATTATTTAGTTCCCGTTTCTCAGTTTAGTGTTACGATTTTATGTATAATCTACTTACCTAGTAGCAGAATAAATCTAAATTGGTAGATTATTTTGTATCGTTTTAAAAATTGTAATTATTTCGTCTGATTAATGTTTGCATAAATAATAGTATTGCTCTTTTTTAGTGTATTTCATATTATTTATGTGAATTTTCTTGCATACATTATTTAATAATCTCTAATAGAATGGTAATAATTGAAAGAATATTATGGCAGCACTGATGCTGATTGTCTGTGGTTGTCATCTGTCTTTGTTTTTGTGGCTTTCTTCCGGTTGTCATTTTTAGAAGTGAAATTACCACTTAACCTACAAAACTTTAAAACGAAATATCTTTTTTTTCTGGGTTCATTAAAAAAAAAATCTAGCTTCTGTGAGCTTCATTTTCGACGCTTATAGAAACATATTTTTTTCATACGTTTGTACATAATTATTTTTTCTCAATAATATTGATGTATGGAAGTTCGCCGTTGCTCTTTGATATTATAATATACATAGACCGGCATGCTGACATTCTTATTTTTTTAATAGAAAATAGAAATAAGAATGTCTATTATGTGTATATTGCTTAACAGTCCGTAAACCAGTAAACCGACATTTTAAGAACTTTTGATGAGCTTTGTGTATGATATATTAGTATTATAACAAAAAGAAAATTAAAACATTAAAGATTAATCCCTCCTTAGTAGACTGTTGCAAATAAAAATTTAATTTTATTGAAATATAATAGTGAAATTCTCATTCTTGCAGAATACGTTTACCATTTTTGCACTTTTGGGTGACACTTTTCACCCATATAAATCCACGAAAAAATATAATAAATGACTTATAAAAAATACAAATATGATAAACACGCTCTTAAAATTGGACTGTTGCAATTCGTTTTTATACGTTCTATACAAAATTAGTTAATAAAAAAATCAAATCAATGTGCACGATTTATCAAAATTTACGCGTCACAATAACCTGTATTTCTTAAAAGTTTGACGAAATTACTGATAAAATAAAATTTACCATGAATGTTTAGTATTTATATAATACAAATTGTGTAAAAATAAAGTTCTATAAAATACCTATATGACCAAAAAATATTATCAAAGTCTGATCAAATTCACGTGTAAAATGGTACTGCAGATCGTACGACCGCACGTACGTACGAACTTGACTACGCAAAGTATCAAAGTATCTTTACTGGCCTATGTCGTCTATGCATGAGTGCAGCCTAACGGTCTACTGTGCGATATACCTACAGATTCCAAAATTGACCGATGACGAGTATACGGCCTCTTTTTATTATACAGTGAGTATAATAAAAGACCGAAAGATTTATTACGCTTGTGACCGCGCTGTACCTATTGGATTTTGAGCGCCGTTGTCCTATCGTGTGGAGGTCCTGGTTTCGATCCCCGGTCAATTTGGAAATTTATAATTTCTGAATTTTCTCTGGTCTGACCTGGTGGGAGGCTTCGGCCGTGGCTAGTTACCATACTACCGGCAAAGATGTGCCGCCAAGCGATCTAGCGTTCCGGTACGATGCCCAGTAGAAACCGAATAGGAGTAGGTATGGGTTTAATATAACTGCCATGCCCCTTAATATAACAGGTTAGCCCGCTACCATCTTAGACTGCATCATCACTTACAATCAGGTGAGATCGCAGTCAAGGGCTTACTTGTAGTGGATAAAAAAAAATTATAGAGACATAACGTAAGTGTCCCATACTTCGGTATGTTAAGGCTCTTAAGACTTTAAGATTTTTTAAATAAATTCCTAAACATGATATCAGTTTGAAAGCTTTTGTGTGATGTATATTGGTATTTTGCCAGTAATTTAATGCATGAATTATGTTGTTGTATTTCGTAGTTTTTTTTATATTAATTTATTTGTGGACCTCTTGTTTGAACCCTATTTCGTGATAAAATTTGGCTCTGCTCCTAAGTTCGTGAACTCATGGCCCCTATTTCGGGATATAGTTTTTACAGCGATTTCTGATAATTTATTAATAATTAAGAATAGGAAGGAACAGGAATAAAGATATTTTTTATAAACAATAATTAATAAAAAAAATATGAGAGTGACATTCAGCTTAATGACACTATGTACAGTTTTTCCCACGGAAACTGTCTCGTTGGTCTTGTGGTTAGCATGTTCAACTGCAGCCGACGAGGTCTCAGGTTCAAGTCCCGGGTCGGGCCATAACTAGTATTGGGGTTTTATGACAAGAAATTCTCAGTACTAGCCCGAAGTTAAGAAGTTAGCGGTGTTTCACCCGTACTTCGGAGAGTACGTTAAGCCGTCGGTCCTGCGCCTGATCTCTCTCCAGTCGTGTCGGATTTTCCGTCCCATCAGGATATAAGAGTAAAGGAGCAGACAGTGCACCTGTGCGCACTATAATATCTCCCGCGCAGATGGCTAATCTCTCCGGAGATTGGCCGCCGTGGCCGAAATTAGGTCGGGAGGACATTATTTATTAATATTAGAGCTTTTATTAGGTACAAAACAAAATTACGAACTCAAATAACTGAATTCTTAACAAGCTAAGATACGTAACTAGAACTACTTAATGAAAGCTAAATAAATGTACCGATTTCACGTTTAAGTAGCCTACCAGTATAGATTTATCTGTCACGAACTTAGGGAATAGTGCAAAATAGACTGTCCCTTATTTCGTGATATTGATTTTTGGAAATTCCAGCACTCAATTTTTAGATCATTTTTAAATTATGTAATTTAACTATTAACTACCCTATGTATAATAAAAATAAACAAAATTACATGAAATTAATCGAATAACAAACAAAATTTAGCTGATAGTACCTATGCGAATTTTCCTAATAATTGTAAATTCAGGTCACCTTTAAACTCGTATTATAAGAATTCTAGTGCACAAAACATATACCGAATTTAGCTCCTAAGAAACTTAATCAAATACATTATTTGTTTTTTAATTTACATTCAAATTATCTTGATTATTATATTTAAAAGACACAAGCAACAAAAATGTATCTAAAATATCCCTAATTCGTTAGTGTCACGAACTAGGGGACACACGAAAAATAAAATGACCGCTATTTCGTGAGTCGATTTATTGCAATTTTGACGGAATTCTATGCTTGTATATTAATTTTTCCGAGTCAAATAAATTGTTAAGAAACACATAAGAGCCCTATTAAAAGTTTTATTCAAATGGACTTAGGTATGCCTTTCTGTAAGCTTATGAAGTACGAGCGCTAACCTTACGGTGACAAGTAAGAAACGCAAGCCGCACAGATGTTTGTGGCCGACTGATAGTTTCGAGAGTCGTATTGCTTTCAGTTTAGTAGCCAAAATGTTAGCACTTGATTATTTAGACAGCTTAAATGATAGAGATTTTATACAAATGTATATTTTAAATAAATATTATTTAAATTGCTTATTTTTTGCGCCAGAAACAAAACTACCGAAATAACGTACTATCACGAACCAGGGGCCCGTTACCTTAAAACCTACATTTATTTAATAGTAGATTGTTCATCAAGGGACTAAAATGAGCCATTTCATACGAGATATTTAGATTACCGAGCGTAGCGAGGTATGCTATAGAATTGAGTAGAATGGCTTTTAGTCCCGTGGTAAACACTACTTTTCACTTCGACTGCGAGAAAATAAAATAAATAACGATTTTTAATTATTTTTTTGCCATTCTGTTGTTACATTAAAGTAAGATCTTTATTTTCACTTGATGATATTAACAAATAAATAGTCACATTCACTTTACCATAATTATGCCTTTACCTTGTACTTATTACGTATTGTGCATCGAAATCCGAAATGGATTAAATAAACATCCCTTTAAATAAATGTAATTAATTACAATAAAAATTCTAGAGATTTCGCGGCAATCCGCAATACCAACTTTATTTTTCTCTTTATTGTTAACAAGAAGGAATTTAAAAAAAAATACATGAACCATAGACATTGAGCTGTAGGTGATTGCGTGCAAATTATTTCAAAAATGGAACATAAAAAAAGTAGATCATTCTGTGTAACATAGCGTAACTATTTATTCATTTCATGCAGTGGGTCGACGCTCACACAAATGTCAGACCTGACTACCATCATACCATGACAGTTTTAGCAGTCCTAGATGTACGTAATGTATGCTTAAAATACATTAGAGTCATAGAATTTTGCGTTATAAAAATTCTGCTAGTTTCATTCGTTACGCCCCTGTCTCCCCGCAGCTTTGCTTTGTCTTTGCCTTCGTTGCCTTCGTTGAACGACTGGTAGGAAAAAACGTATCTTCTTAGACTGTGTCTGTGACATTCGTTTGGGCCGTTGATATTCACCATAGACTATACATTTTTCTACCCATTTACCTACTACCTATAAATTGATAACGCCAGCAATTATTAAAAAAAAATTACTTTAATCCCTAGACCCTAAATGCTAACTTTAGTCCGCCTATACGCTAAGCTGTAATGACATCTTTTTAGAGCATGAGAGGTGAAAAACCTATTTACCTCATAACATTTTCATGTAGAGTTAAACACTTCTAATAACACCATAGGTAGGTAGGTATTATTATAGGTAGGTACCTGTTACAACAATTATCTTTATTACACTTTTCATTAAAACTTAATTACTCTGGAAATAATTACTTAAACTAACACTCATACGGACGACTTTACATTAGATTAGTAGGGCGTTAGTAACGTAATTTTTTTTTAACCCAACGCTGTTTGTATGATCCTGTGCCTACTATTTATTATTCTGTAGTATACTTATGATGTAGGAAAAATTGCTTATTAATTTATTTGACAAAGCTATTTATAGAAGGGTTAGGCTAGAATTAAAATACCCAAAATCCCTTATACAGTTCCCGCTTGTTAACTAAACCACAAACTAATAATAACAATTTTATTGATTTATTATTTTTCTTCCTCGACTTACTTAGGTACCTACTTATTACTTCGAAAATTTTCCTTTACGATTTTTGGACAATGCGACAATTTTACTTAAAATAAAACCTACCGTAATAACATAGAATACCAGTCAATAGTTCATGGCTGCAGCTACCTATTCAAATGCGTAATAAATAAGGTTAGTATCGACGACTCTACTAGTCTTCACATTCTACGAGTCTTCACATAGAATATTCATTTTAGAGAAAAACAAATACTTAATTGTGCAGGTTGAATATAGGTAGGTATCTTGATGCTGTAGTGGCATTATATTATAATATATTATTATAAGTATTATGCAAAAATATGTTTCATAAATATGTCTTCAAAAAGTGTGTAAATTAGACTTACCGTCGGACCAATGAACTCTAAAAGTTCTAGTTCGTTGTCAGTCTATGGGAAAAATAGTTTAAGAAACATAAGTAGATTTAGGATTGGTCATCCGCTGCGCGCCGAGTAGACCTAAATGCAAATCTCAACTGCAAAAAGACTGACTACTGAAATTATTTTGAAGAAAACTTAAAAAGAACTTTTAGTTTCATTGGTTTCGGCTAGCATGGTAATAGGTATTAGGTACAGAATACAGTACTATAGCTATACTTACGTATCATACCTCCTTTGTGTGTGTTTGTTTATATTTTTTGACCCAGATGTGGATGCCAGTGAAAGTAAAACGTGTACATCTTCAATCATTCTTCAATACTTATTATGCAAGAATATTATCTTTAGATACTCCACTCTGTTTGTTTATATGTGAGAAGTTATTTCTTCCAAAGCTTTCCAGACATGTCAGTAGGTACCTAGGTACCTATTTCGTATTTAAATATAGATTTACTCGATTATTTTTGTAACTTAAACCCCATAGTACCTACCAATTTAGAATTGCCTTTAAAACTGAATATAAATGCAAAAATAATAAGATCACTTTATAAAAGATGGTAAGTTATTGTCATCAGAGACTAAAATTTTTCAACGGATAAGACAAGGAAAGGTAGCTTTGCCAAAAACGGCTTATTAGCTTGAATCCGGCGGAAATTTTTGATGTTTTTGTTATGTTGCATTTTTTATTGCAATCCTTCGTTTGAAACGAGAAAAACAATCAATATGGATATTTTTAAGTAAATAGTATATATTTTATAGGTACTAGCAGGTTTGTTGAAATATCAAGGAGGTGCAGGCACCTGTTGATACCTAGGTACTTTTACTGGGATTGGTACTTTTTCTGTGATCTGGTACAATAAGTAATTCGTTTTAGATAAAAAACAAAGCTAACTACAAATTACAATACAAACTTGCGTGTCTTTTTGCCTGCTACGCGGTGGTACTAGGTACGCTATAACGACCCATCTCTTCAACCGATTTTGACGAAATGAGGCACAGAGATTCCCGTTATCCCGGAGAGTCCCATATGTTGTATCCCGGGGACGGACATATATACTTTGAGGCATTTATCCCGGAACATCAAAGAGTTCTTATGGGATTTTTCAAAGACCTAATTCCACGCAGACACATTCGCAAGTATGACATGAAGACAAAATGTTATAATTTATCAACGAAACGCTAATTATATGCCAGTCGGCTATTAATTATAAGAATAGCCAATTACTTTGTTCATAATATGTATGTGAATACATAACGCTGTAATAATTTTACCAGTATCGCCTAAACCTTGAAGAACACCTGTTTATGTTTATGTTAGACGTTACATAAACTATTACAAATATACTGTAAATATTGAAGGTGATTGTTGCTTTATCTAAATACTAGCTGATGCCCGCGACTTCGTCCGCGTGATTTAAGTTTTTTCGATTCCTGCGGGAACTCCCTAATTTTCCGGAATTAAAAAGTAGCACATGTCACTCTCCAGGTCCTCATCTATACCCATGCCAAAATCATGTCGATCCGTTGCTCCGTTGCGGGTGATTGAAGGACAAACCAGTAAACCAACAAACAAACACACTTTCGCATTTATAATATTACCTACTTAGTATGATTAATTTACCTAGATAAAACAATTTAAAAACATTCCTATTTAATCAAATGTTTTCCGTCAACAAAACTAAATCTTTTAAAATAAGAAATCCATACTAATTTATAATAAAATTAACATATTATTATGTATTTTTTTCCATTCAAGGTTCCCTATGAAATAAAAATAAGCTTTTCATAAGTATACCTTTATTGGATAAAAAATATACGTCATTGGCTTTCATTTTGTGATAGCCAGTAGGTACTAGGTGTGTGTTCCGTTATAAGCACTGCGAGCACTGGCAGTGCTCTTTAGTGGGGACTTCCAGTGCTCTCAGTGTATTTCGGAACGCACCCTTGGTATCTAGCCACCGAGTTAGAAAATAGGGGGCAGAAAATACTGGCCAGATTATAGTAACTAAGTATCAGATAAATAAAATACTTAAAATAAATAAAATAGCTTTTTATTATTCCTTACATAACATAACATTTACATTCTACCTAGGTTTTTTTTTTTTAATCCACTACAAGTTAGCCCTTGACTGCGATCTCACCTGATGGTAAGTGATGATGCAGTCTAAGATGGTAGCGAGCTAACCTGTTATAGGGGTATGGCAGTTATATTAAACCCATACCTACCCCTATTCGGTTTCTACACAGCATCGTACCGGAACGCTAAATCGCTTGGCGGCACGTCTTTGCCGGTAGGGTGGTAACTAGCCACGGCCGAAGCCTCCCACCAGGCCAGACCAAGGAAAATTCAGAAATTATAAATTCCCAAATTGACCCTGCCGGGGATCGAACCCGGGACCTCCGCACGTTAAGACAACAGCGCTACACACTGCGCCACGGAGGTCGTCAAATGTACATTGCATTTTACATTTACATTTTAGATCTACATTTTACATTAAACCTACCAGACAGACAGACAGACACTTTCGCAATAGGGATGATGACAACTCAATCAAATCAGCAACTCTTTATCAAACTTAAAAACGCACTTCTAGTATGGAAGTTGTATGAAATTCAAAGTTGTGACGTCATAAAATTTCAACGCACTTTTTTTCTTTAATCTATATTTTTAAATGGTTATCAAACTTAAAACTAGGATGTGAATTTTAGGTCTTTTGGAAGACCCTCTATTTAATAATCAGTTAGAAATAATTTATTTTTGATATACCTAGGCATCATCCCTATTATCTTCATTGGTACCTACTGACGACAGTCATGCAAAGCCAGGCGTATCTTAATTATCCTCGTCACATCTATGATAGCAATACAATTTCTAGTATTGTGAAATTACTCATGACAAATGTTATATTATCATTGGATATTATTATTAAGTATCAATCAACGGATATATTATGGGAACATAACAAGATAAGAATTTTATTAGTTAATTGAAAATGGTGGAGACTTCAGAGGTTCACCACAATCTCTTTACACTGACTCTATGTTCGTAAATGCAGTCTTATTTATTAAGTTCCTCCTAAACACTTTCACTTCAGATTGACGACCTCCGTGGCGCAGTGTTGGGCGCTGTTGCCTTAACGTGCGGAGGTCCCGGGTTCGATCTCGGCAGGGTTTGGAAATGTATAATTTCACAATTTTCTCTGGTCTGGCCTGGTGGGAGGCTTCGGCCGTGGCTAGTTACCACCCTACCGGTAAAGACGGGCCGCCAAGCGATTTAGCGTTCCGGTACGATGCCGTGTAGAAACCGAATAGGGGTATGGGTTTATTATAACTGCCATGCCCCTAACAGGTTAGCCCGCTACCATAGACTGCATCATCACTTACCATCAGGTGAGATCGCAGTCAAGGGCTAACTTGTAGCGGATAAAAAAAAAAGCTGCACCAGAGATTATTTTTCATTTTAGGCTTTAAAGCGCACTTAAGCCTTAAGGTGCCTTATACGGATTTCATGATGTGTCATCCTTTTCCAGGTACACTTTAAAGAATCGGGAGTCACAGCTGTGGGGATGTCATGGTATCAAATTAAAGGTCATTTCTTCATCTCTCGTTTGACCTTATAAAATCGCACACTCCAATACAAATTTTCTGCATAAATACGTTTCTCCGAACGCAAGATCTGCTGAAAATGACGAAAAATGGGGTCCGGATAGGTACCCATAAAGCTAGATCCGCTGCATATTTTAACTTGAATATCCATACTAATATTATAAATGCGAAAGTCAGTTTGTTTGTTGGTTTGTTGGTTTGTTGGTTTGTTGGTTTGTTGGTTTGTCCTTCAATCACGCTTCAACGGCGCAACGGATCGACGTGATTTTTTGCATGGGTATATTTGAGGACCTGGAGAGTGACATAGGCTACTTTTTATCCCGGAAAAACAAACAGTTCCTGTGGGATAGCATGCTCTTTTTTTCGCATTTTTCGTCAATTAGGCGGCAACGGCGCAACGGATCGACGTGATTTTTTGCATCGGTATATTTGAGGACCCGAAGAGTGACATAGGCTACTTTTTATCCCGGAAAAATTAACAGTTCCTGTGGGATATAATGCTCTTTTTCTCGAATTTGTTTTTCAATCACGCTTTAACGGCGCAACGGATCGAAGTGATTTTTTGCAAGGGTATATTTGAGGACCTGGAGAGTGACATAGGCTACTTTTTATCCCGGAAAAACAAACAGTTCCTGTGGGATAGCATGCTCTTTTTTTTCGCATTTTTCGTCAATCAGGCGGCAACGGCGCAACGGATCGACGTGATTTTTTGCATCGGTATATTTGAGGACCCCTAGAGTGACAAAGGCCACTTTTTATCCCGGAAAAACGTACAGTTCCTGTGGGATATAATGCTCTTTTTCTCGCATTTGTTCTTTAATTAGGCGGCAACGGAGTTACAGATTGACGTGATTTTTTGCACAGGTATAGTTGAATAGCTGGAAAGTGATTGTAACTTTTTATCCCGTAACCAACAATTCCTGTGGGATAGTATGCTCTTTTTCTCGCATTTGTTTCACCGTTCCCACGTTCAGGTTAGCCCACGTTCAGGTTATCATAACCGTCCGGTTAGCCGACGTTCAGGTTAGCCGACGTTCAGATACACCGTCGTTTAAGTTAGCCGACGTTCAAGTTATCCGACGTCCAAGTTAGCCCACGTTCAGGTTATCCCACGTTCAGGTTAGCCCACGTTCAGGTTAGCCCACGTTCAGGTTAGCCCACGTTCAGGTTAGCCGACGTTCAGATACGCCGTCGTTTAAATTAGCCGACGTTCAAGTTATCCGACGTCCAAGTTAGCCCACGTTCAGGTTAGCCCACGTTCAGGTTAGCCGTCGTTCAGATTTATTTTAGGACCAGGAAAGTAACATGTGCTACCTTAGTAACATCCTATAATCCTAATATCCTAATCCATACTAATATTATAAATGCGAAAGTCAGTTTGTTTGTTGGTTTGTTGGTTTGTTGGTTTGTTGGTTTGTTGGTTTGTCCTTCAATCACGCTTCAACGGCGCAACGGATCGACGTGATTTTTTGCATGGGTATATTTGAGGACCTGGAGAGTGACATAGGCTACTTTTTATCCCGGAAAAACAAACAGTTCCTGTGGGATAGCATGCTCTTTTTTTCGCATTTTTCGTCAATTAGGCGGCAACGGCGCAACGGATCGACGTGATTTTTTGCATCGGTATATTTGAGGACCCGAAGAGTGACATAGGCTACTTTTTATCCCGGAAAAATTAACAGTTCCTGTGGGATATAATGCTCTTTTTCTCGAATTTGTTTTTCAATCACGCTTTAACGGCGCAACGGATCGAAGTGATTTTTTGCAAGGGTATATTTGAGGACCTGGAGAGTGACATAGGCTACTTTTTATCCCGGAAAAACAAACAGTTCCTGTGGGATAGCATGCTCTTTTTTTTCGCATTTTTCGTCAATTAGGCGGCAACGGCGCAACGGATCGACGTGATTTTTTGCATCGGTATATTTGAGGACCCCTAGAGTGACAAAGGCCACTTATTATCCCGGAAAAACGTACAGTTCCTGTGGGATATAATGCTCTTTTTCTCGCATTTGTTCTTTAATTAGGCGGCAACGGAGTTACAGATTGACGTGATTTTTTGCACAGGTATAGTTGAATAGCTGGAAAGTGATTGTAACTTTTTATCCCGTAACCAACAATTCCTGTGGGATAGTATGCTCTTTTTCTCGCATTTGTTTCACCGTTCCCACGTTCAGGTTAGCCCACGTTCAGGTTATCATAACCGTCCGGTTAGCCGACGTTCAGGTTAGCCGACGTTCAGATACACCGTCGTTTAAGTTAGCCGACGTTCAAGTTATCCGACGTCCAAGTTAGCCCACGTTCAGGTTATCCCACGTTCAGGTTAGCCCACGTTCAGGTTAGCCCACGTTCAGGTTAGCCCACGTTCAGGTTAGCCGACGTTCAGATACGCCGTCGTTTAAATTAGCCGACGTTCAAGTTATCCGACGTCCAAGTTAGCCCACGTTCAGGTTAGCCCACGTTCAGGTTAGCCGTCGTTCAGATTTATTTTAGGACCAGGAAAGTAACATGTGCTACCTTAGTAACATCCTATAATCCTAATATCCTAATCCATACTAATATTATAAATGCGAAAGTCAGTTTGTTTGTTGGTTTGTTGGTTTGTTGGTTTGTTGGTTTGTTGGTTTGTTGGTTTGTCCTTCAATCACGCTTCAACGGCGCAACGGATCGACGTGATTTTTTGCATGGGTATATTTGAGGACCTGGAGAGTGACATAGGCTACTTTTTATCCCGGAAAAACAAACAGTTCCTGTGGGATAGCATGCTCTTTTTTTCGCATTTTTCGTCAATTAGGCGGCAACGGCGCAACGGATCGACGTGATTTTTTGCATCGGTATATTTGAGGACCCGAAGAGTGACATAGGCTACTTTTTATCCCGGAAAAATTAACAGTTCCTGTGGGATATAATGCTCTTTTTCTCGAATTTGTTTTTCAATCACGCTTTAACGGCGCAACGGATCGAAGTGATTTTTTGCAAGGGTATATTTGAGGACCTGGAGAGTGACATAGGCTACTTTTTATCCCGGAAAAACAAACAGTTCCTGTGGGATAGCATGCTCTTTTTTTTCGCATTTTTCGTCAATCAGGCGGCAACGGCGCAACGGATCGACGTGATTTTTTGCATCGGTATATTTGAGGACCCCTAGAGTGACAAAGGCCACTTTTTATCCCGGAAAAACGTACAGTTCCTGTGGGATATAATGCTCTTTTTCTCGCATTTGTTCTTTAATTAGGCGGCAACGGAGTTACAGATTGACGTGATTTTTTGCACAGGTATAGTTGAATAGCTGGAAAGTGATTGTAACTTTTTATCCCGTAACCAACAATTCCTGTGGGATAGTATGCTCTTTTTCTCGCATTTGTTTCACCGTTCCCACGTTCAGGTTAGCCCACGTTCAGGTTATCATAACCGTCCGGTTAGCCGACGTTCAGGTTAGCCGACGTTCAGATACACCGTCGTTTAAGTTAGCCGACGTTCAAGTTATCCGACGTCCAAGTTAGCCCACGTTCAGGTTATCCCACGTTCAGGTTAGCCCACGTTCAGGTTAGCCCACGTTCAGGTTAGCCCACGTTCAGGTTAGCCGACGTTCAGATACGCCGTCGTTTAAATTAGCCGACGTTCAAGTTATCCGACGTCCAAGTTAGCCCACGTTCAGGTTAGCCCACGTTCAGGTTAGCCGTCGTTCAGATTTATTTTAGGACCAGGAAAGTAACATGTGCTACCTTAGTAACATCCTATAATCCTAATATCCTAATATATTTTATAAATGCGAAAGTGTTCTTGGAAGTTGTTCTCATTAAAGTAAAAAACAAAGGCATTAACCCTTTAGTTCGCAGGTGAAAAAAAATCAAAAATTTTCTTTTTTTGCTTTTTGGGGGGTAAATAGTAAGTATAAGAATGACTAAAAAATAGAAAAAAATCAGAGTGCAGTGTTCAGAGTGAAGAGGTCAGAGTACAGAGTGCAGAGTGCAGAGGTCAGAGTGCAGAGTTCAGAGTTCAGAGTTTAGACTTCAGAGTTCAGAGGTCAGAGTGCAGAGGTCAGAGTTCAGAGTGCAGAGTTCAGAGTGCAGAGTTCAGAGTGCAGAGTTCAGAGTTCAGAGTTCAGAGTGCAGAGGTCAGAGTTCAGAGTTCAAAGTTCAGCGTTCAGAGGTCAGAGTGCAGAGGTCAGAGGTCAGAGTGCAGAGGTCAGAGTTCAGAGTTCAAAGTTCAGAGTTCAGGGTGCAGAGTTCAGAGGTCAGAGTGCAGATGTCAGAGTGCAGAGTTCAGAGTTCAGAGTGCAGAATTCAGAGTTCAGAGTGCAGAGTTCAGACTTCAGAGTGCAGAATGCAGAGTTCAGAGTACAGAGTGCAGAGTGCAGAGGTCAGAGTTCAGAGTGCAGAGTGTGGAGTGCAGAGGTCAGAGTACAGAGTTCAGAGTTTAGACTTCAGAGTTCAGAAGTCAGAGTGCAGAGGTCAGAGTTCAGAGTGCAGAGTTCAGAGTGCAGAGTTCAGAGTTCAGAGTTCAGAGTTCAGAGTGCAGAGTTCAGAGTTCAGAGTTCAGAGGTCAGAGTTCAGAGGTCAGAGTGCAGAGGTCAGAGTTCAGAGTTCAAAGTTCAGCGTTCAGAGGTCAGAGTGCAGAGGTCAGAGTTCAGAGGTCAGAGTTCAGAGTGCAGAGTTCAAATTTCAAAGTTCAGAGTTCAGAGTGCAGAGTTCAGAGGTCAGAGTGCAGAGTTCAGAGTGCAGAGTTCAGAGTGCAGAATTCAGAGTTCAGAGTGCACAGTTCAGAGTGCATAGTTCAGAGTGCAGAGTGCAGAGGTCAGAGTTCAGAGTGCAGAGTTCAGAGTTCAGAGTGCAGAGTTCAGAGTGCATAGTTCAGAGTGCAGAGTTCAGAGTGCAGAGTTCAGAGTGCAGAGTTCAGAGTGCAGAGTTCAGAGTGCAGAGTTCAGAGTGCAGAGTTCAGAGTGCAGAGTTCAGAGTGCAAAGTTCAGTGTTCAGAGCGCCGAGTGAAATGTCTTCAACGGCGCAACGGATCGACGTGATTTTTTGCATGGGTATATTTGAGAACCTGGAGAGTGACATAGGCTACTTTTGCCACTCGATGAAATACGTCAATTCTGAACGTCTCAGTATTCTTCTCCATGGCGCCCTCTTGCATGCTAAATTGCTTGCAGTTTTTCTCCACTAAAATATCAAGATCTGAGTTCTTGGAAATTGTTCTCATTAAAGTAAAAAACAATTACCATTTTCAAGAAAATAATAAACCAAGTATTCTCAACAAAAACTCAGTTATTGTTCCCCTGAGCCACGCGAAGCGAAGCCGCGGGTAATAGCTAGTTAACAATAAAGTGGGGCTTATATAGTCCTCTATCCATGGTGCAAAGCATTAAGCATACAAATAAATATGTTTATAGTTTATGTGGCAAAAAAAAAATGTTTCATACATTTTTCTATGAAAAGAAGCCGAGCGCTAGGCGTTTGGCGCTCAGTACGCGCTGAGACGCGCTCGTGGACGGGTGGGTGTATCGCTTTTTTGCACGAAATTTATTACGACAAAATGAACACCGTGTTGTGTACTGCCATAGAGATATAATATTCTGCGCTTAGAAAAACTTGATACCGACATCCACAAAGAAGGAAGTTCTCAAGTGTAGGCGTATTTTTTTTACCCGATTACGGCAAAGCCACAAGGAAAGGGTATGTTAGGAATATATATGTACTAGCTATTACCCGCGGCTTCGCTTCGCGTGGCTCAGGGGAACAATAACTGAGTTTTTGTTGAGAATACTTGGTTTATTATTTTCTTGAAAATGGTAATTGTTTTTTACTTTAATGAGAACAATTTCCAAGAACTCAGATCTTGATATTTTAGTGGAGAAAAACTGCAAGCAATTTAGCATGCAAGAGGGCGCCATGGAGAAGAATACTGAGACGTTCAGAATTGACGTATTTCATCGAGTGGCAAAAGTAGCCTATGTCACTCTCCAGGTTCTCAAATATACCCATGCAAAAAATCACGTCGATCCGTTGCGCCGTTGAAGACATTTCACTCGGCGCTCTGAACACTGAACTTTGCACTCTGAACTCTGCACTCTGAACTCTGCACTCTGAACTCTGCACTCTGAACTCTGCACTCTGAACTCTGCACTCTGAACTCTGCACTCTGAACTCTGCACTCTGAACTCTGCACTCTGAACTCTGCACTCTGAACTCTGCACTCTGAACTCTGAACTCTGCACTCTGAACTCTGACCTCTGCACTCTGCACTCTGAACTATGCACTCTGAACTGTGCACTCTGAACTCTGAATTCTGCACTCTGAACTCTGCACTCTGAACTCTGCACTCTGACCTCTGAACTCTGCACTCTGAACTCTGAACTTTGAAATTTGAACTCTGCACTCTGAACTCTGACCTCTGAACTCTGACCTCTGCACTCTGACCTCTGAACGCTGAACTTTGAACTCTGAACTCTGACCTCTGCACTCTGACCTCTGAACTCTGACCTCTGAACTCTGAACTCTGAACTCTGCACTCTGAACTCTGAACTCTGAACTCTGAACTCTGCACTCTGAACTCTGCACTCTGAACTCTGACCTCTGCACTCTGACTTCTGAACTCTGAAGTCTAAACTCTGAACTCTGTACTCTGACCTCTGCACTCCACACTCTGCACTCTGAACTCTGACCTCTGCACTCTGAACTCTGTACTCTGAACTCTGCATTCTGCACTCTGAAGTCTGAACTCTGCACTCTGAACTCTGAATTCTGCACTCTGAACTCTGAACTCTGCACTCTGACATCTGCACTCTGACCTCTGAACTCTGCACCCTGAACTCTGAACTTTGAACTCTGAACTCTGACCTCTGCACTCTGACCTCTGACCTCTGCACTCTGACCTCTGAACGCTGAACTTTGAACTCTGAACTCTGACCTCTGCACTCTGAACTCTGCACTCTGAACTCTGCACTCTGAACTCTGCACTCTGAACTCTGCACTCTGAACTCTGACCTCTGCACTCTGACCTCTGAACTCTGAAGTCTAAACTCTGAACTCTGAACTCTGCACTCTGACCTCTGCACTCTGCACTCTGTACTCTGACCTCTTCACTCTGAACACTGCACTCTGATTTTTTTCTATTTTTTAGTCATTCTTATACTTACTATTTACCCCCCAAAAAGCAAAAAAAGAAAATTTTTGATTTTTTTTCACCTGCGAACTAAAGGGTTAATGCCTTTGTTTTTTACTTTAATGAGAACAACTTCCAAGAACACTTTCGCATTTATAAAATATATTAGGATATTAGGATTATAGGATGTTACTAAGGTAGCACATGTTACTTTCCTGGTCCTAAAATAAATCTGAACGACGGCTAACCTGAACGTGGGCTAACCTGAACGTGGGCTAACTTGGACGTCGGATAACTTGAACGTCGGCTAATTTAAACGACGGCGTATCTGAACGTCGGCTAACCTGAACGTGGGCTAACCTGAACGTGGGCTAACCTGAACGTGGGCTAACCTGAACGTGGGATAACCTGAACGTGGGCTAACTTGGACGTCGGATAACTTGAACGTCGGCTAACTTAAACGACGGTGTATCTGAACGTCGGCTAACCTGAACGTCGGCTAACCGGACGGTTATGATAACCTGAACGTGGGCTAACCTGAACGTGGGAACGGTGAAACAAATGCGAGAAAAAGAGCATACTATCCCACAGGAATTGTTGGTTACGGGATAAAAAGTTACAATCACTTTCCAGCTATTCAACTATACCTGTGCAAAAAATCACGTCAATCTGTAACTCCGTTGCCGCCTAATTAAAGAACAAATGCGAGAAAAAGAGCATTATATCCCACAGGAACTGTACGTTTTTCCGGGATAAAAAGTGGCCTTTGTCACTCTAGGGGTCCTCAAATATACCGATGCAAAAAATCACGTCGATCCGTTGCGCCGTTGCCGCCTGATTGACGAAAAATGCGAAAAAAAAGAGCATGCTATCCCACAGGAACTGTTTGTTTTTCCGGGATAAAAAGTAGCCTATGTCACTCTCCAGGTCCTCAAATATACCCTTGCAAAAAATCACTTCGATCCGTTGCGCCGTTAAAGCGTGATTGAAAAACAAATTCGAGAAAAAGAGCATTATATCCCACAGGAACTGTTAATTTTTCCGGGATAAAAAGTAGCCTATGTCACTCTTCGGGTCCTCAAATATACCGATGCAAAAAATCACGTCGATCCGTTGCGCCGTTGCCGCCTAATTGACGAAAAATGCGAAAAAAAGAGCATGCTATCCCACAGGAACTGTTTGTTTTTCCGGGATAAAAAGTAGCCTATGTCACTCTCCAGGTCCTCAAATATACCCATGCAAAAAATCACGTCGATCCGTTGCGCCGTTGAAGCGTGATTGAAGGACAAACCAACAAACCAACAAACCAACAAACCAACAAACCAACAAACAAACTGACTTTCGCATTTATAATATTAGTATGGATTAGGATATTAGGATTATAGGATGTTACTAAGGTAGCACATGTTACTTTCCTGGTCCTAAAATAAATCTGAACGACGGCTAACCTGAACGTGGGCTAACCTGAACGTGGGCTAACTTGGACGTCGGATAACTTGAACGTCGGCTAATTTAAACGACGGCGTATCTGAACGTCGGCTAACCTGAACGTGGGCTAACCTGAACGTGGGCTAACCTGAACGTGGGCTAACCTGAACGTGGGATAACCTGAACGTGGGCTAACTTGGACGTCGGATAACTTGAACGTCGGCTAACTTAAACGACGGTGTATCTGAACGTCGGCTAACCTGAACGTCGGCTAACCGGACGGTTATGATAACCTGAACGTGGGCTAACCTGAACGTGGGAACGGTGAAACAAATGCGAGAAAAAGAGCATACTATCCCACAGGAATTGTTGGTTACGGGATAAAAAGTTACAATCACTTTCCAGCTATTCAACTATACCTGTGCAAAAAATCACGTCAATCTGTAACTCCGTTGCCGCCTAATTAAAGAACAAATGCGAGAAAAAGAGCATTATATCCCACAGGAACTGTACGTTTTTCCGGGATAATAAGTGGCCTTTGTCACTCTAGGGGTCCTCAAATATACCGATGCAAAAAATCACGTCGATCCGTTGCGCCGTTGCCGCCTGATTGACGAAAAATGCGAAAAAAAAGAGCATGCTATCCCACAGGAACTGTTTGTTTTTCCGGGATAAAAAGTAGCCTATGTCACTCTCCAGGTCCTCAAATATACCCTTGCAAAAAATCACTTCGATCCGTTGCGCCGTTAAAGCGTGATTGAAAAACAAATTCGAGAAAAAGAGCATTATATCCCACAGGAACTGTTAATTTTTCCGGGATAAAAAGTAGCCTATGTCACTCTTCGGGTCCTCAAATATACCGATGCAAAAAATCACGTCGATCCGTTGCGCCGTTGCCGCCTAATTGACGAAAAATGCGAAAAAAAGAGCATGCTATCCCACAGGAACTGTTTGTTTTTCCGGGATAAAAAGTAGCCTATGTCACTCTCCAGGTCCTCAAATATACCCATGCAAAAAATCACGTCGATCCGTTGCGCCGTTGAAGCGTGATTGAAGGACAAACCAACAAACCAACAAACCAACAAACCAACAAACAAACTGACTTTCGCATTTATAATATTAGTATGGATTAGGATATTAGGATTATAGGATGTTACTAAGGTAGCACATGTTACTTTCCTGGTCCTAAAATAAATCTGAACGACGGCTAACCTGAACGTGGGCTAACCTGAACGTGGGCTAACTTGGACGTCGGATAACTTGAACGTCGGCTAATTTAAACGACGGCGTATCTGAACGTCGGCTAACCTGAACGTGGGCTAACCTGAACGTGGGCTAACCTGAACGTGGGCTAACCTGAACGTGGGATAACCTGAACGTGGGCTAACTTGGACGTCGGATAACTTGAACGTCGGCTAACTTAAACGACGGTGTATCTGAACGTCGGCTAACCTGAACGTCGGCTAACCGGACGGTTATGATAACCTGAACGTGGGCTAACCTGAACGTGGGAACGGTGAAACAAATGCGAGAAAAAGAGCATACTATCCCACAGGAATTGTTGGTTACGGGATAAAAAGTTACAATCACTTTCCAGCTATTCAACTATACCTGTGCAAAAAATCACGTCAATCTGTAACTCCGTTGCCGCCTAATTAAAGAACAAATGCGAGAAAAAGAGCATTATATCCCACAGGAACTGTACGTTTTTCCGGGATAAAAAGTGGCCTTTGTCACTCTAGGGGTCCTCAAATATACCGATGCAAAAAATCACGTCGATCCGTTGCGCCGTTGCCGCCTGATTGACGAAAAATGCGAAAAAAAAGAGCATGCTATCCCACAGGAACTGTTTGTTTTTCCGGGATAAAAAGTAGCCTATGTCACTCTCCAGGTCCTCAAATATACCCTTGCAAAAAATCACTTCGATCCGTTGCGCCGTTAAAGCGTGATTGAAAAACAAATTCGAGAAAAAGAGCATTATATCCCACAGGAACTGTTAATTTTTCCGGGATAAAAAGTAGCCTATGTCACTCTTCGGGTCCTCAAATATACCGATGCAAAAAATCACGTCGATCCGTTGCGCCGTTGCCGCCTAATTGACGAAAAATGCGAAAAAAAGAGCATGCTATCCCACAGGAACTGTTTGTTTTTCCGGGATAAAAAGTAGCCTATGTCACTCTCCAGGTCCTCAAATATACCCATGCAAAAAATCACGTCGATCCGTTGCGCCGTTGAAGCGTGATTGAAGGACAAACCAACAAACCAACAAACCAACAAACCAACAAACCAACAAACAAACTGACTTTCGCATTTATAATATTAGTATGGATGTATGCATGTATGTATGTATGTATTAAAAAAAAGTGAGCGCCATTTTGAAATTCTTTGTTATCGTACCGATTTCGTTCAAAATCGATATCTGGGGTTCCCTGGGATCACAAAACAGGAAACTGTTACCAAAATTTTAAAAAAGTCAGCGCCATTTTGAATTTTTTTGTTATCGTACCGATTTCGTTCAAAATCGATATCCGGGGTTCCCTGGGATCACAAAACAGGAAACTGTTACCAAAATTTTAAAAAAGTCAGCGCCATTTTGAATTTTTTTGTTATCGTACCGATTTCGTTCAAAATCGATATCCGGGGTTCCCTGGGATCACAAAACAGGAAACTGTTACCAAAATTTTAAAAAAGTCAGCGCCATTTTGAATTTTTTTGTTATCGTACCGATTTCGTTCAAAATCGATATCCGGGGTTCCCTGGGATCACAAAACAGGAAACTGTTACCAAAATTTTAAAAAAGTCAGCGCCATTTTGGATTTTTTTGTTATCGTACCGATTTCGTTCAAAATCGATATCCGGGGTTCCCTGGGATCACAAAACAGGAAACTGTTACCAAAATTTTAAAAAAGTCAGCGCCATTTTGAAATTTTTTGTTATCGTACCGATTTCGTTCAAAATCGATATCTGGGGTTCCCTGGGATCACAAAACAGGAAACTGTTACCAAAATTTTAAAAAAGTCAGCGCCATTTTGAATTTTTTTGTTATCGTACCGATTTCGTTCAAAATCGATATCCGGGGTTCCCTGGGATAACAAAACAGGAAACTGTTACCAAAATTTTAAAAAAGTCAGCGCCATTTTGAATTTTTTTGTTATCGTACCGATTCCGTTCAAAATCGATATCCGGGGTTCCCTGGGATCACAAAACAGGAAACTGTTACCAAAATTTTAAAAAAGTCAGCGCCATTTTGGATTTTTTTGTTATCGTACCGATTTCGTTCAAAATCGATATCCGGGGTTCCCTGGGATCACAAAACAGGAAACTGTTACCAAAATTTTAAAAAAGTCAGCGCCATTTTGAAATTTTTTGTTATCGTACCGATTTCGTTCAAAATCGATATCTGGGGTTCCCTGGGATCACAAAACAGGAAACTGTTACCAAAATTTTAAAAAAGTCAGCGCCATTTTGAATTTTTTTGTTATCGTACCGATTTCGTTCAAAATCGATATCCGGGGTTCCCTGGGATAACAAAACAGGAAACTGTTACCAAAATTTTAAAAAAGTCAGCGCCATTTTGAAATTTTTTGTTATCGTACCGATTTCGTTCAAAATCGATATCTGGGGTTCCCTGGGATCACAAAACAGGAAACTGTTACCAAAATTTTAAAAAAGTCAGCGCCATTTTGAAATTTTTTGTTATCGTACCGATTTCGTTCAAAATCGATATCTGGGGTTCCCTGGGATCACAAAACAGGAAACGGTTACCAAAATTGTAAAAAAGTCAGCGCCATTTTGAAATTCTTTGTTATCGTACAAATTTCGTTCAAAATCGATATCTGGGGTTCCCTGGGATCACAAAACAGGAAACTGTTACCAAAATTTTAAAAAAGTCAGCGCCATTTTGAAATTTTTTGTTATCGTACCGATTTCGTTCAAAATCGATATCTGGGGTTCTCTGGGATCACAAAACAGGAAACTGTTACCAAAATTTTTTTTACTGTTTTTTGTACGATAACAAAAAAATTCAAAATGGCGCTGACTTTTTTAAAATTTTGGTAACAGTTTCCTGTTTTGTGATCCCAGAGAACCCCAGATATCGATTTTGAACGAAATCGGTATGATAACAAAGAATTTCAAAATGGCGCTGCCATTTTTTAAATTTTGGTAACAGTTTCCTGTTTTGTGATCCCAGGGAACCCCAGATATCGATTTTGAACGAAATTTGTACGATAACAAAGAATTTCAAAATGGCGCTGACTTTTTTAAAATTTTGTTCATAGTTTCCTGTTTTGTGATCCCAGGGAACCCCAGATATCGATTTTGAACGAAATCGGTACGATAACAAAGAATTTCAAAATGGCGCTGATATTTTTAAAATTTTGGTAAAAGTTTCCCATTTTGTGATCCTACGGAACCCCAGATATCGATTTTGAACGAAATCGGTAAGATAATCTTTTATACATTATTTTACAATCTCAAAAACTGAGTATTATTGTAGCCGCGAGTATTGTTTCGGCGCATAAATAGGTACATAATATTTACCGCGGCCAACAGCGTAAACAAGTACCTAGTAAATAAATAATCGTCTAATATTTTCAAGTAACAAAATTGGTTAGTTGGCTATAAAATCGAGCGTCTCTACGCTCTATAGCTCTACGCTCTCGTAAAGCGTGCATATAAATGCTGTAGTGTGACGAGTTGTATACCTATAGTTGAGTTTTTTACCTATAGTTGGTCGCGGGGTAAATGTTTAAAGGACCTTAAGCCATTTATTTGAATTATAAAATAGGCAGATTTATGTCTCTAGTCTCTACCACAACCTGCCTCGTTATTATACTTTTAAGTCAGAGCGATGAAAAAGATCTCAAAACAAACAAGTCTAAATCATTGGTTGTTTTAAGATTGTGCCTATTTGAAACAGATTCGATTTACAGATGCTATACAAACGTTATACTTAATAGGCGTTAGAGCTTTCTTCTTATTTTGTTTTATGGCGTTTATTAGTGCCGCACCAGCAGTTAGAGCTTTTATATAGGTTGGTACTAGGTAGTACCTTAATTGTTTTATGTTTTATGAGAAATTAGCAAAGCTATTAGCGTTCGCTTGTTTAAAAAGAATTGTATTAGTCGGTTTTACATTCTGAATTTTCCTTTCATCATTTTCACCAGTATACACATAGTACTTATTGTACTACTCAACAAATATTTAGGTACCTATACCTACCTACCTACGAAGATTAAGTTTCCGTTTTCGTATATTACAAATAGTGTGTCTGTCTGTCCGTCTGGCTATATATATGTGTCCTTATCACGGCATTGTTATCGGTTTAACGATCTTGACGAAAATTACTTTATACTAGAAGATAATACCGGAAAATCAAAGTGTCAAAATGTTACAATATCAACCTACTTTTTTTCTACCTCACTTTTCTGGTTTTGTTTATTTATTGGTATTTACTATTTACCTTAAGTATTAACTTAGGCCCGTATTAATAAACCAACATCAGCTAAGAACAAGTTCTCAAGTTTCGGACAACCTATGTTTAAGACCTGCCATTAGCGTAGATTGACCGATAGGTACTTGAGTACGTGAAAATGAAAATGAAAATGAAAATGATTTATTTCATGTAGGACAACTTGTGCCACCTTTGATAAGTCGTAAGAATCTACCACCGGTGTTCTTGGTGTGTTCTTAGTTGATGTTGGTTTATAATTGTTATAATGTGCTATTGGACATTTATGTACACGTAGTGTGTTAGTGCTTGTTCACGCAAAACGCGCGGGCGCGGAGGTGGGCGCGGTTGACTTAGCGAGTTCGTGTTCACATTGGCCGCCAGCCGCTTGCGCGGGTGTGATGTGTACCAATACTTGTAAACATGGACGATGATCTATTTTAATGGGAGTAAAAAAGAAGTAAAAAAGGAACTAGTCCACAAAAACAGAGAACTCATGTCCACCATCATGCGGAGAAAACTGGCTTTCTTCAGACATCTACAAAGAGGAGCCCAATTCTCACTTCCAATACTAGTTTTGGAAGGAAGGATCGCAGGCAAGAGAGCTTCAGGTCGCCAAAGGCGCAAGTGGTTGGACGATATAAGGGGGTGGACAGGGCTATCCAAAGCTCAAAGATGCGGCGCAAAATAGAGAAGTTTTTCGGAAGATGACCGCCAAACTTCATTTTGAAGAAGGCACGCGATGATGATGATGATGATAAAAAGTAGAATTGGTGTGAATTTTTATCGAGCTTGCCCGCTCCTTACGCAGCTGCCGCGTTTTGAACGTGAACACTTCGATACTTATGCCATATGTTTCATATTTCGTGACCGCGCCCGCCATCGCACCCGCGAGTTAACGTGAACAAGCACAAAGCTCTGCGCCTGGCAGTCTATCTGTCATTTCACGGATACAAATTATGTAAAACGTAATCGTAATATTATGATACATATACATTGTACCTAACATAATTATTATCTATATCTAATATGTTTCACATCGAACTGAGTCAACGCGTCAACTGTATGACATTAACAGACATCCTGAATATTCATTATCAATTGTTATGTAACTAGTAACGTGTGTGATGTTATGACTAAGCCGAGATTTGGTTTGAAATTATTATTGAATCAACAATAACTATGTAGTGTCACTAGTGTATTGAACCCTAGATAAAATCGGAACTAGAAGCTTTTACATTAGGGGCTTAGATGGCTACTGGCTATAGGTTCTTCTACTGATATGAAAGCCTTCTACGTCTCAAAAGTTTAAAGATTAGAAGATAATGAATTTGATATTTAACTAAAATAATATTGATCGCTTTTAAATCTGTCCTTGGACATGTACACCAAAATGCTCGCCTACCTAATTGCTTTACGGGAAATGTAAAGCGTTTAGTGTTTACAATCTGACTTTTCCTCATCATTTACCCTTTTCACTTGTTATAAGTCTAAAGGCAGACCTAGGTCTCTTCTATATTTTCTACTTCAGTTTAGCAACCCATCGAGCAAAATCACGGGTTACCTTAGCCACCTTTAGCTCTCCTACGGGTCTCCCTATTTCTGATTTCATTGTTTTTCTATAACTTGTCTATAATTTTGCCGTTCCGTTTTCCATTTTTCCGTTTTCCACCCAACGCCAGTTTTGTCTTGAAAAAGTCAACACCGGATAGTCAATGTTTCGAGGATTGTATAGTGGCTTTCATGGGATTTCATGTCGCGAGTGCAGACCGGGCATAAGATTAAGTACCTACAGTATTAAAAAAAATAGCAATATGAACCCACGTTTATGAATGAGTGTATCGCCCTAACGTTTTTGATGCTTTAAATAACGGCCCTTGGCCAGAAGAACATGCCTAGTTGGAAAGTGGATATAGGTAACATACCTACCTACCTACTGATATTTTGCAGTTCTCATAATAAACCAGATCATAAAGAAAGTACCCAATATTTTTTAATATTAAATCTCCCTTTTATTACAAGAAGCCTATTGTGTAACTATAGGTCCTTAGTCCTTACGCACACACACACACACACAAATACGTAGCTAGAATGTAATATGAATGGCAGTACATTTCTATCAATGGAATCAACATTCAACGCCCATATCATTGAACAATTTAATAGGCGCCGCCGCGCCGTTTCGAATCTGTTTGGGCCTGAGCATCTCTTGTCTCTACCACCGTTCTAGCCGGTTGTGAAAGCCGTGATATATTAGGAGTACCATCCATGATAGCTGAAATTCTAATAGTGAACATAATTAAAAACACGACTGCGCTGTCATTTTGTTTTAAAAAAAATTTGAAGCGTGTGTCATTCGGGAGGATGTATCATGTAAGGATTTTAACGATACCCCATACATCTAAATCTGTTCAAGCATTGAAAAGTTATGGTGGAATAAAGAAACTTACATACATACATGAACCCTGAAAACATTATATATGTATATATTATACTCCTTTTTGGGCAGTCTTGTAAAAAAATCCGTAATCTTTATATACATTTTTGTTAAGTAAATAGTTATAGGTGTCTAATGCCGATTTTTTTAAAATCGTTATTCCATGTTAGAATAGCGCTTGGCTGCTAACTGCAATCTACGAGTAACTTGCTGGCAAGTAGTGATGCAGTTATTGCAGACTAAAGAGCGCGTTTGTCTACAAGATGCCAATTCAGTATTCACTCTTGATTTCAAGATACCGATATAAAACGCAGAGGATCGGCTTTCATAATAGGTAGCTTTTAAAAGAATAGGCGGATCATACAATTCAATCGAATGAATAACGAATTTTCTTATAATTTTAAAAATTTCTCTAATTCTAATTAAGTATTTTAGTAGAAACAAATTACAAAAATATAATAAGTATAGTGTCTCGTTACTTAGTTTTAAATTTAAGTTTTGAAATGTATTTACCTAATAGGTACATTTCAAAATTATTAAGTCTTAGCAAGGCTTGTTCATACATAACAAATATATTACGAACGGCTACATAATATTAATGGATGGACGCCCACGCTTAACGAACGTTTTTATAACTGACCTTGAATAACACTGAGCTGTTATAATTGTTTTAACAACACACCAAATGTATTTAGCGGCCCTAGCCAAAACTGGACGATTTTAATTTACAATTTTGTGTGCTAAGTAGGTGATATTTTATTATACCTTCCTTAAAAATACAATAACTACTTATGAAATGGCTGAATTAGTAAGAAACGTTGTTAAAACCATTACTAAAATCAATGGATAAAACTCAATTCGGTACCAACTATCAATCTATCATTACTCACTATGTGTCTAATACGTGAAGCCGGAATAAAATTATATTTTTATGGGTGATGCATTATCATAATATTCCTTGGGAACTATTTGATTATCGGGTTAAAACTTAAAAGCCTTTACTCAAAATCGATTCAACGGATGGGCCATAAAAATGAGTGTCGATCTAGCTAGACTTGAAACTGTAGATAATATACAGTATACACCTCCTACTCAAGCTCCTTCTATGTAGATAGAGATATCTATTATAATGTAGGTATATTGACTATTGTAATCAGTGTTGCATAGGTTTGCAAAGTTAGAAAATTAAGTCTGCTATTAGATTATTTTAGGTAGGTACAATTTTTACAAAGTTACATGCGGAACTAATAAAAAGTGAGTACAAAATACAGACAGTAACAGTTAGGTACAAATACCTACACTAAAACTTTGATACTTTGTAATAATATAAGGTAGCTAGGTAGGTAGATACAACATAATATTATTCTTTGAACATAGGTGCGCAACATTAAAAGTTATTGCAAAGTAACCATAAGGAACGTTTTGTCGCGTCTTTTATTATTTAAATAATACGTATCCGTGATAAGAGCTTGCACACATGAATCGAGCAAGGCCTCCACACATACATGAATGAATGTTAATTAGTACATGTTTGTTTACAGCCCACCTACACATATGTTACGCACACTAAGCCAAACACCGTGTATAATGTGCCTTCTCATTGAAACGGTTGCTGATTAGAGAATATTAAACAATCTTAACATGTGGACAATGTGGACATTCAAATCGGTCACGTCCTACTGTACGAGTTTGGTCTTTAGTCGAAGTGAGATAAAAAGCAAAAGTAAATTTTTAGCAACTCAAAAAACAAATGAAATTACATCAAAAAGAAAATATGTAAAATTTTTCACAATGGAGCTCAAAGGCGTGCGTTTTCACTCTATAGTCTATACTCTATACCCTACCTCGAGGTCTTTCTTACTACTGCTTTGGCTATTCTTCATTTCACATTTAAAGTATTTATTATTTACCTTAATCGTGCGGATGTAGATTGGTATTCCCTGTATCTTTTCCAATACAACGTTTGCGTTATTTCTTTCTCAGGTAGGTGTAATAATTAAATAGGCGTTAGGTATTAATCTAAAATACAGAATTCATTCTATGCCGATTTTTGACCTTTAAATTAAATTATTGAGGCTTCCTACAGTAAAGTTGACTCTACTTTTCACGTCTCACACGTACATTCTCATATAAAAAGAGATTTTACTATATCTAAAACGAATCATCAACAATTTGTTTTCCTATCAAAAGTTTTATAGATTTCGTAAATAAAATTTCACCAGTCATCAATCAACGTTGTACAATCTATACAATATTTTATCGAAATGTTTATCAAAATGCATGAAAATCGTCAATGTCTTCGAGATGTGTAAACTCATGGAATGGAAGCCTCGTCTGTCGAGAGGAACGAATACAGGACAAATCCAGACACACCCGGATATATTATAACAATCCTAGTGTAATCATACTAATATATAAATGCGAAAGTGTGTTTGTTTGTTGGTTTATCCTTCAATCACGCCGCAACGGAGCAGCGGATTGACGTGATTTTTGGCATGGGTATAGTTGAGGACCTGGAGAGTAACATAGGACTTTTTATTCCGGAAAAATAAGGAGTTCCCGCGAGAATCAAAAAAACTTAAACCACGCGGACGAAGTCGCGGGCATCAGCTAGTAGGTAACTAATAAAACAAAGTGTTACCTTCACACATGCATTAGGCAAGTGTTAGCGCGCTCGTGAGAATAGCATGTTCAAACTTTTGTTATTTTTTATATCGAATCAGCACTTAATCACTTCCTAGAGTACGTACAGCTCAAAGGGCGGAAGTCGTGAGTTTACAGAAATAATAAATTAACGATGCTGTTTCTATACAATAGTTGTTATACCTACGACTACGAGTAACTATAGTATAGAGATGTCCTTGGTATGAGGTCAATTTTTGAATTTTTAGTTGCGACACTTCGACATAAACGTCTTTGTTTGTTTATATAGCGTGTATTCGGAAAATTTTGAGAGACTCTCGAATTTTTCAAGTGGGCATCGATGAATGGCTGCTGTTCATAAATTATGATAACGATTGCTTAACTTTATAACAGTAGGTACAGTAGTTGGGAGGACCCCAAAATAAACTTCTTGAAAGAATCATTGTTCCTTCTTTTTTAATATTCTTTAATAGCAACTAGCAAGTGTTGTAGGCACTAGGCACACCTCATAGTAGCTTTTATTATGTCTGAGACAGAGTTCGCGTAGGAAAATTGTAAATGATGGCTACTTAACTAAAATCACTTCCTAAATTATTACAAGTAGTAGGCACTATACGTACGTACAGATTTGTTTTCTAAATCTTTCACCTCTATTGATAGTTGATACTTATCTATTGCAGTACCTTCATCAGTTTTAATCACATCATCATCACTTCAACCCAATACCGGCTCGATACTGAGCATGAAATAAGAAGGGAATTCTCTTCTCAGATATTAGGTATAAGAGGCTTTGACATAGTCCACCACGCTGACCAATGCGGCTTGGTAGATTTCACATACCTTGGAGAATATCTACGGCGTGAATTAAGGACAAACCAATAAACCAACAAACAAACACACTTTCGCATTTATAATATTAAAAGTATGATGTCGGTAATTGTAATCCTGGGAATTGGGATATATAAGCTGTGGTTATTGGTGTCACGTTCACGTCCGCTCTTGGTAATTG
This sequence comes from Erebia ligea, assembly GCA_917051295.2. Lineage (NCBI taxonomy): Eukaryota > Metazoa > Arthropoda > Insecta > Lepidoptera > Nymphalidae > Erebia > Erebia ligea. The sequence goes on along the minus strand of OU785237.1, from coordinate 10,130,429 downwards.
GATGTTATATTTGGATGCGCCCAGTTGCACAATATCCACACCAATATAATTGTCTTGGTTATTCTGAAGTCGTATTATGCTGGAACTCAAACTCGTTTAACTTTGTTTAATTTAAAATTCCGTCTGTAGTCTGTACTCTGAAGTTGTACCTAATAGTAATACCTACAGAGTTATTTTTACCCGCGTTTGATATTATTTAATTCATTTTAGTTTTGTAGTATAAAGTCCCATAATATGTAATACACTGCTTAGTTACTGCTGGATTGCTTTTTCATATTTTACTTTTAATTGACCGAGCGAAGCGAAGGTCTCTGAGTCTACTTGAGTGAATTTGCACTTGTCCGTCCGTCCGTCCGTCCGTCTGTCAGAGCCTTATAACTTCTGAATTACTGAACGTACCTAATTACTTCAAAATTTAAATATAATATGTAAACCGATGGCCTCCCGCCAAATATGGCTTAAAAAATTATAAAAATCTTTATTTCAGGGGGGCTCTCATAGAAGCGAATGCGAAGCAAAATATTTTTTATAGCGTTACGGTATATCATTTTAAAGATAATTAGGAATAGAGTCCAAAAATATTTTTTTTTAATTTTTCCCTAAAATTGTGGAAATGGGGGGCTTTCAAAGTGGCGATTTTCTAACGTCCAAAGTTGACCTCAGAACTCTCAATTTGGCTGAGCCTGAAACTTATCAATTATTTGAATTATATCCTGTACATGAACAACAAATACTAAAATTAGATAAATATTTTAAGGAAACGAAATTATTTAATTTTTAAGGTGCTTCACAATTATGTCAATAGATGGCGCTCTGTACAAGTTTATGGATACCGTGAGGTCTCAGTTCGGGGCGAACCACTGGTATTATAAATACGAAAGTGTGTTTATTTGCTGGTTTGTCCTACAATCAGGCCGCAAGGCGCAAGAAACAGAGCATCGGATCGACGTGACTTTTTGCATGGGTATAGTTGAAGACCTGTAGAGTGGCATAGGCTAGGACTTCTCGTCGGAATTTAAGAAACTTATTCCACGTGGACGAAGTCGAGGACATCAGCTAGTCTTCTATAAAGCTAGTGATCCAAAAAGCTTTTCAAATATTAATTTAAATTGTAATATAAAACCGCTATGCAAATAATAAATTAAAAAAAAATTAATGAACATTGAACATCAATATGTTAAATAAACACCAAAACATCAGACGAAAATTAAATAATAATTCATCAGAATTTCCCACCACACCACGTCTGGCGGCTGCCAAAAATTAATAGAACACAAACGGCGTTAATAATGACAGTTGAAGGTACATTTCAAATTACACAAGCCATTAAAACAGAGAGCCCAGAATATTGTAGTTCTAGTTATTTTACGAGTATGACCACTACAACTACAAACTGTACAAACTCGTCATAATAATACCACTACTGAACTATTGGCACACCAAAATATTGTTGTATTATGACTTCGAGAGAAATATTTTAGAAATGGAAAAAGAATTTTATTTCTATGGAAGTCCATCTTTATCTAGGCCGTGTTAAATTGTATGAGCCATCTGTCTTTTTTCTTGTAGATGACTATACCTATAGGTAGCTATTACACGAATATTTTCATCGTTACAAATAACGTGATGCCGATTTCCCACGTCAGTGTTTTCTTTATTTTTTGTACCTATTGACTATCTAAAACAAACGGATACATCCATATTAAACATCATAATATAATTCATCCAGTACTACTTAAAAATATCATAATTGAGAAAGTGTTTTTTATATGAATTTTTTTGAATGACTGGACCATTATGTAATGCAATGCAACAATAATAAATTGTTTGATACGTCCGTAGTAGCTAGAGCCTTACATTTTGCAATCATGTAAAAATAAAACAAAGCAGAACGTAATCCACCCACACGTTTCGCACATACAAAAATCGTAGACAAACAATTTGATAGACAAAAGGACGCACTAAGCAAACATACTTCGGAACAGCCTAAATAGCTCGCAAGGCTAATGGCACAATGGAGGCGTCAATATAATATGACTATGTACGCTCGCATTCCCGACCCGTAACCTGATTACTGCGCTTATTGGGTCACTGGCTATTCGATTATTATATACAAATGACCTCATTTATTCTATTGATCGAAACTCTAGAAGAATACGCTTACTATGAATCTGGCTTTTTTGGCCCGCATTGGCTTTGCAGGAGGAGAATTTCCGAAAAGTTCCTGGGGACTGCTTTGTAATCTACTTATATAATCTCCTGTATTTAATTGAGCAGTTTGAGCTGCATTTATACTTAATACCTATGTTTCTATTTACCTAATAAAATGAATGTGAATTACATTATTTAAGTACTTACCTTTAAAATTAAGCACAATGCTTATGAGACTTCATTAGTTCAAAGTGAAATACTTTTTTTACATTAGGTACCTACCTACTTGGGTTCTGAGAATTCGTTGCTTCCGTAGGTAAGGAAGGTATAAACAGGAATTTATTCAAAGGTGTACTGTACTTACTTTTTTTCGTTTTTACTAAGACTTCAGAAACAAATTAATGAAGCAATCAAGGGATCTAGGATAATATTATAGACAAAGCATCAAAGGCGCACCGATTTTCTTCACCTAATTATCGCCGTAGATAAAACATCTGGGGGAAGTGTCCATATTGAGCGAAGTAAACGTTCTCGGATAAAGATGTTTGCACGACGCTGTGCCAATATTTGAGCTTGTTTGGGTCAGGCAAAATGCCTCGGCCATTTGCAAGTGCAAAATTTCCGAGATAAAAATAATCTTAACAACGGGGCTTATTAAGATTGGGTACTAAACTCGCAATAAATAATCGTTTCGTGATGAAAAGCAATGGTGGGATAATAAAAATGAAGGACGCTAAATATAATCCACGGTAATATCATAAATACGGAAGTGTAGCTATGTTTATCTGTTTGCTACCTTTTCAAAGCAAACTGATTTGTATCTAGGGCCTACTTTACAGGACCTATCAGTTGCACTGGGATGCAGACGGAAAGCAACTTCTGCTGGAAAAGGTCATATCAATAGCCCGTTACCATCGAAGGCTGCATCATCACCACCTGGTGAGATTGCAGTCAAGGGCTAAGTTGCAGTGGATAGAAAAGGCCAATTAGAGTCGAAACCTTCAATCTTTAACATGGCACAGCAATCAGCATAGATCCTGAATCCCATTGTGATTGATGTTCAACTCCTTAATTCACAAACAACTATTAAGAATATAATAATTAATCACAAGTACGGGCGAAGTTGTTAGTAACAGGCTAACAACATACAGCTAGTCCAAGATTTATATCTAAAACTGCAAGGTATAATATTACTTATATTCGTTATAATCTTTCCGTTTGTTTTTTCTCTATTGTGGTTTGCAGATCCTTAATTCGCTGAAGCCTTCAAATAATAATGTAGATCTAGTCAATTAGTACCAATAATAATTATGGGTTACTTTAAGTGATTTTTTATCGTACCACCATTCTTTGAAGTAGTTACCAATAGATCCGGTTAAATATATCTAACTACATAACATACAATATAAAAGCACATCATTTCCTACAAGGAATGATCCTACAAGGATGTAGATTATTAAAAGTCAATATTCAATCCACGCGATGTTCTCGAGATGAATCATAAGTATCAAGATTGATTGGTGTCGACTATTTTCTGAATGTTAGTATAGGTAATGTAATAATATATTCAGCGTGTAATGTCATATATGGGATGCATGCTAATGAACAAGTTTAATGGATAATAAACAATGCTAAAAATAAAAACATGATATTTCAATCCTCGAGTGATCACTGATCAGTGATCACTGATAACGCAATGAATTGGGAACAATTAGTTACCTTTACCTTTTAAAAAGCACACAAAATACACTGTATGTTAGATACCTAATACGTTGGTCCTGCGAGCCGGATCTGAAACAGTCTGGATCTAAACTAATCTGATAAAATGAAATCTGAGTGCAATATTAGTAATTATCTTTTCTACGGTTTGTAATTAGTGAAAACCAAACCAACGAATTATAGATAACTATGCTCAATTATGTTCCATTTTCCCCATGAGATCTCTATTAATATATTATTAACGTCACAGAACATATAATAGAGGTTAGAAAGGCCCTAGTGCAAATTTTGTACGGAAACCGCTGTCGCCGTTTTGATCCCACCATTCTTCACTACTACTAATCTAAACGAATACACACGAGAGTTCCCATGTGTGCGTGAGGCAGAAAAAAGCGCTGCGATTGGCGAAGCTACGCACACTAGTGAAACTTTAAACTTGCGCGTGTTGTCGTGTAAAACAGCAACATACGCTAGGGATTGACTAAAATATTTTTTATCGATGTTTATTTTTCGTACGGTCGACAGCATGTCAATATTCATATTGTTAACTTAAGTTGGACTCTATGTCTGTAGATTAAATACTATTTTATTTTAAACTAGCTGATGCCCGCGACTTCGTCCGCGTGGACTAAGTTTTTTCGATTGCCGCGGGAACTCATTAATTTTCCGCGATAAAAAGTATGTATGTATATTCTTTATAGCTGATGCCCGCGACTTCGTCCGCGTGGAATAAGTTTTTCAGTTAATTTTCCAGGATAAAAAGTATCCTATTATTACTATCCCACGGTATAATCCCCCTATAATGGTGAAACACGTACTTCTTCATATTTTAACGAAAGCCCAAATGCTGTTTCATGGCTATAACTTGAGAAATTAAGGATTTTCACACAAACTCTCAAATTCCTATTTCACCCCTTCGGGAGTGGAATTTTGAAAAACTGTGAAACACATATGTTTTCATTTTCAACCCGCAAGTACCAAGTTTCATGGCTATAACTTGAGAAATTAAGGACTTTCATACAAACTTTCAACCCCTATTTCACCCCTTCGGGGGTAGAATTTCGGGATAAAAAGTATCCTATGTCCTAACTCGTAGTATGGGCTCAAATCGTGCCAAGTTTGAATTCATTCAGTAGTTTCGGCGTGATGCGCGGCCAAGATACAGACAGACAGACAGATAAAAATGAAAAAAATTACAGGTTTGGCTTCAGTATCGAATAATGAGTGACCTCTAAAAAAAATTTTCAAAATATCTTCAATGTACAGAATTGGACCTGTTACAGTTTTATTATAAGTATAGATTAAAAAATGTATGGAGACATAATGATATTTCTTTTGCTTAGAACTACTGTTTCTTTATAAGAAATAAATAAAATAAAAAACAACTATGGTTTACAAATGGTTTTTATTTGAATACATCAACAATATTTAAAACACCCTATACAACAAAACCAACAAACACAAAATACTATAACAATATTTCAAACATTTATGATTAAAATCTAAATCTGTAACTATCATTAAAAGTTCATAATAATAAACTCAGAAACAAATAAACTATTTATCGATACGGTGGAAAAATGCTACTCAGCCCTATCGACAAGTTACTCTTATTGGGTAATACCAGGTAACAAGTGGAGTTGATCGTTCATACGCACTACGCTTTACATTGCCGCTCGCGTACATGACTCTGTTGGAGCGCGTTGTTCGCACCAGCGATGTACATACAAATTTGCGATCCAGTCACACTAGTGAAGGAAAACATAATGTCTTTAGTATTTTCAATTAAATCATTTAAAATCAAGGTTTAATGTACTTACCGATGAAAAGATATCTTGCCATTAGTCACATTGACATTTTGGCTTCTAGCTCTGCAGGTTATTACCGCGCAAGAAGGCATTATAAACACTTTTTTGCGCGTAAAACTTCCCAAGACAGTCCGCGGCCGACTGAGGTGTGTTTTTGGTACGTTTGAGCGTTCGCTCAATATAGTGGCGCGCGTGACCCGCCCACATCGCCTTTCTAACCTCTTATTATATGTTCTGTGATTAACGTAGTATTAAGTAGGTAGGTACTATTTAGACAGGATAGGAGCTTAAAGTTATACAAACCTTCTTTAAAACAGTAATCACATACTATGTGTATGTATGTACAAGCAATAATAAACAACCGTAAGTATATACTTACTTACGCACGACAAATGTTAATGACAAATTATTGCAGCCGTGAGTCGTTTGAACTTACAAACATAACAGTTTATCTCTCTAGGGAGCGATTGTCATCTTAATTACCTACTCTAGCAGGTATGTGACGGTCAAACATCATAAAATATAGGGGCTTGTTCATAATGCTAAGGAGCTCAATCAAAATTCAGGGTTAAGTAGGATATTCTTATTAAATTTATTTTGGAATGCTGTACTTACAACAGCTTTTTTTTTTTTGGTTACTTCAATTCATTTTTGAACAAATGCGTTTTCGGCTTAACTCCAGCGTTCCTAGATCAATGGTTTTGATTAGGCATAAATCTCCCCTTGTCCTTGTCTCATTCCTCAATACTTATTTTGGATCAGGCAATAATTTTCAATTTATTTTATAATATTTATAAATGTATTTATTTTGTTTCAGGTATGCAATAATATGACTAATTATTATCAAATTAAAAATCTTCTATTTATTCAGTAAGTATTTAAATTTCAAATAGGTAGGTATGTAGTTAACATCAAAGCAATCAGAGAAGCTCGTTACTAAGTCGAAACTCTACAGAACTCTAGCTGGACGCGTAATTTATACAGTAGGTACCTATTACGTAGGTATTTGATACCTATTTACTATACAGTAATGCATTAGGCACAAATAGATTCAGCCTATTTTTGCAAATTATTGCATTACTCATTCAGAAATCTGTGTGACCCCGGCTCTCAATTTTGGAGCCGCTAAATCGGCTAACCGATCTCAAGGCCTGAAATATGTGAATTAGTGCACATACACTAGCGGGGCGGTTGATAGCGCACTTTACAGCGATAACAAGTGAATATAACTCAAAGAATTAAAAAATACGACTGCCATAGTTAAAATTTAACTATGGCGGTCGTATTTAATGATTTTTTTTGTGAATCACTGGATATTGAAATATAGTCTTATATTTTTGGAATCTACTCATCATTTTCTTGATGATGACAATATAATATAGTTAATCTCATTTTGGAAAAAAAAAATCAACTTTAGTCTTTGATGCGGGATCATGGTCACCCAATCAATATTTTTTAAATTCTACTAGCCTATGTCACCCCGAATAAGCTAAGCATTCTAACGATACCTCATTCATCAAAATCCGTTCAGGCGTATAGAAGTTATGGTGGAATATACAAACTCACATACATACATACATACTAGGGCTTGCAGTATCGATACCATTCCAAGAACCGGGAATTTTTTGTCCGATACTGGCACGGAACCGGGAATTCCCGAGACTTTCGATACTTTCGATACTGCCATATAAAATTACGGAAACAGGAATAGGAAATAGGCATAAAATGTGAAATAAAAACCTTACTAGGTACTCAAAAACTAGTTTTTGATTTCTAACATAAATAAATCACTGTAAGTAGTTAGGTAGGCATTAAAACTAATAAAATATTATGAACCTCAAAGACAAATCAAAAGTCAAAGTTTAGCCTTTAAACAAAAAGTCAACAAATTACTAGTCTAAATCGAAAGTAAGCCTTCATTCTCGTGCTTATTATATAACCTATTATAATATTATTAACTTTAGCCTCAGTAATCTGCCAGTTTCCATCCATCCTTCTTCAGTCCGTCCTTGTCAGTGTCCTTCCATCATTCTTATTGTGTAAATTATGAAAATTTCAAGCAAAACAACATTCAGAATCTTCTCTTAGTAATAACAATACAGCGTAACAATTAATAACAGTACCAAAAAAAAACATCTTGACAATTTTTATTTTTGTTTGCGGAGGCTAGCACTTTTTAATATTGTTTGACAGAGCTTGTATTTTGCTTTATTTTGACCTCGCAGGAAGTAATGCCAAACAGACGACTTATCGCCGGATTTACTTGTAAAATCTTCAAAACTCATAGCGGACGGATTTTTAATTTTCCTGCAAAAGTTATTTATTAATATGATGTCACTTAATATTCTGTCGCTATTAAACACGAGAATTTAACTAAGTAAGTAATCTAACTATATTGCAAATAGGGTATTTAGTTTTTCTCTTTCAATAACTATTTCTTATTGTAATAAGGGTTCACTTAAATATTGCTTTTCAAAGTATAGTAAAAAGTATTGGTCATTTAAAAATTATACACTTACCGATCTTACAATGATTTTTCGAAACCGTCGCTCAAAGTCGCCGCTTATCCAGTCACTTCACAGTTCAATAGCAAGTAACGAGAGACGAGACCAATACTTATATTCAAACAAAACAAGTGATTTGACCAATTTCTACATAAACAAACGTTTCGGTAGGTACGTATTATATTACAAAAAGTTAATGCAGTAAGCATATACAATGCGAATATTTTAATTTACTCAAGATTTTCGAATAGTCTCGAAAGTATCAAAAGTACCGGACCTCTCTCGTGGAGAACCGGGACTGAATATATTCAAAAGTCTCGGGAAATCCCGATACTTTTGATACTGATATTTCCCGGGAGCATGCCCTAATACATACATACATGAACCCTGAAAACAATATATGTACTCCTTTTTTCAGGCAGTCGTATTAAAACCGGCTTCGTATAAGGCAATACTTCCACGAATTGAGCTGAGCGAGAGACTTGAAAAAAAAGAGAGATTAATGACACCCTAACTTTTAAGACTAAAACAGACTATTTTTGTTATCTATTGTGTATAAAGTATAATATTATTGTTATTTATTGTGTATAAAGCGAGATGACCCTAAAGAAATGGCAATAATAATAATAATATAATACCTACTGCACTTACGTGAGGCAATAGACATACGCACTTAGGTAATGTTGATAATAAAATCAACTGATTAATGACACCCTAACTTTTAAGACTAAAACAGACTATTTTTGTTATCTATCTTGTATAAAGTATAATATTATTGTTATTTATTGTGTATAAAGCGAGATGACCCTAAAGAAATGGCAATAATAATAATAATATAATACCTACTGCACTTACGTGAGGCAATAGACATACGCACTTAGGTAATGTTGATAATAAAATCAACTTCTTATTTATAAATAATTATTATTATTAAGTCGGAGCATCCTCGATCAGAGCTGAGCATAGATTAAAAAAGAGCATACCTAATGCAAAAGTAGCAAGACTGATAGACCCCATCACCCCCATCATCCATCGCATGCCTCAGTAAGAAGTTAGAGGAATTATTCTACTGTGTATCGATGTCACAGTATGAGATAGCTTTTAAACATTACTGAGCAAGCAATCTGCAATCGGGCTGTATAGAAAGAGAAGACAAACACAAGTCTTCCGTTTCGCTTGACTAGCAATTTGGCGCAATAACTGCACTATATCATCTCAGCTTATCATATCATTCAGGCCAATTATCCATAGGCTAAGCTGGGCGATAAAATTAGGCGTGTAAACTATACAGAATAATAATGTTGAAACCCTGGGGTCGTGGGGCGAAGATGCTAGATCCTTTTTAAGGATCTATCTTCTCGTCCACAGAGTCCACAGGTCCACACTCCACAGGAGGGCTGGCAGTTACCTCGGCCAACATATAAGTTTGGCTATTCAGCGGGGTAACGCAGCTAGCGTTCTGGGCACATTGCCTGATTGCAGCGGCATAATATAGATGATATTTTTAATGTTTAGTTTTTGGTTTTTAATTTAGATTTTAATGTATCTTGTATAATATTATTTTGTTAAATTAATTAGTTCTAAAATATATCGGTCTAAATACAAATGTCAAAATACAGAATAAATAAATTATTTTTTAATAGTAAAAATATGACCTAAAAACGTTCAATCAATCGCGTTAATTAATGAGTCTCGCTTATTTTTTAACGTTTCCTGCGTGGGTTTATTTCGAAACTTTTTAGCTGTCAGGAGCATGTTTTATTATGCCAGAGCTAAAGCTCTTTAAAAACCGCGTAAAAAAAAAAGATATAGAAATCTTTATTAATGGAATTAACTAAAGAACAAAAATACAATGAATTCCTGGCCCCTAAACTAAGAGGACCCGTATCTTAGGGGCCAAGAGAATTCAAAGTTTGTTTGTACAGAGAGTTATCAAACATTTATACTGAACAAACATTCCCTAATATGAAAACAAGACTGCAAGGCAAGAAACACCGCTAAAACTGAGAGATGAAATGGAACAATGAATTATTTATCATGTTGCGCTGCGATAGCAGTGGAGGTCGAGCTTAATTCTTAATTATCGCGCCGGCCTACATCAAAGCGCGCCGCCGCGCCTCGAGACAGAAAATAGCTAGGTACCTACATATTCTAGAGAATGCTGATAATGATGGCACTGACTGGTGCGATACTTGTAATTTGTGCATCCATTGTTATTACCTATGCATGTGAAATTTACATACTGATGAAGGTTAAAGATACCTACGTCCTATTTGCCTTCTGAATTTCTACATTTTTGTCGAATGCCTACATAGAATGACGTACATAGTCTTCATGTTATTTTTCTAGATAAACTAAGTATTATCAACCATCATAATATTATTTAATATCATTAATACGAATAATTAGATTAGCTTGACTTCAGTTTTCAAATCCTCATCTTACTTTTGTTAAAAAACCAAAGGCAACGCTTTATTTCTAACGAGGTCGTCCATTAGTCGCGGGAATCATCTAAGTAGTTACGTAGTAAAAAAGCACATGCAACAATAGTAATAAACTCTAGTTTATATAAAAAAAAAACTTAGCTAAGGCAATAAAATAAACAGTGTAAATACAATAGACACAGCACGATAATGTAGTTGTAGAGATCAAGAGGTCGCCTCATATCGGGAGCGAGTTGCGACTCAATAACAATTTGTCGCTATCTCAGCGATAGCATGCGGTGTTTTTGAAATGCAATTACAATTAAAGATCCCGCTATACAATAAAACTGAAAAACTAATATTATGTATTATGCAAAAACTGAAATCTGTGCAATATATGTACTGATAAGGGGTCATCCATAAAGTTCGTCACACTAATTTCGTGATCTTTTGACCCCTCCCCCGTCCTTGTCACAGTTGGTTACATTTGTGAGACCCCCCTCCCTAGTGTGACGTCACATATCTTGTAATTTTACATCTAGAAATTATTAAATTAAAACAGCAACATCAAATCAAACATTTGAAATAAATTAACAAAACTTGGAAATATTTTTAAGTTTTTCGTTAATAGTTCATTTTAACACTAGATGTATAAGATTTTGAAATGTGACGTCTCACGTCACGTAACTTAGGACCCCTCCCACCCCTTGTCATACAATGTCAATGAATATCTCAAAATTTTGCTGTAATGTATTACGTTTATTTTTGCTGTTGAATTTATTCATTAGGTACTATTGCAAAATCATTTAGTAGATAATTATTTTCTCTACACAAACAAGTTGCCAAAAAATATAATAAAAAAATAAAAAACTGTTTACGCGATCTGAATATATTACAAGTAAAAAAGGTGCCATTTAAAAACTAATATTGCCTCATAAATTAGGAATATTCGTCGTAAAAAGTACGGTTATTGCTGAATTCACCTCCATCTTGCAGGTGTGGCGATTACGAACTCACGCACAAACAAAAATAACAGTATTTTTGATGTAGCTAAGTAAATAAGGAGTCAATATTATGAACTTTTAAAAGGTGGAAACAAACGGCGATTAAGTTTAAAGACCTGCGTTTTTCATCCTGCACTTTATATTTATTTTTGATATGAGAGAAACAAGATGAAAATCTGCAATACTATATAAATATTAAATCTCCTTCAGAACTTTTTATTTTTTTTAACACATTGAGATCAAAAAAGAAAAATATTTTCGTAACGTTCTATGAGTATTGATTTTACTGTAGTGTGCTTGGATTACGACTAGAAGCACAAGTTTCTCTCAAACAGGTATATATTAATGTTTATAAATGTAAAGGACTTAATCTTTCAAAGCAATAAAGGCATAATTATATCCTCAATTAGTGCTGCAATAAAACTTTTCGCTACTTTCTATAAAATAATTTATTATCTAGACAAACTCGTAGTTATTTATTTAAGAAAGATCCGTTGGATTAATTGGACGTAGTTAAGCAGAAAGGACTCAACCCACAAAAAGTTAGTTTTGAGTTATCGAGGTTTAAAGTTTGGACGATAATTCCTGCAATGATATTGTATTTAGAATATTTTAAAATATTGTCACATATGGGCAAATATACTAGTTTTTTTGTGAGTAAAGGTATATTACGATAATATGCATATTTTTCGAGTTATTTTGAAAAATGTGGGTTTGAGTCCTTTTTGCTAAATTGGTTTTATCATTATGAAGTGTTTTTTTTTAATTTCTCAGAAAGGAACCAAGTAACAAAAAAATGTGAAGAAACTGATATTTTATATAAAAATTATTTATTATTTTACAAAATACGTAGGTATCTATATAATATATAAAATTCAAAGTCCTGACTGACTTATATATCAACGCACAGCCTAAACCACGGGCCTAGAAACTTGAAATTTTGACAGTATGTTCCTTTTGTGACGTACGCACACCAAGAATGGATTTTTCAAAATTCCACCCCTAAGGGGGTGAAATTGGGTTGAGAGTTTGTATGAAAGTCCGTCATTTCTCAAGTTATATCCATGAAACTTGGTATATGAGCTAACGGTAAAAAATTCAGAAATAAATGTTTCAGTTTTTGAAAATTCTACTCCCGAAGGGATGAAATAGGTGAGGAAAGTTTGTAAAAAAGTATGTACTTAATTTTTCAAGATATTTCTCAAGTTATATCAACGAAACTTGGTATTTTGGCTTTCGATAAAAAATAAAGAATTACGTGTGTCACAAAGTTTCAAAATTCCACCCATAAGGGGGTGAAATAGGGGTTAAAATATTGTATGAAAATTCGTCATTTCTCAAGTTATATCCATGAAACTTGGTATATGAGCTACCGGTAAAAAATTAAGAAACACGTGTTTCACAGTTTTTTAAAATGTTACACCCGAAGGGGTGAAATAGGGGATGAAAGTTTGTACGAAAGTCCTTAATTTCTTAAGTTATAGCCATGAAACTTAGCATTTGGGCTTTCAGTGAGATATGCAGAAGTACGCGTTTCACCATTTTTGAAAAATCAACCCCCAAAAAGGGTGAAATAGGGGATGAAAGTTTGTATAAAAGTCCTTCATTTCTCAAGATATTTCTAAAGTTATATCAACGAAACTTGGTATTTCGACTTTCGTTAAAATTTAAAGAAGTATGTATGTACAGTTTTTCAAAATTCCACCCCAAAGGGGTAAAATAGGGATTGGAAGTTTGTATGAAAGTCCTTCATTTCTCAAGTTATATCAACAAAACTTAGTATTTTGGCGTATGATAATAAATAACGAAGTGCATATGTCACAGTTTTTCAAAATTTCACCCCCAATAGGGTAAAATAGGGGTAGAAAGTTTGTATGAAAGTCCTTCATTTCGCAAGTTATAGCCATGAAACTTAGCATTTGGGATTTCAGTAAGATATGCAGAAGTACCTGCGTGTTTCACCATTTTTGAAAATTCGTCCCCCAAAGGGGTGAAATAGGGGATGAAAGTTTGTGCGAAAATCCTTCATTTCTCAAGTTATAGCCATGAAACTTAGCATTTGGGCTTTCAGTGAGATATGCAGACGTTCGCGTTTCACCATTTTTGAAAATTCGATCCCCGAAGGGGTGAAATAAGGGATGAAAGTTTGTATATAAGTCCTTAATTTCTCAAGATATTTCTCAAGTTATATCAACGAAACTTGGTATTTGAGTTTTCGGTTAAATATGAAGAACTAGCTGATGCCCGCGACTTCGTCCGCGTGGATTGAGGTTTTTCGGTTCCCGTGGGAACTTTTTAATTTTCCGGGATAAAAAGTAGCCTATGTGCTATTCCAGACTATAATCTATCTCTGTGCCAAATTTCATCCAAATCCGTTCAGCCGTTAGAGCGTGATTGAGTAACAAACATCCATCCATACATCCATACATCCATCCAAACTTTCGCATTTATAATATTAGTAGGTATAGATTACGTGCTTCACCATTTTTGAAAATTCTCAAGATGTTTTTCAAGTTATATTAAACTTGGTATTTTGGCTTTCAGTAAAAAATTAAGAAGTAGGTATAGTATGTCACAGTTTTTCAAAATTTTACCCCCATAGGATAAAAATAGGGGTTGAAACTTTGTATGATAGTGTGTAATTTTTCAAGATGTAGCCATGAAACTTTGTATTTGGAATTTCGGGTTGAAATAAAGAAATAAATAATTCACAGTTTTGAAAATTTTATCCCCAAGGATGTTAAATAGAGAGTTTGTCCTTTAATCACGCCACAACAGAGCAACGAATCAACGTGATTTTTTGCATGAGTATAGTTGAGGACCTGGAGAGTGACATAGGCTACTTTTTATAGGAGTGCTTGTGGGGAAAAAAACTTAAACCACACGGACGAAGTCGCGGGCATCTGCTAGTTGTAGCTAAAATCTAAATCCAAAATCGTCTTGTTCTGATTTACACACTGATCCACATTGTTTGAGTCGTTTTAGTTGAATAAAAAAATATACTAATTTCTATGAAGGTAATTTAACTGAAACGATTTACATCGTTTGGGTTGTTTTAGCTGAATGCAACATCGGCTTGTTTCTTCGTAAATCAGTTTAAACAGAAATGATCCACACAGTTTGAGCCGTTTTAGTTTAATGAAAAAATGTACTGGTTGAAATGACGGTAATTTAACTGAAACAATTCAAGTGTTTTGAGTCAATTCTGTTATATTAAATATAGACCACCTTCTTTCTAGTTGGATTTATAAAAAAACGACCCAAGAAGTATGGGTTGTTACAGTGGTTTGTAAAAAAATACCCGTCTTTATGTGGGTTGGTTCTCATCATTAAAAAAACTAACTTATCGTTGTAGTATCACAGATCTTTTTTGCTGAGTGATAGAACCAACCGTTAGGACCTCTTTGGTATAAATAACTCATTTTTGACCAAAGTGTGGGTTGAGTCCTTTCTGCTTAACTACGTCCAATTTAAACATGATTTAAACAGTTCGAGTACCTAATACGTTTTACCTTTAAGCCGTCAAATGATTATGATTTGCTTAGACGATTGGGCCTCTCATTTCAGTAATTTACAAATTAAATACCTAATAGCATTAAGTCACAATGACATGTATTATTTACTCTCCTATCTTTATGGCTACAAATTACAATTTGAAATTAATTTCATAGAATTAGTATATAAAGTAAAATGGAAAAAATATACGATTTTATCGTTATGGTCGCCATAAAACGTGAATAAATATGTTAATTTATTCATTCATCATTTATTATTTTTATTAATTATATTAAGTATTATGTATGCTTTCAAGGTTTCCATACAGTGGTCTTTTACGGCATTTTGAAGGTTGTGGAAATGTTTTTATTAAAATACTGATTGATGCTCTGATAAGTATTTAAATTATAAAACTAACTATATTATCAATCGATACATAAAGAGCTATACTTATTACTTATAGCATTTTTCAGAGAAAGAATGTCAGCAAGATACTACGAGTACCTACTCTACATACCTAAATATCATTCTTTCTTAGGTCACTAAGAAAGAATGATACTAACTATGAGAATGACACTAAAGTATTTCAACTAATCTTACATACACTGTTTCTTTTAATTTAGCGTAAGTAATTTCCTTTCAGATTTTGTTTCATTTTTTTTCCAAAATCCTAGTTACACATTGTATTAACCTACGCTTCTAGAATTTAACTAACCGTGAAAATGATCAGTTATCCTGGCTCCAGATTCTGGTTGTCAACAAGTAACATTATTTTTAAAGAGCAATATTGGCCTCATTACAAGGGTAGACAGTGATCACTGTAACTTTATGACCGTTGAAAACCCAACAATACGAATAGCGTGACTGCAGTTAATTAGTGAAGTGAAAAATTACCAATTCTCCAGAGAAAATTGAAATAAATTAGGCTTTTAGCTGTCATAACATCAAATTACTCTGTGTCTAATCAGCGACGACCTAATTACGTTCAACATTTTTTTTGGTTTAGTGAATTGGTACTTCTATTACCTAATTAACACCAATAATATGAACTTATCATACGACATACAAGGCAAAATAAAGGGCAAACGAAGGCGGTCGCAGATGAAAATTATGGCTTATAAACCTTCGCCAGTGGTTCCACATGAGCTTGTGCTTGTTTACCGCTTGTTACCTGATCACAAGATTACTCTATTTACGAGTAGGGCAGCGGTAAACAAAATCAAGGTCCAATAGGAGAAATCAAATGCAACTTGCAACCAATATTTGTAGAGAATAAAGTGCGGTCTTGTATTAAACTCTTGAGTTTAGATACTATTTTCTATGGGGATAGCATTGTGGGTATTTTTAACTCTGCATAATAATTAAATAAAATGTCGAATATGGAATAGGCTCATTGTTATGTTATTTTATTTTCTTTAGACGGTACTAGAAAAGGTAAATTTACTCGTAGGTATGCTTGTGAATAAAGGATCCAGCAGGACTTATGTGGCAGAAGACAACCCCTACAAGAGTTCATTCTAGCTGTGTCTATTGGTTGAAATGACGACGATATCTAGTACCTATGCAAAAAAACCGGCCAAGTGCGAGTCGGACTCGCGCACCGAGGGTTCCGTACAAACCTGTAGTAAGTTTTAAATTATTAAAAAAAAAACTACTTACTAGATCTCGTTCAAACCAATTTTCGGTGGAAGTTTGCATGGTAATGTACATCATATATTTTTTTTAGTTATTATTCTCTTATTTTAGAAGTTACGGGGGGGGGGGGGGGGGGGACCAACATTTTACCACTTTGGAAGTGTCTCTCGCGCAAACTATTCAGTTTAGAAAAAAATGATATTAGAAACCTCAATATCATTTTTGAAGACCTATCCATAGATATCCCACACGTATGGGTTTGATGAAAAAAAAATTTTTGAGTTTCAGTTCTAAGTATGGGGACCCCCAAAATTTATTGTTTTTTTTTCTATTTTTGTGTAAAAATCTTAATGCGGTTCACAGAATACATCTACTTACTAAGTTTCAACAGTATAGTTCTTATAGTTTCGGAAAAAAGTGGCTGTGACATACGGACGGACAGACAGACAGACAGACAGACATACAGACATGACGAATCTATAAGGGTTCCGTTTTTGCCAAATTTGGCTACGGAACCCTAAAAAGCAATGCAACAATTTTATACATATTATATGCACACGCAAGATGCATAATCTATTAACCCAGATGGCCGCAAGGTTTATAACTTATCAAATCGTGACAGGAAGGTGTTGATCAGTTAAAAAAAGTATCACGCGGCGTTGTATAAAACTGAAATAGCAAGGCCTTGAGCTATTATTTAATTTTAATGTGTATTGGGTGTGAACATTTCTGTTCACATGTGCGCTTATGACCGGGCATTAGTTTGTATTCAAAATATTGCCTACAATATTTTACGTCAGTCAATATTTCTAAATATAAATTGGTACTAACTAATATAATTTATTAATGCAGTAGGTACCAGTTATGTTTATAAACATCATCAGCGATGTGTGAAAGTTGTTTAGCGTGAGATGTAGGTATGTGAAAAAAACGCACAGACATGACAACCTGCCTGTTTTTTTTGCTTGGTGGGCTTCGGCCGTGGCTAGTTACCACCCTACCAGCTATGACGTGCCGCCAAGCGATTTAGCATTCCGGTACGATGCCGTGTAGAAACCGAATAGGGGTATGGGTTTAATATACGAGTAACTCCCTTGCCCCTAACAGGTTAGCCCGCTATACCATCTTAGACTGCATCATCACTTACCATCAGGTGAGATTGCAGTCAAGGGCTAACTTGTAGTGGATATAAAAAAAGAGAACCTCCTCTTTTTTAGAAGTCGTTTAATAACAAACTATTAAAGCTCTTCATTTCTGGCTAGCGAAATTGGGTTAGCGAAGAAATAATTTGATATGAAAATTAATCATGGTACTCGTGAGTGCGTGTCTGACATGCGAGCTGACATCCCTTTCACTGTATCCGTTTGCGCGTTTGCAATTTTATCAATATTGTTGTTTGGCTATTTTGTTTAGAAACCATATCAAAAGGTTTAAGGTGTGGTGCTCCGCTAGCTGGCCTCTTTGCTTCGCACCGGCCAGTGCATTCGTCTGCGAATCTGAAGTTCGAATATCGAATCGCTGATTGGCAGAAAGCAACGTCGAACGGCCGGTGGCCGGTTATTCACTCGAGAGACGCGAACAAGCGTGGCCGTCTAGCAGCGCTGCTAGGCCCACCTTTCTTTTACCATATATCTATACAGTGTTATTATACAATATGTCGTTATTATAATATCTATCGTGTTAGTCATTATCGAGTGTATCATTTCAACGCCTACACTTAAGAAGTGAATCCTAACTAGGTAGTTGTTTGTAGCAGGCGAGGAAGTCCATAACGCCCTACAAAGGTACTACTACTAAGCTGCTCAGATTATTTCAGCAGTATTGTATGAATAGTGTACAGCAAAAGATGTGCAGGCATTATCTAACAGAGCTTGGAACTTTTCCAACACTATCGGGGCAGAATGTTTTTAATAATAAAAAATACACGCCAACGCGTCTAATATAACTTTGTATCGATCATTTATCAAAATTGAAATATATAAACGAAACTTGTTTTATTACACGGTGGGCAACGTTATACATGGGATTTAATTTGATTTATGGTTTTGACTTCCTTTTGCGTGTTTCTTTTATGCTATGACTATCAAAAAAGTACAGCTAGGCTAAATCATTCTTTATGATTTGAGTACAAATGCGCAGAGAAACCTCCCAAATTATATTTATGACTTAGCATCCATTTCTAAACATCCATTCAATTAAATTCAAATGTTTCTTCTTCATTCAAATAAACTTTTACAAGTGATTTGGAATCGTTGAGTGAATCTATGCCATTCCTACCGAGAAGAACCAGCAAGAAACTCGGTGGTTGCTCTTGAAAAATTAATTTACAATTTCATTAATTTGATACATAAGTAACCGCTGTCCTTAACATTGCTGAGTCAAATCCATGCTCTTTTGTTAAGAAAACTGCATGCCCGAGAGTTCTTCATAATGTTCTCGAAGGTGCGTGAAGTCTGCCAATCCGCACTTGGCCAGCGTGGTTAACTATGGCCAAACCCTTCTCATTCCGAGAGGAGACTCATACTTAGCAGTGAGCCGGAGATGGGTTGATATTTAAGAGAGATCCATTTCTATGATGATTACATGCCAGTGTAAATTGTACATCATCATCTTTGGTCTGAACAGATGATTGAACAGACGATTATGCGCTGTCGAGCCAACACTTTAGTTACTTATAAATTAGTAGCTATAAATTAATGATACAAGAGTACAACCAAACCTCAAAGAGAGCGTATTGCCTGAATGACAATAATATTATGTGAAAAACTTGGATTATTTTTGCAAAAAAAAGCATTAGAGCTTTAAGTAAGTTGTAAACATGAAGTGCCTTTTGTTTTTTTTAACCACTACAAGTTAGCCCTTGACTGCGATCTCACCTCATGGTAAGTGACGATGCAATCTAAGATGGTAGCTGGCTAACCTGTAAGGGACATGGCAGTTATATTAAACCCATAACCCTATTCGGTTTCTTCACGGCATCGTACCGGAACGCTAAATCGCTTGGCGGCACGTCTTTGCCGGTAGGGTGGTAACTAGGCACGGCCGAAGCCTCCCACCAGGCGAGGCCTGTATAAAAGTTACGTACTACGTAATACCTATACTGTTCTAAAAAATACGCCTTTTGTAATTACACGCATTTGTTTTACCTAATTGCTTTGTTATCGTCGTAACTGAGGAAACTGTAGAGTTCGTTGGACAGGTAGTTCCGCGCTTGACTTGGCATCACTCCAGCGTTGGCGATCAAAGGTGTTAAATAATGTTTGTGTACGTACACACATCACGTTTTACCAAGCTTTTAATAAACTGAATAGATAAAATACTAGCTTTTTACTCGTACGAGTTGCCGACAGACTGTTAGATTTTCGAATGGAATTTACAATTGACTCCACGTTCTACAACCGCTTAGGTACAGTGACATCCAGCGATGATGTTAAAGTTGGGTAGCTAGGTACCGATGGTATAACTTTTTTATAGCTATTCCTCCACTCCGCTCCTTTCTATTTACCGTCTTTCGAGTTTCAAGCTTCATTAGTCCCCCATTGCCGCCGAATTCTATCCGCCCTTTGCCGCTGGTCACTATTTGCAACTCATTGAGCTATATCGACTGTGGTTCTTCTACAGATCCCATCACTGCACATCACGCAGATGTGCTCCGAGCATACTCTCCATTGCAATCGCACCGCATACGAGTATTGACAGGTATTTTACTCTTATATTGATGTCCTCGACGGCTGTTTCACAAAGTCCTTGCCTTTTCAGACTGTATTCATTGGAATTATAATTAATTCATGACTTAATATCGATATGAGACACTGTATGAATGGACTAAGTACTTAAGTACTGAATATATAATTTTATTATATTGAGAGGGTCGAGAAGTATCGCGAAGTTACTTAAAAGTCAATAAAAATAACTTCAAGGTAGCATAAAACGTGAATGAAACTTTATATTTTGTATTATAATAAGTGTCAATGACAAAAATGGTATTCGTTGAATACGGACACACCTTTACTGACATAATGTAGTTATGCATAAATCACAGCTTAACCTTATGACACCAATTCTTAAATTTGCAAATTATTCTATGGGAATAAACAATGCAAATTGTTAATGGGTATGTCTTTGGAAGTACTTTTTTATGTTTTTTTTATTTTATTATTATTGATGTATTTTTTTATGTGACAGTGAAGACTATGGTGTAGTGCAAAAAGCATTAATTATAATTGACGTAGGTATTCAAGAAAATTTTTACTGTTTATCCCTACGACTGTCCCTATGACTGCCAATTTTTTTTGTTTAATTACTTATTGGATTGAGTTTTGTATGTCCCCTAGCCTCCTACAAATTCTACACAACCGATGTCGCATCACTCGCAGGGCTAGATGGGTAACTAACTATTTTAGCTACAAAAACGTTGAATTTACAATTTGTTGTTACATGTCAAATTATTATGAATGGAAGATTAGATATAAAGTAACGTCGAAAAAAATGATGGACGGTTTCCCAGTGTCTTATGAAAAACAACACGCGGGCGGTCTGCCAGTTGGAATTGGGTCGTCTCGTTGACTATGCACTTTTTCTGTTTTATCTGATAAAACTAGTACATAGGCATTTTTATTACGTACCATTTAGCATACTTTAGCACCATTAGGACGATTACGATTGATGTATCACCAAAAAACCGTTATTATTGTGTTGCCTTCATATTTCTAAAATAAATTGCTCAGAGTGCAATATAAATTCTCTAATTTTGCTATTATTTCACAAGGTAAGTACTTAAAGAATAAGAGTATCCTAGATTATGTAATGCGGTTTTTTTAAAGAACCGTAAACTGCATTATCTTTTACTTCTGTCACTGAAATTTATATACCTAGAAGACGCAGACATATGATATGCATCATGCCATCATTAAATCGTATCAAAGGTGGATCAAATTACACACAAACGCGTTGAATACCAAGTTCGTTTTAATTGGAATTTGAAGCATCAGCATTGGACATAAAATTATTATCTGTGTCAGATTTCAATGTAATTTTGTCGATATAAACAATTTATAATGCAAAAAGACAGGTGTTAATGAAACTAAATTACTTATCATCAATTTACAACAATTACTTAAGTCTAGTCAATTTAAGTATCATTTTAAACTGATTTTTTGAATCAGCAGCAACTTCTTTAGAATCTTTTGTTTGCCCTTATCGTCAAGTAGGCAAGTAGTAGGTACCTAAGTTCCTACGTCCTGTAGGTACTGCCTTAAGCTGTTATATTATAGTCGGATAAAACTCATCAATTATTATATGACGCCAAATATTCACAAATCACGGTAGTTATTGCTTGAATATCTCAATGATGATTTTTGATGTTTGTTGTGCACGAATTTTAAGTAATAATTGTAAAGTTTATTTCTTAAACTACTTAGTCTGCCAACTACCACTACATTTCTCATCAATAATAGCTACCTATAAATATTAATTGAATAAAAATCATATCTCAGTATCTAGTTAAACTTGAAATAGTAGCGGAAACTAATATTTAATGTCTATACATAATTTAAAAAACTCAATTTTAACCAAATCGATGAATTTTAATAAAACTAGTAAGTAAGTAATTCGGAATATTTTGGAGGCTAAATATTTTAGGCACGACTGCATTCCCTTCTTTATTGTTATTTTCAATAGGTACCTACTTAATTAATGTCTGTGTATCTGAATAATTAATTGAAAAAATAAGTACGACTGTAAAAACGTTTTTATGTGACTGTAAAAAGGTATTAGATAGAAAAAGGTTTAGGAAAATAACTGCTCTAGTTTTGGTTTGTTTTCACTAATTTGTCACAAAATTCAAGTACTGAATTCAAGATCAAGTTCATTATAATGACTACCATTTTCAGCTCGTAGATTAATAATAATGTGTTACAACTTACAATTAATAATCTTCGTGGTCGCCAAGTTAGTGTACCGTCTTCCGATGGTAATAAATTTTCCGAGCAGGCATGAGGTCTTGGGAATGGCGACAGAGTGGCGCTTTAACTAGGACTGCGTGAGATTAAACTCGTATACTAAGTGCCGAGTAAACTGTTTTGCAGTATTTTTTAATTTCTTACCTACTAATTTTGAGTATAGTCACTATTAGGTAAATTGCAACTTATGAAGTTATGACGTGTAAATACGCCTTCCCGAGGAGAGCTGGACACTCAGCTCAGCCGCAGCCAGCCACCCAGCTTGTTGTAAAATGATAATTCCGCTCCTTAAAAGTAGGTACGTGATTGTACAGAAAAACTTTGCCCGCAATAGGTAATATGAAATCGACATCTTTGTGGTTTTTATCTTAATTGATTAACAGAATCAGGTCAGGAGATTTTGAATTCGATGTTTGATGAAGTAAGTAAAAGTGTGCAGGATTGCGATTTTGATTTATGCTATACTAATAGAGAAGGGAAAAAGATAATATACGAATATAACCGAATAGGCATCTATAACCAATATAGAACATGTAAAAGTAAACTAACAAATTGTCCGGTATGTATTCAATGCGCTGCCGTCTGCATGTTGTTTTGAGTCTAAATTATTCTCGACGTGTTTGTTTTGAATTTATTATATCTATTCTCTATTGGAGCCCTTTGTTCTAGTGTCATTGTGTACCGAAAACATTTGCGTTGTTTGTAGCTTCTATCTGCTATCAAGGGTTTTGTCCTGATTGTCTGAGGTGTTTGTATCGGTGGGTTCACATTAATCCAGTAATGCAATTACTGTGCTGAGCTGGAATTGAAAGTTCTTGGATTTAAAGTATAGTGCTAGAATCTAAGTAATTAAAAATGATGTACATATCTGTATACTACACTCTGTTGTAGACATTGCCGAAAGGCGCAGCAATGATCCACACTAAGTAGGCAGACTTCATCAAACGAGTCGCAGGGATACAAGCAACGCAATACCGCGGTGTGTGGAAGTCCCCCAAAATTCCATAAATGAAACCTTTGTACTGCAGTTGACGTCTATGGATTGACAACCACCTATTAATCTTATTAATTCTTTAGACGAATTTTTATTTTAAGTTCCAGAAATATTATTAAAGAAACTTGTATGTTATATTTTATAATATCCGAATATATACGTTTAAAACGTTTACCACGAAAAGTGGAACGGCTATTTTCTCTTCTCTACTCTACTCTTGTTGTTTCTCAATTATCTTGCCTAAACTGTTAAAACTGCTCTCCTTTTAACAATTAATGATAAGTCATATTATTGCGATTGGTTACGTTAATTTACTCTAGCGGTGGCTTTTGTAGAGGCTAAGAAGAAGCCAGTGACCATTCCATCAGTGATTAATTCGCTTGGTCAGTTACGACCCATCACTATGATATTGATGATATCGTAGCTTTCCCACCAAATTAAATCAAGCCGCCAGCTAAACCAATTCTACCAATCTGTAAGCCTGCGTGTACGGACTGACATGCAGACAAATTTGCAGAGCCCAGTAGTGATATCGCTTAAAGGGATCAAGTCAGTTTCAACAAAATTATATAAAGCCGGATTTATAATGATTCAGTTACTGCAGTCAGTACTGTTTCTGTCGGTAAGTTCGCCTTTATGGGCTGACATGTGGACAACTTTGTAGAGCTCAATTCCAGAATAAACAACGTTTGATGGATAAGTACTTCAGATGCACTACAATGTCAGTTTAAGACGAAAATACATCTATCACCGTCTCCTTGTCAATATATCAATGCTTGTCTGAGATCTAGGCCAGATTGACATACTGAATTGATATCAATGAAAAAGGAATTTTAATGAAAATGTTGATCTGGACGTCGTCGGCATGTCTTTGTACGGAGCTTTTAACATAACTAGCAAGTTTAAGATTACAGAATCAGAACAGGTAGACACAAACTAAGATACAATATGGCGACTGCAATCGTGCAAGTAGCAACGAATGGCTTGAAATGGAACTTGAAGGAAAGTTACTCGTAGAACTTAACTACAGATGAAGTTAAGAATATTATAACGTATTTAAAGAAGATATATTGTAGATCAAATCAAACCCCATACAAGAGAAGAAAATAGGAAAGCAAAAATAATATTATGTACATAATTGTAAAAATAATAAGAGCTTACGACTACGAATGTTTCTGTACTCATGTAAAAAGTAGACATAAGTTACAATTTACCCTAACCATTAAATATATTGTAATGGATACAGCGTATTATCTAGAACTACATACATTCTAGACTTTTACATAATTTTGCTTGCAGAAATCTGACCTAGATTTTCGATGCGTATAAAATTCCCACGATATAAAGAATCAAGTTTAAAGTAAAACCAGATTATAAGTGATCAACTAAGACTCTACTTAGTAGGTAGGTAGTTAAAGGTACTTTTTGCAAATATATCGGCTCTAAATATATGCAAGACCAGGATGGGGATTGAATATAATAAAAAATATTGTCTATTGTGTTGTTACTTGATAGCTACAATATTTTCAGAGTCTTAACATTTCATTAATGATTCCAAAGAGTAAAGACGATAAGGTAAAACATTGTTTTCATAATAATAGTAGGCGGTTAAGCATACATATTTTATAAGCGTGTTCATTAATATCCAGCTTTTGTTTGTTTTAAACACCGATTAAACTTATAATGGCTTTCGAGGTCATTTAACAGATGTGATCAAAGCAGTGACACTTTTTACGTCTTTTAGCTGTGATATTCGAAGAGGTTCTGTTTTCGCTTTTGTGTTTTATCACTGTACTAAAAAATAAATGAACAACAAAGCGTCAAGAACGACCTGACTAAACATAGATAGTAGATAGATGAATGATAGCAAATAATACTTATGTAAGGATACTTAAGAGACACTATGGCCCGTATTAAAAAAACCGGCCAAGTGCGAGTCGGACTCGCGCACCGAGGGTTCCGTACAAACCTGTAGTAAGTTTTAAGATTTATGACGTATTAAAAATAAAAATTACGTTTTGTTGTATGGGAGCCCCCCTTTAATATTTACTTTATTGATATTTAATTATTTATTTTGAAAGGTAATATACAAGTTAATATTCTGTGAAAATTTGAACCGTCTACCTGTTACCGTTTTTAATATTGAGCAAAAAAATACGAAAAAAACACGTTTATTGTATGGGGACCCCCCTTAATATATATATTTTTTTAATTTTTAGTATTTGTTGTTATAGCGGCAACGGAAATACATCATTTGTGAAAATTTCAGCTTTCTAGCTATCACGGTTTATGAGATACAGCCTGGAGACAGACAGACAGACAGACAGACAGACAGACAGACAGACAGACAGACAGACAGACAGACAGACAGACAGACAGACCGACAGACAGACAGACAGACAGACAGACAGACAGACAGACAGACAGACAGACCGACAGACAGACAGACAGACAGACAGACAGACAGACAGACAGACAGCGGAGTCTTAGTAATAGGGTCCCGTTTTTACCCTTTGGGTACGGAACCCTAAAAAAGAACCGACACCGAGCTAAGAACAGATTTTCAAGTATCGGTAAATCTTTGCTTAAGACCGATACCTACATAAGAACGTTTTCTTAGCTGATTGCGGCTGAAATCTTAAAAGATGGATACGATAGGTATTAATCGGGCTCTATAAACATAGACATGTTATAGGGGAATTTTCTGTGAGAATTGTAGGCTGGATTTGTAGGTTATGGGGTGAGATATGATGCCTTCCATCAAAATTACAAAATAGGCAGATAATGACTAGACACTAGATTGAAATTAGATTGGCATTCCAAATAAGCCAAATAACAGAACCTAATTTGGATTGTCTTTATTGTTTACTCTTTAGCTCTCTTTACGTCTATTGTTCTTTATCAAAAAACTAGCTGATGCCCGCGACTTCGTCCGCGTGGTTTACGTTTTTTTCATTCCCGCGGGAACACCTTAATTGTCCGGGATAAAAAGTAGCCTATGTCACTCTCCAGGTCCTCAACTATACCCATACCAAATCACGTCAATCCGTTGCTAGTTGCTGCGTTGCAGCGTGATTGAAGGACAAACCAACAAACGAACACACTTTCGCATTTATAATATTAGTATGAGTATGATAGTATGATTCTCCAGATCACTCCATAAATAATCCATAAATAATTGTAGGTAGGTATAGGTAAAGTGAAGAAATATTTATTAAAACATGTAGCAACATAATCATAAAACACATTGTATTTAAAACTTCAAATAAAAAGCCTTATCTCCAAGGCAACCTTGAGACGAGCGAAAATGTAAGGTACCTACGCTAAAATACATTGAAATAGCATCTAATGAATTATTATGATAAAATAAATAAGCTAATGTTCTTCCTTAAGTATCTAGTAAATCTACCTTATATGTTGGAGTTTTAATCAAAAACTTTACGGAATATTTGGCTGCAGTTTCATCCGGTAGATCCAGACAGCAATTTTTCCATGCAGAAATTTGTAGCCTATTTCTATAATATAAAGCAATTGATAACTAAAGAAGTCATAACCAAACGGATAAAAGGATTTACGAAACTAAATACGTGATGAACAATTAAAAAATAAAGATTACTATCGGATAATGTGCAGCGAACAAAAGAAATCGGTCCAAGCTTTTAATTATTCTTGAATCCAAATGAGCTATGGCCGATCATAAAATCCTGTGAGTCAGTCGTGAAAATCAATCCTACTTAGCAGTCAGGACGGATAAGTGAAATGCAACTGCGCTACACAATCCGCCAATAAGGCACCTTCACAGACGAGGCCACGCCCACCTGATGTGCGTGCTGACCTGCGGAATATGTTACATGACACTGTGTGTCTAGTGCTTGCGCAAGATTCCTAGGTTAGTCGAGTGCCAATATTTTTTATAGTCGACCTTGATGTTGAGGATACGCGGCAATTGAAATTGATGACTTTTAAAATGTTATCGGGTACTAAATACTAATTCTGGTATACAAAAAATTCTAAACTTAAGTAAATAGACAAGTTATAGTAGCGTCATCCTTGCACATAGAAATCTGTGAAAAAGATAGCAATTGGCACTTATTATTACTACGAGTTTCGTTTAGTTTGTTGACTGTATCTAGTATTGTGGAGAACCAAAAAGATACAATTCATATTAAACTTTAGTTTTACACTTAGCATATTATTATACGACTATATTTATTAGGCAAAAATGCTCATATGAAAAAAATTGAGAACTTGATTTGAGACATTTTAAATCTTGATAATATTTTATAAGGTAGACATACTTATTTAGCGTTCCTAAGATCACTCACTATGATACTATGATAATATGATTAGGCTGTTTTGGACTTTTGCAATAAGTATACTCAACGGTGGATTGGACAACTTCTCTTTAATTGATAGGTGACTTTTAAAAAGTTAAGAAGAATTTAGTCTTAGGATCAAGAACCAATATGCTTTAAAAAATCATCAAACCTCTAGTATTACATTTATTTCAATTTTATCAAACTTTCGGTTAGCATTCCAATATTGCGATGCATTGTTACTTCCTTTCTTTTCGTTATCGAGTTTTATTCAGTAACGTATTATTATGACCCTGTTTTGCCTTGCCATTTCTTGAGCTGTAGACTGTGGCACCTATCAGCTTTGCGTAGGTAGGAATTCTAGCTTTGGTTGCCCATAATTATTTGCAACCTTCAAGTAGGTAAAGGATAAATAAAGATTATTTTACTTCGTCAAGTCAACTTGTATGTGAATTTGTATTATTTAAGCAGGTTTTACTTACTATGATTTGAAACAATTAACAAAATAATCGAAAACAATGCCTAGTTTTTAAAGTCACATCAAAAATCATTATTATTAAATCTCCAATTCAAAAGTCACGTATGGCCTCAAATATTAAGTAACAAATACTTAGTAACGGAAACCATATAAGGTTTCACTATTACTTGTCAAAATGTAGTAAATTACTTGTTTTTTCGTCTAAGACGATCGTGTATCGAATATAAAATGTATTATTAAATCCAATTAATCAATAAATCAAGGTGAATACGAGTTGACCTTCAGGTAGCAGATTAAAGGCTTGAGAACTAGGTATGAAATTTTGAACCCGAGTTAAGCTAGGTAAGTGGACAAATGAGTAGGCGTGGCTACCTGACATTAATTAAAATCATGTTTAATTTAATTGAGTACCTAAGTACTAAGTAAGTTGAGTAGTAAGTGACCTATCCTAAGATAGGTCACCTAGCTACGTAGGCCAGTAAGTTTTATTGTAATATTTTCAATTATGTAAGTAAACATCACCTCACCTTAAATTGGTAAATTACCTTAGTACAGTACGATAACTTTTGAAGTAGATATTTCTGTAGACACCATGAGTATTG
This sequence comes from Erebia ligea, assembly GCA_917051295.2. Lineage (NCBI taxonomy): Eukaryota > Metazoa > Arthropoda > Insecta > Lepidoptera > Nymphalidae > Erebia > Erebia ligea. The sequence continues at coordinate 10,101,340 of OU785237.1, read as the reverse complement.
AAAAATCGCTTGTAGATTTAAGATACTCTTATTATTGATACCTCAATCAAAGACCTTTTACTTTGGATGTCGATAAAGTTTTAAATGGAACAACCTTAACTCAAAGTAGCAGATTGGGCAGGTGGAGCAGAATGCAGATAATATCTTATCCTTTTTAGAATAGCTGTGAATAGAAACTTGAAAGAATTGTTCATTCGGTACTAGCACTGAATAGGCAATAAGTATAGCTGCTAACAAAATCATCAGGACTTGACAAATGACACGTCAAGCAATCTCTGAGAAATCGGGGAACAAATAAAAAATATTTGTGACATGACTGTACATTTATGTATATAACATCGTACATAAGGAAGACACCTAGTTGTATTATGTACTAAACCTTCCTGAAAGTACGTAGATTGCGATAGTTTAAAAATCATTAAAATCGGTCTGTTAGTTTCCGAGAAAGTCGTTAACAAACAAATTTTGAAGTCTGTTAAAAGGTAAGAATTGGCACCGTACCTACTAAAAAATATCGTGGTATATAACTTTATTATAATTACACATTAAAATGTACTCTAACAACTTCAACATTAAAGAGTGCTAACGTCATGCGGTGGTACTAAAAAATATATTCTATAGTAGATTTCACTATAGCTACATTACGACCCGAATGCGTGACCTATTAATAAAGACGTAGAATTTGTGGGCGAGATCGTAATGGGTTTCCATTAAGTGAATTTGCTCATGAAAAAATTTCCTATTCATTATCCGCCTGCCAGAGTGGTTTATTTTTACGGTGTTTCGAAACATTTTGATTTATATGGGAAGGAATGTTTTTTAGTTGGCTGAGGGACTTGATATTAACATGAAGAGACGTGTTGGTTGTGTAATGGCGATGATTATGTTGCCCTCCAGACCATTTCGGCCACGGGGACTGCTAGCATTAGGGAAGAACTCCTAGTCCTAAGGTATTGTGGACGCTTTTTAATGTTCCGCGGTCCGCCCTATTTCTCTCGTGTGGCGTATCCTATTTTTGCTGTAAATGTAAGTATGTACATTAATTAATGTAAATGTTCATACAAATTGTAAGCATTCTTTAAATTGTATGACTGACGAAATAACCAATGTAAACGGAGGTCTATACATATTTAACTTAAAATAGACATATACGCAATTGTGGCATATATCTACTAACGTATTACCTACCTACCTACCTGCCTACTTGCTAGAGATTGTAAATAACTTACCTCTATAATCTACACTAATATGATAACATGATAATAGTCGTTAAAGCCCGCCAACCCGTATTGGAGCAGCGTGGTGGGTCTAAGCTCTGTTTCCCTCTCTCCTATGAGAGTGGAGGCCTGTGCCCAGCAGTGGGACGTTAATGGGCTGTAGTGGTATTACCTAATTTGTTACACCCGTGTATTATTATTTCATCTCATCTTATCAACCCATTGCCGGCTCACTACTGAGCACGAGTCTCCTCTCTCGGAATGAGAAGGGTTTGGCCATAGTCCACCACGCTGGTCAAGTGCGGATTGACAGACTTTAAACACTTTCGAGAACAATAATTTAGACCTTTCATTTATTTATCTTCTTTTTAATATTAAGCTTCCTAATAAGGTTTTTCTTTCAAAGTTATTTTTGGTGAAAGCGACACAAAAACAAATTAATGTTAAAATATGAAAGCCTAAGTATAAAGAAACAAATTCGTTAAGAAGCCATGAATCACACACATTATATGGAGAAAGCTCATTGTCATAATATGAGAAAGCTATAATATATGCCTTCTACATGTTTTACTTGTAGCTTTAAATATTACAGCAAAGAAGTAAGGACCATTTTGTAAAGCTGATTTCACACTTGTATGCGACACAATAAATTTTAATTGCGTATGACAATTCAGACACAATAAGTTTTAGTTGTACAACAGAAAGTTATCGATTGACTTGCCCACCAAAAAACTAAAAGTGAGGTCCACAAGTCAGTAGGGGTACATTCAGTACTACCTATTAGTATTATTGTATTTTATATAAAAACTCTGACTCTTAAAAACCAAAGTGGTTTTTGTTACGCAGCCATTTTAGCCAATATTAAGCATGTTCTGTAAAGGGCTATTTATATATGGGCCCTAAAGAGCCTTATTATATGAACTGTACAGCTTAATTAGTTTTTGTTTCAAATGTAAATTAACAATGTCTGCAATCACACACGCTGATATTGCAGCCAGATAGAATGCGCTTCTTTAGAGGATGCATTTTAACTCTCAATTTGAAGTTACCATCAATCATCCATCATCATCATCATTCAAGCAAAAGCAGCTAACAATTCGCTCCGGTTGTCGAGGTTGTTCAATTAGATACGAAACCTTGTAAATTAAACGATTAAAAAATCGGTGGCAGCGGCTTGTTCGGTGCAGTTAGATATGCGATCAGGTTTTTGTCACGTCCATGTAAATCGAAACGCTATCTCCGATGTCCTGCGTAGGCTTGTGGACATCTTTTATGGCATTTGCCTGTCGGACAACGCAATTTAAAAGCAGATTTGCAGTTATTCTACTATGGAGCGTAGCGTAGGCTGTAGCCGAACGCCTCACATTTTGTACATTTTAAAGATACATTTGACCGTTTTTGGGTTCGAATATCGTTGATAAACCGTAAACACGGTTCAATAAAACCTATTATCCTACATACATATTGGGAATCTAACTACCTCAATTGCTGTGCGTTTACTTCAGTCATATAGCGATTCCGTGTTTGTTATTATTTCGGCTCGTGCTATGTGACTGAAATTATTATAAACACGAGAAATTAACGAGTTATAATTATTGACCAAAATAATTATTGTGGTTGATGCGGTGACTGCTTGGAACAAACATGGATAATAATAGATACTTAGTGATTAGTGATAGAGAAAAGTTAACAGAAAATACAACTGTGTTCATGTTTAATTCTCAGGATCCTTGAGTTCAGAAGTGTAGCTTTTAAAAAAACTGTATTTTTACATGCAAGACCACGGAACCCTACGGTATTTTTCTAGTTCTGACACGCACTCGACCATGCAAGCTATTACTCATTGGGGCTGATTCTGTAGTGCACAATCTCTAAACTAAACTATGATTAGAGCATTACAAATATTGCTAACCCTTTCATAATACTCCCTACGGAAAGGGACAGAACTAGATTTAAAGCTGCCATTTTAGTTTAGTTTAGAGATTGTGTTACACACAATCAGCCCCATTGTAGAGACAACCTTTTATATAATTATTATCAAAATAGCTTTGTCAAATCGGCAAAATGATAGCGAGAAATTCCCTTTAGCTATTAAAAGGGTTTAATACGGAAATAAGGTCCTAACGCGTAGGTAGTTCCCATAAATCTTAAGCCTTAAAGCTACATACTGAAATTAACGTCTTTTTCATGGCCACAGAATGTACCGTTACCATACATTACTTGGTACGAACTACGATTGTATCTAATGCAATAAAATCCTGTTAATTATTTTAAAGCGTTTAGATCTACGATAATGTAATAAATTAGGTAAGCAAGAAAGGTTTTTAGGGTTCCGTACCAAAATGGTAAAAATGGAACCCTTATGCACCGACTTTCTCCGTCCGTCCGTCCGTCTGTCACAGTCGATTATTTCAGTAACTATTAAAGCTATCGACATGAAATTTGGAATAGTTGTGTATAATAGTGGCCTAACATCATTAAAATAAAAAAAATCGAAAATTATTTTTAGTTTAATTAAGAAAGGGGGAAAATCGGGGGTTTGAAATTTCAAAGTATGATAACTATACTGAGTGGGATATCATATGAAAGGGCTATACTTCTACATTCTAAAACAGATTTTTATTTATTTTTGTGCATAATAGTTTTTGATTTATCGGGAAAAATGTCGAAAAAAATACCGTTCCCCCCCCTTATCTCCGAAGTTTACCAATTGAAAAATCTGAAATAATTATGGTCAATAGAAGCTTATGTATATTTTACAGGAAAAATAAAACCAACGCTCTAACTAGCATAGTTTTTTTGATATTAACAATAAACCTCTACAAACAAAGTCAGTTTTGCGGTTCATTTCGTCTTGTTTTTAATACGTCATAAATCGTAAAACTTACTACAGGTTTGTACGGAACCCTCGGTGCGCGAGTCCGACTCGCACTTGGCTGGTTTTATTTTAATTAAAACTACCAAGTGGTAATTTCCTTACATACTCATACAAAAAATACCTAGCGTTTGTAAAGTTGCAATCACACTATGTAAAGCTTTTACAGCGAAGAAAAGCTTATGTATAACCAAATATTACCTACTAGATGATGCGCGCGACTTCGTCCGCGTGCATTGATTTTTTTGATTCCCGCGGGAACTCTTTTTTCAATTTTCCGCTATAACAAATAGCCTTTGTCCTTTCCTGGGATGTAACCCATCTCTGTACTAAATTTCATCAAAATCGGTCGAGTAGTTGGCCCGTGAAAGCGTAGCAGACAGACAGACGGACACACTTTCGCATTTATAATATTAGTATGGAATGGATTTGGTTTTTATGTAATTATAGCAATGAATACTGTTGATTAAGCAAGGTTGAACGAAGCCAGGAACTGAGTTTGTCCTTTCCTGGGATGTAACCTATCTCTGTACCAAATTTCATCAAAATCGGTCGAGTAGTTGGCCCGTGAAAGCGTAGCAGACAGACAGACGGACACACTTTCGCATTTATAATATTAGTATGGAATGGATTTGGTTTTTATGTAATTATAGCAATGAATAATGTTGATTAAGCAAGGTTGAACGAAGCCAGGAACTGAGTGGGTAACCAAGTCTTGGATTGCTTATTTGCAATGCACGTGGTCTTTGCTAGCAGAAAATGTACTATCATCATAGCTCGCACCTCAACTATTTGTTTGGCGCTAACTAATTATACTGAGCTTAAAATAATAATAGTTACCTGCTATAGTTGCACATTACACAGGATTTTACTTTTACTCAGACATTTAAACCCTCGCTTAAAAGATAACGTATAAAATAGGTATTAAAAACTCACGTACACCAATTCCATATAAATTACAACTTCGGATTAAATTCAAGGAAAACAAACACACTTGCTACTTAGTGGAACTTACAATAGAATCCTCTAACCACAAGCCTCGATTCACGAACACCACTAAGCAAAAGAGGTGAGGTTAATTATATATACATATAGTTAATTTTTTTTAAATAAAAAATATGCTTAGCTTTCCTGCCTCAGCTATCATTAATTAGGTTAATTTAAATTTGGTTTAGTAACATAAATCATTTTATTTACTTATAATAGTTGTACACAAGTAAATATTATAAAGAGGTAAAGTTTGTGAGTTTGTGAGGTTGTACGAGGTAATCTCTGGATCTACTGAACCGATTTTGAAAATTCAGGGAGTTCCCGTGGGAATTTAAAAAACTTATTTCACGCGGACGAATTCGCGGCCATTTGCTAGTGTGAAATAAACGTTATTTATGTAGGAGATTTAAGTTTTCGCAAAATATCATCTCGAAATGGGGAAGTGGGCGTGGAACCGGTTGCGATGCCCCTTTATATGCGACAGAAAAAAAAAAACTTAGATCGTGAAGAAAACACAGACTTATTTTATTATTTAGGAACATAAAATCATATTATTATCTCAGTCGATTTATGTATCAGGATTTGGATAACTTAATTAGGTAAATAAGATCTTTTAAAATATATCTTAGGTACATGTTTTTACTTAGGTCACCTATCTATTTCGGTAAATATAGATATTTCTTGCAACTTTATCTCTGAATTGGTAGTAATATTAGTAGAAGCAAATAAAGTTGGTACCTACTAAGTATAATATTTTTTTCTGAAGTTTGACTATTGAGCATTGATCACAGTTGCAGTAGAAAGTATTACTATTTCTTTAGCATCAAATCTTTGCGCTACCGCGGGTAGACTTGCATTGCTGCGGTATTTTAGAGAAGATAAATAATATAAGACATTAGAACTAAGTAATACCACAGAATCAAACAAATATTATAAATGCTTGGATGAAAGTTTGGATGTATGTATGGATGTAGGGATGTATGGACATGTTTGTTACTCAATCACGCCCCAACGGCTGAACGGATCTGGATGAAATTTGGCACAGAGATAGATTATAGTCTGGAATAACACATAGGCTACTTTTTATCCCGGAAAATTAAGGAGTTCCCGCGGGAACCGAAAAACCTCGAAACACGCGGACGAAGTCGCGGGCATCAGCTAGTAGGTAATAGTACTAAGTAATACCCCGTTGCTTCATTAGTCATTACGGTCTATAGAATAAGACAGAATTTGTGAACACAATAAAATTTTAACATTTAAAAAAAACAGTGTAGCGTTTTCAATTTCTTGGTATATAGTAATACTAGCTGATGCCCGGGACTTCGTCCGCGTGGATTGAGGTTTTTCGGTTCCCGTGGGAACTCTTTAATTTTCCGGGATAAAAAATAACCTATGTGCTATTCCAGACTACAATCTATCTCTGTGCCAAATTTCATCCAAATCCGTTCAGCCGTTAGAGCGTGATTGAGTCACAAACATCCATACATCCATACATCCATCCAAACTTTCGTATTTATAATATTTATTTGATAACAATGAAGGAACTAGAAGTTTAATTCGCTATAATCCGCGACAATAGGTAAGTCTATGTCAGGTATTTATGCATTGTCGAGACAGCATCTCACATCGAGAGGTGTGAAATAACGTACGTAACGTAACGTACGTATTCTCAACGTACGTTACGTGTACGTAACGTAGGTGTACGTTGAGAATAATTTGGAAGATTTCTGTGGTGTGGACTGTGGTGAATATCGCGGGCTATAAGTGCGCCATACACACTGTACCACATAGATTTACCTATTGTCGCGAATTATAGCGAATTAAACTTCTAGTTCCTTCATTATCATGGTTTTCCGCAAAATAACGTCTGCTTCTATCCAATAATATAACAGCCTATCTATATTATCACAAGCAGCCAATAAATTTTTTCTGCAGTAATCCACTTGTCACAACACTTGTTTATTTATGCGTTGTGCGTTTTCAAGTGCTTTCAAGTGCATGTCTCAACAATATAGCGGTTTCTGTTTATAAGTATTCTTTATGAAATTTTTTTATTGCAAATAAAGTCTGCCTATTTGAATATTGGAATATGTTCATGAATCTTTTTAAAAGCTTCTTTGTGTAGTAAAAGTTTTGCTTTAAATAAATATTTGCAACTAGATAATGCCCGCGATTTCGTCCGCGTGGATTAAAATTTTTTGATTCCCGCGGGAATTTTATTTTAATTTTCTGTATGACGGATTGCGCTTCTATAGAAGTTGCTTTGAAGATGTTCAATAAAATGTAATGAGAGAGAATTAAATAAAAATGGCCAAACCTAAACATTTATATCCACCTAATAATGCGCGCTATTTTTTAGTTTGCTTTGAACGTGAAAATCAAATGGCCCACTTTAATCTTCAAGCAGGATATAAAACTAGATTACTAGACCAATAATTATAAGTTTTATTAGCATCAATAAGTATAGCTATACGTTGGATAATGGGTTTGGTAAAGCTTTAAGATACATTCCCCGAAATATATAATTATATGTAGTATTAAGGATGAAGGTATAATTTCTAAGAAAAAAGTATAACTTTACCACACATTTTATAGTTGCCAGCACAACGATATGATATCCGAGTATCGTGACCTATATAACTGCTCCTAATCTTTCCAGCCCACACCCGAACGTGCCTAACGAATATTTGCTTCAATGTCATTGTTTGATATTCCTTCCAGTGCGTGTACTGTAGAGGTCTTCATTATATTATGCGTTCTATTTTTATGACTAATTGAAACCAATGATACAAGGAATTTTTAAGGTTTATTTTTATGATGTAGAAGTGGGGTGAAGGCTTGGACAAACACGAAGCGGCACGGGAATAGTGACGGGCATCTGTACTTACAATATTAGGTACCTACTAATTATTGTACCTTATACAAGTGAAAAGAAGTTCACTTCGTATATATTATTTTATATTGTGACCGAATTCAGAAGTCCAAATTTAACCTTTCCGTTTCCTCCGTGTCTTGGAGAGCACGTTAAGCCGTCCGCGTCGGTCACGGTTATTATCGCTAACATCTGATAAATAGTACTCTTATAGTCGAGTCGTATTCGAAAGGACCTGGGAAGTGGGAACCCACCGCATTATTTTCCCAAGAAAACCCCTGCCATTATGTGATTAATGGAATGGGGTCACGACCCTCAGCAATGAGGAATACGACGCAGAGAGAGGGAGAGATATTATTTTCATTCAGTGTGCCGTCGCACTTTGTGTCTATAATATGGCCTGTAAGTTGATCGCACTGGGAAACACATTTTTTTTTTCAATACTTACGCACGACGTCAGACAACTCATCGGACAAGCCGAATTTTGTTTTTAGGAGCTATTTATTGCCTACCGAGAAATCCGATGAGTTCGGTGTGTTTAATTATTACCTATATTATGTAGTTTGCGATGAGCTTTGAGTGTTATGATACAGGAAGTCACCAAGCACTCCGTAAATAATAATAGAACCGAAAATTATTTGGACATGTTAAATACATAGAACCTATTAAAAGTTTTCACACATCTAATGTTAGAAATAATATTTGATTTAACACGGAACCGATAAAATAAATCTCAAAGTCGCTGCTTCTTTAAGAGTTAAAAAGCTTAGACTCAACCATTTAAATAACTTGCATATTTTATTGGGTAAGTACTTAAGTCCAGGATAGGTTCCAAACTTTTTAATACGTCACTGTTATTTAATACCTACTCAATTAAAAAGATTCTGACTGGTCGCCTCTTGAACGTTGTAACTTTGGTTCAAATTCTACGATGACTATACCTTGTAAAGTTTGTGGGGTTGTAGGGGGTAATCTCTGGATCTACTGGACCGATTTTGAAAATTCTGGTAGAAAGCCACATTATTTGTGAGTGGCTATATATTAACCCGAAAAATTAAGGAGTTTCCGTGGAAATTTAAAAAACTTATTTCACACGGACGAAGTCGCGGGCGTCTGCTAGTTTTGAATAAAATTATAGTAGGTGAGTACTGAGTACAGTGAATGAAAGGATCATGTTTATGTAGACACAACATAATAATCGTCTAAATATCACTAGCAAAGCTAGCAATATTGAGTATTTTATAAAATTACAATAATTAAAATGATGAATAAATCAAGAACAAGCTAGATAAAGATCGTGTAATAATTGTTTTAAAGCGCGCATCTGCCTATCTTCTCACTGGGTTAAGGTTGTTTTCAAGACCCTACAAGTGTCTAGTGATTTTCCTTATTTAATGACCTCTGACTTTTGGAATTAAAATGTAAATAATTTAAGAAGCTATTTATACAATCACTTATCTTCCTAAATAGTGTGCACCTACGTAAATAGCTACGGCGTAGCTGAAATCTTGTAACTTGACTTAGGTATACGAGAAATTCAGAAGAAGCCGTATCTAATTACTATTAAAACATTACATATTATAACATTAAATATGAATATTTAGTTCTTCAACTTTATTTCCGAAACGATGGTAGAGTCTTGGCAAAGCATATGTGCAAGGCGTAGCATGAAATACAAATATATGAATTTTGTCGGATTTTTGTGAAAATTAAGTATGAAATAGGTGAAAAGCTTTATAGCTTAAGCATATACCCACAAGCGCAACTTCATACCTTACAGAAACGACGGAATAACTACTAGTTATTTGATTTTTTCTAAGATTTTTCTGTCAACCACATACGTGAACCAAATACGAAGGCATGTCTTTCTACAAAAAAGGTACCTACAAACAAAACGTGCATGTTCTGTATACAGCTTCTTTTCTATGAGGTTGCAACAGATTTTCAAACAAATCATTCATAATCCATAACACCTACGCACAAACTGACAGCACGATTCATCTTGACCTCCAGTTTCAATAATGCGCTTCTAAAAGACACTTTTAGATAAAACAACTGTTTACACACACGTCTCCATTGCGTAACTGAATAATGTCTATTCCACCGATTCTCATCCAAATCTGAATAAAATATTACATCTCATAACTCACTGAACACGACCAGCCATTAGAAGATTAGCGTTTTGCTAATACTGACTTTAATTGATCTAAGACAACAATTTTCGAGGTCGGACAACTTTGTAAAGTCTTTACTTAATAACTATTTTATTAATTTAAACCCTGAAAAATATATTTAAGTAAGATGATTCAACTTGACTGTCAAAGCAAAAGTCTAATTTTGCTTTGACAGAATTTCTATCAATCTAGAATTTTGTAAAGCTTAACGCTAGAAGGCACTTAGGTATAGGTCTTTTTCTCAGTGCCCAGTACAATCTTGATAGAGTAGTTGTGGCCGCTGGGATGATGCAGGTATCATTCAGTCGTTGACTTTCTTGGTTTTGGGCCGAACCGCCTTCCGTGCGATTCTACTTGTGATGGTTGGTAGCGTTGCGTAAGCAGTAAGCACCAGGTCAAAGTTGTCAGGGTCACTGCTTTTATATCAAATCTGTCCAGACTGTCCGTTCCTCTGGTTTGCGCAAGCTAGGATACGATAGTTAAAATAATTATGCAAAACAAATTTCGCTCTCGCGAAAATGTATCTGTCGGTCTGCAAAGTTTTCACCACCCATCTGTTCAACCGATTGATAGTGACGACATATTTTGGTATCTATCTACAGAAGGGTGCTTTCTGGGAAAGGAACCACCTTTTATTCCGGAAAATCAAATAGTTTCCACAGGATTTTCAAAAACTCTAAATCCACGTGGACGAAGTCGCGAGCATCATTCAATCAAAGAATTTTCCTGCCCACGATGTGTAGATAAAGTAGCGCTATAAGAATAGAACAAAAATGTACACATTTGTTTATTGTTGTATATTTTTTATATTATTTAGGTTGTTCTCCGTGAGCTTTAACGCTCAAGGTCGATCTGTGTCGATTACGGTTGTCAGTCAACAATAGTGTTAAATTAAGCGAATATAATCACAGTGTTACTATTGTGAGAAATGTTACAAATAGTTAGCCATATGAAACTAATTTTCCTATAACCACAGAATAGGTAAATGCTATAACTTTGTTATGGTAAAAGTCACTTTCAAGTCACAAATGTACGAGTTTACGCGAGTAAGAGGCGATAGCGTCCCGGCCTATTCCAAGTCGAGGTGAATATTGTGCATTTAATTAATAGTCACAAATGTACGTCATTGTGGTCAATCGATAGATGAACGCTGGATGTTAGATTATTGTAGAGACATCTATAATGCACAAATCTATGTCCGTCATCCGTCGGTTCTTCTTCTTCTGTGTTTTTTTCCGCACTAAGACACCTGAAACGATTCACCACCAGATCACTCCAGCCAGCCGAGCTCACGCCAGAATCCAAGTAAGCCTACCTGGGAAGGTAGGCGAGGATTTCTGGGAGAGTTTGTTTCTCGTTGGGTGGATACATCGTTGCTCTGGAGCAGTAAATACGTGTTTTGGTGTCTCGTCGCTTTCTATTCAGGCCCTGCAAGGCCTGCATAGAGGGCTGTCGGTTATACATGAATGGATAGGTGTTTGTTAACGGCCGTTTTAAGTGAACAGTGTCCTGATTTGATGCCTACAGCTATCCTGAGTTCGGTTCAGTTGCAGAAGTTTCTTAGTAACGTCCGTAGGTCCGTAGGTCGCCCATGTCTCATATCACATAATGTCAGGTTATGGAGCATATTTATGAGGTTAAAGGGTATTTATAAATTTTATACATTTTGACCATAGTGAAATTTGTTACCTAGATTATATATCCCAAAGAGGATGCAGATTGCAGACACTATCATACCCCAGGTACTCACAGCTTCCATCTACGGACGCTCGCATTTACAAGCTTTGTCATCGAACCGAATTATAGAAATAATATTATTGAATTTTTAAATGAGGACACGTGTACCTACCGCTATGTCAGCCTACATAAGTATGTTTTTTATTGTAATATTTCAATTGTTATGCATTAAACGTTTACGATTACCTACTATACACTTAAAGTACTGTTAAGTTAATTTATTTACTTATGCAATAATACATTTGAGGACAATCGTCTCAATCGACAGTATCAATGCCTCCAATCGACAATGAAAAATTGTATGTGTAGCGCACCTAAAATTACACATGCATATAAAACTAAATTGAACAACCTTGCCCGCCTCACGACCACATGATGAGTTTTTGTTGTTTACATGAATAACTAAACATGTGTTACCGTGGACCTTAGAACTTGACAGATACTAAGACAATTTAGTCGCGATTCGCAAACTTACACGATTTTCCGATTGGATTTCGAATACGAAAATTACTCAACGATTGCTTAAGCGAATTTGGCGTTAGCTTGATAGCTATGTAGCTAGAAATAGAACCGGATCGAGGCTCCTCCGGCAGCTTCAATAGAGATGCTACCTTAACTAGCCTCACTATGGGAGACGCCATATCATGAAGCAAATTCGAACGCAGCCTCTTTTCGAAATGTGCGTTAAGCTTGAGGCGCCGCAAATGCAATATGCATTCGACGGTACTTTCATTTTATTTATAGTGTAATTGGCTTTAAGTTTTTACTGATTGTGTGCGTTACTCCTGAAATATTAAAAAAGATTAAAATGTAATTTTCCATTAGAAATCCACATAATGAGGGGCTTTAAAAGTACCTAATGATAACGCAAGTCCTACACTTTTTAAATGTCGTGATTCAGTCGCGTGATTGCGTGCCGCTCCTTTTCTCTGACTCGATCACGCAATGCAAAATTAATTTGTGACTACACAAGTGCTGAAAAAAGTTAGTATGGTTTAAGCCTATCAACACGGACTATAAGCAAGATTTCTATCGCATTTTAGTATCTACTCGGAGTTGAATAAGAGCTACAAATGAAACTCGCAACACAATAGACCCCTGTAATTAGTTTAACGCTTTGTCAGTCCCTGGTGTATTATCATTTTATTAGTTTCCTGTCGTAAAATGTTCGAGGCCGCGACAAAATTACACTCCTCATAGTTGCAGTTTTTCCGCGTAGGTACTAGGTACCTAATGTACGTGGGCTGAGTTATATGCAGAAATAAAATACGTATCTACTATCTGCTACCTACCTAGGTCACGTAACTTTTATCACTTCAGTTACCTATTAAATTTTATGTTTGAAAATTCTAGATAGGTCTTGTTATAATAAAGGATCTAAACGAGCAACCAATTTCGAAGCATGCTAGAATTTTACACCTAGAGTATCGCGTTGGCACATACGCAAATGCAAAATCGTTCAGAATATCATGGAGAGTGATATAGGTATATTATTATACGACTGCCTGAAAAAAGGAGTATATTGTTTTCAGGGTTCATATATGTAAGTATGTATGTATGTATGTGAGTTTGTATATTCCACCCTAACTTCTATACGCCTGAACGGATTTTGATGAATGAGGTATCGTTCTAGTCCTTAGCTTATTCCGGTTGACATAGGCTAGTAAAATTTAAAAAAAATGGATAGGGTGACCACTGACCATGGTCCCGCATCAACTAAAGTTGTTTTTTTTTCCAGAATGAGATCAACTATATTGTCATCATCAAGAAAATGATGAGTAAATTCCAAAAATATATAAGACTATATTTCAATATCCAGAGATTCACAAAAAAAAATCATTTAACTATGGCAGTCGTATTTTTTAATTCTTTGAGTTATATTCACTTGTGTTACTTAGGTGTTTCTGTAAATAAGATCTGAAATGAGGACATCTACAGGAGATAGCCACTCACATACTCGTAGTTCAAAACTTCAAACCATCAGCAACTAGCATGCTTGTTGTCGAGGCTATAGGGGAAAAACCTTCAGCAGAGTCCGCGTCCTAGTAAGCGTTGCTCCCTACGGCACAATGAGCTGACGATATTGAGTGGCGGGAAGCGGCTGGATGAGGAAGGCTTAGGAGTTAGGACAAGGTGTGGTTATGATGCTAATGATGATAGCCCATGTTCAATAGTGGACAACCGCAGGCTGATGATAAGTGATGATTTGATGACGATGTTTCAGTAAGTAGGTAAGTTTCAAAACATACTAGAGAAAAATATTATACCTAATATTTAATTAGTTTTGCCGACTAAAAATAATGTCCTTACATCATAAGAGTCATATATTTTCAAAAATAATCAAGACAAAGTGTCTTCAAGTTCGTTTATTGGCAGGTACTTATTGGCACTCATTCATTTGAGACTTGATCTAGGTTAATATAAAATTTGATCCAATTCAATCAACTTACAACTAAATAGTAGATTGTATTATAAGGGAGCAAAATAATATTTTTATGGCGAGGGCGCTTTTTTGAATCCAGAACGAAGTGAGGGATTCTAGAGTAGAATCCTGAGCGTAGCGAGGGATTCTTTAGTAGAATCCTGAACGTAGCGAGGGATTCAAAGTACGTCGCCCGAGCCAAAAATATATTTGCGCCCGAATGATACACTCTACTTTTCATCACCCTGTATGAGAAAATTTGGTTCCCGCGGGAACTCTTTAATTTCCCGGGATAAAAAGCATATGTGCTATTTCCAGACTATAATTTTTTTTTTTTTTTTAAATCTATCTCTGTGCCAAATTTTATCCAGATCCGTTCAGCCGTTCGGGCGTAATTGAGTAACACACATCCATACCACCATACATCCACACATCCATCCAAACTTTCGCCTTTATAATAATTTTTTTTTTTTTTAAATATACTATATATCCATATAGCCCTTTCGTTAGTTAAAATTCAGAAATTATAAATTTCCAAACCCTGCCGGGGATCGAACCCGGGACCTCCGCACGTTAAGGCAACAGCGCTCAACACTGCGCCACGGAGGTCGTCAATTTGCGTTGGCGCTGAACACTGAGATGTTCCAAATTCAATAAGTGCGCGGCAAAGATAATTGCGGCGCACTTACGAGTATAAAGAGGATTAAAAACTCATTACTGCCCGCTAAAAGTTTCATAAAGAAAACACCACCTTTGGGCGCACATAAAGGCGAACCAAGTCGTCCTTTTCGAATACATGGGATGAAAATATATTGGTAACATACAAATGTCAAATTATCATAACTACTTTTATGCTCGTAGATAAAGTCTACAAGGTACTACAAGGTGCAACCACGGGTACAATACTTAAATATCACATCGGCAATAAATAAATAAAATAGGTACATGTATGTTATACAAGGTCTAGATGTAGATATTCTACTGAAAATGATGTCTACTAATGAATCTAAGAAGGAGCTTTCATGGAGCTTTCAAGCTAAGGAAAATATTGCTTGTAGACTTATAACAATATCTAGGGATATCCGAGAAAAACAGTTGCTTTACTAAAAATAATATACAAGTGAGTGTGACAGCCAATTTCCCACCGCATTTTCTCGTATATTGACACAAGTCCCCTAAATTCAGAAGGTGCCTCAATAGGTATACTATACATACTAATATTATAAATGCGAAAGTGTGTCTGTCTGTCTGTCTGTCTGTCGGCTACGCTTTCACGGCCCAACTGCTCAATCGATTTTGAGTAAATTTGGTACAGAGATAGTTTACATCCCGGGGAAGGATATAGGCTACTTCTTATCCCGGAAAATTGAAGAGTTCCCGCGGTAATTCAAAAACATCAATCCACGCGGACGAAGTCGCGGGCATCATCTAATACAGTATATACCTATTTCAGTTTATTTGATAAAAATAAGGAATTAATGATAATTAAAATTAATTGTCTAAGCCTAAGGGATCTACACGGCTGAAGGCTTACGGAGTTGCAATCCACTATTTTTTCATTTGGTGGCGGCGCGGCGGTGTGGGCACCTTCCATGTATGATGTACATATAAACCTTTTGTTTGTTTTGTGTACATGCACCGCGATTCACAAAATATATAGCACACATTATCTCTGCCCTTGGCTTTGAATACTAAGGAAAACAAACGCATTCAGTATTATAGGTACGAGTATATATATATATAACATTTATATGTCACGGTAACTGCAAAGTTTCTTGGTAAAACATTTGGGTCGCCTGTAAACTTGTATCCGAAGGTCGACTTTTCAGTTCTTCGGAAATTTAATTATTTGCTTTAGTACTGTTTCTTATTTTGTTAATTGCATAGAGTAATATCAGAAAGTTAAATCGGTAGGCAGCGCAGATTTTTAAAACATGAACCTGCACTGCACTAGTTACAAATTCCAGAATCCAGTCTATAACCGCTAAACTCTTGAGCCTTTTCAGAATTTACCTAAGGAGAGACAAAGGAACCAATGAAGCTTTCTCAGTTTTTTTTTTCTTAAAAAATCTAATTATAATCTTCTTAAAAAACCCTGTGTCTGTAGTGGTAATTTTTTTTTAAATCACGGCGATATGATGGCACTCTTAGTCGAGCATGTTACGTGTTTGAGGAGTAGAAGTAGGAGTAGGTGTAGTAGTAGGAGAAGAGGCAACTTCTGTGTAACTTTATAGTTGAGTTTAACCCAAATACGATAAAAGTATGTCTGAATTTTCCGTGACCATTTTGAAGTTTACATGCAAATATTTTAGCCACAGTTTAAATATTTTTACCATATTTTACAAAACATTTGCTCGTAAAGTGGCTTTTTATACTTCATAACTATAAAATACTTAGATTTTTCTACCCTTGGGCGAAAAAATATGACCAATTTTTTATTTTATTTTACCTACTGTTTGTACTCACAGAATGTACAGTGAACTGTGTGACAAATTTCACACTATAAATTAATTATTCGCATTGCCCGTCCCTGGTTCGCACTGAAAATTAAAGTCTCGGCGATATTTACCTACTATACATATACCTAATACATTTTTATCCTGTTGCACTTGTAGCGTGCACAAATACCTAATTACCTAATATACCTACTTACCTATAATCTATATGCTATTAACTGGCGGCGACAAGGTCACGTTTTTTTTTTGTATATTTTTAAACAAATTAAATATTTGACTGACTATTTCGTATGCAAATTTTGGTAGCTTGGTACGTTTTTTTTGCATATTTTTTCAAACAAGTTATACCTGACTGACATTCCTATGAATGCAATTTTTGCTACGTTTATTACGGTACGTCTAACCGATTATGGTAATTGCCTATCCTGTGAGCTAACTCGTGAGTAAACTTCGAGATAGTTATATCCGATATCTTAATCGTGACCGAGCTAGAATGCGCATTAACAGTTGGGTGATAATAACTTATGTATTTTAATTAGGTACTTACCCATACCTACATAGAGGACAACTTGTAAAGTTGTTATACAACTAGATACAATATTTTGAGGGTTTGGTATGTAGGTAAGTATTTAAAAGCTTAAATTACGGTTCATATTTGATTATTGCACCCTAAGAAGTAGTTTCTATGGAAGTAGAATTTGAAATTAAGAACAAAAAGAAAAGTATGGTCCTAATTTACGAAAACAATGTGTTGTGAATAACATGTTTACTATAGAAAATATTAATGGCTAGGTAGGTATACCTAATACGATACTGTGAAAATAAAACTTCATTTAAGCCGGAATAATATAGTGCGACATTGTAGCATGCCACAGGGCATGCAAGGTACCTACCTACAATAATTATTTAAATTGTAGCCAGAATTGTCGGCTACATATAACTAAATGTTGTACGGTAAATATAACTAAATACTAATTCCAATTCTACAGCACGATTTTGTCTCAGCATACTGCCCTTCGCATCCCGACGATAGTTACTCCATCGATTGCCTTTTCGTGTTGGACGAACTGGAGGGCAGCAAAGGGCGAGGAAGGTCGAAGAAGCTCGTTATGTAAAGCTGTATCACTTCGTACTTCGTAATGAGAGATGACCACGGCGTGCTCCGAAAAATAAAAAGATACTGGATAACGCCGCAAAACTAATGTTTCATTAGCAGCATGTGTCGTTGTCGCATGTTATTGCTTTGGCCTTTTGCGTTTTGATTATTTTTATTAATTTATGGTAATAATATGATAAATATTGTATAACTTTAAATTAATAGGGTAAAATGCGAAGAGTTAAAAATTTAAATAGAGTACTTTCTTTCAGAATTGTGAAAAATATACATTAGAGGAAGCGATTTCGGTAGTTATGCGAGGCCCTGTTTTATAATGATGATGGGAAAAACATAGTCAACCTAACGTTTGCATATTCTATAGGCTTCATACTTTCGATTGGTATGGAATTTGTCTATTAACCAAACCAGTGAAATGTTTAAAAAAAAATTTTTTTTAATTGTTAATTAATCATATTCTGGACTGAAATTTTGTAGTCAACCCATTTGCAATATATTTATTGACATATTTAATTTAATATAAAATAGTTTTCATCCATTAACCAGCTCGGTGAAGGTCGTTGTATACAGGGATCTTAGACCATTACGATTACAACCTATCATACAATTTGAGGTTTATCGAACAATAAAGGCACATATTAAGTCAAATTCGACACGTGGGCGTCAATATTGAATGCAAATTTTTTCGTCTACAACTCAACAGACGCGAAAATCGTGAACAATACGTTGCCAAACTTCCTTTGTTCCTTTTACGAGATGTAGTTGTGTAGGTACGAGTGGATATGTATATCTAGTATAAGTATATTCAGGCGCCAAAATATACTATGGAGACGTTAAGATTAAAATAAAAAAACAGATGTGACATACCTGATAGTGATATCCAACTAAATATTATTATTATTATTATATTATGATTTATGATAAACGACTAGGTACACGTGTTGCGTATAAAGTTCCACATGCTAGCAACTATTAATCTTTTATGTAAGTAGGTATAACATTCATCATAAGTTTTGAGTAGCCTCAAGTAATTACCGAACTTTTAATATTTTCATAATGTTTATTTCCGCAGTTAATGAAATCACGACATAATAACCACAGAAGCATTAAATGGAATTTTAACTTTTGTGAATGAAATTAACAATTAAAAAAACAGTCCTTATGTTACGAAAGAAAAAAATTATATACACATACATTTATGGAGTCCATTATTGTGTTCAAGCAGACAGGTACATAAAATACGTCGTAAACGCGACAAACGCCCTAAATTGTGTGAAATAGGGCAAGGTGATGTGGCCATTTTAATAAGTAGATCGGAAGATAAAAGTAAAATGGTTTTTAACCTTTATCTGGTAGGAACTTTTCAATTTAAAGGAAAATTTTATGTACATGCATATTTCTAGAAAGACTTATGTACCTACACGTGTACTAATTACTGATGTAGTGCTTAAGGCAGCGGGATAATAATATGTCAAGTTGTGAAAGCGGTATCAAAATAAAATAAAAAATAGCTCTTTATTACTGCAGATGCATAGCACAAAGCACTTTTTCGTATTTTTACTCTCAGGCCTCAGCCCAAAGGTCAACAGTCTCCAAGTGTAACCACGTGCATTGTAAAGCATCTGTGTGCGGCTTACTCTTTGGCGTTGGTTTACGTGTGTGCGTCTGGGAACACACCCACCGACGCGACGGACGCCGAAAATTCGGGCCGATAGTTTTTGCCCGCTGCCGAGTGTCAAGGACACGCGCGCTTCTGTTGCTACGTTTGGAAACTTTACAAGTTAAAATTCATTTCATCTGTTTTTTAACTTGGCATTGGGAATTTGAACCTTGAATGTTTTAAAAGGTTTCTGAACTTTCGTTTTAATTGTAATCCAACTTCATGTAGAGATTACAGTAAACGGTTACTGGACTGAAAGTTTTTTTTATTTTTAAAAATCTTATTTATTTAAAGGGGTTTGATCACGTAGTGCTCATGTCACCCCTGTGAAGTCTGAAAACCTTACAAATCATGCACTCTTCGTCTTAGACCTAATAATACTAGTTTAAACAGCATTCTTGCCTTTTCAGATGTCTGGACTGAAAGTTCAATCAAGAGCTAGATAAGAATGGATTTTACCTTTTTCATTTCAGTATTTATACTTGCCCATTGCATTCAAGAAGTTAGATTTTACATTACGCAGGTTTCATTAGGTATTTCGGTCAATCCTGTGCTTGATTAGACTGAGACTGAAATCAAAATAAGTAGGTAGGTACTTAGGTATGCTCTTATGTCTTATCATGGGAATACTATTGGATCAATTTGATCCCGCTAAAGAACTACCTATGCACTTATTTATTCAATAAAAGCTGGCAGGATTGAGCATACGTAGATATAATATTTTTTCTGAACCTAATCTAAAATAAAATGTAAAAGGTACCTAGGTAGGTAGTAGCCTGTAGGTATTTCGGGCTACTACCTACCTACCTACCTACGTAGGGTTGTCACCTATTTTGTGTGTTATCTATAAGTTCTTAGTCAAATATAAAATGATGCGAAAGTTAGAATCCATCACACTATAATTTACGTGTCATTGACACGTAAATGATATGTTGATTGACAAGTAAATGAAATGTAAGGCGACTTATTAATCACTGATTACAAACAGCGGTTTTAATACTTAATAAAAAAAATAGGCTTTCTTATTATTAAATCCGACTTTAATTGAGCGTGAATAATCACTAACCACTATGGTGGCTAATATATTTAATTCCTCTTAATTGGTGCCTAGTGCCTACTGCCTAGTATCCATGGTACAGTTAGCTCTAGGTAATAGGGAAGTATAGACATTAGATGCCATTTGACTAATTCTTTGGATGAATTCTATTCGCTATTTTCGATTGCGCGTGTCTTATCCAAAACATACCTACAAAGTCATAAACTGATTAAATATAATAAATACTTAGGTTAACATAATATACTTAAATTAATTGATAGGTCAAAAAGTACGTAATGACTAATGATGATATTATATCCATTTCCACAGTAACTTAGTGAAAAGGAAATCACTCTTTTTAGGCCCGTCAATTAAGTTCAATGTAGAGACTATAAGTTTATAACTATATGTAGGTATGTACAACCGACCAATACAATTTTCAATTCCAAAATGACAAAAAGCTGGTTATATAATTACTACCTTTATTATATTCTCACATCTCAACGTTGGAGCCTATAGGTATTATTTTTTATTTCATTGATTGTCCACCTGGTTATTCGAATGACTTTTATTTATCAATGGATAGGTCTCAGCTTTAATTAACTATTGCGAAATAAAAATGAAAGTTCGCTTCAACTAAGTTTCCTTCTAACTGCCTACGCTATCTAGGTGGATTGTCTGATGCCTGACTTTGAAATTCGCATTGTTGGTTTAAAATATCATACAAACGGCTTTTACATTTAGGACCATAGAGGAGACATTAAATCTTAATTCTTGATAGGTATATAAGCAATTCAATATCGTGTGTGGTTTGACAGATTAATAAATGATTTGCACTGGTTATGGTTGAGGTTAGGTAGTATCTAAATAAATAAATGATCAGCCTTAGTCGGTTAGTTATTCGTAACATTATTATGTTACCAATACAAAGTTATGTATTTATCTATTGACACGAACTTAATAATATGTATTATGTTAGTTGTTATAACAAAATACAATAAATAATTTATAAACTCAAATGGAAAAGCTATTTATCCGAAAAATACATAATTATAGTGAGTTACTCTTATATTCCTATAATTTGACAGTTTTACCTGTGGTTTTACGCCGATGCAACATGCGACAATAAGGCATGCCACAAATAGAAACTTCAATTTAGCTGTCTTATGCTTTGCTCTCTTGATAGGAATACCTAACCGCTAACGTATGCGGCAGTCTGAAAATCGTGTCGTAGACTTGGAATGTTGCTCGTCCGATCCTTTCTACATTTAAAATTAAAATACCATGGGGCCCATTGTGGCAGTCCAAAATGTAGCACTATTGCTCTGGCGTGATTGTCAGAGCAAGTTGTTGTGGCTAGATTTATAATTTATGACGAAAAACTGTGGTAATGACTTATGACTTTTAAAGTAATCTAATAAATAGAGTTGCTTGTAAGGAAATTGTGAAAAACTATAATTTTCAGTCTGTAGAAAATGTCGAGACACAGTTTAAATAGTTTAGCAGAAATAATTTTTGGCCGATTATAGGTATAATATGCAGAGCTTCGGCTACCTAGGTTAGGTAACTCACGCGTACCTACTACCTACCCAGCCATATCAAAGTTTTATCTGTAAATAATGCTGATAGGTAGAATCTGATTCTTCTAATTCTCAAAAGTCATTCTCCGATTGATAAGTATTCAATGACATTACATATAAGTAAGCATTTAATTGGTAGATTCACATGTACGCGTTTACGTAGGTGTTCGACCTTCGTTTTCTTAAGACACGTTCATTCATTATTTTACGATTAGCTTATTGAAGTTAACCGCCTTTTAAAATACACGTAGGAAAAATCAAACCTACTTACTTTGTTTGTAAGATATTTAAACAAAACAAAATGGGTAGATTGTAAATTGTAATTTATAGCGAAAAACATAATAATATGGTCTACGTAAGGTTTCTAAATTGGATTTCATTATGATGAAATTCAGGGATCTATCCCTTACCATAGAATATTTCAATTAATATTACGCACGTTCTTAATTCTTATTGGTATACCCTTATTGTGAGTCTTTGTAACACTACAACTATCACCGGTTCGAAATTCTTTTTCCGACCAAAGAACAGAGTTAGAGTTTCTAGGTTTAAAGTAGATCTAGATTCTAGACAACAGAATCCTTGGTTTTTGTGACAGACTTGTGTGCCCCACTCTGTTTAAGTCCAAAACATACACTGAAAAAAATAGCACGAAACTTTTTACTGTTTTGGCACAGTAAAATTTAATTCGGTTAAAAATACTGTTTTTTTGTAAAAGTAATTGGTTACTGACAGTTCGTCGAAATGGGCAAAAAACAGTAAGAAGCTAATCAGTTGTTTCAATTGTTTGTACATTAATGTTTACTGAAGCAAACGGTTCTTTTTAAGTATTGCCGTTTTCAGAGCTTTACTGATATTGTAGCAGTTAATTTTACTGCTTCAGAACAGTTTTTTTAGAATATAGTTAGGAGCTAAACAGCTATTTTAATTGTTAGAACTTTAAAGTTTACTGAAACAAACAGTTCATACTAAGTATTACTTTCTTACTTACTGTCTTACAAACAGTAAGAATAGTCAACCGGTAAAATCTACTGTTATAACTCAACTGTTTTTCTTTCGGTTACTTGAACTTGTTTGGACAATAGGCTCCATTTTTACTGGCCAAAGCAATGTATATTACCGAAAAAGCAATTAGTTTTACTAATTTTTTTTTTCAGTGTAGTATGTAAGTAATTAAAACAGCTAAAATTAAATATGAAAGTAACTATTAGAACCTTAAACCACAGAATAATATAATAGTACTAACGTACTTAAACTAATCAGAGTGCTATTTTACAAGCCGATTCACTGCGAAGTACTTACTCAATCCGTAATAAAATCCAATGCAATTAAGTTGACATATATTTTATAACGTTATAGCTGCCATGGGTGAGGCAGAAACTAGGTGACCCATTAATCCCCATCGTCCAGGGACAAAGAGACAAAACGACGTTTGTTTTAACAAGAAGTTACGTCATTTTAGAAATTAGAACCTCGACTCTCGAACTCTCGTGCTTTGCACTCTTTGTAGATGCTTTTCTTCCCTTTCTTTCATTAGAATAACTGCGGTAGATAAAACGAGACGGACAATGAATGAGTTTCAGAACTACGCAGTGTTGAGATTTTCAGGAAGCTTCTTTCAATATGTACCTATTTGATAAAATTACAATAGTTAGGTACCTATCTATAATTATTGTAAATAGGCGTAAGGGGAATAGCAATTTGCGGATCATGTCTGCCTGTCGTAATCATATCCCAAGAATAGATGTATATATAAGTCTGAGGATGAAGAATACCTACTATGCAAAGAGAAAGAAAATCTACTAAATTAGTTTCAATAAGAAAAAACTAAGTCCAACTAATGTAAATATAATATTTAGTTACAAAATCAAGGTACAATAAATAGGTGCTATAACTTACGTGCTATTGGTAGTATAGGTATATATTATAGGTAGGTAGATGTATAAATAAAATTAATAAAATTATATTTTACAAAAGTATCAATCAGCCCACGCAGTATCGGCCGGATACATTTATTTTTCTTATTTCCCTTTTGAGGTACGGACGTCCTACTGCCAGGCAAGTATTTGCATATCATAATATGGATGTATCGAGTTATCGACCCACGCACCTTACAACTGTTATTATGTACTACATAACATTATATCCTTTCTCATATACCATTCGGGATACCCGATATGGAATGTGGTATTAACTTTGAAAGCTTTTGCTGTATTTTATTTCTACCTCCTAGTAATATATCAACAGTCCTAGATTTCAGCCAGCGAAACCGTTATCATTTTGCCGCAATCGAGAATTTTTATCTACGTTTGATCTCAGAGTGCCCAACTTAGTCTGAGATTTATAGAGCGTACTTTGACTTAGCTCTGACTTAAAACAGAGTTAAAACGAGATAGATTTATGAGTCCATCCCGTTTTAATTCTAAGTAAAGCCTGAGCAAAGTCAAAGTACGCTCTATAAATCTCAGCATTAGTTACTGATGCCTCTACTTTTATAGCGCGGCTATTTCCTGGGCTCCTTCGCTTTTATGGATAAAGATAGGTTCGTTATCCAGTGGAGTAAGTAGTATACATACATAACTAATACACAAACTATAAGTTATGTATGTATAATTACACTTTGTACGGCTATTTTTTTACTACTAGGTACTGCTGATGCCCGCGACTTGGTCCGCGTGGAAAATGTTATTTGATTCGCGCGGGAACTCTTTAATTCTTCGGAATAAGATAGGTAGACAATTGTCACTTTCCGTCTGTGCTTTCCGGTTCCTATAGGTAATAGGTAATTGTATAGATATACATATACAATTACCTATTCTGTGTCTTAACCTAGCAAAATCAGGTCGATTCGTTGCTCTGTTGCGGGCTGCGGCGTGATTGAAAGAAAAACCAAAAAACAAATTATACGCTTTCGCATTCATAATATCAGTATGATATGATGCATATGCAAGTAGGTAATCTGTGTTAAGTATACCTAAAGCTATTTGAACAGATATTTCATTGACTCGCAAAGCAATCGGCAACCCGCTGCCGGCGTGAAGTTTAATATTGCGTCAAAGCTCGCACTCTTTACTTTAGCAGTAGGTACGTATTTACTTACAATCACAGTCAACATACAATTTTCTTTTACAAAATGGGTAGGTAATCAAATAGAATTCATACTGAAATAATAATTAGTATGAAATGAAGTGTGCATGGGTAGGTACTTCATGTAGGTATACCTACAGTTCGCGCGTGAGTTGAATGCAGAGTTAATGTATGTGTCACCATACATTTGCTCTGCATTCAACTCGTGCGCAAACTATATCTAGGTACTGTTAATCTATACTAATTATAAATGCGAAAGTTTGGATGCATGGATGTTTGTTTGTTACTCAATCACGCCAGAACGGCTGAACGGATTTGGATGAAATTTGGCATAGAGATAGAATATAGTCACATACATACACATGCTACTTTTTATTCCGGAAAATTAAAGAGTTCTCGCGGGAACCGAAAAACCTCAATCCACGCGGAAGAAGTCGCGGGCATTAGCTAGTAATAAATACAAAAGCGGTTGATAACCGATCTTGCATTCCGCAGACTAGAATAAGAGACTGCAAGTTGCAACTGCAAAAGTTCCTAGACATTTTCCGTGCCTACTAGGTAACACTAACTAGTAGGTGTTTAAGCCGAGGCACACGACTTTTATATTTATCTACACTTTTATAAACCGTATTCGAAACGCTTTTAATTATCCAAGAGTGATGTTCAGCCATAGATTTTCCGGCGAACGGTTTTAATTATCGTGTAGAGACAAACTCGACACGGGGAGTGGCAACCCAAAATACCTATAAGTAGCTTGAACCTTGAAGACGATAATCTATTAGACGGACACCTAGCCATATTTCTGCCTGCAAAGAATTTAACTTGCATGCCGAAGGAAACGTTCGCATCTAGGTTAGTCAGGCTCGGTGCTTTATTGTTTTTACGTGACTGATATGACTATAGATATCTACATAATATTATGTTGAGATAAGAATATAAGTAGTATGTACATGTGTCGGTACTTGGTATTATATAAACGCCAGGTCAAGGACCAAAGTGCCGACAGCTTTCGACTCGCAAAGCTATATAGGGAATAGGCGCAATTTTGCTCCTGTTTTAATCGCATTCGCAGTTCGTGTTCACGATCACGGCATGTCCTACTTATACTTCGAACACCCTAATTTCCACACTGTTGTATCGACCAACGTCGGTATCTTTTTGTTTGTTAATTGCTTAATCCATGCATGTCCTTGCCGCGATAATCCGCACGATATCCGAACAATGGACAAGACGCTACACGGAAGAGCGTGAAGCCCGTCGTAAAAAAGCGCTAGTTTGAATTTTATAGCGCAATTTCAATTGGTCTATAAAAAAGCGTTTTATTTGAGTCGCATCCTGGCTGCGAGGTCGCGATGCGTGGTTCGGATAGCTCTAATTAAACACAGCCCGCGGGGTCTTGCGAAACCGGGCTCCATTAATTTCGAAACCCAAGCCTGCCCTTTAAAGTATTGCACATCAACATGTCTACAGTTTTACTGCATATTTGGGGATAAACAAAAGCCCATACAGTCCGCTTTGCCTTACACAATGTACAATATTGTTTGCCAACTCCATAAACTTATGTTGGTTTTCTTTTATTTGCAGATCGCGTAATAACGTTACCAACGTTACCTCCCCGTGAAGACTTCTCTTCGGAAGACTTAAGTGCCATTGGGAACCAGTTTACCACAATCAGTGATATTTAGCCTTAGTAACATAGTGATAGTGCGTAACCGTGATATAGACTTAGTGTTAGTGTGTTAACCTATAGTTTTAATGTGAAGTGTAACCAAAAAGAAGCGAAGCTGGCTCCGTATAAGGATATAATGAATTCGTCGAGCATTAGCTCAGCAGTGCCGACGATCAAATGTGAGGATACCTCCCCATCGCCGAGCGGTCCTGTGGGAACGGACGGAGAGTCAGGGGCATACCTTAGCGTGAACGTGAACCTGAGCGCTGCCATGATGAACCTGCTGTCCGCGGAAACCGGTGGTACCACCACTCTACGGACTCCAGAAATCGTAAACGATGTCATCACCATGACCAATCCCTTGGACCAGTATAATTACGACAAAACTTGTAGTTTAAAGGTAAATATTTTTATAGTCCTTTTTATTACAATTTAGTTTTCACGCATGTGAGAATGAAAGAGCTTGGAATTTTAAATATCATTGGGTTGGACAGATAGGTACAACTCGCGATTACAGAGATTAGGTAGCTACGGCAATATTTTGTCCATCTCTACTCTAAAAGTTGAGCCCCACTATCTCCTTGGGAAACACTGGATACAAGCAATGCATTCGTACGTACCTAGCTCTGTAGAATTCGTAGACCTGCCAAGCTAAAATATTCTTTTAGTTACTTAAGGGTCCATCGCGCTAAGACCTAAGTGTTTGTCCAGCCTTTGTAGCCTGAGATCTATGAAGCGTAGGTACTTTGGGTTTCTCAGATTCAAGGCAGAACTCAGAAGGTAAATCTGTCTCGTTTTAACTCAGTCTGAGCAAACTCAGAACTCAGGACCTCTAGAACTTGAACGTAACGCTCTTATAAGATCTCCGGCTCAGATTTGATTCTTGAACTTTGTAAACACTTTAAGTGGTTGGTAACTTGATACTAAGTATGTAGGTAGGTACTCGGTACTTATAGAATATAGAAGATTGAGGATGTAAGATGCAGTAAATAATAGAAACAGAATAATGACGACGCAGTCATCACGTTTAAGTATTTATATTTTAATGAATACCTAGAATACATTGAATGCTCACGTACCTAAATCATCCGGTGGAATTATTATAGAAAAACGAATAGGTACTAATAGTAGTTTATTTAACAGGTAGGTAGGTTGTGTTAAGCTTGACCTTGGTACTAAGCTCTTAAGTGACCTAGATAGGTATGTATCTACCTACTTAACGTTAGAACTGCACTTTAGATAAAGTGTCTGATTATCCATTTGGCAAATTTTCCAGTAGGTAACATTCATAAAGATTTACAATGACAGGCGAAATTGATACAAAAAGGTTAGGCTATCCATAACTGACCTTTCTGCTGTGTCTTTCCTCTACTTTCAAGTTTACCCGGATTTAGATTTCTGATTTGGGTAGTTTAGAAAAAGCTCTCTACAATATAAGTGGTAGAGTTCATTGTTAAAGCGATACCGCCAAACCCAGACACAAATGCTTGTCCAATGCGGTTTCATGGTATCCAATATCCATGCTAAAATCCACTCGTCTACTTTTTCACGGCATGCTTGTCTGTTCGGCCTAAATTTACGAATTGTGGTATGGACTATGGAGATAGGTTTCATCCCGGGGTAGTAATTATTATGCTATTTAGGTATATTATATTCCGGAGAATTAGTATCCATGGGATTTCTCAACTCTCTCTTCCTAACTCCGGACTAGTACCTAAGCAGTTTCAGGGAGTCAGAAAATCCCAATAGATTCTTGGCTAGTATTAATAGGTACCTAGAGTCGAACTCCAGGATCAGTCGAACCTACGACGACTAATAGACGGTTAGACCAATGAGACAGTTACAGTAAGGTACTAAGTAAAAGTACCTAAGTAAGTTTGTAACTAGGTACCATACGATCGCAATTAAGCAAAAAACCTACCGCTATTAAAAAAACCTTAAAACTCCAACTAACCTTGCACTTTTAGATTACTAATCGATCAAAATGCATAAGAGCTCCTTGCAGAATTTAGGTCTGTTGCACGCGAATCGCTCATTCGAATGCAAAGTACCTACTTAGGTAAAGCAAGCTTATTGAATGTTTGCCAAGCGTTGGCCACGTAACACCACGTGACCATTAGCCGTCATTACCAACCATTACAGACATTGGATAATATCTAAGCGCCAAGCAATTTGAGGTCATGCACCTCAGACGCTCAGACACAGTGTCTTGGTTACTTACTTAATGTAAAAGTACACTATGTGACGCTGTTAATTATTGTTTAACGACTTGTTTTTATAAAACGACTTTGAAAGAGGGCAATCTTAATAATATGATACTAGATGATGCCCGCGACTTCGTCCGCGTGGATTAAGTTTTTGTATTCCCGCGGGAACTCATTAATTTTCCGAGATAAAAAGTAGCCTATGTCCTTCCCCGGGTAGCAAAATCTCCATATCAAATTTCATCAGACAGACAGACAGACAGACGGACAGACAGACAGACAGACAAACAGACAGACAGATAGACACACACTTTCGCATTTATAATATTAGTATGGATTATGATCACTTCCAATTAGTAGGAGGTATATTATGTTGCGATAAGTTGAACATATTATTTGAGTAAGATAATCCAAGACATGATTTTGATGTCCTCTTTATAGTTTAGGTAGTACTTAGCAGGTAAATGGTACCATTTCAAATGAGGTAAGGTGGTACTTTCCTTAGATTTGGTGGATTTGAGCATGCTTCCTCGTGCTGACGTTACAAGCTTTAATTTAGTGAATATAGGTACATACTTGGATCAACATTTAAAAATTAAGTACCTACATAACTACGATTGTATGTGTGTGAAAAAATTTACATACCTAATAACCCAACTACCTATAGCTGGCGTCAATCATTTAGTCAAAGCATATTTTCGCACGTAGTATAGTATGTACGTTGACTTCGACAGTTTGTATGAGAGCTGCGCAAACAAGCACTCGCAGTCTCGCACCTCAGTTCAAAGACGACTATTAATTTTGATTAACGCTAAGTCTTATAAGAATGAACGCTAACGCTAAGTATACGCGTTCTGTGGAGACCGCGTACCGGTAAACGCAGTGTGGGACGACCTCCAGCCCGCTGGACCGACGACCTTAAAAAGGTAGCGGGAGGTGGGTGGATGAAAAAAGCGGAGGACCGTGTGTGGTGGCGCGCTCTCCAAAGGGCCTATGTCCAGCAGTGGACGAATGCAGGCTGATGGATGATCGAATGAATTAACTTTTAATTTTAGATTAATTAGATTTGTAGAAAACTGTTTCCCATCTAAATCTTTCAACGCGGCAAGTGGTAACTCAACAGTTTCGAATTGGGTAGTTAGTTGGGAAGGTATTTCCTAGTAGTTTGTGTGATGTATCGTAATTGTTTACACGGACTAATCGTACACCATTACCCGTCGTCGTCGTAATAAATGTGTACCATCAGAATTGTATGCGCCGCGGAATGTAGAGCGTGAAATGGCCACGAACAAAAGGCTAATCTGGTGCGACATCTTGTCGATCGTTGCTATTATGTTTAATTCCGCTATATGCATATCCGTCTGTAGGATGCCATTGTTATCTATAGGCAGCTGCCTATAGGCAGGAAAGTTATATCAGCAATTAATTTTTATACTTATAGGTAACAGCTTAGCTTTGATTGTGAATTTGTAAAGACCCCGTTTGTTTTCTGGTACCTAAACAAAAAGTAGACCTACACTGTGAGGCCATGACCAGATTATTTGATCTATAAAAAGGATTTCTTAGATTTCCCTCCATGCTTAGCTCGGGAGCTTTTTGAAATAACTTTAAAATACTTAAGTAAGACGTAGGTACTTAGTAAAAAAAAATTTTTGATGATAAAAAAACTAAGAATTCTGGTCCAGTGTAAATATCCTATTATGGTATCTTTTATACTTAGCTAAGGCTTTATAAACTTTAAAAACTCAGTAAGTAAATAGGTACCAAGATAACAAGACCCTCTTCTAGACCCTCTTCTAGACTTTGTAAAATTAGTAATTCATTTGTCGGTAGCAGTATACGTTTTTATAATAAACTCCCAGAAGACATATTGGAGATGTCTCTCAACAAGTTCAAAGTTTTTGTAAAACGGAAACTAATTGAAAAGTCATATTATAGTGTAAAGGATTATTTGAATGATAGGCAACCATGGGTATGAATTGTTCCAGCGGCTAATTATGTTATATTAAAAATATAATTTAGTAATTTACTATATTTGTGAGATGGTGATAATAAAAAAAAAAAAAAAAACCCGGCTGAGTTTGTTGTGGGCTCTTCTCAGATCAGGGCGCGTTTGGAACCCTCGTAGCTTTAGTCTTAAGATACCGTTGTTAATTATCACCATCAATTCTTATTCTTTATAAACATGACGTTCAGAAGGTGTACTTTGTAGGTACCAATTTTGAATAAAGATGATTTGATTTGATTTGATTTGCAAGTTCCGGAAAGCACATAAAATATTAAAGCCTTTTTCATAAATGACGCTCATGTAATTATTTCGCATGAAGATACCTACACTAAATGATAAATCTGGTAGTTTAATCCGCAATCCGAGCATCCTCAGGAGATCATCTTCTGAAGATGCTCCATAGGAGTGAAACTTGCGTTGAGAATAATTTGCAAGATTTGTGTGGTGTGGTGAATAACGCAAGATATACACACTATACCACATATATTTACCTATTGTGGCGGATAATAGCGAATTAAACTTCCAGATCTTTCATTATCATGGACTTCTGCAAAGTAACGTTTGCGTCTATCCAATACCTACACTAAATTTCGTAGTTACTATAATCTAAAACAAGTCTAGGGAAGCACATAAAAAACCCACTTTAATAAACATGGCACCGTCAAGGAACATACATTGTCCATTTAGCAGGCGAGCGGTGACATGGAAAATGTTCCATTAAGCGCTGACAGGCGTTCTCAGGCCCGACGCTCGTTTCCCGGCTACAGGCGAGCCCAAAATAGTACCTGGCTATGGCATTAGATAAGTCGTAATGGATAGGTAGAATATATATTTTAGAGCGGATAGATATGGCGTATACGTAGACTTCAATAGGCAAAATTAAAAAATAATTCTTCCACATGAAGCTGGCGACTGAAATGTCATAAGTATTTGAACGTAGAATAAGTAAGTACCTATAAGTAAGTACAAGACTGCTAAAGTTTCCAATCTCTATGTGAAGCTACCTGAACTGCTTCGGAAACGAAAAGCCTTTTCTATCGGGACAAATACCAAGCAAGAAAAACAGCGGTTGCTCTTTTATAAAAATTAACAAAAGTCGATATCATGATAATTATTATTATGAGTAGAGCAGGACAATAAGTAACCTTCCCCACCATTAAGTAAGCAGTCACAATCATTACTTTAATAGAGCGAGTCAAAGGTAGGTAGTCTATAGTAGGTACGCTTTTCTTGACAACTTCAACAAGAATACAAGTATATACTTATATAAATTTGGCACAGAGATAGATTAGATATAGTCTGGATTAGCACATAGGCTACTTTTTATCCCGGAAAATTAAGGAGTTCCCGCTGAAACCAAGAAACCTCAATCCACGCGGACAAAGTCGTGGGACTCAGCTAGTAATTTATATTTGATAATTAAGCATCAACCATCATCCTTATTGGCAACTTCAACCATAGGACTAAACATGCGTAGCGAGAGGAGATATAATGTGCGTTTTTGTATGGCTTATATAGGTAGTCAGTCATGGAACGAAACTTTGTGTACACTTAGGTTTTTACTATTTATATTTTAGTTTATCGTAAACTAACCTTGTATTTTTAACGGGAAAACCGCATTGAAATCAGTTCAAAAGTTTTCCTGTGATGTCTGAACATATTTCTCGGTTTCAAAAAATATCCAGTCTAATTTTAAAACCATGAACATCATTTTACAGAATGGAAGCTGCAACGACTCCAACTCATCGATGTCAAACAGCTCATCAGCTACCTCACCAGCGTCAGGCACTCCGCCAAGCATACAAAAGGTAATTCTTTTCCTCTATTCTACTGTACTTCTTATTGTTGTAAGTACTCCAATTTTAAGCCCATCAAAGGAATGTGTGTAAAATGAAACACTGCATCTTTCAGTTTCACACCTTCCTTCAATTTGTTCACAAGTCTTAAACTTTTAAAGAGAATATTTGCCTATCCGCCAAAATTCGCTATCGAGGGATTTGGTTCAATTAAAGATCATATAGCATACACGTATGAAACTTTTCGTCTAAAAATAATTTGAAAATGAAGCGAATCTACTGGAGGAATTCATACCATCCCTCGCTATGCGCATTCTCGCAGAATATGTGTAATGTATAGGTATTAAATCACACAGTCTAGCGCCTGGCAATGCATGAGATCTTTTTTTATCCACTACAAGTTAGCCCTTGACTGCGATCTCACTGCAGTCTAAGATGGTAGAAGGCTAGCCTGTTAGGTGTATGGCATTCATATTAAAGACATACCCCTAAACGGTTTCTACACGGCTTCGCCGGAATGCTCAGTCGCTTGGCGGCACGTCTGTTGCCGATAGGGTGGTAATTTGCCACGGCCGCAGCCTCCCACCAGGCCAGATCAGGGAAAATTCAGAAATTATAAATTCCCAAATTGCCGGGAATCGAGTCCAGAACCTCACTGCGCCACAGAGAGGTGGAGGAGGAGGATCTTTACCCCTGTCAGTTGTCATCTTCCATATAAATATTCGTCTCACTCGTCCCACCCACCGCTACAGATATGTTTATAGTTACCTACTACTTACTACCTACCTCTACCAACGATGTTATTCTTAATTTGTTCTTCGGATTTTTAAATAGGATGCCGAGTGCATACATTGCAATTTGCAAGTACATATTTATCTAATGTAATGTTCACTTGGTATTTGATATCTGTTATTCCTAGTAGTAGATTGTCAGTAGGTATATTAGGTATACCTACTCACAGCTATATACCTAGCTTTTATCACCATCTAATCATTAAAATAATTTCAAATCATAATGTTATCAAGATAAAACATCACCTGCACGTTTATACATAATTATATTGATGACATTGAATGTTAACTTATCATAATCAGCTCCGCCCCCCACGCCAATCGTTTAATACAGGCGGAACTCAAAAATTATCACGATTTAAAAATCCACGCCCAACGGCTTGCTCACTTCCCAGCTGCAAAAACATACTTAAATCACTAACCTGCAACAAAATACATAATATATACGAATAAACACAAAAATAATTAATGGTACCTACATATTCCGATACTATAGTTTTGAAAGTTTAGAGTTGCTACAGAGATAATTAAATGTAGGTACCTAATAAAGAAAGTTCAGCTGAAGCCAGGGGTGTGCTCAGAAGCCAGGTTAGGTATTTAAATAGGCACTAACTGGCAGTTTATAATAAGTGTAAATTAAGCGCGTTATTAGTGCAAGTACCTACAACTAGGGTAAGCAGTGCTTCTGTTATGGTGCTACTGGATGGTGAATTGATATTGTAGGTGCTGACTACGGACTTGTCGATTAATATTGAACTCAAGTCCCAACCCTTAAAACCTGATGCTGCATATTGAAGATTAACAAATTAAGTTTTTTTTTTATCCACTACAAGGTTAGCCCTTGACTGCGATCTCACCTAATGGTAAGTGATGATGCAGTCTAAGATGGTAGGTAGCGGGCTAACCTGTTAGGGGCATGACAGTTATATTAAACCCATACCCCTATTCGGTTTCTACACGGCATCGTACCGGAACGCTAAATCGCTTGGCGGCACGTCTTTGCCGGTAGGGTGGTAACTAGCCACGGCCGAAGCCTCCCACCAGGCCAGATCAGGGAAAATTCAGAAATTATAAATTTCCAAAATCTGCCGGGGATCGAACCCGGGACCTCCGCACGTTAAGGCAACAGCGCTCAACACTGCGCCACGGAGGTCGTCAAAAGTAATGTTGTAATGAGCCACTAAAAGGCCTAAAATAAAACTTTTTTAAAAAGTGAACAGACTTTAAAAGCTCTGAAAAATATAAGGTTTGATTTTTTGTCCATTGGCTAAGAGTAAATTGTTTGAAAGTAATTAAAAAGTTGTTAAATGCTTTTCAGTGCTTAAGAAGTCTGTTCACTTTGAAAAAAAAAAAAACTTGACATAATACCTACCTACTTTCTACTATCGAATTTTTTCCCGTCCCTATTACAATCGTTCTAACATTTTTTGCATTCTTTCATTGCAATCTGTGTTTGCAATGCTCACTAGTGGTAGGTAATCAAACTTTACTGAATTGAATAAACTGAAATTGAGCCGATCTAGGTACATTTGGCATACTTACTAGTGAATACTGAATATTCCTATCATTTGAAAAATTATGTGGCTAACGCATGGATGGCTAGCGGCTTTCATTCGAGCAAATGACACTTTATCTTTGCCAAGGTCATGCAGAAAATTATGATTATTTTTCTTCTAATATAATCAGTTAATGTTCTCGGTGATTTTTTTTCTTAAGTACAACTTAAAAACAATGGACGGACGTTCTTATTGTGAGAAAAATGAACACTTCTAACGATTATTACAATGGTAAAAAATTACGATTGCATATTTAACTTTGCATTGCCAATGGGTATCTGCTATTATGTATTGTAATTTATATAGGTAATTGACAACATAGCTAATAATCACTATTATCGATGCAAATATAAAATCCATTAGTAGACTGTTAGGAGCCTCGCATAGCTAGGGTTGTCAGGTCTTAAAACCGAAAAGCCGGACAAACCGGCCAGTTTAGCCAGACATTTGGACAAAAAGGCCGGATACCCTTAATTTTTTAGTCTTATTTAACACGACAGTTATTTTAGAAGAAAACAAGGCTTTTTTATCATTTACCATAAAATTTTCTTAAATTCAAATGAAACAACAATAAAATTGAATGAATCTTTATAATCATTAAAAAATTTCATTAAAATATTAATTTCAATAATTATTGCAGTATTGCTATTAATTTGCAATCGAAAACAAATTAAAACAAAACGTTTATGGCAAATAAAAATAACTCAGCTTAAATTTTAATGAAATAACTTGAATGAGATTGTCTTCTTTTTTAATTATCATTCATTAGGTAGGTACTTACTCAGGTAGGTACTCCGTACTACTATTGCAATTTGCAATGAAAAACAAAAATAAACAAAAGTCTAATTAAAATTTTAGATTCTTATGAAATAACGTGATATTATGTCCTCCTCCTTCTTTTAAAGCTTAAAGCCTGTTTTATAATAAGTAGGTATTTGTAGGAACCTAATAATTTTTTCAATAAAAACGGAGTAGGTAGATAAGTCAAGACGTCAATAGTTTCTTCAATGTGACTGATAACTCTTATCATGCAAGTGCACGTAACACGTTCTATTGTTGTGTAAATCTGTGGTAAACCTAAAAAACCTATGATGTTAATAAAAAAAACAAGCTAACTTAAGATAGGAAAGTTGAAGATTTAAATTGATGCGTGACCACGACTTTAGAATTAAACATTACCCAATCAATAGACTCCAATGTTAAAAAGATTAGACGCACGATTTTATTAAAAAATCAACATCATTAAAATCTTAATTAGATTTTAAAACGTGCTAGGCTTAATTAAATGTTTATCCTTACTTAAATTAAATGATTATCATTAGTGTATGAATTTTAAATGCGTAAAAATTATTTAACATTCACAGTTTTTTTAATCGCTCTATAATTACTTCATCACGATGTACTTCATCATGAAACGCTAACTATTCAATAAGTACCATCTAGGTATCTCTACCAACCTTTAGTTACACAAAGAATCGGCATCGTTCGTTTTGAATCTCGACTTTAATAATACTCTTAACTAATTAAGATTGGTTTAATTAATACTCTTTTCGAAATCAGTGCAGAAGTTCGATTCTCAGACAGATCTATGTTCTCGATCTATTTATAAACTAGCTCAGATGTTGGGCTCTAATTGTTCGCTGCCCCTAGAGTCTGAGATCTATAGAGCGTAGGTACTTTGACTTAGCTGTTACTTAAGACAGAGTTAAAACGAGATAGATCTATCACTTAGGTCTATCCCGTTTTAATTCTAAGTAAAGCCTGAGCAAAGTCAAAGTACGCTCTATAGATTTCAGCATAAATGGAGTCGCTAGATGAGTCTAGTGCTGAGAACAAGCGGCCGTAGCACAGGCCGTAGTTCATAGGTACCACCTTAAAAATGTATTGCCAATTTCGAATGATAGTTTTTATAGAATACCGATTACCGTGTAAGTAAGTAAGTAAGCCTTAAGTACTAGTTATTGGCTTGCGTCACGAAAGCGGAATGTTTAACGTTTATCATGCTTGGTTTTTTTACTGATTAAAGATTTATAATCTATCAACATAACTTATTTAACGCGTTGGTCTAGTAGGGCAGGCAGGTCACAACTCACAAGTCATACATGATACATACTATCATCAATCCATCCATCCATCCATCAGCCTCTACCCTGTATGCATCCACTGCTGGACATATGCCTTTTCACGGTCCTCCGCCTTCCTCATCCACCCGCTTCCCGCCACCTTCTTTAGTTCATCGGACCAGACGGCTGGAGGTCGTCTT
Source organism: Erebia ligea (assembly GCA_917051295.2). Taxonomy (NCBI): domain Eukaryota; kingdom Metazoa; phylum Arthropoda; class Insecta; order Lepidoptera; family Nymphalidae; genus Erebia; species Erebia ligea. Next base: position 10,063,833 of record OU785237.1, on the reverse strand, counting down.
ACACTGCGCTCACCGGTACGCGGTCTCCACTCCAGAACACGTCTGCCCTAACGGCCATCGGTTCTACGACAGATATGACCTGCCCACTGCCACTTCAGCGTGCTAATCCTTAGAGCTATGTCTGCACTGCACTTGCACTTTAGTTCTTTTACGAATTTCTTTGTTCCGGATTTTATCCCTGAGAGAGATTCCCAACATAGCCCGCTCCATAGCACACTGATCGACTTTTAGTTTGTGGACGAGGCCCACCGCCAGTGTCCACGTTTCCGCTCCTACGGCAATAGCATACTGCATACCTACTACAGGGCAAAAATATTACACCACGAGATTTATCGTATTATTTGTTTGCAGACGTGCTCGGAACTAATAAAAGCTGGTTTGAAGCTGTCCATAGAGTCGAAGAGAAAGATGTCGGGCAGCGACACTGATGGTGGCATCAAACGGATGAAGAGAGAGGAAAGCGATGACGACTATGACAGCAGTCATACGCTGGCACCTAAGAATGAGGTAAGAAATTAAGATTTTTTGTAATCAACTACAAGTTAGCCCTTGACTGTCATCTCACCTGATGGTAAGTGATGATGCAGTGTAAGATGGTAGCGAGCTAACCTGCTAGGGGCATGGCTGTTATATAACAGCCATGCCATGTTATGTTAAATGTCGTACAATTTTACAATTAAGTATGCTACCTACTTTTTTACAAAATGTAACTTTTATTAAATAGGGCCAGGTAAATAGGGACAGACAAATACTGAAGCTCTAGTTTATTACCAATCAAAGTATGCGTTTTTAGGTTCAGGTAAGTTTATATATAAATTTATTTATTTGGACAAACAAAAATTGCTACATTAAAAAAAACCTTAAACACTAGACAGTTTAGGACACTTATTAATGAACAATTCATCAAAGGTGCCACATCATCCACGAAAAAAAAATTAAAAAGCTTATGCGCGTAAATTTAAAAGTAAAAGTAAAAAAGTACAAAAATCTAAACTTATACAAAAATACAAAAATTATACAATTTAAATTTTAGGAAAGAGAAAAAAACTATTATTAATAGATAGTTGAGACAACTTAAGTCGACCTAAACAATCTTAACGTTTCTTTTTTAAATTTTGGCAGCGTATCATGAAAAACTTCTACCTCTGTACTAATGGAATTATACATTTTTGTTATTCTGGATATGGCTGAAAATTGTTTAAGATTAGTTCTAGCTCTGGGTGGGTGTAAAAGGCCGATTGCTTGACGGGGAACTCTATGTGGGACTTTCAAATTGATTATTTGTTGATCTGTGGTAGGCGTGGTGGGCAGTCTATTTTATTCCTAAGAACTTTGTTATGGAAGATCATATCGAGGAGCTTTCTGCGATTGATTAAACTGGTCATGTTGAAATGTTTGAGTTTGTCACTGTAGGAAGGAAGTCGTTTAGATATGTAATTTACAAGAGTATGCAAGGTGTCTCAAGAATCTTTTTTGAACGCGTTCCATCCGCATCTGGTGAGTAGAATAATTATTAGGAGACCATACTACGCTACAATATTCGAGAATGCTTCTGATGTAAGCATAGACATAGAATTTTTTCGCTCCGGATGTAAGTATTATAAATTTTTATTTTTGTTCGAGGCTGGAATACTTTAGATACTATTTCGTAGTAAGAATCCTAACATTTTTGAGGCTTTGAAGTTGATCATTGAATGAAAGAAGTTTCCGATTTTGTTTGGTTAGTTAAATGAGCATGCTACATGTCTAAATTTAATCATGCGTCCTGCTCGAAAGTAACGATGGTCAACTCACTACCAATGATAATAATTTCCCATCAAGTTTCAATCGGGAAGTTAAGTCACGACCGAAACGCATTTGCGATGCCAGCAGCCAACCTTCTTTGTAAGCTCATAAAACTTCAATAAAGCCGTTGAATTATAATGCAGCTTGTAAGCTATAAAGTCAGTTTAGTTTCGATTTGCAATCTTCCTGGCCTATGAATGAGTTCCTGGTAGACCCATCAATGAGTAGCTTCGACAGCTTAATTAACATGTGGGTTCGTTGAGGTATTTGTGTTTATATTCCTTTTGATTCACTGGCAAGTAGTAGGTACTTAGCCTGAATTAATTAATTTGATTTTTATACTGTTACAGTAAGTAGATCGTCCACGTGGATCAAGGTTTTTGCGGGAACTCTTTAATTTTCCGACATATAGCTTATGTCCTTCCCCAGGTTCAAACCTATTTCTGTACCAACTAAATTTCGCCAAAATCGGTTAAACGGGTAAAATCGGTACGACAGGTAGACAGACAGACACACTTTCGCATATTTTATAATATCAGTATGGAAATGGATTGATATAATTTAGATATAGGTATACTTAATTTATATAGAACCACCAGTGGTTGAGGCCCTAAAATACTTCTCGGGGCTTATATTAAGACTAAGTTAAATACCTACTATAGTTATAAGGACTTAAGTATGCCACAATCGGCGCGGGCCGCTGTAGCCCTGCATGGGCTGCCTTAAAGTATTTATCCATAGATCTCTGTCTTTAGCGCTCGTTTTACAGCCATTCCAGTAGGATTCTTGACATCGAAGTTTCGATCAACCAATGTTCCTTCATCCATTTGGGCCTTGGGGAACGATAACTTCGGTATTGTAGGCGGTCGGCAGGCTTCCATTGCAATCTTTAGATTTGTCTACTGATTATATGAATATTGTAATATTTAATGCTGCTATAACTTATTTCTTAGGAATTTCATTCTTTCTATTACAGCTTACGCCGGAAGACGAAGAGCGAAGACGGCGACGAAGGGAAAGGAACAAGATAGCAGCAACGAAATGCAGAATGAAGAAAAGAGAACGAACAGTAAATCTGGTGAATGAGAGCGAAATACTAGAGAACCAGAACATTGACCTCAAAGCGCAACTAAAGGTAAGCTAGAGCTAGGTTTCACGACCTCCCTGGCGCAGACTCAGTGGCGTGCACAGGTTTTGAAGCTAGGGTAGACATTAGTTAGACAGAATACATATAATTTACTAGCTGTTTGGATGAAAAATGAGCATTGACGTATTTCCATTTGGGTGCCTTTATGCCTCTATGAACTGCACGCCACTGGGCGCAGTGGTGAGCGAGTTTGTCCTTAAAGTGGGAGGTCCCGGGTTCGGCAGGTCAGTTTGGGAATTTATAATTTTGAATTGTCTCTGATCAAGTCTGGTGGGAGGCTTCTGCCGTAGCTAGTTACCATCCTAGCGGCTACGATCTGCCACCAAGCGATTTAACGTTCCGGTACGATCTATCACTAGTAGTGGTCACTAAACTAATAAAAACGAGTGTGCTTTAGACCTCACGAATGAAGTAGGTAAAACTTAGTAACTGGCTGGCTATGAGAGAAAGAGAGAAAGAAAATGTGTGCTCGCACCTCTCTCTTGCCCCTACAGTAATATACGAAACGTAACTCTCTCTCTTTCTATCTTCACTAAATTATTATATTTCCGTCTCAACTTCCGTTCGCACTTTTCGTAACGCTCTCGTCACGCATTCAATACCAGCTTACTCCCCAAGTCAAGCGTGCGTAAAGAAGTTTTACTTCAAAAAACTGTTTCGCAGAGTAGGTACTTAGAAAGGGATAACAATTCATTGAAACCTGTTATTTTATTTTATATGCACCTAAAAAGTCAAAACGTTATCGCTTTGTAATGACACGGATGCACGCTTATCAACCCACTCATTAGCGTTAGTTTAAATGTTAGTAGAAATACCTAATTCAGATAAGGTAACCCACCTTCAGCCGTACTTAATTAAATAGAAAAGGAAACTAGCTAATCAATGTTATAATAATTAATATACCAACTTATATATGGGTATCTTATTTATTATTGCCAAAGCATAAAATAAAACCTAAAGTAAAAAACTACATATTTTCCATATCCAAGATTCCAGACATACTTACAGGGGCGTTTTCATAGAACCTTTTTACAAACGAAATTAATCTTTCCAGGATCTGGAAGTCCAAAAGCGGCAGCTGATCGACATGCTCTCCGTCCACTCGGCCTCGTGCGTCAAAAACAACGGCGTAAACGCGAGGACGTCGCCCACAACGCCCTACAACCTGCTCCGAGCATACGAACCGCCGAACACATTCCCTGCTAGCTACGACACGCACTCACCCTACATCCGACCCGAGTCGGCAAACATACTCGCTTCCAGCTACACTTGTGGGGCCTCCCTCAACGGAGACTCGGTGGACACGATATCCTCTCTCGACGCGACGTATATGACCCCTCAAGTTTTAGAATTAGAATACAACCGACCCGACAGCGTCCTCAGTCTACCCCCAAACTCCGATACGAGTTACATTACAACGGACGGCTACCTCCCTAAGGCCACAACAATTCTAGGTCCCATAGAAACTGAAACGGAATACTATGAAGCCGATCTAAACTATGTGGCCACGGCTCAGCAATGCCATAGCTACCCCGTAAACCTCCAGGATTCACAAACTAAACTCGGCACCAGCCTCAACGACGGATGCCTTGTTTAGCGGTTCGCCATTCTCAATTGATTGGGGTCCAAAATTTTCTTCACATGTATACGTATTGTAAATTAAACCTTGGTATTTGATCAGCTAATCTTACTGCGTGTTTAAAAAAATGTTATTAAAAAGACCTAAAGTTAGTTATTTTCGATAAAAAGTTCTTTCTTGATTTATCACGTCGTCGGAAAGGTATTTCGAAACGAAATCGTATGTCTACTGTGTAGAACAACAACGTAGATTAGTATGGGATTGTAAAGTTAAGATACGTTTTGGCGAAGCACGACGAAGCTCAGACATATATTATTGTATCCAGAGGATAAGCAATTTCTGTCATCGCGTGCCTCTTTCTCCATTGAGCTTCATTAAAACATGTCTTAAATTTAACATGTTGCAAATAAAAAAAAATGAGTAAAACAGATAGTCGCCGCAATGCGGCCTTACGATGTCACATCATGTTAATTTATTTGTTTTTAATGTTTCAAGTGTTGTGAAATAATAAGATTCACCATATTAGGTACTGTGTAACAATAGAACTGTGAAACAGTTAATAGATAGGTAGGTACATATATTTTTTGATTTTAGATTAACTCTAACATAACAGCATTCATTATTTTAGTAAGTTCTATAATTTTGCTTTGATCTGTACAAAATATTTATCTTTGTTTTAGATCTGATTTATTTTAGTGATGGTGCAATTGTTGGATATATTGTAAATAACCGATAACTACAAGTATCTAGTCTCCGTTTAATACGCCAAATTTAAAAATACAAGCATCACATAATAAAAGATTATAACTTCCAGTATAAATAGATACCTCCTGTTGAAATTCCGTATATTTTATTAAACAGAGAAATATATTACACAGATTTTAAATGGGATATAGATATTCCCTAAATGTTGTTCGCTAAGGCTTAGATTTAAGACGCTTTAACTCAGAATAAGTCGTGATAATATTACTCGTTACGGATAGATTACGTAAGTTTAGAAATATTGCATATTCAGCTTATGTACTAATAATAACTTTATCATAATAACACTTAGTGTTCAAACACCGCATAAAGTGCCTGTTTCAAATTCAAATAATATAGGCCAAATAATATTTATGTAATACCAGAATAATTGTTTCCAATATTTATATAATGAGATATTATACAAAAAACTAAAGTGCGGTAAGTACATTGTTTCAAACCAACGTGGACACTTTTACTACATTTCTGACTTAGTATGTACCTACATCTATATAAAGTGCCTTGTAAAACACATCTTAATAATTATAATGAAAGATTACTTTCATTTGAAATCATTTTAAAAGCGATATTCAATACAATGTACTGAGCGAATATGTAAAATGATAATAATAGTAGGGGAGCCCAAGAGGGGATTTTTGGATTTACTCCAGCGCGTCAGATATTGATAGCGTATACGACCCACGTGTCTCTGTTATCGAATGGTATGCTTGTCTGCCGGTATGCATGGTGGGGTTGGCTGTACGGAAGTAAAACTATTGGTAGGTAAAAAAAACAAAAAAAATTGAACGCGTCAGATATTCATAGGAGATGTTAAGTGGACCCAAAGGAAGCTCCTATTCAAAAGACTGACGATTCTGACGTAACGCAAAGTCACTGCGGTTTTTGAAAATGCAAAGAAAACTGCATTTTGAAATACTCGAGCGCGCCAGATTATCATACAGACAGTTCAGCTTGATGTCCCAAACGTGCTGACCCTTAATCTGACGATTATCTCGAGGAATTTTCTTATTCTGATGATTTGAAAAATAAAAACCTGTAGACGCTCAACCCCCACCGGTGAAAGGACATCATATGACCCTTTTTTCTTTCTACCATCTAATCTTCAAAATCCATTAGATCTCCACGACGCTCGAGTAAATTCACATTTAGCATCATTGCCTCTCCTACCATAACCCAATATTAGGTGTATGAACTAACAGCTATTGCCTGAAGCAGTGCCTTTACCAGTGAAACTAGTCTCACGGCTGTCTAAGTATGCGGTATGACAACATAGACGCAGCCAGTCGCGCGAGCATTTATTTTTGTATTCTTTTTGTGATAGAGTTTGTTCAAAGGTTGTAAGGTAATAAAATAAAGCACAACTATTAACTATTTAGTATTTCTATTTAAACTACGCTCACGTTCGAGCAAAATTTAAAAATTACCGAATACTTAAGTAGTTACCTTAACATAATATTGATCTGGAAATTATAAATTTTAAATAGTCTATCTAGAACGCTTCCGAACTAGCCTCACCCGTTTTACTAGGTGAGCGACAGAAGCGACGCGACGCGATACCACGCCAAAGAAAATGACAAACTTGTCTACGCGACAACGTAGGCCAGCTACTGTTTGATAACTTTGACGATCGCCATGGCGCAGTGTTGAGCGCTGTTGCCTTAACGTGCGGAGGTCCCAGGTTCGATCCCCGGCAGGGTTTGGAAATTTATAATTTCTGAATTTCCCTGGTCTGGCCTGGTGGGAGGCTTCGGCCGTGGCTAGTTACCACCCTACCGGCAAAGACGTGCCGCCAAGCGATTTAGCGTTCCGGTACGATGCTGTGTAGAAACCGAATAGGGGTATGGGTTTAAAACTGCCATGCCCCTAACAGGTTAGCCCGCTACCATCTTAGACTGCATCATCACTTACCATCAGGTGAGATCGCAGTCAAGGTCTAACTTGTAGTGGATAAAAAAATTTAAAAAAATACTGTCGCGTCGCGTCGTATCGAGTCGCGGTGTCGCGGAGTCGCTCACAAAGGACAACGGACACTTGGATTAATTTAAATGTTAACCGAACAAAATCAATGAATTTGTAAAGATATTTACATTTAAAAAAAATGAGTCCGTGTAACGTTCAATCTTCATATTATTATTTCAGTGAGGTGCATTAATTACACTGTAGGCCAAATATTTTGAGTAAAAGATACGTACCGAATTGAGAACCTCCTCCTTTTTTGGAAGCCGGTTAAATATTTTGAGTAAAGCTCTAACAACAAGATTTTTAGTTTTTACCAACATAAATAAATAAAAAATTTATTTCACAAATAAATAAATAAATAATTTTATTTCACAAAATTTACAAAAGATAACTGTTTCTGCAGATAAACACAAATGATTCATAAGTATTCTTTTGTCTGTAAATCTATTTTAATCTAGATTTTCAGCCTCATTCTATTTCTGTTAAAATATTTTTATAAAGTTATTATAAATATAAAATATTGTACGTTACTATTTGTATGAATGGAGTATTTTTGTATGTTTCGCATTTTCCTATGAAAATGATTGTGTAGAAATATCGTCGTAGTAATCTTACGCCTAAGATTAACTTTGTACGATATAGTTAACATTTGAATTTTATTTAGCATGTCATGCGTAATGACAAAATAAATGATGTTTCCTTTACAGAAAAAGATAATGTTGATTTATAGTAAGTAATTGCAATTTTAATATGAAATGCGCCTGAGTAAGTCTTGTAAAATAAAATGATAAAAATCAATAATTAGTAGCACATTTTGGTATATATTTGTAGTATTTTTAACATTTAAAAAGGTTATAATATTGACATTTTTATTTTTGTATTTATTTATTTTTATATAAGTTTGTAAATTAACTTATAGATAGTAATTTATTGTACTTATGTGGTGTACTAGAAATGTTAAAAACAGTTTATTATATTACTCAAATGTTGCAGTTTTTGTTACGTAAATGTTGATTGTATCATTATTCCCATGATTTATTTTATGTATAAATATTCTCTACATATTAATATATCTATCATCATTTTATTATAGGTGTGAATATTTTGTAAAACATCAACACATCTATAAATTTATTTAAAATATTATAATTAATTATTATTTGTTTTAAAATCTACGATAGCACGCACCGACGACCTAAAGCGCTATATTATAAGAATTCTAAAAAAGGTCCCATTTTGAATTGTGATAAATTTATACAGACAACTTGCTATTCGTTACTGTAGAAGTGTGGAATTAGTATTAGATGTTACATCAAACCAATCACTAATTATGATAGAATTTGATCGTCGGAACACTATAACGTAAGAGTAAAATGGGCCTAAAGTTGGTCGATGTAAAGTCAAAACCGCCGAATTTTTCATAAGGTATTCGCTTGGATAAATGAATGAACTAGAGGTCTAAAACAAGCTTTTAACTTATTTTTACTTTAACGCTGTGTTGACCTACGCTCGAATTTTATTAACGTTGGTGAGATGTATAGTAATCATTTCTCTATTCGTTGATTTTGTATGCTTGAAGGTCTAAAAAGTCCACTTCATACTGAATCAGGCCCAAGCCCCACAATGCGAAATATCGAAATAAATATAATACATATTAAAAGTATATCGCTATAAATCCTCGAAATCGAAAGTATGATATTTTAAACTTTTTTTACTTTAATAATTTGATAAGTAGGTACTTTAAATTTTAAAGATACGAAGTTATTATTGTAAAATTTTAATACTTAATATTATATTGTCTAAGTGTTAAACATCACTTGTACCTGCTTCTTGAATATAAATATTTTGACAATCGAAGCAAAATTACTGTGCTTATCTACTGAAAAATAAATCGTATATTGAAATATTTTGTTTTCTTTCCCTTATCAGTCGGATACTTTCCAAAGCAACCACGATCCAAACTTAATAGTCGGGGATCGTTTATATCTCTATTAGAGACATAACTACATAGAAAAACTTTCAGCTTTAATAAAATAACGAAGGTCTTATTGTCGCGGGATCTTGCTCTAATACTAAGAAGTTCCTTAAATAATGATCAAGCGTCTGAGTGCAGCAGTAAGTTTACTCCAAAGTACCGAACATTTATGACGGTACAACAAAATATGGGTCTAAAAGACCCATAGTTTGTTTTGTACGTTTGGAATTTAGACAGACCAGATGAGCGTAATATTTTGAGTTATGGGTCGGGTAATTACACAGACATATAAATAGAAGCAGAATTACTGCTGCATTCTGTTTCACGTAAAAGTCCGAAAATGACACACGACGACGTAAAACGAAACAGAATGCAGCAGAAATTACCCAATCGAAATCACGCGACTCACAAGTCACAACTCAAAACATTACGCTTGTCTGGCCTCACACTTAGTTTTAAGTTGAGGAATAAAAAATATCACTTCAATGAAAAACTAATTATGAACGACGCGAAAGAACTTCCAATAAAACGTAAGCTCACAGCGAACTAAAATTAGCTTACGTAGCACCTAACTTTGCGGGCTACGCAAGCTAAAATATTTGCAATGTGAGCCAAGCTAAGTAAGTTTGGTTTGCACTTGAGTATTGAGGCCATTGACTTACCAATACCTTAGACGCACCATCGAAACGCAAAAAACGGCACGGTCAAATTGTGCACAAATAGATATAGTGAACAATTTTCGCCTCAGTCGCGCATGAGTACACTAGGCGACAAAATGTCGTATGTGTCGAATTGTTATTACAAAATTGAACCCTGAATATAAAGATATATGGTTGGTTTTTGTGAACCGTTTGGTGTCACAGTCTATATTATCTATAGCTGTGTTTGTTTATGCGATTGTGGACGCCTTTTGAGTATTAATTATAATTTGTAGGTAATGTTGTATCCTTAGTTGGTAAATCGATGATTGAGGCAAACGAAATCAAAGATTGAATTAGAAATAAAAATATTTATTTAATATCACATTAAACAAGGACATATAGTTACACATAATTGTATCTAGGTACAACTTTTCACAATCAAAGTGACCAACTTTTTAGTTTATTCAGCTTTTGTAAAACGGGTATGTTCACAATAATATGGATCCGAGGTGTTTCTTAAATTTTCTTTGCAGTAACATCCTTGTAAATTGTCCTACCTGAAATTTTAAACGATTCTATTATATGGATATAAACAACATATCTTACGCGTAACTACATAGTGGAGTGGAAATTGGAATCAAAGCAGCTGTAGCGTATTTCTTGACAATTTAAATTAAGCTTTATTTTCTTCGAAATAGGGTTGACATTGGACTCCACTCCAATCCACTGTGTGCGTTACGCCATGAGTATGAGTTATATGACAAGAAACAATGTTGGTGAGTGTAATGAACGAGTGCTGCAATGGAACATTATTACTAAAAGGTGAGAACTGAGAAATAATTAATTACGGACTGCATTAGTGCACAGGAATACTCTATATAATAGTATCTATGTTTACTGCAATGAGGAACTTTCCAGCCTACGTTCCTTAAAAACATCATAGGTGGCGTTGTTTTGCTACCTAAGTATATATATAGAGTACAATGAGGTAAGTACCTTAGTCTAATGCTCTATGGCCTTTTGCTCGGATTTTTTAAGAAGAAACTAAGGCTAAGATTTTTTTTAAGGAACGTAGGCTGGAAAGTTCCGCATTGAATAATGAAACGAATATTATGGGAAGGTAAAAAAATTACAAATTACTCATGGTTCATAAATTATAAGCAGTTCAGTTAGCAGCGATGTTAGTGATATTATTAGTACTTACATGCCAGCAAATAATAATATGAGAAATTAAAAAAAATCCCATGAAAATAAAAAATAATAAAAAAATTAATCTTTAAGCATTTAGTCTAGGAAAGGAAGCTAGTGGACCCCAACAGTAATTCCTCAGACGACGAAACTTTACAGTATGATAAAGTATCATAACGTAAAGGTATTTTATAAATATCCAACAAAATTTTTTACCAGAAGTTAGGTATTTTTACCTAAACTCTTTTATGTCTAATATCTTGGTCCGCAAAAATGATCCGTCAAAACTTTCTTCACTTGAAACATTCATGTAAAGGTATGGAAACTAAATAAGAAATATCCAACAAATATTCGAAGATGAAACAATCAAATTTTGAAAAAATATGTTTTTTTAATGTTACTTGCATCGGAAAATTTGCTCATTGAAACTTTTCACTGGAATGTCCTTTTATTGCCGTTTAATACCTAAAAATTTAAAATCCAACAAATATACTACTAGTACAAATAGTCTATATTTTTTTCAAAAGTTACCTTTTTATTCGTAGTGAAAAATTTCTCTGTCAATTTTTTTTATTGATACGATTACAATATTTTTTTTCCTATCAACTATGAAAATATCAAATATAATAAAATCAAACGCATTAAAAACTAAAATCATTTTCTAAAGAAATATTTTGTATTTAATTAATCAAGGAAAGCAGGAGCGTGGTGACGTCCTGAGACCGAGATAATATGCCTACGGCGACGCGAGCCTGTACTCGATAACCGACCGTATTTCGTTGATACGACAGTTCAATTTTCAATCAATAGCTTTTGCAAATGACAATCAGTATGACGATCAATGCGTTCTGAACCGTATTGCCTGAGCGTTAAAGTAACTGATTGCTCTAAAACTGGTTTGTGCAACGAAAACTGCTTTAAAATATAATGTTTCTAGCCTCACAGTGATGATTATGGAATTACATTGTGTTCTCGATTGTATTTCCCTAGCCGTAAAGTAACAATTTTAACGTCCCAACACAAAATGGTCTTTGAAATTGGTGTGTCTTCGCACTGTATCCAAGGGTATTCTCGCATTTGGTTGTTTAAGGGGTCATACAATTTTTTTGCGATATTTGAAAGCTTTTTATTTGAAAACTATTATACATACTAATATTATGAAATCGAAAGTGTATCTGTCTGTCTGTCTTCTACGCTTTAACGGTCCATCTTTTCAACCAATTTTGATAAAATTTGGTACAGAGATAGGTTGTATTCCGGGAAGGTAATTTTGGAAAATTAAGGAGTTAAGTAAAGAACTTAATCCACGGAGACGAATTGGCTACAATTTTTTTCGATATACTTACTTAACTATTTTCCAAAAAAAAACATTGGTAAACCTGTTAAGAATTCTTCTGTACTTTTTTAAAATTAAGTAGATAACAAAAATTTACAGAATATTACTTATGTGAAAGTTAAATTTTAGTAACTTTAAGTACCTAGTTTATTAAATAAAATATAATATGATAATTTTCTCCCGTTGCGGCCAACATTGCTTTTTTGCCATCTCTTTCCCGGGACATACAGTGCATTATATATATAGAAGACAACTCTAGACGCACCGCGTTACCGAATATAATAAGAAGTTTTGTATGTTTAAAAGAAGTTTTGTAGTGTAAACGAGATTTTCATTTGTAATCGTCTGTTTGGAGCTGTTATTCTTTGCCTCAAAACGATGCAAAAAAAGTGAGAAACATATTTTTTTTTCTCATTAGTGTACCAGAATAGAGATGGCAATAAAGCGATATTGGCCACAAAGCGAAAAAATCAAATTATAGCATTTACTACTTTACAATTTAAATTACTTATCTGCATCTATGGTTATTTTAATCAACTACAAAATTAAAGAAAATTAAAATTCTTTACCATCTCCGAAAAAAACTAAAGTAAAGAAGATTTAGAGCAAGTATAATATGGGTTTTTACAGGCAATTGCCTGATTTAATAGCTATAAAAAATCACAGATTTCGCAGTCCCCGCAAGAATCGGAGCATTGAAAATGAATAAGTAAATCTCTTCAAAATTTTTCAAAAATGAATTATCTGATTTTAAAAATTCCAACTCGAATGCACTTCTCGCCTGCATCCGCATCTTTAAACACCACTACCATTACGATGGGTCAATAATGATAGAAGCTACATCACTTTTTATATACGAAAATAACCGTTTTACTACAACTCCAAATCTAAAGGGACCACCTACAGGTCACAATTATTAACCGATTTTCAGAATTTTTTCGCCATTTTGTAGCTAAACTAATACCCTGGGACCCTTTTTTATTTTTTTCTTAAGTCGGTTTTTTTCTGAAATATTTACAATTTCGAAATAATTCCAAAAAAAGTTACAAGCCGATTTTCAAAATTCATACATTCACACAATATGTCTCGATAAATTCCTCAACTCTTGGTACTATTCCCATCTCGATCCTCCTAAAATCCTCGGAGCTATGGCCAAAAATACGTCTCAGGCGATTTGCATCTGATAACCATATTTTTCAATGGTAAAAAGTGATGGTTGTCTACTTGAAGCAGTTTTTTTTTGTTTTTTTTGGCAAAGATCCCATAAAATAATATGTTACGCGATCTATTTCAATCTTATTTAATAAGATGCTGCGGGATCTATTTAATCATTGCGACGAAAAGTAACCTATTTTACTTTTTGTCGCAACTATATCAGCGCAAAAACTCAAACTGTAACTGACAAACCGCGTAGTTGAACGCGTGAATGCGCCAAATGCGTGAGAAATAGCTAGCTCTCCAACAGGAACCATACATTTTCTGGGATTAAATGAAGCCCATATTAATTACCAAATCTTCAGTTCTATCCATGCAAAAATCACGTTAATGAGTAGCTTTTGGGTGGCACGATTGAAGGACAAATACGTGATAAGTGACGTCATGTTATCCTGCGGGTACTATTAGTTTTTCCAGGACAAAGGTAGCCCATGTTACTTTCCTGGTCCTAAAAAATCACGTCGAATTGTTATTTCGTTGCCGTATGATTGAATCCAAAATACGTAAAAATCAGCATGAGATCCCACAGGAACTGTTATCTTTCTTGGAACAAAAAGGTAGATCACGTCGATCCGTTGCACCGTTGAAGCGTGATTGAAGGATAAACCAACCAACCAACAAACAAACATACTTTCGCATTTAGTATGGATAAATTTAGGACTTTTGTAATGTGTTCTGCATGTGTTAGGAATACTGTACCTATTGATATGTGAATAAGATGTGAATACAAATTACGGGGGTGTATTAGGAAGACATAGAAACTCCTTGTTAATTTGTATTCGTAATATTCATATTTAGAATGAACGTATTTAAAAATATGTGTGTCACATCACGTATTTGTTTATTCTACTTCAAATAAAATCTTCACTAATAGTTCTTGAAACGCGTTCAACTTCTTTAGTTGTTGAAACGCGGTATCGTTATGGAAGAATTTTGTATTTTGTGCAACAAGAGCTTTGCTGGCTTTCACACTAAACTTCTTGAGCAAATTACCTTGATTTCGCACAAGCGAATTGTAGATCCTAAGTGCGGGACACGACGGTTGAATTTACAATGCGCAAAATTACGCCCACTAACGTCACCGTCACGTCAAATTACTACAACGTCATCTAATGTTCAAGAAGACTGCCGGCAAGTAGACCAAGCATGAACTGTGCCGCCATTTTGAGGATAATTACCGAAGTGCCATGTTGAGGATAACTTCCATTTTGCTGCATATTTCTGGTGATTCTAATATTTATTTGATAAACGTAAGGGCCATATTTTGGATTGCGTTACTTTTACATTTTCTTTACATGGAAGCGAAATTATTATAAGTTAAATTTAAAACATAATAAAAATTAAGTATATTACTGACTTCTTTTAATTTCTCAATGTATAGTTATTGTTACCATACTTGATTTATCATGCTTAGTTATTATTTACATGGCAAGAAATGTTACTATCGATATCTAAACTAATTCCTTGTATATTTTATTAGGTATGGGTTAATTTTGAAAAGTATTATAATATATTTATTTCGACTCAGCTTAAAGAATAATTTTTGTTGCCTTTAGTTTGCAAGATAATGGTTCTTAACTGCATTTTTGAATATGCCCAGCAGCCCAGTGACTTCAATTGGCGTATGGCGTACAATTCATTTATTATATATAATTATATATATACTTACAAATTACAATAAAAGTCTAAATATGTTTACAGTAATAAGGCTTTATGCAGTTTGCCAATTTCTGGCGTGCAAAATACCAACTTAAACATAATATAATTAGTAAGTACATTTTCTCAAATCCTAGAAGTAATGAGAAGAAATCAATTAAATAATAATAATAATAAATAAATAAATCGTTTATTTTCAATCATTATGTTACTATCGATACATTATAATTGATCTTGGAACTATTTGAAGATTTACAATATTATTGTGCTTACATCAAAAAATGTACCTAGATAAAATGTTGCAAGATCAAGAACTGGCTATCCTAGATTTTTTAGATCTGTGTTAAGGATAACCAGAAATAAATATTTATTCAAACAAAGCTCAAAAATAAGATTTTTAATGGGCCCTTAATTAAACTATGGAAATATACCTTGAAGGTAAGTCGTTACAGTTAGTGGTTTTTATTAATGTTGAATTTATCTTCTGTAATGCTATATTTTTTATCTAAACTAATATTATAAAGAGGAAAGATTTGTTTGTTTGTTTGTTTATTTGTTTGTTTGTTATGGATAAACTCAAAAACTACTCAACTGATTCTTTCGAAGGTGTTTTTTCCTGACATTGTATTAATCCATATCAAAATAAAATGGTTAGTCATCTCAAGTATTTAATATAGACCAAATTCGCCCTTTACACCATTTGATTCAGATGAATATCTTAGAAGATAGCATGGAAATTAATTAACGCGCCATAGAAATAGGGGCTGCCGGCAGTGCGAAAATATCGCAGCCCTAATGTAAAACCTGATGTGCTGCCCAGTGCCTGCTATTATTGCATTGTAGAAGACAGTAAGTGCTAACGAGTGACGACAACCATATCCACCCGTAGTATGGACACTGGAGTAATAATATGTATGATTATGATGATAAGATTGTGATTTCAACGCTTCGCTCGCGCACGCTAAACTATACCCAATAGAAGAAGGATTAAGATACATTATCGCGTAAGCGCAGTTTAGTTTTCATACGTTCGGTTTAATTCGGTGTTTTGCATGGATATTTTGTTGGATATTTAGGTTTTGAGTGTAAATTTGCCTACTTACTATAATAAAGAAAAGAAATAGGTATGAGAAGTTTTCCATACCGAGTTATAAATAATTTTAATATGAAGTGAGATAAATTGATTTTGGTATAAATATTTTGTTGGATTTTTTAATATGTTATGTTAAACAGCATTTTAAGGACATGTGAAAATAAAAAATTGAATGAGCAATTTTTTTGCCGAAATTACGGACTAAAAAAGGAAACCACTTTAAAAAAAATAGGTCCGTTTAAATAATGTTTTGGATTTTTATCGAGTACCTCATAATAAGGCTATTAATTAGTCTGGTAAAAAAAAAATGGAGCGATATATTATTCAGTTCAAAATATTAAGCTATTTGTACTTTTAGGTATAAAAACCTAACTTCTGGTTTTTTTTTTGGTGGATATTTTTGTGTAAGGCTTGGATCATCCAATACTAAAACCCTGCCAAGTTTCATCGACTGAGGATTCAATGTGGGGGTCTCCATACAACCGACCGCCCCATTGCCTAGACTAATTGGCTAAGTACTGTGCTGGTACAAAATAGAGCAACATATCAAAGAACAACAATAACAAATAACATTGATATACCACCAGCCCTCCGATTGCGTAAGGAGATCGCAATCGTAATCGTTTGTCAAACGGATAATTCGACCAGCCGAGCGATCGCGTAACTTCTGCATCAATCATTGTTACAGTATCAATTGTTGTAATTGGCTGAATTTATGGCATTCTTGCTGCGTCAATGGATTATGTCCAATAGTGGAAGAGTGTTAACCAATCAGAGGTGATTGCGATGTATCAATGATTGATGCAGAAGTTACGCGATCGCTCGGCTGTTTAAGCAGTTCATAGACGCCCGCACGTCAAAAAGCATGTATGAACTCCATAAACAGTTCGAGTAATACGTTTTAAAATGTCAAATGTTACGATTTGCTTCAACAATTGGGCCTATGATCCCAATATTGTGGTTATAGAAAGATGGATTTAGTGGGTACATTCTAAGCGTGGAAAAGGAACTATATAATTTACTGTCACTACGTTCCAAAACTGAGCCAGAGACATAAAAAAATTACGTTTGTTAGTCGTGTTAAAAATATAATGTAATAATATAAGCTTGTACATATAAAGTAAAACTACACCGTTAGATACAAAATGATCATACGTGTCGAAGCCCGAGTTAGATAGCTCGCATCTCCGAAACACTTCAAACGCTGGCGACAAAAGAAAATTATCTTTATATGTATTTCTGTCATAAACAAAATTATCATAAAACTAGCTGATGCCCGCGACTTCGTCCGCGTAGTTTAAGTATTTTTGAGTCCCGCGGGAACTCCTTAATTTTCCGGGATAAAAAGTAACCTATGTCACTCTCCAGGTCCTCAACTATACCCATGCCAAAAATCACGTCAATCCGTTGCTCCGTTGCGGCGTGATTGAAGGACAAACCAACAAACCAATAAACCAACAAACAAACCACACTTTCGCATTTATAATATTAGTATGATATTTGGTATATTCTATCTGGTCCCTATTTATTTACGAGAATACGTTTTACCATTTATACTACAATAGACACTTAGGCATATTAATTACTAGATGATGCCCCCGACTTCGTCCGCGTGGACTAAGTTTTTTCGATTCCCACGGGAATTCCTTAATTTTCCGGGATAAAAAGTAGCCTATGTCCTTCCCCGGGATACAACCTATCCCAATACCGAATTTCATCAAAATCGGTTGAACAGGTGGGCCGTAAAAGCGTAGCAGACAGACAGACAGACACACCTTCGCATTTATAATATTACTATGGATACGCTGATGTTCAATAAGATTACGACATTTAGGATAATAATATGATGTAGGATATCTGACTTCACAGTTCACTAGTCATTCTGTTCTGTTTTATTAGCTAATAAAAACATTGAAACCATTTGTTACGACAAATGAAACATAAGATATCGTAGCGTTGATTGGATATCAAATAAATATTATAAATGCGAAAGTTTGGATGGATGGATGTATGGATGTATGTTTGTTACTCAATCACGCTCCAACGGATGAACGGATCTGGATGAAATTTGGCACAGAGATAGATTATGGTCTGGAATAGCACATAGGCTACTTTTTATCCCGGAAAATTAAAGAGTTCCCGCGGGAACCGAAAAACCTCAATCCACGCGGACGAAGTCGCGGGCATCAGCTAGTAGGTACATATTTCGTGATTTATTTATGATCAGGATTTCTTTACTGAATTGTTTAGCTCACATAGAATTTAGAAAAGTATTCCCGTAATTCCTTGTAACTTTTTTTTATTATATTTTTTATTCCACCAAAAGTTAGGCCCTTGAATTCGATTTCACCTGATGGTAAGTGACGAAGCAGTCTATGATGGTAGCGGGCTAACTTGTTAGGGGCATGGCAGTTATATTAAACCCATACCCCTCTTCGGTCTCTACACGGCATCGTACCGGAACGCTAAATCGCTTGGCGGCACGTCTTTGCCGGTAGGGTGGTAACTAGCCACGGCCGAAGCCTCCCACCAGGCCAGACCAGGGAAAATTCTGAAATTATAAATTCCCAAATTGACCCTGCCGGGGATCGATCCCGGGACCTCCGCACGTTAAGACAACAGTGCTACACACTACGCCACGGAGGTCGTCGAATTTCATAACGTATTTTCATAATAATTATTTTAAATAATGTATGAAAACAAAACGAATAATTTAACTAAACCAATTAAGTACGAGACAACTTACCACTTAGCTCGTTTGGACCAATCTTTTGGCGTCCAGTGCAAGCATTTTGGATCAATCCTTAGCAATTTCTTTTCCATGGCTTTTTCGTGTTGTTGTATGGTTTCCTGTAAGTAATAAGACGTTATTCAGCCAATAGGGATGGTGACAACTCAATCAAATCAGCAACTCTTTATCAAACTTAAAAACGCACTTCTAGTATGGAAGTTGTATGAAATTCACAGTTGTGACGTCATCAAATTTCAACGCATTTTTTTCTTTAATCTATATTTTAAAATGGTTATCAAATTTAAAACTAACCGAGGATGTGAATTTTAGGTCTTTTGGAAGACCCTCTATTTAATAATCAGTTAGTTTTTTTTTTTTTTGATATCATCCCAATGTCATCAGTGAACTTAGGGTATGCAGACCGCTTTTAACGGAAGAGGTTTATCTAAATTAACTGAGATCTATCTTCGGCCATGGCTACCATACTACCAGAGTACAATATACGTTTAAAAGATCTAGGCCTAGAGCCGGCAAGTATGTTTTTTGACTAGGATGATTATATATTTTTTGTGACTGGTTTTACCAGTTAAAAGACGTGTAACCGGTTTAATACTTATTTGCATTCTACACGGAATGACGAGAGGATAATCACGCAAAAGGCAGTGCGGGCTTTTAACATTTCGACAGTATTTTTTATAAAGTTCTATAAAGGGCTCTTCAAAACCCTGGCTTAATAACCCATCTAAACTAAGTTTAGTTTATATGAGAGAAATTTATTCCAATTAACAAAGAACATAGTTTAAGGTGGACTACACGGATCTGCCCGCGAAATTCAAATTTAATTTGGTTTTTCGCAATTTATAAACTAATACGACAAAGTAGGCTTATGGCATTCTAATTGCGCCAATGGCAGTATCATCTTCACAGGGTTATATAAAAATCTTTACTTGAAAGCGTCCAGTTTAAGTAATTAATCAGATTATCGACTAATTTGTGAGTAACTCACATCCAACTCGATATTCTGACTAACTTCTTAAACTGGACACTTTCAAGTAAAGATTTTTATATAACCCTGTGAAGATGATACTGCCATTGGCGCAATTAGAATGCCATAAGCCTACTTTGTCGTATTAGTTTATAAATTGCGAAAAACCAAAATAAATTTGAATTTCGCGGGCAGACCCGTGTAGTCCACCTTAAATAAACTTCTATTTCTTATTTATTTAGTTTTTATAAAAAAATATTTCTAAGTTGAAACGTAAATGAAATAAATCCTCAACTTACCTGATTAACTGACACTATGTACTGCCCCTTGTAGTAATTAATGAGGTTCAAATTCTGTAGTGTACTAATGACGTCCTCTTTCTTTATACTCGTCAACTCGCATATTTCACTGAAATTAAAATAAGCAATTTGTGTTTATAAGAAAATTTAAAATAAATATTACACCTACATCATATGCAACGCTGGTTAATAAATTAAATTTAACAAGGGTTGCAATGCTAGGTCTAATTAAAAACAGTAATCATATAGCTCAACGTTTTGAAAGCTGAAGTGGCACTTAGGGTGCAGCATAATATAGTTCAAAATCAAACTTTTTAAAATTCACTTTTACAAGTGCTTTTGAATCGTCAAGAGAATCTTCCACTGGTTCAGAATGTCATTCTGTTCGAACAATATACGTTTAAATGCCAAGGAGTTGAAATGACAACCTCAAGCTGAAAAGCACAGGGACACCATAAAATACTCCTGATTTCAAGATGTATTTCTGAAAGCTTTCGAGAGAAAAGCTAGACCTTGAAGATAAGATTGATGAAAGTTCACGATTATTATGTTATAAAGGCGAGTCGTAGAGGAACTTTTTAGAGTAGTAGAGTACTAGAACGTAAAACTAGATAAGATCTTACTTGATAGTTATGATAGGTTTCTCGTTATCCCCCACAGGCTTAATGTTAATTAGGATTTCTAGTATAGTTTGTGCCCAGTAACTTCTATATGAGAGCAGTCCAAGATCTGATAGCGGTTTCTCTGGCGAGCCCGTTTTACCTTCAAACTTTGATAATTCATAACCTATAAGGAAAGTAGTAAAATTAAGGCTATGGTTGCATATTATTAATCACTAGGGCTTATTATTTTATCAACTATAGCCTACCTATAGTAATACAATACATGGGGAAGGTTACTGTAGGTACTATTTCTGAAGACTTAGTTGGTACCACAAAGAATCTTGAACAAATTGAACAAATGAAAGCCTATAGGACTTAACTGTCTGTATTTAATTAATCAAATTGGGGCTGATTCTGTTGTACACAATCTCTAAACTAAAATGACAGCATTAAAAATATTGCTAACTTTTTCATAATATTCCCTGCGGAAAGGGACAGCTGTCATTTTAGATTCGTTGAGAGATTGTGTAGATAAACAAAATTCTCAAAAGCCAGCAACGCATTGGCGGTTCCTCTGGTGCTGCAAATGTTCATGGGCGGCAGTAATCACTTACCATCAGGTGACCCGCCTGCTCGTTTGCTCGCTATACATATATATATATAAAAAAACAGAATTGGCCTTATTAACCTAACTTTTTGTATTTACGTGGTTTATTTTTGAAAGCCTCTTAGGATAGAATGCTTGCTACCTACTCTAAAGAAAATAACTAATAGAAATCGGCGGCTTTACATCTTTTTAAAGCCGAGTCAAATGATTGAAAACTTAATCAAATACATAATTAAAAAAAAGATAATATAAGATAAGATATTTCTTTATTGCAAAAATACACGTGAAGACTTCTTACAATCTTTTTGGAAACAGTGTACTACCAAACATGGCGTGCAATCATTAGCTATTCACAGCATAATATTATTCTATTTATTATTACCTACGTGATGCAATTTAACAATTATTAAAACAAAACACAATGTGGTACTGTGTTTGTTTATTATACATATTATATACATTATTAATTACAGTTACATAATAAGAATAATTATATAAAATCATAATTATAGCTATTATAATCCAAACCAGATGCTATTAGGATAATAAAAATTGGTTTATCTCTTTTCCTCTTATAATTACAGTCACTCAAGAGAAAAGGATATAATGATATATGTCATCCTAATAGCACCTTGATATAGTATACTAACTGATGCCCGCGACTTCATCCGCGTGGATTAAGGTTTTTCACTTCCCGCGGGAACTCTATAATTTTCCGGGATAAAAAGTAGCCTATGTGTTATTCCAGACTATAATCTATCTCTGTGCCAAATTTCATCCAGATCCGTTCAGCAGTTGGGGCGTGATTGAGTAACAAACATCCATACATCCATACCTCCATCCAAACTTTCACATTTATAATATTTATTTGATTATGCTGCGTCAAAAAGGCATTTAAAAACTTACTAAATTCTATGAGTAGTGTTCCATATCCTTTCCGCTGGTATGGAGGCAGAGTCAGTATACACGCTACATTGTAGTCTTCTGTACTTTCTTTCTCTTTTGAAAAATATCCTACTATATGAAACCCTGAAAAATTTGAACATGATGCTTCACTCTAAACTTAACATTAATTGTGCAAATTGATTTTTGAAGAAACCTGGATGAGAAAGCTTTATTTATTTAAATGAGCTTATAAAAAGCAATGTGAATAGTTATTTGAATCTTACAGTGATATGGTAATTGGTATGCCTTCTCAACTTCTTTTAATAATTATTATTAACGTTACGAAAAAGTAACGGTTCCATTAAGCATTATGCCAATTATAATTGGTAATAGTGCTCAATGTAACTGTTACTTTTTCGTAACGTTAATAATAATTATTAAAAGAAGCGTTTGAGCAGAAGCGAATTGAGCACTATTACCAATTATAATTGGCATAATGCTTAATGGAACCGTTACTTTTTCGTAACGTAACGTTATTAAAAAGTTCCACTAAATAAGTGAGTAAAAAACGAAATACGATTTCTAGGAAAAACTCATAATATTTTTCAAATGCAGCCATATTTTTTGAATTATCGTATTTAAGAATCAAAATACAAAAGTGATATCATACCTCTCGAATCAAATTCTGTCATTACGTAAAACAAAAAAGGGTCCGTATCATAATACAAAGTCTTGTGGTCCAAAAACAGTTTCGCAAGCAAACACAGATTCTGAGCGTAACATTTGTTTTTTCTACCGTCGATTTCAAAGAAGGATATACTGCCTTTTCGGTAAATTTCGTTGCCGGGTGGGTGTTTTAGCTTACATTTAATCTGAAAAAATTAAAATTTAATGAATACGACTGTAAATTGGGAACGATAGTAAATAATATCTAATATCGATATCGGAACTAGTTACTGATTTGATATTGTTATCATATAGGTAACGTTAAAAGTAATACTCACTAAATGTCTTTCCAAACACTTTTTACTTTTTCTATATTTTAGGCAAAATTCGCAAATGTATATGCAAGCTAAATTCACCATTTCCTGAAAAGAAAACTTAGGTATTCAAAAATCAATTTATTTATTTATTACATGTAGGATATACTGGTGTCTCTTATGTTACGTCATGTTTTGACTCTACCACCGGTTCGGAAAATAGATTCTACTGAGAAGAGCCAGCAAGAAACTAAGTAGTTGCTCTTTTTTAATATTAAATTGGGCCTCATCAGCACAGTCTTAACAGCTTGAGGAGCAATAGTATATTGTGTGCTTAGGGATGAAACAAGACGATTTCAGACGAGGGTGAAGTTGGCATCACCCGAAATCTGAAATCGTGTTTCATCCCATGGCGCACACACTATTTTTCATATAATCTGCATTAAAAGTGCGAATTTTATTAAAATTGTATTTCTTATTTATTTTGGTTGCTAGGTTGTTGTTTACAAATATCATCTGTCAGTTTAATTGATGGGTAAAATGACAATTAAAAAGGTTTGAAACAAAACAAAAGATACTCTGACAGGATTGAAAGGAGGGCTGCTGGTTTCTGCCCTAGGGCAGAAAGTGATGGTTTTCTACCCGCTGCATGACGTATTCATCGGAAATTGACTATTTTCAGGTGGCTCAACAGGCATTGAAACTCGCATTTTCAGTGCAGGTTATATGAAAACCTATTTGTGTTTTAAAACTGGTGCTTAAATTTAAACTGGCTTCATCACTTGGCAATAAACCTACTGCTTTAGTTGGTAGGTACGTCCACTTTAGTGGGAGGGCTTGCAGGTAAGCAAAGAAACGTGGTCCGTAGAGCAAGTTTTTTTTAAATAGTGGATCCGACTGATCCACTATTTAAAGGTATGCTGTTGTTACGAGCGTTATGCCAGCTAATATTTTCGGCCACTAATTAGATTAGATTAGCTGTTTTTGATTTCCTTAACTCTGGCCAAATAATAGTAGATTAGTAGCCAAGGGTTGTAAGGCATCAATTGCAGCCCGAGATATTTAGGCGCACGAGCGCAGGGAGGGCGCCTATAGTTCGAGGGTGCAATTGATGCTTACACCCGAGCTAACTACTCTGCTTTACATCTCGATTGTGAGGTAAAGTAGGTCCTTATTACCCCCAAATGGAGCTTGTAGGTGACCAATTAGCGCTCTAGGGTAATAATGTAGCTAGAAAAGCCCGAGGGCGGTAAGTAATTAAAAAAAAACTCTTCACTCTTTCAAAAAGTTCGCGTACATCTAACCATCATACTTTTTTTAATTACTTACCGCCCTAGGGCTTTTCTAGCTACATTATTACCCCAGAGCGCTAATTGGTTACCTACAAGCTCCATTTGGGGGTAATAAGGACCTACTTACCGAATATGAGAGATGTAAATGTTATTTTTGAATTGAAAACTTCTTTAGCCGCGTTGAGCACTTTTGGTAGGGGGTAAACTTGTGGATTCGCGTCACCTACACCGTCACCGAACACCAACATGCTCGCGTGGTTACGAAGACAAAAGGTCTTAAATATAAATATACTACGTTCGTAATTAAACTTTAATACCTTAGTTTTAAGGTTTTTTTCTTAAATATTTCCGCTGTAAGTACCTACATACGAATATGTACGTGATATTTAAGAACTATATCTCCGATTTCCCATATTTGACGTACACATATTGAAACACACTATGTACCTGCGGATAGGGAGCGAAGTACCAAGGCCGTATCCTGTGCCTGCCCAGCTCGATCATCTCAATATTCTTCATCCGCGTGACCACGTCATCGTGGCCGTGTGCCACCAGGCTGCCAGACGTCCGTGGCCGGGTCGTGGGCGTGGCCGTACCGCTGACCATTGGGTCACCACCGTCGAGAGACTCTTGCGTTTCGTTCTGGAGATTATTCTAATTTATTATGCTCGCCATTGTCGATACGTCATTTGACACGTTATGAACTAAAATTTGATCCACAACAGCCTATAAACGTCCCACTGCTAGGCACAGGCCTCCACTCTTATAGGAGAGAGGGAATTAGAACTTAGACCCACCACGCTGCTCCAATGCGGGTTGGCGGGCTTTAACGACTATTATCATGTTAGTGATAATAACCGGGACCGACAGCTTAACGTGCTCTCCGAGGCACGGGGGTGAAACACCGCCAACTTCCTAACTCCGGGCTAGTACTGAGAATTTCTAGTCAGAAAAACCCAACACTTAATTATGGCCCGACCCGGGACCTCGTCGGCCGCAGTCGAACGTAGTAACCACTAGACCAACGAGGCAGTTGAGTAACGTACATCCATATATCCATCCAAACTTTCGCATTTATAATATTAGTAGTATGGATACACTTACATCATTCTCCAAGGAGTTGGCCTTCCGTTTCCTATTCATCTTCTTCTGCAGGGCCGCAGCCAGCACGGCGCCGCCGTTGACCAGCGACGAGGAGTCATTGCCCAGCGTTGGACTCGCGGGCCGCGACACCAGCTGACGGGGCTCGCCCGGGATGCCTATAGAGTCAAGGGGGTTACTCACAGAATAATGGCGCAAAAACGTCTTGAGGCACGGGTTCCTTGGTGCGTAAAGCTTCAGCGATATTTTAAACATAACTAGATTTGTACTGGTTTAGATTCTTTCGACAAATGAATTTACATTAAATTTCGGTCATTCTTGAGAGTTAAGACAAAGGAGGGTATGGTCATGCACTTGTGCATACAAACAGCGTTTTGTACATTATTTCTTTTGGAATCTGACCTACTGTCCGTAGATCTATAGGATCTACTAAACTCTGGTCTTACACGTAGTCTAACGCAAAAACGTGTAAGCGACGTTCAATGCATATTTTTTCAGTGAAAATTTTTGCCAAAAATTAACAGGACAATCAATAGCCCTAACTTTAGAGAACTTAAAAATCAATCCAGAATCAATTCGTCATCGCAACGACTCGAAATAATACTTACACCTGTTACAAGAAGTCGTGAAAGAAAGAATAGCTATTTCTATATCTATCGAAAAGTAAACCATGCTAGTATCTAACTCCTAAGTTAAACTATTAATAATAATTGTTACGGACAAGAAACCATAAAACCAAAGGCATATTATCGTTATTGCTTAAACCTAAGTTTAGGTTTTTAACATCAAACGTTTCTGACAAATACCTATGGGATGAGATTTATGAATGGGTCAGGATTGGTTAAAGCAATAACGATGTTAATATGGAATAAAATGTTGAACACTGAAATGTCTCATAATTACACAAGCTCTCTGATTCTATGATATTTTATGAGATCGTCGCACAGTGATATCATCTTCATACAAAACTTTTAATTCATTCAATCAAGTAATATTGTTTTAAATATAAATAATTGTACTATGATTAAGAATCGATCTAATATTAAGAGACGCATTAGCGTTCAACCGAGTCTATTTAAAGTGCTCTGCTAAAAATTGCGAAAAGTGCTGTGAAAAATTTAAACAGATAAATTGCTTTCATTTAATATAAAAAAATTGGAATTTATTATTATAACCTGATCGGAAGCTCTTGAATTTAAATAAAAATATAAGCAGTAATCAAACGTACCAGGTGTTAATCTTTGTGTGGAACCATTGAGTGCATTGTTATGAATTTTCTCAGGTATTCTAGGCGTTGTTTGGTGAATCGCTATCTCTCTACTATTAACACATTTCAGACTTTCATTGAAAACGTTATTATCATCTGCAGAGAAAACGTTATTTATGATTATTAGTTGAAACTTGAACATCCAATATTCAAGTTGATACGTTTGACGACCTCCGTGGCGCAGTGTTGAGCGCTGTTGCCTTAACGTGCGGAGGTCCCGGGTTCGATCCCCGGCTGGGTTTGGAAATATAATTTCTGAATTTTCCCTGGTCTGGCCTGGTGGGAGGCTTCGGCCGTGGCTAGTTACCACCCTACCGGTAAAGACGTGCCGCCAAGCGATTTAGCGTTCCGGTACGTTGCCGTGTAGTAACCGAATAGGGGTATGGGTTTAATATAACTGCCATGCCCCTAACAAAACAAAAATACATTGAAGCCAGATATAAATTTGTTACACGCCAATTCACCCCAAAACACGCAACGCGTCAGATAAACCTTAGCATTTTCTACTGACTCCCCATGGCCTAGTAGGGGTCAGCTTGCCTGATGTCTATCTGATATTCCAAAGCCGAAATGCGGGCTCGATTGGCTCAGGCAACAGAAATAGCCATAGGGCTTAGCCAAAACTTTGGCTTTTGCCCATCGAGTTTTCAGGACCATCTCGATCGATGCAGATGTGGTATGGCGTGTTACAAATGTGCTCGACCCCAAAGATTTTACAATTTATGTTAAAAAAAAAACACAATTACTTCACAAATGGCAAGCTTAAATGGCCAAGGAAATCGAAATTATTGAAAATTCAAAACATTAAAAAACAATTATGTACCTACAATTTTAAGTACAGTCATAAATGAAAATAATTTAAAGTCGTTAAGACTTATACAACATTACGCTGTATAAATTAATATTATTGTAATGACAAAGCTATAATTATTGATTTTATGGCAACATTACATGTTGTGATGATTGTTTTGTGCCAGAGCAACACTTTTGTGCAACACTGAGGCATGCCACAGGGCTGTCATACAACAATTTGATATGCAGCAAGTATAAACAGTAGAAAGTTGTACAGTAAAATTCATATTCCATAGTCTTGTCATAAAATTGTCTGCACCATGTCGTTTTACGCCAAAATATTAATGATTCTATTTGTAACATGCCACATTGTAGCATAATATGTATGTTTTGGCGAACAACAGCTTTTATCAACAAAAATATTCTTTTCAGTTTAGAGCATATTGTATAAGAGTCTGTGATTGGGTGAAAAACAGCTGTGCACACATTGAATACTGTACCCTGAGTCTCTGAATTTTCTAAAAGCCACTAGAGAAGCTCTAAGGCTATAAAAAAATTTACAAATGTTTCCATTCGGACACAAGAGCCACTGTCATCGTAAAGGCAGAGTAAGCTGTCTTAAAAATTACAACGTTAGATACACGCGCGTTCGAAAAAAAAAATCGCTCAAGACTCAAGAGATAGTCCGCAATGAGTGTAGAGCTAAAAACTTAATAAAGAAAAGGTAAGTACATGCTCAAGCTACCTTTTAACATGAGTAGTGTGTACTGTCCAGGAGCATTTACTTGTAAAACAGCTTGGATTCGAGTATTACATCTGTGCGTAAGTAAAGCTGTGCAAATTTTTCTCCATTTAGTAGCAATCTCAACCAATAAACGTCTACCACTTGACAAAGGTCTCCAACATGGATCTCTATAGAACACTGTCAGGACAATAATTGCTTCCTAACCACCTACTAGGGGCTCATTTTACGCCTCGCTTTTCACCAGTTTCAAGCACCTTGGGACCCCAACACCTATTTGTTTCTCGAGCAATGTATCCCGTTTATTACCACTTAAGCTATAAGGGGCACAGGCGGGCCGCCGCTTCTATCAATTTAAAAAAAAATGTAGCAAATGCAAGCAATGGGACCCCAGGCATAGAGGCGGCGATGCGCGGACGCCGCTTTCATACTTCCAAGGCCAAACCATCGCCGCGCGTCTC
Source organism: Erebia ligea (assembly GCA_917051295.2). Lineage (NCBI taxonomy): Eukaryota > Metazoa > Arthropoda > Insecta > Lepidoptera > Nymphalidae > Erebia > Erebia ligea. Next base: position 10,034,753 of record OU785237.1, on the reverse strand, counting down.
GTATATATCCCGCACCTAAGGGACTCTTCAAGCTCATTATGATTTATAATGAGCTGGAAGAGTCACTTAATGCTTTAAATTCATTTCCAAATTGTGACATTTACATCTAAATGCTTCTGGTCAGTACACACCTTTATATTATGTTTTTATAATATAGAACATTCATGCTGTGTGAATTAAACCAAAATATTTTCTAAATCTAAACAAGTAAGTAAGTAACATTTAAAAATTAAGCAATAAGTGTTGAAATTAGTACTTTAATTAATTTGAAATTAAGGGATTTTCTTAATAAGTAAGCAAGTACAGCTAAGGACGTTTTGAGATTAAATCTTTAGATTATACAAAAAAGTACTTACTAGAATGATTTCTGTTTTCTACATACTAACACATGTGGGACACAATCTTCTAAGTCATCTTAGTAATACTTATATGCAGGCCTACATAAACATTTACATACAACATTACTGCAACACTTTCCAACGGGCTTACTTAAATGTCAGATGGCCGATAGTAACTGAACTGATTTTTGAATTTTTTTTCATAAAACAAAAGTCAAAAACAGTAAGTAACTTAGCACTTCAAGTGCTCTTACTTCAAATAACTATTAGCTACACTAATAAAAGTTATAATACAATAAATGTGCCAATTTATATTTAAAAAAAAAATTAAATAGCAAATAAAAAACACATACTAAGAAAATTAGGCATGACGCCACCTCCAGAACCAATGTGGGTTTTCTTTGGTGTTGTCGTCCCACCAGTGGGCCCACTGCCATCTCTCCGGGGAAACTGTACCTTTCTTGTGTCCAACCATGACTCTCCCACCCACTCGTCAAGGCGTTTGTTAACTGAAAACATAGTTTTTGTAACCCTGAAGTATCTATTAGATTAGGTTTTACACCTATCAACTATATCACTCATGACTGATGAATGATTGAAAGAGCAGTTATGCCTTTAGATGGTAGATTATCTGTCAAAGCCAGTGACTGTAGGAAAACATCATCCACAGCATGTTTTGTGGAAATATTTGCTTTAAGCACAGCATGTTTTGTGGAAATATTTGCTTTAAGTTCAGTAGTTCGCAAATCACAAGATAGTTACAATATTAGATTTTATTTAAAATCTTAAGGGGTGTCAATTATATCATGCTGGTAGTTGAATTAGATCACTCCTTTACAAGTCTGGTTTATGAGATATAGTTATATCATTAGTTGTAAAGTTGTACAGAGAAATACACAATAAAAGTGATGATTTATTCAAGCTCTTCTGTACTTATGTATGATTTTAAGCATTTCTTTACATTTGCACAGGTAAGTATACAGGTATATAGGTATTGTAGTTTACAGGTAATGGTGAAAACTTACAATCTACATAGTGCACATAATATCCTCTTTGGCCTCGAACTTCTTTGATGCTTATAATCTCTGCAAGTGGCCAATCATCACCGCCCTGCATCCGAACTGGTAACCTGCATCCTTCCACCAATGAGGCCTAGGTTTATTGTTGGAAAATTAGTAAGCATTTTTAACAAAACAATAACTGTATTCTCATTTCAAATAATTAACTACGTACAGCTGAATCGCAAAAAGTTGTTATTTCGTCCTCATTTTCGTTCATTTTGTACTTAAATTTACTAAATAAAATTCACACCACTGCTTTTGCTGTTTTTGTCAAACAATTTTTGACGGTGATTTTTATTTTTTGACACTGCACTTGACAGTTGACATTAAATTGACATAAAGGTACCAACAGCCGAGCGATCGCGTAACTTCTGCATCAATCATTGATACATCGCAATCACCTCTGATTGGTTAACACTCTTCCACTATTGGACATAATCCATTGACGCAGCAAGAATGCCATAAATTCAGCCAATTACAACAATTGATACTGTAACAATGATTGATGCAGAAGTTACGCGATCGCTCGGCTGATTACCAAAGAGACTATTCTATTGTCTATGATTTAAAAAAAATCTACACGATCCAACTAGGTCGGCTGATCGGAAGGTCATCATTAATTCTCAACCAGTTGTAGTGTGCTTTGGAAAGGTTTTGGGGTCCTTAATTTAATATAGGTCTGTAGGTTGGCTAACCTGTCACTCAGAGACTAGTAACCCCGAGCGATCGCGTAACTCAGAGAGAATGTCACTGTGATGTCACTGTCAAATAAAAATTGTAACCTCAAAATATTAAATATTTTGTTTCTAAAATTTTACTTTCCACTTTCTTCCCGATAAATCAGATTTTCTTGAAATTCTTATTTGCTCTTTAATTAAAAAGTAGTTTTATTGAGAGCTTTGCAAGCATTTATAAACATTCGAAAAGGAAAAACATTCCTAATTTTTGTCTAAAATGACTTCCCCACAAGTAATGAGTGAAGCTGATCAAATTAAAACGGTAGGTTTCAAAAAGAAATATAAATATTTAAAAATGAAACTCAACATATTATTATCGATTATATCAATCATTATCAAGTGTAATTCTTAATATTTTCCAGTTCAAAGATTTCTTGGTTCAGTACAATAAGTTGTCAGAACTGTGCTTCAATGATTGCATACATGACTTCACGTCGAGGAATCTGCGAGCTTCAGAGGTAAAATAATTTTCAAGTACCACGATCTTTATTAGAATTATTAAAAATCTAAAATCTTAGCCTTTAAATAAATTCAGTTATCTGGACTCTACCTACCTACTTACTAACTGCTAACTTATCCCGATATATAAGAGAGCCGGTATAAAATACCGGCTGGCCGGTTTTTATATACGGCCTTAGAGTTGATGCTTATAAGCAGCAAATTCTAAGATTTTACATAAGTAGCATAATAACTTCTATGTCATGGCGCGGACCTCTCTTATAATAGTTAAGATAGAGGGCAAAATGCTGTTTAATATTTTAGAACTTCAATTAGCTGTCAATGTGAAATGTGAATCAACCATTAAGGGATGGATTTATAAAAAATCTTTTCCTCACCTATGTTTTATACAGACCAGTCAAAAATCCTACCCACCTGTATATCTTGTGCATTCTCTGTCAGAGTAGGTACATATGCAATAGTCAATGTTGAGAGTGCCGCCGTCCAATCTTCACATGGTTTAACTGGGTTGGTGGTAGGGTTCTGACAATTATATAATAAGTGGCACAAGTTGTCCCACATGAAAAACACATTTCATTACATTAATTCTGCTTTTTACATTAACTCACCCAAATGTGAAGATCATCTTACACCTTCCAGATTGTAGCTATCCTCTAGGCTGCCTTTTCAGCAGTAAATCTCCTGAGAAAGATACTGATAGGTACTTATTCTATCAATAATTTGCCGAGGGTCTTATGGCAGCCAAGTGCTAGCCTAAAAATTTAAAATAAACTGCAACTGATCCCTGAATATTCAAATGCTTATTTAGTTTTAAGAGGACCTTGTTTTATTTAAATAGCTAGTAACTCCAAAAATTTTGTTTCCAGGACAAATGCACAGCAAATTGTATGGAAAAGTACTTGCGGACCAATCAACGGGTGTCGCAAAGGTTCCATGAGTTCCAAATGATAGCCAATGAGAACATGATAGCGTTAGCTCAAAAGTCTGGTAATCCAAGTTAAAGTTTTCTTTTAAGTTAGTTATAATTTATTCTATTAGTGTTTTCGTTTGAATGTTGATTAATAAAATGTTGTTGAATATTTTGTTGTCCTATTTGTTATTGTTATACAAAAAAGAGCACCTTAATTATTGACAGGATAACTGTTCTCAGGGTCAGATCTAGGAAATGGTTAAACCCACGGAATAGATATATTTTTCTATGGTTAAACCTACCTACAGGTAGCTTGTTTTATTTTTACAAATTTAACCAGGGTGGTATCGGTCTCTGGATGTTTTGCTTGCTGACTGTTCAGTTTTTCATGTTTGTGATAGATACACATAGTGATGATTTCAATCACCTTAGGAAATTGTGCTCAAGATTTTTGATATATAGCAGAACCAATAAAGTGGTTCGCCCCGAACTAAGACATCGCTGTATCACAGAGCGCCATCTATTGACATCATTGTGAAGTTCTGTTAAAAATATCATCATCATTAAAAATTAAATAATTTCGTTTCCTTATATCTAATTTATTTATCTAATTTTAGTATTTGTTGTTCAAGTACAAGATATAATTCAAATAATTGATAAGTTTGCCTTTCAGAAAATTGAGAGTTATCAGGTCAACTTTGGACGTTAGAAAATTGCCACTTTGAAAGCCTTTAGAGGAAAAATTAAAAAAACTGATTTTGACGAAATTTGCCACAGCGGTTGCATTCCGGGGGAGTACATAGCCTACCTTTTATCCCGGAAAATTAAAGGATTCCCGCGGGAATCAAAAACTTTAATACGCGGATGAAGTCGCTGGCATCATCTCGTACTAAATAAATTAATATTTTGACTGTCAAAAAAAAAATAAAAAACAAGATTCTGATTTTCAATTTATAATAATACTTTTGATTGTAATGGTAATGTTGGAAGATTTATGATGAATGAATGTTGAATCTAGTATTTTCATCAAACTATTTCATTTGGATTTGTTTTCTGAATACGCGCATGTCGCACTTTTCTTTGGGCACGGTTTGAAGCATCTCTGTTCCGGCGGTGAAAAGTCCAGAACAAAAGATGACTGGGAGCTGGTGTAATCAAAATGGTAATCATTGAACTTGGCTTCGACACTGTATTTTGCGTCCGTTGATGGACTGTCGTCTGTGTTGAGGACGTATTTTAATGGGTATGGGCCAGAAGGAGCGTTGGATACGTTAGAAGGCTTGGTGCATATGCTGTATTGGCCCCCGTGTCTAACGATTCTAATGAGAGGTTGGGAGCATGGAGGTTGCTTGCAACAGGATGTGGACGAGGGGCAGACTGCTATACATTTGGGTGGCGCGCAGCAGGGCTTCACACAAGGAGGCTTGGAGCAGGTGGATGTACAAGGCGTACAATCGCTGGATTTCATGCAGTTGTGTTGCTCGATTCTTTTGAGAACTGGGCAGGCTATGTGGCCTGGACGCCAGCCACATCGTAGCTGAAATAAGTCGTGTATATATTTAACTTGTAACAATCTATCTATACTAATATTATAAATGCGAAAGTTTGGATGGATGGATGTTTGTTACATAATCACGCCCCAACGGCTGAACGGATCTGGATGAAAATTGGCACTAAGATAGGTTATAGTCTGGAATAACACATAGGCTTTATTCCGGAAAACTAAGGTAAAATATGATGCAGTCTATGATGACAGCGGGCTAACCTGTTTCAAACCCTTATCAGCTTCTACACGGCGGCATCGTACCGGAACGCTAAATCGTTTGACGGTACGTCTTTGCCAGTAGGGTGGTAAGTGGTAACTAGCTATGGCCGAAGCCTCCCACTAGACCAGACCAGAGGAAATTCGGAAATTGTTTATTCCCAAATTGACCCTACCGGGAATCGAACCCGAAAGATAAGTATTTTAAAACTCGACCCCATTGTAAGTCAGATTCACGTTCACCCAAAACTAATATTATAAACTAGCTGATGCCCGCGACTTCGTCCGCGTGGTTTAAGCTTTTTTGATTCCCGCGGGAACTCCTTAATTTTCCGGGATAAAAAGTAGCCTATGTTACTCTCCAGGTCCTCAACTATACCTAGATACTCATGTACAGAGATAGTCTAGACCTAGAGCCTGAGAAAGGACATGGGCTACTTTTTAATGCGAAAAAAGGGCGGATGAAAGTTTGTATGGAAATTACGTCATTTTTAAAGCTAGAAGTTTACTTATTTATTTGAAACTTATTTTTTAGGCTTTTGATTAGATACTTAAGTAATTATAAATAAATTCAAAAAATAAATTCAAAGTTTGTAAACATTTTACCCTAAAGGGGACTGTAAATAGCTTATTTTAATGTATGTATGTGTTTCATTTGCAAAATAATTAGCCTAAAAAATAAAAAATGCTGCCGAAAGTCACTATTCACGCGGACGAAGTCGCGGGCACAGCTAGTATTTTTATATAATGTTAAGTTAAACCTAGGATTGGGTACTAGTTACTACCACAGACTACAGTGTATAAAGGGTACTACAACGGTTAGAATTTCATACTGTACTGACGCGCAGACGACGGCACGCAACTGACTGTAGATACAGTACACACGTGGATAAACAGACGTTATTCAGTCAAGTCAACTGCTCAACAACCGCATCCATTCTGCTACTTATCAGCTGTCTTGTAGTCTTTTTTTTGAAGTGAAAACTTCTTTAGCCGAGTTGAGCACTTTTTGGTAGGGGGTAAACTTGTGGATTCGCGTCACCGTCGTCGCCGACATGCTCGCGTTGTTACGAAGACAAAAGGTAAATATATCTACTACATTCGTAATTAAACTTGAATACCTTAGTTTTAAGGTTTATATTTTAATTATTTTAAATATTTATTTTTATTTACTTATTTTAAAAATTAAAAAAAAAGTTAGTAAGTAAGCCTGCTAATTTTTTTTATCCACTACAAGTTAGTCTTTGACTGCGATCTCACCTGATGGTAAGTGATGATGCAGTCTAAGATGGAAACGGGCTAACCTGTTAGGTGCATGGCAGTTTTATTAAACCCATACCCCTATTCGGTTTCTACACGGCATCGTACCGGAACGCTAAATCGATTGGCGGCACGTCTTTGCCGGTAGGGTGGTAACTAGCAACGGCTGAAGCCGAATTGTGAGCCGAATTAATTTTCAGAAAATTCAGAAATTATAGATTACTCAACACTGTGCCACGCCACGGAGGTCGTGAACCGAAGGGTAGACATTACACTAGATTTGTTGTAAGGCAGAATTAGGAACAGTAACCTGGTGTTCAGGCGAGTCCTTAGCTGTGTATAGCCATCCCATATGCTTCGGCACAGGACCAGGTTTTATGTCTTCTCTTTCCAAACATCGATGCTTTGGTAGATCGCATCGGCCCAAGCAACTCACTGATGATTTGTTTGCTACAAAATAAAACAGTTTTCGCTTTTACATTTAAAACTAGATGATGTCGCGACTTCGTCCGCGTGGATTAATGTTTTTTGATTCCCGCAGGAAATCTTCAATTTTCAGGGATAAAAAGTAGCCTATGTCCTTTCCCGGGATACAACTTATCAAATACTAAATTTCATAAAAATCGGTTGAACTTTTTTTTCTCATTTATAATGATATGTATGGTTAGTATGGATGTACCTATACGGTACTATGTTGCAAGTGAAATTGATTCTGTAATGAGATAACTTACATCGGCCAGGCTTACAGCAACATGCCATTTTTGTTGATCTGCTAATCCAAAAAATACGTAAATATTATTATGAAAACCAAGAGTTCGAAAACATTTTAATTTTTAGGTAGGTATACAGTCATTCTAGTAATCTGTGGATACGGTACGTAAGGCACACAAAAATTTTAGATAAGCAGCTGGTATACCTACCTAATTTTGTGTAAGTAGGTACTTATGTCGAGTCATATCAAATAGGTAGGTATATACATAGTACGTACCTACGTCTTCTGTTATCATATTTAAGTAAATACGATAATGATTCCATTACTTTGCTCTTACTGAATAATCTAACGCTGCTATAGTAGCTACCTACCTACATATTTTCCGTGCCCTGAAAAGCTATGAAACCCCGAAGTGACGACAACTTTAGCGTACCTACTTACCTAGTTACCTACTTACTTAAAGCGAACATTTACCTACCTATAAGAATTTTGAAGACTTTGTTAGCATTTACGACTTAGGTAAGTACCTTTTGTATGGGTTATTTTGAAAATTATAGCACGTTTGCCATTTGAATGGTTGTTTTGTTATTCATCGCATGAGTTGCTTAGAGCCATTTTACGCAAATTATTATTTATTTTATGACCAAAGTAGGACTATTGAGTATAAAACATTTTCGATTTTGTGGAAAATGTCAAGGACTGACAAGTCCATGATATTTTCTGTCAGCGCTGCTTTCTTTTAAATGCTGTCATGCTGATTTTCTTTATTACACCCTTCTCAAAGAGGTGCTTTGATCGTGGTTCCTTTATTATTATAGACTGTCTAAGCTAAGTCTGCAGCAGTAAGAAAATGGTAGAATTTGAAAATCTGTTGATGACAACACAGAGTGTAATGCGAAAAAACGCACTTGATACTTGTATTTTTTGTTTTTAATCTGCTTTCCTGGGAGTGTGGTCATTGTTCGTTTTAGTACATTTCAAAGAGTAAAATGTAAATAGAGGGCACAATTTTGACAGCGTAATAAGGTAGAGCATACATGATCCCCGTATTTATATAAATTTTATATATAATATTTGCCGTGAATTCGTCTGCGTGGATTTCGGCTATAAACTCACGCAGAAACCATATGTTTTTGTTAAGGGGATGAGTCAAAAAAAGTAACAGACAAACGGTTATTTTCGCTAACTACTCTTCGCTACTACTAATATTAGTATGAATCTACTGATGCTAAAGATTAACAACAAAAATTATTACTTGATCAGGGGAGATCTTTTGAATTACTTAAGGAGAGCATAAATGAATTAAAACATAAAATGAAATGAATGAAATATTCTTTATTGTACACCAAAGACATAACATTAATAATCAGAATCAATAAAACAAAAAATAAAATAAAACAATAAAAATTATCAATATTGACTTTTGTTTCTCGTGCTGCACGCTTTTTGCCGGGAGTCCTCCAGATTCCCTGATTAGTTTGGCCCTCATTTTTAATAACTCTTAAGGTTCGTTCGCTTACACCTGGAAATAAATGAAAATAATTTAATTTTTTCGCATTTTCGGCAAAAAATAGTTGGGGGTTCCGTCTAGACTCTCTTGACCCCTCCTTAGACGCGACAGCTTTTGATCAAGGCAGCACGTTTCTAAATCTAAAATCCCACCCCAAAAAAAACAAAATTTCAATTTGAGATGGATGGATTGACTTATTCCAAGTTTCTGAAGGGCATCCTGGAGATGAGGCTTTAACTCTTCGCTTATTCCACCTTGAATTTATACTATAATTAATAAAAAGTATTAAAACTTGATAGGATTTTGCTGTCAGTTTTTTTCGCATATTATCCATCATAATAACACGATATGAACAGGCGAATATAAACCGTTTAAACGTTTTATATTAATAATCTAGTATTGTATTCAATGATCGAAAGGCAAAATATCAAAACCGTTTGGTCAACTTACTTGTCGACTCTTCAATTTCTTGTAAACATTGTTGTTTTTGGCTTAGGACAGCATCGTGATCTTCCTTTACTTCTTAGAATTTAAGAATCATGTTATAAAATAACTCGCACACATTATTTTGAATAGGTTTATCCATTATTTCACTATTTTCACTTTTATTTTCGAAATATTATAACGAACTGATAGCTGAATTGACAAATCAGTGACAAATGTAAGAACACAGATTAGACGAATGTTTTTACTTTTTTTTAAGTGTTGCCCTTTTATTCCGTGGCAGAGTTAGCGTGGCCAGACTCTAGTGGCGGTGGTGATTTCTTGTTGAAATTATTATGTAGGTACGAAGGTTTCACGAATCGTCGACGCGACGACGTGCGGTCTCACAGACCGCTCGACTTTTCACAAAAGCTAGATTTTATACTATAGGTACTTTTAACAGCGTTTACATCGTGACATGATAGAAGTTGCATCAAAGGAAGCGAAAATAATCACCTAGGTACTTACACGAGTTCAAAATTTAACAGCGGTCTGAGAGACCACAGTCCGCACGCGCGTCGGTGGGTAGGTAGTGGGTAGGTAGTGTTGCGGGTATTTTATAATAATAAATTTAGTTGTCATCCTACTACGTCTTTTATTGTCACGACATGGTGGCAGCGGTGTAAAATTAATTGTTTTAATATGCAATTTGTGCTCTAATCGTAATAAATTTGTTAAATATAAGTTGCTTTCGGTGGTTTGCATTTAATAATAGTGATGGAGCATGCAAGGCCACCGCCAGAGCTCAGTGTGGATGGCAGCCCCGTCAGCCGGGCTGACGCGTGGAAAAAATGGAAAACGCAGTTTCAGTTGTTTATAAAAGCTGCAGGTGTGCATAAAGAAGATCCAGCAGTACAGGCTAGCTTACTGATTAACCTAATTGGACCGGATGGTTTTGATGTGTACCAAACATTTACATTTGAAGATGAGAAGGAACGCGATGACGTAGCAGTTTTGTTAAAAAAGTTTGACAGTTACTTTGGTGTAAAACCCAATATTACGTTAGCCAGATACAATTTTTTTACCAGAAATCAAGTTGAAGGCGAGTCAATAAATCAATACGTAACCGCGTTAAAACTTTTAAGCAAAACCTGTGCTTTTGCGTCGCTGGAAGAGGAGCTGATCAGAGATAGAATTGTCTGTGGGATCAAAAATACTGTAGTTCGGGATCGTTTACTTCGGAACGACGAGTTGACATTAGAAAAAGCGATAAAAATATGCCAAGCTGATGAAGTTTCAATGGATGGCAGTCGTCAGTTAGAATCTCGTACAGTTAGCTCAGGGCGAGTATTAGTCCAGTCATCTTAGTCAAAATTAGGTAAGAATCTCGGAATTTGAGATACCCAGCTGATTTTTTGTATAAACTTGTATTTTGGTATTCTAAAAGTTGTCTCAAAACCTACATATGGTAGGGTGTCCGCGTCTATTAAAAATTGAGGTCAAAGGTCACAAAAATTGATTTTTTGCATATTTTTTGCAAATATCTCATTTCCTATGGGTTTTTCGCCATTTGTATTTATTATCAATATTGTAGAGAATTGAATTTCCTACAACTTTTGTATAAAAATTTTTTTTATACGTTGAATCGTTTTCGAGATAGAGGGCGGAGAGCGCGCGGTTCGAGCATAATGTAAGGTCAAACGGTATAGTCTTGTCAAAACACTCTAGATAAAGTTTATTAAGTAATTATTGATAAATAAATAATTAATAATAATTTTCATTTGTTATCAACTCATCATCATCATCATCATCAGCCAATATGCATCCACTGTTGGACATAGGCCTCTTTAAGATTGCGCCAACTTTGCCTATCCTTGGCTGTTAGCATCCATTTGATGCCAGCCACTCTCCGGATGTCGTCGCTCCACCTACCCGGGGGGCGTCCCACACTCCGTTTGCCGAGACGCGGTCCTCACTCTAGGACCTTGCGACTCCAGCGGCCGTCAGTCCTACGGCAAACGTGACCAGCCCACTGCCACTTCAACCTGCTAGCCTTGAGAGCTATGTCAATTACTTTGGTTCTTTGGCGAATTACTTCGTTTCGGATTTTATCCCTCAAAGAAATTCCGAACATAGCTCTTTCCATAGCGCGTTGAGCGACTTGAAGTCTGTGGACTAGCCTCGATGTCAGTGTCTACGTTTCGGCACCGTAAGTCATAACCGGCAGGACGCACTGATTGAAGACTTTGGTCTTCAGGCATTGCGGTATAGGCGACGAAAAGACTCGACGGAGTTTGCCATATGCTGCCCAGCCCAGCTGTATTCTCCGTTCTATCTCTTTCTCGAAACTGTTACTTCCTACTTGCAAAATTTGCCCAAGGTATGTGTATTCTTGGACAGTTTCGAGAATAGATCCGTTGACAGTAATCGGCCCCGGAATGACCAATTCATTGAACATGACCTTGGTCTTGTCAAAGTTCATCCGGAGACCGACACGTCGGGAGGCAGCGTGAAGGCTATCGAGCATCTTCTGCAGCTCTTGCAGCGAACTTGCGATGATGACGATATCATCAGCGAAGCGGAGGTGTGAAATGTGCTCTCCGTTCACGTTGATGCCTTGTTCGTTCCAGTCAAGCGTTTTAAAGACATCTTCCAAAGCATTAGAAAACAGTTTCGGGGACAGAACATCCCTCTGTCTCACCCCGCGATGCAATTGGATAGGTCTTGTAGACGCACCTTGTACTTGGACAGACATAAATGCCGAGCTATATAGGCATTTCAAAACTTAGATGTATCGCCAATCAACTTGGGATCGCTGCAAGGATTCCAGAACAGCCCAGGCCTCGATGTAGTCAAAGGCCTTCTCATAGTCCACGAAAGCGAGACACAGAGGCTGTTTGTACTCATAGGACTTCTGCACAATCTGCCTCAATGTGTGTATGTAGTCTATGGTGTGGTCTCTACAATGCACGAATGTAAAAACTTTACAAGCGTGCATTGTCGAGTCAACATCTCCTGAAGATGCTACTCCTGAAGATACTACTCCTGAAGATGCTACTCCAATCTGTACTTCATTATTGTCTACTTAAATTATAATTAGTGGAAATGAGAATATAATTATAATGTAATTAAAGTTTGTCCCTTAATATTTTTTTAATTTTAGGAATGGGTTGTAAGTATTATTGAATAGATAGATTCAATTGATGAAAAAAATGATTAAATATGTATAATGTAATAGTAAATAGTTGATAACAAATGAAAATTATTATTAATTATATATTTATCAATAATTACTTAATAAACTTTATATAGCGTGTTTTGACCAAGACTATACCGGTTGACCTTACATTATGCTCTAACCGCGCGCTCTCCGCCCTCTATCTCGAAAACGATTCAACGTATAAATTTTTTTTTTAAACAAAAGTTGTAGGGAATTTAATTCTCTACAATATTGATAATAAATACAAATAGCGAAAACCCCATAGGAAATGAGATATTTGCAAAAAATAAGCAAAAAATCGATTTTTGTGACCTTTGACCTCAAATTTTAATAGACGCGGACACCCTACCATATGTAGGTTTTGAGACAACTTTTAGAATGCCAAAATACAAGTTTATACAAAAAATCAGCTGGGTATCTCAAATTCCGAGGTGAACTACTAAGATGACTGGACTATATCCATCGACGCGGTGGAAGAGCGCGGCGGGTATCGGGGCGCTCCCAGCCGGCAATGGAATGCGAGCAGTGGCGGTGGAGCCCGACCCGCGCGAGGAAGCGCGCGCGCTGCGACTTCGTATCGAGGCACCGGCAACGCTGGCCGACTCCAGGGCCGTACTCCGACGCCGTGTAAAAATTGTGGAAAATATTGTAACTCGGGTTCCTGTTACGCGCTCGGTGTAAAGTGCTTTTTATGTGGGGGCTATAATCATTTTGATCGGATGTGTTTGAATCGGTCCAAAAAAGTGTATGATATCGATTTATGTGATGAGAAACCCGTAGGGGGCTGTGATAGTGATGATGACAGTGAGTCATTCTTTATATCGACGATAGCGAGTACATTGCAGCGTAGCTATGAGGAGGAGTGGTATGAAACATTAACCGGTGAGTGTGGCGTAGAAAAATTTAAACTAGACACAGGAGCAGATATAAATGTCATATCATTAGATAGGTTTTTGCTGTTGGGATATGATGTTAGCTTAATTAATGTTAAGAGTAAAGTCAAGCTTCAATCCTACAGTGGTGATATTATTCCTATAAAAGGGCTATGTAATTTGAAATGGTGGTATAAAAATAAGTTGTATATCTTAAAGTTTGCAGTAGCGAGTATTAGCTGTCAAAGTGTTCTGGGAAGGCAGGCATGTACAGAGTTAGGTCTAGTAAAGCGCGTACACAATATAAACCTATCGAATTATGATCATTTGTTTCGTGGTATTGGGTGCCTTCCCGGTACGTATAGCATAGTAATAGATAAGTCTGTGAGTCCGGTAGTGAGCGCGCCGCGTAAGGTACCTCTAAGTCTTCGAGATAAGTTACATACTGAGTTAAATAGAATGATTGAGGCAGGCGTAATCAGAAAAGTTACTCATCCCACTCAATGGGTAAACTCATTAGTGATCACGGCTAAGAAGAATGGTGGTATAAGGCTATGTCTTGATCCGCGTCCGCTGAATTGCGCGATACAACGGGCCCACTTTCAGCTGCCTACTATTAATGAATTAGCAACTAAACTTAGTGGTGCGCAGTATTTTTCTGTACTAGACGCTAATTCTGGATTTTGGGCAGTCAAATTAGATGATAAAAGTGCAGACTTATGTACTTTTAGCACGCCATTCGGTCGGTATCAATTTTTAAGATTACCTTTTGGTCTAAACTGTGCATCGGAGGTATTCCACTCTACACTTAAGCAGTTATTGGAAGATTTGGAGGGGGTGGACTTATTCATTGATGACATTATCTGTTGGGGAAAAAATAAAACTGAGCACGATCTGCGGCTTACTGCATTGCTAAATAGGGCGCAAGAAATAAATCTTAAGTTTAACAAAGATAAATGTAAAATATGTGTACAAGAGGTGGTTTACCTAGGGCATGTTTTTAATAAAAACGGGATGAAACCGGATGAGGAGAAAGTGAAGGCCATTAAAAATATGCCTACTCCAAATAACAAAAAATCGTTAGAGAGATTTTTGGGAGCCACTAATTATCTATCAAAATTTATTCCAAACTATTCGAATTACACCGTTCATCTTAATCGATTACTTAAAAAGGAATCTATTTGGTATTGGGATAGTATTCATGATGAAGCGGTCGCAAAATTGAAAGATTTGGTTAGTAGTGCCCCGGTCTTAGCTCTGTATGACGTCACGCGGTCCGTGGTCCTGTCGGTGGACGCTAGCAGCGTCGCGCTCGGTGCAGTGCTCATGCAGGACGGCCGCCCGGTCGAGTACGCCTCGCGAACACTAACGGATACACAGACAAGGTACGCCCAAATCGAGAAGGAGCTTCTCGCCATAGTGTTCGCTTGTGAAAAGTTCCATCAATATATATTTGGTAAAAAAGCAGTTGTAATAGAGACGGATCATAAACCACTAGAAAGTATATTTAAAAAACCTGCCAAGTGCGAGTCGGACTCGCGCACCGAGGGTTCCGTACAAACCTGTAGTAAGTTTTACGATTTATGACGTATTAAAAATAAAAATTACGTTTTTTGTATGGGAGCCCCCCTTTAATATTTACTTTATTGATATTTCATTATTTATTTTGAAAGGTAATATACAAGTTAATATTCTGTGAAAATTTGAACCGTCTACCTGTTACCGTTTTTAATATTGAGCAAAAAAATACGAAAAAAACACGTTTATTGTATGGGGACCCCCCTTAATATATATATTTTTTAATTTTTAGTATTTGTTGTTATAGCGGCAACGGAAATACATCATTTGTGAAAATTTCAGCTTTCTAGCTATCACGGTTTATGAGATACAGCCTGGAGACAGACAGACAGACAGACAGACAGACAGACAGACAGACAGACAGACAGACAGACAGACAGACAGACAGACAGACAGACAGACAGACAGACAGACAGACAGACAGACAGACAGACAGACAGACAGACAGACAGACAGACAGACAGACAGACAGACAGACAGACAGACAGACAGACAGACAGACAGCGGAGTCTTAGTAATAGGGTCCCGTTTTTACCCTTTGGGTACGGAACCCTAAAAAGCGTTGGTCTCTAATCCAATACGTTTGCAGAGGATGTTGCTTCGGATTCAGGGCTATGATTTGATTATAAAATATGTGCCCGGTAAATATATGTATATTGCTGACACTTTGTCACGCGCGCCGCTTCCAGAGTCTTTTGAAAGTGAGTTACTTAAATGAAAAATTATTGTATGAAGTAAATTTCTTGTTTGAGCATGTTCAGATGTCTACAAATAAATTGAGCTTAGTGCGAGCTGAAACTTCAAAAGACAAAGATCTTAATCAACTCTGTGAGTATATTGTCAAGGGATGGCCGACGCGAAAAGTTGATATTTCCGATACTTTAAAGCCTTATTGGTCGTTAAGAGATGAACTAATAGTAGTGGACGGTATTATATTTAAAAATAAATTAATATTAATTCCTTGTTCCTTGAGAAGTGAAATGTTAAACATTATTCACGACGGTCATCTTGGAATAGATCGATGCAAGAGGCGTGCGCGTGAAGTTATATTTTGGCCCGGCATTACAAGCGATATTGAGCTTTATGTTAAGCGTTGCAAAACCTGTCAGGAGAGCTCGAATTCACATAGTAAAGAACCTATGATTCCAGTGCAAATTCCTCGGCTACCGTGGAATAAAATTGGGGCTGATATATTTGAATATAGGAAACAATATTATTTAATATTAGTAGATTACTATTCAGGTTTTGTTGAAGTATGTGACTTAAAAAACATATGTTCAAAAACTGTTATTACAGCGATGAAGGAGAACTTTGCTAGACATGGGATCCCAGAGCTGGTCATAAGTGACAATGCGACTCAATTTTCTAGCCATTATTTTAAAAGGTTTGCTAGTGAATGGGGATTTGATCACGTGACATCATCGCCTAATTATCCACAGTCAAACGGCAAAAGTGAGCGAGCTGTACAAACGGTAAAGAAGTTACTGATCAAATCCATCAACAGTAACAGTGATTTCTACCTCAATTTGCTTAGCTATAGAAATACACCACGTGATAAGGATTTAAGCTCTCCTGCACAGCTGCTGATGGGTCGTAGACTTAATTGTAGACTGCCAGTGCATCCCAGTCTATTAGAACCTAAAATTGTGCATGAAAATGAATACGATTATTTAGTTAAGAGACAGGTAAAGAGCAAAATGTATTATGACAGCCATTGTAAAAACTTACCAGAGTTGGGTGTGGGGGATCGAGTAATCATACAGGATGGAGACAAGAAGACGAAGGGTCAGGTTATTATGAAGGCGTCTACTCCGCGATCATGTATAGTGCAAAATAGCATAGGCAGAATGTATCGCCGCAATCGCCGACATTTAAAAAAATGTGAACCTGAACACCATGATTGCTCTGAGCCCCTACCTCAAACAGGTCTGAGTTCAAGGGGTACTAACAGTAGTCCAGAAAACAGTACCGATGTAAAGGGTGAGAAGGATGCTGGCGATGTGGCTGATAAGCATCCCTCTCCTCCTATGACAAGAAAAAGAACTAGAATGTTACAGTTTGAGATTGATTGAGAACTGTAACATTGTCATTCATTTGCGCATGTACCTACTTACTAATTACCTTGTACCTACTTACAATTTTTTTTTTCTACATTTTCACTTGCTTGTTAGTACTTAGTATACTTACTTGTTTTTTTTTTTTTCTTTCTTTGTTGGGGAAGATGATCCCTGTAAGTATTGTTCTTTTATTTATGGGGGAGGTGTTGCGGGTATTTTATAATAATAAATTTAGTTGTCATCCTACTACGTCTTTTATTGTCACGACAGGTAGGTACGTGACTTTTTTTGCACGTCGTTATTATAAGTTGTTTCAATATTGTTGTCGCCCTTAGCCTTACAATATCTGTGCACGGTAGTTGGCAGAACTGACGTTGGCAGCGCTGTCGTAGCGCGCCAATTCGACTTGCTATGGTGGCAGCGCTGACGCAAGAGGGCGCTCTTGGAGTCTTGAGTAAAGTGTTTTCATAAGTGTTAAAAAGTTTAGTGATTCATTCCAACTTCAGCAGAGCTTGTGGTTACACCACAAGATCAAGTGTTCAGTATAAGTATTATTGTATCGCCTTTCAATAATTTGTGTAGATTTAAATATTCCAGTTTTGCTCAATTGCTGTTTAATTGTTTAAATTATAAGTGACTTTTACGTTATGTAACTTAATCACATTACCTGAATAAATTGTAATAAGAAACGGTGGATAAATTAGCAAATGTTATCATTTAATTGAACAATAAATATGTAGGAAATGTTATTATATTATTACGTATTGGAATTAATAAATACGGTATGATTCTAGATTGTGTTTCCTTGTCTGCTTCATCAAATCAACAGGCAGATTACAATATAGAGGACCGATTTCGTACATAATACCTACTATATCCTAGGTTATCAGAGTATGATCTTCCTGAATGAATTGACTCGACATTTGATATAGGTAGGTAGGTACATATAAACACACATGCCAAGAATAATGCGCAGTAGGTACTAAAAGGCCACCAAATTATGACGAGAAAGTGGCTAATTGAATATTTTGGCCTATCTACCGTCCCGCCATTTTTAGTTTTTGTTCGAAATAGCGGCCACCATCGAAATATAGTCTAAGGCGGCCACTTATTATTCAATTAATATTAATAATAGTGACACAGAACCTGAGCACCGAACCGATTAGGTAGATAGAAGTTAAATTAGACTCGACATTTGGGCCACAGTGGGCTTGGCGCCTAATATACTTAGATAAGTGATTGCAAATACATCGATGTCACAAATGATATGAATTGAATGGAACTTAAAATATTAATAATAAGAATATACTTAGGGTGTAAAAATGTTTTAATAATAAGAATTTTCAGATATGAGCATCAGCCTCCTGTATCATGTTGTAATGTCGAAGTTCACTAGTAGGTACAATTTAAAAGAGAGCTACAATATACAGGTGTGCCCACTGCCCACTTAGGTAAACCATGATTAACACGCATTTCAGTCCCGTTTTGTTCTTTTCTTGCTCTTACTCCGGTTACTTTGCTCTTGAGTGTGTGTTGTCCGGAAGCATAATGACAAAATTTTTTTGCTACCGTATATTAAAACAAGGAGTAATAGAATAAACGTAGCTATAACATCTAGATTATAATACTTATAACAAGGAACTTTTGCTGCGGCAGCAGTAAAAGTGAAGTTAGGATAGCGCGCGGCGAACTCCGTCCAGTAAACAGCAGAATTCAATGGGGATAATGGACGGTCGTGCCAGGCCTTTGAAACTTGCTTTACATTTTCCCTGAACCTGAAAAACAAATTTTTTACTGTAATTATTATATTCAATAGCTCTGGGAACTATAAATAAGAAACATCTTCACCTCCAAAACAATCCCGAAAACAAGAAAAGTACCTACTTAGATACTCTAAAAAATCACCGGAAAATATTTTCTTTTAATTTACCTACTGTCTACCTAGTTAATATTATCATTGTTACAATATTGTGACAATATGTAAACTTCGTCAGGTACTATATTTTAGTAGAGTATTCATAAAACACAATGAAACCTTTGAGAAGACCTTTGAGTGGATCATAAAATCTTATTTGTCAAAATATAAATGAGTATATTTGAAGATGAAGGAACAGATGTAGGTACCTACATCATGTACATACAAGTAGATAATCATGATTGCAATAATAGGTACCTACTTAGTCTGCTAAAACCTTGAAAGATTAACTTATCGAATACGCAATCCGCCTAGGGTTGCCAACTATACTGTTTTAAACAGTATTATACTGTTTTTCACTAAATTATACTTTTTACTGTTGAACAAAAATAAAGTATACAAAATACTGTTTTCAGCATCAAAATGCAAACACATTAATTAAGTGTTATACTTAGACGCTCACACAAATTTGCATTGCATACCATAGTTTTTGAACAATTTAAATATTCTTCGGTATGACCAACCACGCTCGACAAAATTCATGATAATTTTTCGTAGTGTTGCATCGCATCTTTAATTTTTGCCCATTTTTCTTCAAAATAATTCTCAAAACTTTAAATTAAAAATCTGGATTGCCGCCAAAACTACCACGAAACAATAGGAGAAGAAATAAAAAAATATTGAGATTCAGATTTAGAAAATAGAACGCAATATCTTAAGTGTCCCTAATTAAATGGCCAGCCAGCATCCTTTGAACAAATAGCACTGTGATAATCTATCAGCTATACTGTAAAGAGGTTTAATGATTAAGAAGTTGTTATTGTTTGTATAATCGGGCACATAAATGACTGATTATACTTACATGTAAGGGAATATTGTTTAGACTCGTTGGAAAATAAAAAATAAATTCACAATTTGGTTTAACTAGAGAGTGTCCCTAATTAGTTGACCACGACTGTATTTTAAAACAATAAATAAATAAAATACTGTTCATTTTTCTAAAATACTGTTTAATATTCTTCATAGACCTGAATATACTTTATTTCTTGTAAAAAAAGTTGGCAACCCTAAATCCGCCCCCCGATTACGTAAGAATTGACGATTAAACATTAAAGATTTTCGTCAAAGTACGTACATACCTAAACGTATAAGAATGGGCAGACGAAATTGAGCTCTAATTCAATGCTGTCATGGTTTATTTTACTTTGACGAAAATCTTTAACGTTTGATCGACAATTTTTACGTAATCGGGGGGCCGCGGTTCTCCATATGCTAAGATAATTTAATAAGTAGGTACCTACATTTAATTTCACGGCAGAGTTCTTGCACTGACTATGGTATATTATCGACTTTACAATGCGCATGATAGGTAAGTAGTAAGTACTCAGATCAATAAAGATAAATTAAATATCAAGTGCACACTTGATCTTGAGCCTGTAAAGCGACATGTTTATAGATAGATGATAACTATTTTGTATGGTAGGTACCTAATTTTACTTTCTCAAGTTAAATCAATTGCAGACATTAACTAGGTATTAAAATTCGTTAATTGACTTACTTTACATCTAACACCTTTTTGAAGGCTGCGAGTAAATTATCTTTATTCAGATCTTTGATTTGCAATTGTACTCCAAGCCCACATTCTTCGATGGCTGCAGCGTTCGATGGCTGATCGCCGACTACTGGCATAGCTACCATTGGCACTCCGTAATGTATGGCTTCTGTAGTACTACCCATACCGGAATGTGACCAGAATGCCAAAGTTTTGGGATGACCTGTAATTTGAGACAAATATTATGTGACACTGAACATAAGGTAAATCAAGCTTGATAATTTGGTCGATAATATGAGGTAGGTAATTATTGATTAAAATTTCAATTAAAACAATACAATAATTGTTAAATTTAGAATGCAGTATAATTTTTCCTGTTCAGCGAGTGAAATTACAACCAGTAAAGGGATATTATGATCATTAAGAATGTCGAAAGATATGCTAGGTAGGTACCTATACTTTTTTTCGTTTGGTGTAAGTTTCGGAACTTTGTTTCATATTATGAAGTCGAGTGCAAATTCCGTGTACCTACCTACCTATCACATGTAGAACTCTAGTAAAGATGATTATCCCCTTTTTAATGATAGGTAAGTAGGTATATACCTATAGAGTTTTAGTACCTACCAGTAATTTGGTGATTTACACAGAACTCTAAAATATTATTAAAATAATTATGATTTATGAATAAGTAAATCAACGTATAATTATTAAAAATTAAAGGGTACTGAGGTCAAAGTAGTTACTAAGAGTAACGAGGACAGTAAAAGTTGTCTCTCCGGAAATATTTGCTGCACATACCTACCTAAAATATCTATTTGCGGTAGCCAATCAGAAACGTAAAGTTTATTTTTGTCCATCAAAATTGTTTTCGTTTCCCATTTCCAAATAAATCTCTGAGGTAGCTGGGACATGACGTCTAAAACGTCTTTAACTTTGTCTGCTGGCATTGTAGAACTCTTGACGACAGATCCAAAACTAATGTATATCACTCCATGTTCTGACTCCTCCACGAACTTTAGTAAATCCTATTAGGTAAAAACAATTACTTAAGTAGTTACATTATAAATTGAAAGAAAATTCTCGACTGTAATGAATCATGTCACGAGGAAAATAGTAACATTATTTTTTCTGTAATGGAAATAGGCACTTACTCCTGTTAATGGTTTTGCTTCTTTTACGTGATATCCGCCTACTTCTATTACATTCGCAGGAAATAGTCTCGATCCAGTGAGAATGAAATTGTGATATAAAAGCAAGAATTTTATATCTCGTGCCAAGTCTTCAAGAGGTGGGATATCATCATAGTACTTGGCGAGTTCGTTTTGGTTGTTTCTCTGACTTATGAAGTAGAACAGTGTTTTGAAGTAAACATCTAATACGATTCTTTCGACTCTTTGAACGAAAGTGGGCTTTGTTCCTCCTCCCAAAAAGTGGAAGGGTACGAATGATGGATTATTTGGAATTCCAAACCTATTGTAGTGCCATGGCATTAAAATATGCGAGGTGATACCGACTACGGGTGCTCGTAATTTGTACGCAATACCTAGAGCACAATCACTATTAAACTGTTCAACTACTATAACATCGAACCTTTGCTTCCTTTCAATTAAATCTCTCACACCTTTGTTTGCTAACAACACTTCGCAGTTCTCTTTTCCTGCACTTGTTAAAAAAACACCAACGCCTAGTAAAGTTAAATATGAACTGTGAAAAGATCGGTCATCTTCCACGATTTTGATGCTTCCAGCTAGACTTATGTCATGGTGGTTTTTGCTTGGATTGGCCTCCGGAAAGTGTGATATTACGGTTACATTGTGCCCTCGTCGCACTAGTTCTTGAATGTACACTTTAAACACAATGAAATGACTTTTTCCATGATATGGAAGTATTGTTAGAATATTTAGTCCATTCACCGTATTGATTAATATGAAAAGTAACGTGAATATTTTGATATGGTAGTTCATGGCTCCTGTTATTCGAATAGCACGAGGTGCTAGTACAGTGGTCCGCGCGCTACTGGCCACTAATGGCTAGTGAAGTTGTATGCTCTCAATTTAACTTTGTAGTTTGGAAATCTATTTGATAGAGACGTGCATTACGTAATTATTATTGTGTTGGTCATTTGTGTTTGTTTTTTTTATAAAGTGGATAAGCATTATCATGATAAAATGAAATTATTAGCTGTGAGATGGTAGTAGAAACTTTATATGTACCTATTCTTTTGTTTTGATGTTGCATGTGAATGATATACCTATAACTATATTAAAATATAAAAAAAGTATTCTATAATGATTTAATTAATTTAAAGTTTTTCTCATCTTACACCGATAACATATCCACCACCAACATATTATAATAACACTAAACAAAATACAAAAAACACAATTAAAACTATCAAAATTTCTAAATAGAGAGCCGTGATACATCGCTTCTGTTGTTCAAGTCCACAGTGTGAAAAGAACGCTAGGACTTTCGGATTAGCTGAAATAGGTATAAGTTCCCAATTCAAATTCAACTCAGCGTCCTCTATAATAGTCAATTTGATTTGGTAAGCAAAGAAATAAATTGTAGTAGAGTTTGCGAGTTTTGACCAATAAATTGTCATTACTTTACTATTATGTACAATTCGCGCGCGAGTTGAATGCAGAGTAAATGTATGTGTCACCATACATTTGCATTCAACTCGTGCGTGAACTATACAAGGATAAATGCACAAGTGTCTTGTGCATTTAACTTGAACCCATATACATACTGTGGAAAAAAAAACAAAAGTAGTTTATATAAAGTAGGCTCACATTTGGCGCTAAACTGGTAGCTCTTGACAAATAATTCGACACCCTATGAGTACGGAGCCCGAATTAACGACTTTCGTATATTTTCCAATACTTGTACTGTGAGACCTCGCTTCTTGCCAAATTTCATGATTCTAGGTCAACGGGAAATACCCTATAGGTTTTGACTTTTGATTTATTGGCGAGTGTCAATATGCAAAATATGCGGTATAAACGGCCGTAGATATCTTTTGATTGATTTTTTCTTACAGCTCGAAGGGACCGTAGACCTATTTGATATTAATTTCAACCCTCACGCGTTTCCGAGAAAAAGTTGGTTGACACTTACGCATACTGACAGACGGACAACGAAGTGATCCTATAAGGGCTCCTCTTTTCTTCTTGAGGTACGGAACCCTAAAAAGTATTTATTTGTGTGTAAGTGTTTATTTCAAATAAGTTATGAAGATGTAAAAACACAAACACAATAGTTTATTATTATTGGGCGTACATACAATCATAGCAGATGTTTGTACATAGTACATAGCATAGCAGTCTCTGATACCGCACGTCACGTCGGTGATCGCGTGACAAAAAATGTAAGTCGGCAGAGGTTAAAGGTTCAACAAAATTTGTTCACGATAAAAAGGCACAGAACCAATTTGATTGAACTTAAATTAGACGCCAAATTGGTTGATTGGCGCAAATACATCGATCGAACAAATTAAGTAGGTACATTAGATGAATGGATCTTAAAATATTAATAATAATAATTTAAGGGGAATATAAGGGAAATAATGTAAGGGGGAAATAATACTTAGGGTGTCAAAAGGTTTAAATAATAGGAGTTTTAAGATAATATGAGCTTAGATAAAAATATTTATATCAACCTCCTGGACCAATTTGGCTTGCAAGTTGTACTTAATGTTAAAGATAATACAATTTACAAAAGAGCTTTATTCAGGTGTACGGTACCTACTTACTTAGGTATACCATGATTAGTGGTTGGTATGTGTGGATAAAGAGTTGCTCCCTGTTGAAACCCATACGTACGTAAGTGACGCGCACGGAACCAAGAGATGGCTCGATCACTGCGTGGTGACTGGTGCTGCACGGGACACTGTGTTATCAGTCCATGTGGAGTACGGTGTATATTGGTCGGATCATTTCCCAATGGTCATTACGTGTGAGATGGACATAGTGACAGGAAAAGTTATTTTGACGAATGCAGATTCGTTACGAGGTATAAAATGGGGCCATAGAAGCGATGACCAGATTGATGTATATAGAAATTTGTGCTGTGATAAATTAAGTTCCTTAAGTTTACGTTTATCTAGTCATTGTGATAATTGTGTAGCTTATAAGTATTGTAATCACCATTTTTATTTGATTGATAATTTTTATAACGATCTTGTAAATATTCTACAGACTAGTGCTAAAAATAGCGTAGTTATTCCGAATGGTGCACTGAAGAAGCCTAAGAAAATCTTTGGTTGGAACTACCACGTTAGGGATTTTTACCAAAAGGCAAAAATGGTTTACGAGTGGTGGAGTTGCAGTGGTAGGCCTAGTTCTGGTGATCTCTACGATGACATGATTGCAAGCCGTAAGGCTTTCAAAAATAAACTGAAGTGGTGTCAAAATAATGAGGAAAATATAAAATTAGACATGTTAGCAATGCACAGGTCCGATAAAAATTTTATAAAATTTTGGCGTACCACGAACTCCCTAAATTATAAAACGAGTGTACCTGTGTCCATGGAAGGTTTAAATGATAGAAAGAAAATCGCCGACTTGTTTTCACACCACTTCAGGGTCAATCCGTTGCCTGCTCGTAATGCCCATATAAATAAATAAATAAATAATGTTTATTTTATCAAAGAAATATAAGTACAAACAAAATATCCTCTGCATTTTTTACAAAAATATTCTTAAATATAGTACAAACATAATATAATAGGTACATACAGAAAAACCAACTGTCCCTAAAGAAGGTATAAACCTGTGTTTTAGGCGACAGTGCTCTCCTTAAATAAATGACGCATTTTAAACACAATATAATTTTAAGCAATCTGCAGGTAAATTGGTATGAACAAGTTTAAGTATTATCTATCTAACTAATGAAGTTAAGATACCAAATATGAATGTGTGTGTGCGTGCGTGTGTGCGTGTGCGTGTGTGTGTGTGTGTGTGTGTGTGTGTGTGTGCGTGTGTGTGCGTGTGTGTGTGTGAATATGATGAATAAAATATGGGTTAAACTATTATAATAAAAATAATTTTAGTTAAACTAGCACTTCAAGCAGTTTTTCAGTATCGGCATATGATTGAGTAAGCAACCACTCTTTAACACGTTTATTACATTCATTTTTATTAAGAGGGTTTATGTTAATTGCTTTATTAATTTTATTATAAAGTCTAGAGCTGATAATATAGTACTGTCTCCCAGCAAGTTTACTTTTATGTCCTTCTGTTCGAAAGGTTTGGTCCACCCTTCTCTTTACTTGATTTTTATCGTAGCTGAGAGAGCTATGCTTACGTTTTATAATTTTTAATAGGAAAAGTTGACGGACCGATAAAACCTTGCAATCTTTGTAAAGATCTATTGTGGGGAATCTAAAATTTCTTTTTGTCATAACTTTTAAAACAGATCTTTGTGCTCTCTCTAGCTGTAGCATTGTTGTCTTATTTGTACCTCCCCAGACTGATATGCAATACATAAGTAGCGATTGCACTATAGCGTAATATACCATAAAGATAGTACTCCTATCAGCCGACGACCTAAGGTTTTTAAATACATATATTAATTTCCTTATTTTTGATGTTAAATTAGAAATGTGCAATTTCCAAGACAAAGTATTATCTATCATAAGTCCAAGATATTTTATATTAGTAGCGTATTCTACAGCAGGGCAATCACAATTCGAGTCATTATCAAAATCACTACAGATATGCGCTCTCACTTTACATTTATCAATAGGAGGTTGAGAGGCAGCGGAAGGTGAAAAGGTAAGAAATTTAGTTTTACTCACATTTAAGCTAAGCAAATTTGCGGCCAACCAATCTGATACCTTTTTTAAAGCGAACTCAGCATTTTGAAAAGTGTTTTCCCACGTTTCCCCTGTTATAAGTAAGACTGTGTCATCTGCATAAGATATAATTTTGCAGTTTGGAATAGACAAGCGACAAAGATTGTCTATATAAACAAGGAAAAGCGTTGGCCCCAGTATACTTCCCTGAGGGACACCATAGGTGAGAGGCATATCATCACTTAGACATTCATTTATTTTAATTTGCTGAGTACGGTTAGTCAAGTAATCTTTGAAAATGTCCAGTGCTATACCTCTGATACCTATTTTATCCAGTTTAGCCAGTAGTATGGGGATAGAAACAGTGTCAAAGGCTTTAGACAAGTCTAAGAATACACCTACGCATTTTAGTTTCTGATCTAACGATCGTGATATAGTTTCAGTTAAATCTAGCGCGGCGT
Source organism: Erebia ligea (assembly GCA_917051295.2). Lineage (NCBI taxonomy): Eukaryota > Metazoa > Arthropoda > Insecta > Lepidoptera > Nymphalidae > Erebia > Erebia ligea. The sequence goes on along the minus strand of OU785237.1, from coordinate 10,008,129 downwards.
CCTCAGTGGACTTTCCTTTCCTGAAGCCGTACTGATTTGGTGAAAGAAGGTTTTTTGTGTCTAAATAGCTAACTAGTCGTTTATTTAGGACCTTTTCAAATATTTTTGACAGTGCTGTTAACATTGATATAGGTCTATAGTTGTTGACACTGCTTCTATCGCCACTCTTATGTACAGGTATGACTAAAGCCTTCTTTAAGCAATTTGGAAAAATACCCTCTGATAAAGAAAGATTGCAAATTTTTGCGATAATCGGAGCTAGGGTAGTGCAACTAGATTTTAAGACTTTAGTTGGAATACCGTCCCAACCAACTGCGCTATTTGATTTTAGACTCATTATGATGGATTCTATTTCCTTTTGATCAGCTGGTAATACTCCAAAAGAGTGCACAGGGGGAAGACATTTATCAGTATATTTAGCTGGGCAAAAATTCGGTTGTGAAAGAATCTGGGTCGCCAATTTGTTTCCCACCTCAACAAAATATTTATTTACGATGTTAAGAGATGTTTTTGGATCAGCTTGAAGTTGTAATAGCTCATTTGGAGAAGAAGGAGCAGGAGTAATATTTGCAACTTTTTTGATAACTTGCCAAGTGCCCTTTGTATTGTTTTTAGTTTTTTCAAATTCTACTTTTTCGTAGTTCCGCTTTAATCGTTTTAAAAGATTGTTACAAAAGTTTTTGTACCGAAGATATGTAATTCTTAATGTTTCATTGTCGGGTGAAGCTTTGTGTTTTTTATATAGACGGTCCCGATGTTTAATACACCTTAAAAGCCCAGGAGTGATCCAGGGTTTTATTACTGTATTGTCTAATGTCTAATATACCCTCTACAGCTGCAGAAATAACTGACAATGTATGTTTTACGGCTAATGACGTGGCTGCTGTAGTCCTTAAAATGAAAAGAGGTAAATCTCCAGGAATAGATGGCTTGAGTTTGGAGCATGTTTTATATGCAGGGGAGGCAGTATACGAGGCCTTAGCCGCCTTGTATAATACCTGCATAAACTTTGGCTACCTGCCACCGCAACTCATGAGAACAGTGGTGGTTCCTATCCCAAAAAATAAAAAAGGCGACCTTTCCAGTCTTAAGAACTATAGACCGATCTCGCTAGGCACAGTACTTGGTAAAATACTGGAAAGGTTGATACATCCAAGTTTAAATGAAAGTATGAAGTTGAATGACGCACAGTTTGGTTTCCGTCCAGGACTTTCGACAGATTCGGCGATTTTCAGTTTAAAGGCTACCGTAAACCACTACGTCAACAGAAGTACGTCGGTCTACGCGTGTTTTCTTGACTTAAGTCGTGCTTTCGACCTTGTAAACTATAATTTACTCTGGGAGAAACTGCACGGCTCTAATGTTCCTACAAAAACGGTGAATCTGTTGAAATATTGGTATGGAAACCAAACTAACTGTGTAAGATGGGGCGACGCGACATCTAGCGAATATATGCTAGAATGCGGCGTTCGTCAAGGTGGTTTGACCTCTCCTGACCTCTTTAGCCTGTACGTGAACGACCTGATTGCAGAACTGAGAAGCACTAAGGTCGGTTGTCACATAGGGTCCACTTGTATGAATAATTTCAGCTATGCAGATGATATGGTGCTCCTCAGTCCTTCAATCAGGGGCCTTCGTAAGCTGGTAGCGATCTGTGAGCTCAGAACATGGCCTTAAATATAACGTTAAAAAAACAGTTACGATGGTGTTCCGTTCAGGCAGAGGTCCGGAGACGATTCCAACGGTATCTCTCGATGGAGATAAACTGGAGAGGGTTAATAGGTTCAGATATCTCGGACATATACTGACTGAGGGTCTCGTTGACGATGAGGATATTGAGAGGGAACGTCGTGCTCTGGCTGTTAGATGCAACATGCTCGCACGTCGGTTCGCAAAGTGTAGTGACGAGGTGAAGGTGACATTGTTTAGAGCATATTGCCTATGTTTCTACACATGTCAGCTTTGGATCAAGTTTACCAGGCGTGCCTTCAACAACATCAGGGTGCAATACAATGACGCCTATCGTATCCTGATGAAGTTGCCACGGTACTGCAGCGCGTCGGACATGTTCGCTAAGGCCAGAGTACCGGACTTCTTTGCGATCATAAGATCGCGAATTGCATCATTCTGGAGTCGCTTACGAACCTCCAACAACGAGATCCTCAGTACGTTGGCCGAAAATCTGGACTGTTCCATTTTCAAACACTGGCTTTCAGTGCACCAGGAGGCAAATAGGAAATAACCTGATACAAGGTACCATTTAGGTACTTCAATATGTTGTTGACATACGCATCTATTGCCATTGGCAATAATTATTATTTTATTTTATTTTAGTTTTTTAATTGACATTGTATATATATTATTTTTGTATTGGGTTTGTACCTTATAATAAATAATATTATTATTATTATTATTATTAGTCCCGTTTCGTTCTTTTCTTGCGTTTACTTCGGTTACTTTGCTCTTGATTCTGTGTTGTCCGGAAGCATAATGATAACATTTTTTTGCTACCGTGTATTAAAACGAGGAGTAATAGAATAAATGTAGCTATAACATCTACCTTATAATACTGATAACAAAGAACTTTTGCTGCGGCAGCAGTAAAAGTGAAGTTTGGATACCGCGCGGCGAACTCCGTCCAGTAAACAGCAGAATTCAATGGTGATATTGGACGGTCGTGCCAGGCCTTTGAAATTTGCTTTACATTTTCTCTGAACCTAAAAAACAAATATTTCTTATTTGAAAATGAATGAAACATATATGAGAACCTACCTATATTTGGAGTTATTTAAAGGAACTAATGTACATCATGTAGGTACATACAAGTAGATAATCATAAACTGCATTTACCAAGTGTGCTAAAACGTTGAAATATTAAACATTACGAAACCGGATTTCCATATTATACTAAGATTATTTAATACATTTAATTTCACGGCAGAGTTCTTGCACTGACTATGGTGTTTTATCATCGGCTTTACAATGCGCATGATAGATACATCAATAAAGATAAATTCAATATTAAGTGCACACTTGATCTTGATCCTGTAAAACGATTATGTTTATAGAATGATGATAAATATTTTGTATGGTCCCAAATTATACTTTCTCAAGTTAAATCAATTGCAAACGCTAACTAAAATTCGCTCAATTTTTTAATTGACTTACATCTAACACCTTTTTGAAGGCTGCGAGTAAATTATCTTTTCTCAAACATGCATGGAAATATTGTCATTATTTTGAAAAAAGAACATCCGAAGTATCGAATTTTCGGACAAAGAAAATCAAATCCATTGCAGGAGCGTTTTTTGAATTTGGAACATTACAACGCTCCTGCAATGTTGTATGAAAAGGCGTGCTGGGGTTATTAGATACTATTTGATCGGATCTCTTTTGTCATTCTTGGCATACCATAGTCTCTTTGCTTAGTACAAACTGCGTTTACGTGGCTGTATAGCCATAAATGCGTTTGCCTGTCGGCACAGATGATAATGTATGGCTTCTGTAGTACTACCCATACCGGAATGTGACCAGAATGTAAAAGTTTTGGGATGACCTGTAATGGGAGACAAATATTATATGATATGGAATTAAAGTAAAAATAAAGCTTGATCATTTGGTCGATAATATGAGGTAGGTACCTATTGATTAAAATTTCAAATAAAACAATTGCCGAAACCCTGGCTGTGGAGTGTTAGTGGCAAAAATTTTTTGCGAGATATTTCACCGCGGTTGATTACCTCATCTGGTGACAGGTGTCTGTTGTCTCATTTTTTGCCCAAAGGATCAGCCTGGCTGTCCAGCGCGGAAATGCAGCCAGCATTCTTGCCACCATTCCACGCGGGCATGATTTATATAGTAATTAGGATAGGCTAGCTAGCTTTAAGTTCTATTGTATTGTTTTCAATAAATGTTAATAATTATAAAGAAAATATGATTTATGAATAAGTAAATCAACGTATAATTGAAAATTGAAGGCTATAATTGAGGTCACAGTAGTTACTAAGAGTACGAGGACAGAAAAACTTGTCTCTCTGGAAATTATTGCTACACTTACCTAACTATCTCTATATCTATTTGCGGTAGCCAATCAGAAACGTACAGTTTATTTTTGTCCATCAAAATTGTTTTCGTTTCCCATTTCCAAATAAATCTCTGAGATAGTTGGGACATCACGTCTAAAACGTCTTTAACTTTATCTGGTGGCATAGAAGAATTCATGATGACAGATCCAAAACTAATGTATATCACTCTATGTTCAGATTCCTCCACGAACTTTAGCAAATCCTATTAAAAACATTATAAATTTAACGAAAATTCTCGACCATTATAACTCATGTCATGAGGAAAATAGTAATATTGTTTTTTCTATGGAAATACTTACTCCTGTTAGTGGTTTTGCTTCTTTTACATGATATCCGCCTACTTCTATTACATTCGCAGGAAAAATTCTTGATCCAGTGAGAATGAAATTGTGGTGAATATAAAAGCAAGAATTTTATATCTCGTGCGAAGTTCTCAAGAGGTGGGATATCATCATAGTACTTGGCGAGTTCATTTTGGTTGTTTCTCTGACTTATGAAGTAGAAAAGTGTTTTGAAGTAAATGTCTAATACTATTCTTTCGATTCTTTGAATGAAAGTGGGCTTTGTTCCTCCTCCCAAAAAGTGGAAGGGAACGAATGATGGATTATTTGGAATTCCAAACCTACTATATTGCCATGGCATTACAAATATTTTTCTCTCTTTTTGAGGACTATAATAAACAATGGTCATGACCAGAAAGTCAGTTATTGGATAGAAGCAGGCGTTACTTTGCGTAAGTCCATGACATTGAAAAAACTAGAAGTTTAATTCGCTATAATCCGCCACAGAAGGTAAATATCTATGTGGTACAGTGCGTATCTTGAACTTGCGGCCTGCGATATTCTCCACACCACATAAATCTTCCAAAATACCCTCACCTCATTTACCTTCTGTGGCGGATTATAGCGAATTAAACTTCTAGTTTTTTCAAGAAAGTCAGTTAACAATAGAATTAGAAGAAGTGAAATAAAATGGTGAAATGGAAGGATCTTTAATACTTACTAACATTATAAATGCGAAAGTGTGTCTGTCAGTCCATCTGTCTGTCTGCAACACTTTCACGGCCCATCTGCCCAACCGATTTTGATAAAATTTGGTACAGGGGTAGGTTGTATCCCGGGGAACGAGTCACCGATCACGAGTCACCTTCACCGATCTGTTAACCAGATGAAACATATTTTTTTTTATTTATTTAATAATAGATAAATACGCCTAAAATTGCTTGCCTATCAAAATCCTCACCAGGCTATTTTTAACTTAATTAATTATAATTAATGTTTTTTGACAGGTTTATTGTAGGCAAAGCTATACCATCGCGTTTGTTATAAAATCGCCTATATTTTGATTTATAACTAAGCGGTTCCGATAAAAATAGCCTGGTCAGGATTTTGATAGGCAAGCTATTTTAGGCGTATTTATCTATTACTAGCTGATGCCCGCGACTTCGTCCGCGTGGTTTGGCGGGACCCTCGAACCCGATTGCAGCGCCCCCTACCGGGTCCAATTGTGAATATAAACCACCCCGGGGTCCAGACAAACCCAACAAAAAAAGAATTAGCGAAATTGGTCCAGCCGTGTCCCGCCCTGAAACTCGAACCCGATTGCAGCGCCGTTCACGCGTGATGCCGTGACCAAGGGAAATAGGGATTCATTTTTATAATATAGAGATTAAATATTTAAAAAAAATATGTTTCATCTAATTAACAGATCGGCGAAGGTCGTAGTGTAACCGGCCCATAGACCACAAATATTATGTATCAATCAATCAATCACGCTGGCTGCGTTACCCCCCTGAATTGCTAAACTTGTATGTTGGCCGAAGTAACTACCGGCCTTCCGGCAGTTTTTCAGTTTGTTTTTCAGTCCCTGGCTTCAGCAACAAGAGGCACAAAAATGAAATGATGTTCTATATTTGAGTACCCACGTAATTTAGTATTCGGTCAAGTATACTTGCTAAGTGTAAATTAGACTTTACAAATATTATAGCTATATACTTACTACCAGAGTAATGTAAAACGAGTTTAATACATCCTATATAATAGGTATATTCCTATTGATGTGAATATTATCAAATACTTTTAAGGCACTTATTTATATGAATCATTATTTTTGTCAAAGTCATTCAAGGTTTTATCTAACTGGGAGTTAATGCTGCTTGCTCACCGAAGTGGAACGGAGTGGACACTGCTTGTATTTACATAGACTACTCTTGGTTCTTATATTTTATTATCTTGAGTTTTACTTTACTTAAATAATTTAATATTTCAGGCGTTCGGCTATTGGCACGTCTTACTACATCGTTTCTGTTGTTCCTTAAAGTCCATAGTGTGAAAAGAACACTAGGAATTTCGGATTAGCTGAAATATAAGTTCCCAATTAAAATTAAAATCCGTCCTCTAAAATTTAACAAACTATAAGATTTTAATAGTGGTTGCGCCAAATTTTTGTATTGAATTGTTTTTCGGGTGCTACCAGGTTAGCGCCCAATAAACAATTCGACGCCCTATGAGTACGGAACAATAATTAACAATTTTTGGATATTTCCCTATACTTGTGCTGTGAGACCTTGCTTCTTGCCAAATTTCATGATTCTAGGTCAACGGGAAGTACCCTTAATGGGCTTTGATTTATTGGCAAAATATGCAATTTTTTTTAAAATCATTATTTAGAGCGAGCAAATGAGCAGTTGGGTCACCTGATGTTAAATGATTACCGACGCCCATGAACATTTGCAGCACCAAAGGAACCAACAATGCGTAGCCGACTTTTAAGAAATTTGTGAAATATGCGGCATAGAAGGCCGTATCTTTTGATTAACTTGACTTAGAAGCTTAATTTTTTACAGATTCAAAGTCAATATCTTAGTATTTGATATTAATTTCAACTTGATACCTTCACGTGTCCCCGAGCAAAAGGTCGTTGACAGATAGACAGACTGACAGACGGACAACAAAGTGATTCTTGGGTTCCTTTTTTCCTCTTGAGGTACGGAACCCTAAAAAGTGTTTATTTGAAAAATAGCAATTTTTTTTACAAATTAGTTTTGAACATACACCCAATCGTTTATTATTATTGGCCAACAATCATAGCGGTCTCTGAGACCGCACTACGGCGATCGCGTGACAAAAGACAAATTTGACTTGTAAGTGTAAGTAAAATTTACAAGAGAGCTAACTAGATAGAACTTTTTATTTAAAAGTAAGTTCATCACACTCATTGTCTTCACTTGTCAAATACATTTCAAAATCAATGACGAACAATAAACAACAATAATTTTTCCCGCGTTTTTTGAACACTTTAGTGTTCATTTGTTTTTTTTTTTCAATAAACAGCTTTCTAATAGCAAGCTAGTTCGAAATTTAAATAAAACCTTTGATAAGTTACCTCCTTGGTTGCCATGTTTCAGAGTAAAAGATCGTTCCATTTTTAAATCACACGACAGATATGATTTACTATGTAATTTATTTGGCCGCTAAACCACGACAGATATGGATTTTCATACAACTTTTGCCGGCCGCTGCGTGTACCTAGACCTACCTACTTAGGTATAGAATGATTATCATTTTAGTCCCGTTTCGTTCTTTTCTTGCTTTTACTCCGGTTACTTTGCTCTTGAGTCTTTGTTGTCCGGAAGCATAATGATAAAAATTTTTTGCTACCGTATATTAAAACAAAGAGTAATAGAATAAACGTAGCTATAACATCTAGATTATAATACTTATAACAAGGAACTTTTGCTGCTGCAGCAGTATAAGTGAAGTTTGGATAGCGCGCGGCAAACTCCGTCCAGTAAACAGCAGAATTCAATGGTGATATTGGACGGTCGTGCCATGCCTTTGAAATTTGCTTTAAATTTTCTCTGAACCTGAAAAACAAATATTTCTTATTTGAAAATGAATGAAACACATATAAATAAATAAATAAATAATAATAATATAAATAGATAAATCAGAAAGCGGGTCGTTATGTTCAAAATTAAAGAGAAATTGTTCGGTTGATCGCGTTTTCCAAATTCCTGACTGCTCATTTCGAACGCAAAATTACAATTTGAAAAAAATTGTGGAAAACAAGGTTATGGATGGGGATCTTAAAAACGCAGCCCGCATTTTGTTTTCTAATGATACGCTGGCTCCATTCAATGATGAAACGCTAGAAGCCTTACGTGACAAGCATCCTTTACCAAATCCCGACTCTTTGCTTCCAGACCCACCTTCAAACGTTTCATTTTTACAGATAAAGGATGAAGAAACTTACGCTGCGATAATGTCATTCTCCAGTGGCTCTGCTGGTGGCATTGACGGCATAACTCCACAACATCTGAAGGATCTTGTGGGAGTTACTGCTGGGGACGCCGGCAGGGCGCTGCTGAGTGACATTACCAGACTTTGTAATTTGATGTTATCAGGCGAGGTAAATTCATCCTTTTTGCCATTCCTTTACGGCGCGAGGCTCTGTGCTTTTAATAAAAAGGACGGTGGGATCCGGCCCATCGCTGTTGGCTGCACTTTTCGCCGTTTGGCATCAAAATTAGCGTGTAGACACATAGTTTCGACCCTAAAGGATAAATTCCAACCTATTCAAGTTGGATTTGGCAGTAAAGGTGGTTGTGAGGCAGCAGTGCATTCGGCTCGTACTTTCTTAGCGAATGGCGAGGTTGAAGTACTGCTGAAAGTAGACGTAAAGAATGCTTTTAATTCATTGGACAGGGCAACTCTGCTTAACGAAGTTTCAACACAGCTTCCCGAAATTTACCCATATGTTTGGCAATGTTATAGCTCTGCTTCCAAATTATTTTTTGGAGATGGCGATATTAAGTCCTCTGTAGGTGTTCAGCAAGGGGACCCCTTAGGTCCAGCCCTGTTCAGCTTAGGGATCCACAACCATATCTCAAATTTAACATCTAAATTTAACATATGGTATCTTGACGATGGAACCATTGGAGGCAACGTGGATGACGTTCTAAAAGATCTTAACAGTGTTAAGCTACAATTTAGCAAAATTGGTTTAGAACTAAATTTTTCCAAATGTGAACTGTTTTTCACAGAAAAACTATCGCAAGATAGAATATTATCGGCCTCTGAATTATTTAACGGAATTGCCCCTAATATTAAGATTCTTGATAAACATTCACTTTGTCTTCTTGGTGCTCCTCTTTTTAACGAAGCCATACAACCAATCTTGGACAAAAAAATCAGAACATTTTCGGCACATTCTGACAAATTGGGCGCTCTAAATTCTCACATTGCATTTTCGATCCTAAAATATTGCCTTTTTGTACCTAAATTAATTTACATACTCCGTGCGAGCCCAATTTGGAAATTTCCTGGACTACTCGATATTATGGATGCCACCTTAAGAGATACGCTAGAAAAAATTCTAAATTTATGTTTTGATGATCAGTCCTGGAATCAAGCTACTTTACCGGTCAAGTATGGTGGCATCGGCGTGAAAAAAATTTCCAGTGTTGCTCTTCCTGCTTTTCTGTCCTCTGTGCATAGTATAAAAGAGCTTAGTTCTCAGATTCTTAATTCTAATTCAGTTTCATTGACCTATGCCACAGAGGCCCTAGAGAGTTGGAAGGTCAGGTGTCCCAATGACGACATCCCGAAGGAATGTTTCACACAAAAACTTTGGGATGTGCCGTTGGTTCGGCTGACACATACAAATTTGGTTCAAAATCTTACAAGTGAAAGAGATCGAGCAAGGCTTCTAGCCTTATCTGAAAAAGAATCCGGGTATTGGCTTCATGCCTTGCCATCCAAAAATCTAGGCACGCTTTTAGATAACGAAAGTTTTCGTGTGGCTCTAGGTCTCAGATTGGGAACACCCCTGTGCTATGAGCACAGATGTCCGTGTGGAAAAGAGGTCGATAAATTTGGAATTCACGGACTCTCTTGCCAAAGGAGCGCTGGTAGGCTTTTTCGGCACGGCTCTCTCAATGATACGATCAAAAGGGCTCTTGCCACCATAGATATTCCTGCGCTCATTGAGCCGGCAGGGATTAGTCGGGATGATGGCAAGAGACCTGATGGATTGACGCTGGTTCCCTGGGAACGGGGACGGGCGCTAATGTGGGACGCAACATGCGTAGACACATTGGCCCCGTGTCATATCAGGGAGACAGCATCAAGGCCGGGAGCCGCAGCAGAAAAGGCTGAAACCGGCAAGCGGCGGAAGTATGCCTCTCTCATAGAGAGTTACATATTTGTTCCGTTTGCCGTGGAGACCCTGGGGCCGTGGAGTCTTAGTGCCAAAAATTTTTTGCGAGATATTTCACCGCGGTTGATTGCCTCATCTGGTGACAGAAGGGCTGGCTCATTTTTTGCGCAAAGGATCAGCCTGGCTGTCCAGCGCGGAAATGCAGCCAGCATTCTCGCCACCATTCCACGTGGGCATGATTTATATAGTAGTTAGGTTAGGCTAGCTAGCTTTAATTTCTATTGTATTGTTTTCCATTAAAAAAGAAGTCTAGGGTCAATAAATAAATAATAAAATTGATTATTTTTCTCCAACAAGATTATTATTAACACGTAAAAGGTAGGAGCCTTCTTTTAAGAGTATAATTACCCCTGTGGCAGAAGACTCCGCTCTTCCTTAACAATAATAATAAAAATAAACAATACTTATAATAACAGAACATATGAGAACCTACCTATATTTGGAGTTATAAAGGAACTGATGTACATCAAGCACATACAAGTAGATAATCATAAACTGCAACAGGTCTGCTAAAACCTTGAAAGAATGACTTTACGAATACGCAAACCGGTTCTCCATATGCCAAGATAATTAAATACATTTAATTTTACGGCCGAGTTCTTGACTGCCTATAGTTTTTATCGGCTTTACAATACGCATACTATGGTCCCAAATTATACTTTCTCAAGTTAAATCAATTGCAAACGCTAACTATTAAAATTCGCTCAATTTTCTAATTGACTTACTTTACATCTAACACCTTTTTGAAGGCTGCGAGTAAATTATCTTTATTCAGATCTTTGATTTTCAATTGTACTCCAAGCCCACATTCTTCGATGGCTGCAGCGTTTGATGGCTGATCCCCGACTACTGGCATAGCTACCATTGGCACTCCGTAATGCATGGCTTCTGTAGTACTACCCATACCGGAATGTGACCAGAATGCCAAAGTTTTGTGATGACCTGTGATTGGAGGCGAATATTATGTGACACTGTATACTGAAATCAAGCTTGATAATAATTTGGTCAAAAATATGAGGTAGGTAATTATTATTGACTAAAATTTCAATGAAAATAATACAATTATTATAATTAGTAGAATAATTTTTCCGCAGAGTTAAGTAAATTGCAAACAGTTAAGGGATATGATCATCATTATGATGTTATTACTCAATATGAATGACGAAAGATTTAAAACTACATTTTTTTTCGTTTTGTTTAATACGATAATATAAAAACGTGACTTGAGTTTCGGAAGTTTGTTTCATACTAAAACTATTCAGTAATTCAAAGTAGTTACCTACTACTAGTACCTAACCTAACCTAACCTACCTACGAGGACAGTAAAAGTTGTCTCTCTGGAAATTTTTGCTACACTTACCTAAAATATCTATTTGCGGTAGCCAATCAGAAACATAAAGTTTATTTTTGTCCATCAAAATTGTTTTTGTTTCCCATTTCCAAATAAATCTCTGAGGTAGTTGGGACATCACGTCTAAAACGTCTTTAACTTTATCTGCTGGCATAGTAGAACTCTTGACGACAGATCCAAAACTAATGTATATCACTCCATGTTTAGATTCCTCCACGAACTTTAACAAATCCTATTACAAACAATATGTTACATTAAAGTATTATAAATTTTAACATTACCATTATAAATTTAACGAAAATTCTCGACCATAATATAATAATTCATGTCATGAGGAAAATAGTAATATTGTTTTTTCTATGGAAATACTTACTCCTGTTAATGGTTTTGCTTCTTTTACGTGATATCCGCCTACTTCTATTACATTCGCAGGAAATATTCTCGATCCAGTGAGAATGAAATTGTGATACAAAAGCAAGAATTTTATATCTCGTGCCAAGTCCTCAAGAGGTGGGATATCATCATAGTACTTGGCGAGTTCGTTTTGGTTGTTTCTCTGACTTATGAAGTAGAACAGTGTTTTGAAGTAAACATCTAATACGATTCTTTCGACTCTTTGAACGAAAGTGGGCTTTGTTCCTCCTCCCAAAAAGTGGAAGGGTACGAATGATGGATTATTTGGAATTCCAAACCTATTGTAGTGCCATGGCATTAAAATATGCGAGGTGATATCGACTACGGGTGCTCGTAATTTGTACGCAATACCTAGAGCACAATCACTATTAAACTGTTCAACTACTATAACATCGAACCTTTGCTTTCTTTCAATTAAATCTCTCACACCTTTGTTTGCTAACAGCACTTCGCAATTCTCTTTTCCTGATCTCGTTAATATAACACCATTGCTTAGTAAAGTAAAATATGATCTGTGAAAAGATCGGTCATCTTCCAAGATTTTGATGCTTCCAGCTAGACTTATGTCATGGTAGTTTTTGCTTGGATTGGCCTCCGGAAAGTGTGATATTACGGTTACATTGTGCCCTCGTCGCACTAGTTCTTGAATATACACTTTAAACACAAAGAAATGACTTTTTCCATGATATGGCAGTATTGTTAGAATATTTAATCCATTCACCGTATTGATTAAAATGAAAAGTAACGTGTTTATTTTGATAAGGTAGTTCATAGCTCCTGCTATTCGAATTTCGAATAGCACGAGGCGCAAGTACAGTGGTCCGCGCGCTACTGGCTATTGAATTTTGGTCTATGAGTCGGATACACCACGACCTTCACCGATCTGTTAACCAGATGAAACGTATTTTTTACTAGAGGACGCCCGCGACTTCGTTCGCGTGGCATAAGTTTTTTAATTCATAAAAAGTACCTACTCCTTCATTTCCGGGATAAAAAGAAGCCTATGTATGTATAAAAAAATGCTTCATTTGGTTAACAGATCGTGGTGTATCCGGCTCTCGTATACCATCTAGACTATACCTAAATTTGTATACTCTCATTTTTATTTTGTAGTTTTCAAATCTATTTGATAGCGACGTGCATACGTAATTATTATTGTGCTGGTCATTTGTGTTTGTTTTATAAAGTCACGTGGATAAGCTTTATCATGATAAAATGAAATTATTAGCTGTAAGATGGTAGGTAATAGAAACTTGATAGGTGTAGGTTGGTATTTTTATTTTGTTGTTAACAGTAGATTAAGTGAATGTTATTCCATATAATATAAAAAGTAGATATTCTATATAAAGTAATAATTTAATTAACCTTAAGTTTTTCTCTTTTTACACCGATAACATATCCACCAAATATTTTTTTCGCTACAAAGCGTATCACATAATTCAATAACACTAAACAAAATACAAAAAACACAATTAAAACTGTCAAAACATCTAAACACAGATATTGATAAAGAGGAACATCGGCGGCCGGAGATCTAAAGGTGAAGTTACGGTATTTCGCCGCAAATTCGGTCCAGAAGACTGCGCTATCCATTGCTTTTATTGGTCGATCATGCCACGCTTTGGATAACTGCTTTACTTTTTGTCGAAATCTATAAATAAATAAATTTTAATGAAAAACAGTAAAGAAGAAATTCTTACTAGTATTATTAATGTAAAATTGATGTTTGTAAGTTTGGATGTTTGTTACTCCTTCACGCCACAGCGAGTAGCGACTGAATCAATTTGAGTGTTATTTGGATTGAAGATAGCTTATAACCTGAATTAGCATATAGGCTACATTTTATTAACCTTGATTCACACAGACGAAGTCGCGGGCATCATTTATTTCTCTTCGAGGAATATATTATTATGGTCCTGACGGAAGACAACTTTATCGTAAATCTCAATATAACATTAATAAGTGAAATAAAGCAATAATAAGTACCTACTAAAATATTAAATTAAAACTAAACTATGACATACATTAAATCTGCGCTGCAATGAAGCAATAAGTATGCCCAGAAAGTTGGCTGCGTTACCCCGCTGAACAGCTTAACTTATATTATGTTAATCTAGGTAACTGCCAGCCTTCCGGTCACCTGTGGACTCTGTGAGACGAGAAGATGGATCCTTAAAAAAGGATCTAGCATCTTCGCCCCGCAACCTCAAAGCTTCAACACCAATTAAAGGCACAAAAATGAAATGATGTTCTATATATATTTACATAGACTGCTCTTGGCTCTTATATTTTATTATCTTGAGTTTTACTTTACTTATAATTTAATTATTTAAATTTTTAGTACAAATGTAAAAAAATTGTCACTAGCCACTAGTAATCATCAAATGGATAGGTATACTTACGCAGGATCTAGAACAGTTTGAAATGTATCTAGCAGATAATCTTTAGTTAAAAAATCTAAGGACATTTTAACACCAAGACCACTTTCTTCAATTGCTGCGGCATTTGTGTATTGGTCTCCATATATAGGCATTCCTATTACTGGCACGCCGTGATAAATCGCTTCTGTTGTTCCTAAAAGTCCACAGTGTGAAAAGAACGCTAGGACTTTCGGATTAGCTGAAATATAAGTTACCAATTCAAATTTAAATCAGCCTAAAATTAAACAAATTGATTTGGTAAGCAAAGAAATAAGTATATGTAGTATACTATAGTAGAGTTTGCGTTAAGTTTTGACAAATAATTTTATAATTACACTGTTATGTACAAGGATAAATGCACAAGTGTCTTACCCTAATACTATGAATGAAACTGATAAAATATAGCTTAAGCAATACACAGCATACCGATTCTTACCTAAAATGTCATTTTGAGGCAACCACTTTGACAAGAAAATATTTGTCGGGTTTCCTGGCAGAGAATTTTTATTCCATCTCCAAATAACACGTTGCGGTAATTCGGCAAGGGCGTTTATGATATGCTGTAATTTGTCTTTTGGCATCGAGGCAGCGTTTAATATTGTTCCGAAACTGATATAAATGACTCCGTGCTCGGACTTTTCGATGAATTTTCTCAAATCCTGTAAAATTAAGAAGAATGAGAAACATTTGTAATCTTCAAGCTCCATGAGATATTTTTGTGGCGGTAATTTATAAACCGTTAGTTGAGTTGGTAATATTATTAGATGTACTCACATCGGGCAAAGGTTTAGGCTTGGCTACGTGATAGCCTCCGACTTCTATAACATTGGGTGGTGCTAGTGTCGAACCAGTTAACATCAAGTTTTGATACACGAGCACCAGTTTAATATCTTTAGCCAACTCTGCTAGAGGAGGTATATCATCAAAATGTTCTTGTATAACATTCTGCTCTAACCCATGAGTAATGTATTCGTGGACGAAATTTATATGCTGATATAAAATAGTTCTCATAATTCTATCAAAGAACGTAGGTTTCGTTCCACCTTTTAAGAAATCGAACATAACGTAAGAAGGATTGAATGGAACACCGAATCTTCTGTAATGCCAAGGTAAGAGCATATGCGAGGTTATACCAATTACCGGTGCGTCCAGCTTGTGAGCTATTGCTAAAGCACAATCACTGTTAAATTGCTCCACAACAACCAAATCGAATTTTGTTTGTGACTCCAGCAGATTTTCAACATTTTCATCTTCAAGTAAAAGCTTACAACAGATCGGTCCCCCGAGAGCATGGACAAGAGTGAGTGAAAGATAAATTGTAAAAGCTGAACTTGTAATTGGGTGGCTTGGTTGTAAATCTTGTAATGCCTTGTTTAAGCCTATGTCATGATAATTTGGTATGGGTTCAGTTTGGGGGTGATAGGATATTACTGTTACATTGTGGCCTCGATCTGCTAACTCCTTCAAATATGGTGCAAACACAAAGAAATGGCTCTTTGCTGGAATTGGAAAAATCCCCAAAATATTTAATGACTTCACTTCAACACAAATACTTGTAACTATAAACAACACTATTGTAACTAAAAATAACTTCACTGACATCATAAGATCTATTATGATTTGTTTCCTTATTAAGATTTATATATATACGTTTGTTTCATTCACACATAATTGTGGTAAGTATTGGTACCTACAATATCTCGACTAACTCTAAACTTTTATATTTAAATTGCTTAAATTATTGGATCGACTTATGATAGCTTTATACTTATCTAGTATGGCGCGTGGGTGTGCGAATGATTAATCGTTAAAAAGATAAAAAATACCTTCCGCGTAGATTTTGATTTAATTTGATTAGTTTGAAAGCTGTTTATATACCCGTAGGTAAGTATAGAAATCCCCAAAATATGACTTCACTGTAATTCATATCGACACAACCACTTAGAACTATAAACATCACCGTTCTAACTTCTAACTAAAATAGCATCACAGCCATCGTAAAAAAGTTTGTTTCTTTAGCACATGATGTTGTTTCTTTAACTTGACCAACTTATAAACAGGTTATTTTCTTTTTTGGAATGATACCACATTTGATAATTATTAAAAATAATATAGAACGGCGGCCGGCTTATGATAACGAATCCCGTTGGTTAAGTAGACAGATAAAAAAATCCTATTAGATTATGGTTTTATTATTACCTAGGTTAAAAATTAAAATCTTATTTAATATGGTAGACTGACACTTACTGCTTACTTTTTAGGGTACCAAACGCAAGGAGCACCTGGAATCCTTACGATGCTCCTTGCGACTATGTCCGTCTGTCTGTCTGTCACATTTACATATTTCAATAACTCCTAATGCTACTAAATTGAAACTTGGAATTATTTTGAATAATGCATGCTTAAACTAGTATTTCTGAATTAAGATATAAATTATGAAGAATTCAAAGTATAAATTACAATTAAGAAAACGAGCTGGAAGGGTTCAAAATGGATTGACAGAATTCAAAATGGATTTGTGTTTTGTATTTATTTTTAAGCCCCTTATGTTGAGACCAAAGTAACAACCTAGTTTTGCCTGTCCTATAAAAACCGGCCAAGTGCGAGTGGACTCGCGCACCGAGGGTTCCGTACAAACCTGTCAAACCCCCGATTTTCCCCCTTTTTTAATTAAACTAAAAATAATTTTCGATTTTTTTTTATTTTAATGATGTTAGGCCACTATTATATACAACTACTCCAAATTTCATGTCGATAGCTTTAATAGTTACTGAAATAATCGACTGTGACAGACGGACGGACGGACGGACGGAGAAAGTCGCACCATAAGGGTTCCATTTTTACCATTTTGGTACGGAACCCTAATAAAAAGGATGAGTATAAATAAATAAAACAACTGAAATAAATCAATAATGCTACGCGATTTATGTAATTATTTTAACTTAATATTTCACATACCCGATCGTACTAGGCAATAAATATGCACATTGCACAGATCATGTTAAGCAATTATACTGAAGCGGTTAGTGAACTTATACCTATACTTATACTTATCACCTAGGGCTATCTGATCAAACACTGCACAAGCTTTATATTTTAAACCAATACAAATGAGAAAGGTTAACCCTGTAACAACTTGTTTTAAAAGACTACAATGTGGATAATGTTGAAAATTTAGTGACTGTATTTCAAGGTTGTCATTTTAATGAAGTTCTTACCAAAGGACAACTGCGATTATGAACTCAATAATTTTTATACCCTTTTTATCATATTAACATTAACTCAGACAGCCAGGCTGTTCTCAAAGCCCTGGCTAGCTCCTCGACAACCTCCCAACTTATACAGGAGTGCCACAAATTCCTGGAAACACTCGCCGCTTCCAATGAAATCACCGTTCGGTGGATCAAAGGACACGATGGGGATCCAGGTAACGAAGCAGCAGACGCTAGCACGTAAGGCTACGACGCTGACGTACAACGTAGCACGGCCCGAACCAATCGTGCCCATACCTTTCAGTGAGTACAAAACCTGGTTGCATGAACTAACACTCAAAGAGCATTCCCGACTGTGGACGAATGACTGTAAACAAACCAGGGAGGCATTCCCTAACATCGACAAACGTTTTACACACAAACTAATCCGCCTGGATAGAGGTAAACTCAGGAAGGTGGTGGGACTTATAATAGGGCACAGCCCATTAAACAAACACCTCTTTGTTATAGGCGTCACCGACAGCCCTCTGTGCAGAGCCTGCATGGAGACAGACGAAACGCCGACGCATGCATGTGTTGTTAGAATGCACAGGCGTCACAGACCAACGAGAGCGACACCTTAGATCCCCAACCTCGCTCCAAGAGGCCCTAGACAACCTGGGCGGTCTTCTAGGCTTCTGGAGCGAGCTCGGATGATTGGAGTGAAAACTCCTGCGGGGAGGGCAACACACGCACAACAGACTTCCAGCTGGAGGTTTAAGTGCGGAAACCTGCCCAGCAGAAAGAAAGAAAGAAAATATCATATTATTGTATTACTCGCTGCGTTTTCCTTCGATTAAAATCAGCGATAACTGGCAACCGCTAAAATGGATAACGGCGAAGCAATTATATTCTTAACTAACTGATGCCCGCGACTTCGTCCGTGTGAATTGAGATTTTTTTTGGTTCCCGCGGGGACTCTTTAATATGTATAATCTTTCTCCGGGATAAAAAAGTAGCTTGTATGTGTTATTCCAGAATATAATCAATAAGTATCTGTGCAAATTTCATCCTGATCCGTTCAGCCGTTCTGGCGTGATTGAGTAACTAGGTAACAAACATCCATCCATCCAAACTTTCGCATTAATTAAAATCGATACTTATATATTATAAATGCGAAAGTATGGATGGATGGATGGATGTTTGTTACTCAATGACGCCAGAACGCCTGTGCCAAATTTCATGCAGATCTGCAGCATGAAATTGGGCACAGAGATAGAATAAAGTCTGGATTAGCACATAGGCTACTTAGTTATCCCAGAAAATTACGGGACTAACCTCAATCCACACATCAGCTAGTATTAGTATAAGCTTAGGTATTGAACTTGGCTCCAATTTTCAAATTTATGTTTTTGATGAAATAATATATAAATTACGACTTTGTCCTACTGATTTATACATAGTCATCATATTTACTACCTAACTCAGTCACGGATTTTATAACTCACCAATATTTTACGTTTTAAAACTTCAACATACCTATGTTTCTTAAAAAAAATACATCACTACTTATTATTGTTAAGTATGTGAAATTATATGTGATATTATATTGTATTCTTTTATCATTAAAATAGCCGTTTTCTTTTTCCAATTTCCAAAAGCAACTTCAATTCGGCGTAGAATAATATTTTTTGTTTCGTACTTTTCCAACCAAAATAAATTAGCTGATGATTATTAAGAATGAAATCACATCAGAAACAATGCATCGACAAAATATACAAACCAACTTATATTCAACTATTCTAATTTAGATTTTATTGATTTTGAAAACAAAGATTTTAACACGAAAATGATTCCAGAAGACATTAGTACAAAAACGCCTAAGATATCCAAACAGAGGTACTGGATTAGTGGGACGTCGGCTGCAGCTGCTCTGAAGGTGAAGTTTTTATGGTGAGCAGCAAATTCTGTCCAATAGATGGCGCTATCAATTGGTGGAATGGGTCTATCCCGCCAGGCCTTTGATAGCGTATTTACACGGGCTCGGAATCTGAAATGAGAAAGCGGTAAATAAATAGACGCTTTGAAAAAAAATCTTGCAAGCGTCGCCAAGAAGCTTCTTTCCTCAAAAATCTTTGGAATGCCCCAGAAGCTGAAGACCGAAGTCATTGCCAGACGTTTTAACCTACGGCTTCAAAAGTGACCAACCATGGGCCTGATAAAAATCTAAAAACCTTATCAGGCGATGGGGAAAGCAGAAGGGATATCTACGTGACCAAATCAGAAATGAGGAGATAGGTACCAAGCAAATCCAGAGTATGCGACGCAAGTAAGGGAAGGTAAGAGACGCATACATTGCTCGAAAAACCGAGATAAATGGTAACTCCGCAACGGAAAATGGAGCAGCGTGGGGTCATCCCTCCTGGTTGAAAGCTAAAAGATAATATCATATAAAGATATGAAGCTAGTTGCTGTGAGCCATTGACAAAGACAAAACGGTGTTCAATGAAAAATTGAAAACTGAAGCAAGTCATCATGTTCAGGTTGTGAACGGTTGAAACAACGACGACTAAGCAAGCGAGAGACAGACCTTATGTCATTCCGGTTCAACTTATACCCTTTCAATGAATTACAGAGTCTCATCACACGACGAACACGACGCAAAACCGGCTTGAACCGGTCAGAAAAAGCTTTATCACCCGACTGTGACCCGACTGCTACCAACGCGGAAACAACGTTTTGCCCTTGCCGCGTGTTCTCTCTTAATGCCGTATACATAAAGCTCACATAAAGCTTTTCTGACCGGCTTAAGCCGGTTCCGCGTCGATAGGTTTGGTGGGGACCCTTAATCGTAGACTAGGTTAATTATTTTAGTGGCGTTCGCGGTTGATCCCACAATGTTGGTCAACTATTTGATTTGATATTGTTTTCTTGTAAGCTCCAAGAAAACATAGATTTGTTCAAAATTGTGTCTATGCACAACCGATTAAAATCGAAAGAAATTTTATTTAACAAAACACAAATCTTTGCTAAAAATATATGTTTGTATTTGAACAAATCTTACTCAGGATCTAGCACTGTTTTGAATTTCTCCGTGAGCTTTTCAGTGGTAAGTTCGGTTATTTGGATTTGAACTCCAAGGCCACTCTCCTCTACGGCGGCGGCGTATGTTGGCTGGCCTCCGAATATTGGCATTCCTACCATGGGTACTCCGTGATACATTGCTTCTGTAGTTCCCAAAAGCCCGCAGTGTGAGAAGAAAGCCAAAACTTTGGGATGCGCTGCAATAAAAAAATTCGTACCCGTTTATACAATTTTTATTCTACTATTATTACAAATTATGAGGAAGTGTTTTTGTAAGTTCTTAATGCCGTGATGGAACAACAGTTCGACATTATTTTAAATGTTTTGCATGAATATAGTTAAAGACCTGAGGAGGGACAGATACTTTTTATCCAGGAAAACAAAGGTTTTAAAACCTAAGTTCATGCAAATGAAGACACGGTCATCATCAGCTAGTAGTTACCCATGAAAATATATGTGAACACTTTAAATATCTAGGTAATTGTTATCTCTAATACAGAAGCAGCTTTAATTAATACTCACCTAAAATATCATTTTGAGGGAGCCACTTCGATAAGTAAATGTTTTTCGGGTTGCCAGGCAAGGTATTTTCTTCCCATTTCCAGATAACTCTTTGAGGAAACTTCGCAAGTGCTCCTATTATTGCCTCTAGTTTGTCCTTAGGTGTCGAAGCGGCTTTCAGCATAGATCCAAAACTAACGTAAATTACCCCGTGTTCCGATTCATCGATAAACTTCCTTAGCTCCTGAAAATCATTATGAAAATGCTTTTCGAATGACCTGAACATATTATATTTGTATTTTTGGACTAACTTAGCCTATCCTATCGTGGTTTTTATACTTCGTGAATGCAAACATAAAACCTACTTATGCATACTCTAGGTCTAGATCATGATGATTTTCAAATTTTCAACATGAAACGTAGGTACCTACCTACTCTTTCTAGAAATCACAAATAAATAAATGGGTTTGATCATACTTTATATAAATTCTGTGGTTATGATACTTCATGATACCGTTTTTAATACTGACCTCGGGTAAAGGCTTCGGTTTCGCCACATGATATCCATTAACCTCTATCACATTAGCAGGGTATAAATAGGACCGAAACAGCATAATGTTTGTATATATGATCATGAACTTCATTTCCTTTGCCAATTGTTCAAGAGGTGGTACATCATCGAAATATTGAGCCAACGTATTCTGGTCTATTCTTTGACTCATATATTTGAACAGAACATTTAAATACACATAAAATAGCGTTCTCTCCACTCGTTGATACAATGTAGGTTTAGATCCTCCCTCCAAAAATGAAAGAGGCACAAACGATGGGTTGTATGGTATGCCAAATCTTTTGTAATGCCAAGGCAATATTAAATGTGATGTGATACCAACAACTGGAGCTCCTAATTTGTAAGCTAACCCTAGGGAACAGTCACTATTGAACTGCTCTATCACTACAACGTCGAAATTAGCCTTTGCCTTCCAAAGGTTTTGCACATTTTCATCCCCTAGCAATGTCCTGCAATTTTCTGTTCCAGAATTGACCATGAAGAGTGTGATTTTTATGATGCTCCAGAACGATCTTTCTATTTCAAACACATCTTGAAGGATCTCCGATTTTCCGGCCAAACTTATGTCATGATAATTTTTTAGGGGTTCCTTTCGCGGAAAATATGATACGACGGTCACATTGTGGCCTCTGTGTGCCAACTCCTCGAGATAAGTCTGGAATACGAAAAAGTGACTTTTCCCCTGATACGGAAACAAGCCGAGTATATTTAATGTTTGCACTTCATTGATTTGCGTATATAAACTTAATAAACTAAGAATTAAAATAAAGTTGACCGTCATTCTTGATCGCGTATTATCGCGTCCGCAGCACAATGGAGACTGTATGTACCTGCACGTATTAAATTTCAATAATTAAATGACATGATATACGAATGATTTAAGAAAATAGATAAACTCATGAAGTCTTGTTCTGCGTGAATTTTATGTATATATTAATTATTATGTTACAGTCAAAAGCCGAAACACTGGCGAACGAAGTTTGCCCATAATCCTTAGAAAGGATTACTCAAATTAATAGGCAAGTTAAGTTCTGAAACAAGCTGATCACAATCCTTAATAATATGGATGTATGGATGTTTATTACTCTTTCACGCCAGAACGGCTGAACGGATCTGGATGAAATTTGGCACATAGATAGATTATAGTCTGAAGTAACACATTCAAGAAGAAAAGTGATTGTCATAATGTCAATACTAGAAATAAAAATAAACTTCTAATGCCTGCTTCTAGGCTTAGTAAAACTAGCAATTCATTTGTTGGAAAGAGTGTCCGCTTCTACAATAAGCTCCCAGAAGATGTCTCTGAATAAGTTCAAAGTTAATGTAAAACGTAAACTCATTGAAAAATCTTATTACCATGTGAAAGATTACTTCAATGACAAGGAAGCTTGGCAATAATTTGCTCTAATGGCTCTGATAGTTCCTTAGTTAAGATGATTTGTGAGATGGTGATAATGAAAAAAAAAACCCGGCTGAGTTTGTTGTGGGCTCTTCTCAGACCAGGGCGCGTTTGGAACCCTCGTAGCTTTAGTTTTAAGTTACCGTAACTGATTATCACCATCATATTTTTATGTTAAATCAGCGTTGGGGCACCTGGTACCTCAGATGTGCGCCATTATAGTGGGTTCGTGTCTGAGAGGCCCGGAGTCCCAACAAAAGCTGAGTGGCTTACCTGTTTGTTGCACTGCTGTACAATACAGTTGATTTTGTATGTAAGTGTTTAGTTTAAGTTTATTTCTGTGCAGTGCCTCAAATAAAGATTTTTCTTTCTTTCTTTCTATATTTTTATGTAACTGGACGTCAATAAGTGTAGTGTACCTACCTAAATTGAATAAATATTTATGACTTATGAATCCTAAGACCTGGAAATTCCACTATTTCATGAGTCATGGGTCACTGACCGCTTCCGAAATAACATTGTAGGTATAGGTGTTTTTTTTTTTTTTTAATGTAATACAGTACACCTCTAACATGGTCAGAGCCTTTTTAATATGGACCGATCCGATAATTTTGCCAAAGATAGCCCTTATATTCATACTGACCGGGAAAGTGATAACTGATTAGTCATGCAGTTTTATTTACACTGCCCACTGGATACGGGCGTTATGCATACAGACCGGTCATTAATCATAGTGACCGCACTTGTCAAGTTGCCCGTAACATAGACCTTTTACTAAATAGATTGATAGTAAAATTCTATAATAGAATAGATATTATTAACCATTAGGTATTATATTACCTAAAATAGCAGACAAGTTTTTTAGAGTCCTCGAAATTATTTTTATCCTCGATGTTTTCGACTAAATTTATTTATCTAAATATACCTAAGTAGTTACTTATCACACTAATATTATAAAGGAGAAAGTTTTAATGTGTGTGTATGTTTGTAACTCTTTCACGGAAAAAATACTAGACGGATTTGGCTGCAATTTGGAATGGAGATAGATTATACCCTGAATTAACACATACCTACACATAACACAGGCTACTTTTATCCCGGAAAATTAAAGAGTTCCCGCGGGAATCAAAAAACCACATTCCACGCGGCCGAAGAGGAGGGAATACGCTATTATTCTTATAGGTATGTTCGTTACAATAATTTTTGTTATGACTTATGACTGCCTTTAATTTTGAGGAAGGTGTCTTGGAGCATACAACCAACCCATTCGACCATCCTGGCGCAGTAGTAAGCGCTGTGGTCTTATAGTGGGAGACACGGGTTCACATTCCGGCTTGGTCAATTTTTGAATTCTCTCTGGTCTGGTCTGGTTGGAGGCTTCGGCCGTGGCTAGTTACCACCCTACCGACAAAGACTTGCCGTCAAGTGATTTAGCGTTCTGGTACGATGCCGTGTAGAAACCGATTAGGGGTAGGTATGGGTATAATATTATAACTGTCATGTCCCTAACAGGTTAGCCCGCTACTACCTTAGACTGCATCATCACTTAAGTACCATCAGGTGAGTTTGCAGTCAAGGGCTGCCTTGTAGTCAACGACCTCAATTTACATAGATGGGCAAAGAACAAAAAACAAAGAATGTGGACCTATTTTACTAACGCCATCTAGCCTGAAAAGCGGGACAGCGCTATGGCGGGGCGACAGGCTTATACAGGTGTAGAGCGTACTCTACAGGTCGGACGCCCAATTTTTTTCTATGAAAGGGCCCATCTAGTACCTACATATATATATATACATATCGATGCTTGTAGTGGAAAGTAAAAAAAAAAAAATTAGCTGTAGTCTCTAGAAAATAGTTTGGAGGCATGTGATAAAGAACCATCGTGTCTGACTGCAGCTAGGATAAAGATAAAGATACAGTAACAAAACATCGTTATATTTATTAATAAATACTTAAATCAAGTTACCAGTCAAGTCACACTTACATTTTCGTACCTATAACTACGGTTAATCTAAGTAAGTACGAAAAAAAGATATTTTTGTACAAAGCCGCTGCCAACATTTGGCAACTGAAAAGTACAAAACAAAGAAACTATTCTTTCTAAACTAAACTTTCTATTCACAGAAAAACGAACTTAAATCAATTGAAATCAATTTGATAGCGTCTTATTCATAAATATACTTAAACATATTTTTTATTCAAACTTAACATTTTTCTGTCTTCTTTCTTGAGTTAATTCCTCAGTCAGTGGTTCATTCTGACAACAGCAACAGCAGCATACGCTCAATATTTTATACAGAACGTACAGAAGAATGTACGCTACAAGACCTACAAATGCCAAAACATCCACTTGCATTTGCTGGTACCACGGAACATATGCAGATGCCGCCACTAAGTTCGGCGCTCCGTTGTACCGCGCTACATATTCGATCCAATAGATGGCGCTCTCGAGAGGGGACATTGGACGGTCGTGCCAAATTCGAGAAACGAGCTTTGCGTGTTGTTGCCACCTGAAATAATAAAATATAAAAAGCTTTAAATAGGCACTTGCCTGTTGACTTTAACGTGATTAGGCTATAAAAGAGCTATTACTTATTAAGAGAACTTAAGTACCTTCAAGGCAAGAGTGAATAGGCATCTTCTAGGCGGGCGCGCTTCAACCTAGACCTCATCATTGCTTTGTATTAAGCGTGATTGTCGTCAAGCGCAAGCCTATCTTGTAATAAAAAAAAAAAAAAATCAAAGGTAATAAAAACGTGAACAACTGTCTCATTCTATCTCAGACAATAGGTAGGTATTTTTGGAGGCCTTTTCATTCTTCTACAGACCACTTCAAATTATTGTGCAACTAAAATCATAATTTTATTTTTATCGGGCAACTATTCAAACTTAGATAAACCACATTTGGGTTGATGCCTTATTAGGTACAATCGATTCGGACTACCGCAGTATTCATGATTTAGTTCTCTGAATAAGTTCAAAGTTAATGTAAAACGTAAACTCATTGGAAAATCCTATTACCATGTGAAGGATTACTTAAATGACAAGGAAGCTTGGCAATAATTTGCTCTAATGGCTCTGATAGTTCCTTAGTTAAGATGATTTGTGAGATGGTGATAATGAAAAAAAATAAAAAACCCCAGCTGAGTTTGTTGTGGGCTCTTCTCAGACCTGGGCGCGTTTGGAACCCTCGTAGCTTTAGTTTTAAGATACCGTAACAGATTATCACCATCATATCTTTATTTTTATGTAACTGGACGTCAATAAGTGTAGTGTACCTACCTAAATTGAATAAATATTTATGATTATGATTATGATTATGATTACATGATTTCAGTTATTGAAATAAGAAAATATAATGACAAAAGTAGGTACTTCATTTCAATCCTAAAGACTGTTTCCTCGCAAATGATTTCAATTTTATCAAACACCTCATCCGATCTATAGGTTTTCTTCCGTTGGAATTCTTATTATTCCAGAATAAGAAGTAGCCTAGGTCTCTCCGGGAGCCCAGCTATCTCTATACAAAATTTCGTCAAATTGAAAGAAAGAAAAACATTTATTGACAGCAATCGATTAAACAGATAGGTACTTACTGATTTTTTGTAATTTTTTGTAATTTGTAACTAACGCTAACCTAAGTATTAATGGTAACTGTTTACCATTTATTGCATTGTATCATATTATTATGGTTTCCAAACTTTTAACATTTTATTGGAGAGAAACCAAAATTATTCGGGTTACCTCAATGCGCATAGGTAAAACGGTAAGGAATAATATGGGAACAAGCACTAAGCTGGATTTTCTAGCGCGATTTACGAGTAAGAACTAAGAATATCTACGCCACGAACGAGGAAATGGATACTGTTCTCGCTCTGATTTGTAACTGGTCCAGCAGATTTCACTGTCCGAACGTATTGCCTCTTGTGAACCTCTTGTGTGAGCTACGGGTTCATAGAAAATACGACTGTGAGAAAATATGCTATAGAGCGAAAACACACGGGACAAAAAATTGTCTGGCGCACAAAAAATCCGCGTCATTTACTTTATATGGAGCGCACTCACTACCGCGACAGGACAAAACTTCGCTTCTTTCCGTTGGAAATGTTTTACTCCGCCTGGTCCTTGGTATGTTTTCGCTAGATCTTAATCCATTAGGCTATTAATATCTTTAATTTAGTCCTTTATTCAGGTTTTGTTATTAAGGTCTAAAGTCAATATTATTTAATCTGTTATTAATGTCGAGTCTGTTAGGCGTTAGCCCACCCAAGAATTCTCTAAAAATATTTATCAAGTAGCATTTCAGACATAAAATTATAGGGTTTGTGACCCCTATTTGCTTCGCGCTTTTTATAACTTTGAATGGAGCTTTAAGCTTATTTCTAACGGCCATAGAAACTAAAAACAAGTCATTATAGTTAGCTATTTTCGTTTTATCTTTCAACACTCACGGGGGCGTGGAAAGTATTCGTGAAGTGTTATATCAAAGCCTTATAAGAGTATTTGCAAGTGCCTACTTGTGTCCTAACACGTTACTTTACACTTTCATGCTTAAGTCACACTTGTCTATGGAAAAGTAAGTACCCTGTTTTTTCACATAATAATTAAATACAGGCTTTAGGACAGTTTAATTTAGCTCCTGTATTTATACTGAGTTAGTTAGCCAAAACACACTAAGTCGCCGTGGTGGATTATTGCCAAAACCCTTCTCATTTTGGGAGGAGACTTGTGTTCAGTAAGTAGTGAGCCGGGGATGGTTGTAATGGTAGTGTCGGTATACTGACTCAGTAGCTGATAATCATAATCAGTTATGCGTATACACATCATAGGTATACACGCACAAAGATCATGTCATACACAGATACGTGATCATGTGTAGCAAACATGTGATAGTGATGATAATAGTTTCGGCTTCCTATCCGAGGGGTTCGAATGCCAGGCACGTCATTATTGCACCTCATCATCATTATTTACATACATCATTATTTTGTGGTTGTACCTATGTACCTACTACCTACTTCGTGGTCTTCAATAAGTTTTTGCTCGTTTGTTATCTCATACTCACATTGGATCTAAAACTTCATTGATCGCATCTAACAGCAATTCTCTTCGCAAGCTGTCGTAGGTGACAACAGTTGCCACTCCTACGTCTACCAGGGCAGCAGCGTTGCCGTACTGGTCTCCGAACAGGGGTATGGCTACGACTGGTATGCCAACATCCAACGCTTCTATGGTGCTGAGTATTCCAGCGTGCGAGACGAAAGCTTTCACGTTGTCGTGCTCTGGAAATGAGTTAAAACTGGTTTATATCTCCGCTCATATCTTAAAATACTTATTATAATTAAAAAATAGTGGCTTTTAATGACATAGATCATTCACGCGCATCTCTAATATAAAAAAAGAAAAGCTTACGACAAATTAAGTAGATATTGTATGTTACATATTATTTATGGATTAGATTATAAAGTATTGTATGAAACTCTACATAACTGGGTATTAAAACACTCGTGTGATACTATTACAAACCTCGCTTTACGGTTTTTAAACTCACACTCATGTCTTAATAACCCCTAATGAGCAACCATTTCATACACTACTATTAATAATAATGATAATAAAACCTATATAATCAATAGTCTATATTTTCGTCAAATCCTAGTTCCTACTAATACTTAATATAAAAAAAGGTGAAAGTTTGGATGTTCGTAACTCCTCCACGCCACAACGACTTAATCGATTTAGCAGATTTTTGGTTGGCTAACTTACTTAATATATATATATTAATTATTTATACTTTATTGTACAAAAAAAAAAAATTATGATATTGGATAAAACGTACAAAAAAAAAAAAGTTATAATATATAGTTTTAGAGGTAGGCTAAAATAAATAAATAAAAATAACTTAATATAGGTACCCTGAACATATAGGCTTAGAAATTTTGTCTCGGAAAATGAAAGAGTTCCCGTGGGAATCAAAACCCTAAATCCACGCGGACGAAGTAGCGGCACACAATAGGTAATAGTTCTGTGGTAATAGTATGGTAGGGCATCATCTAGATTCTAGAGTAGACTAATATCATACTATTACCTATTCTGTGCTAATATTATTAAGTATGCAGACGGTCATTCGAATGCGTTTCCATGCCGCGTTAATCGTTATAAAAATTGCTAGTATGTTACTTTCACTACGAAAAGTAGGTACGTACCTATTCAAATACTTTCTGAAGGGAAAGTTGTAGCGCTAGGTATGGAAACTGAGACTTGCGACTGTCCGTCTGATGACGATAACAGAATAGATATGAAATGAAAATTTATTTGGAAATGAAATGAAAAGTAAATTTAATTTTTAATTTACATTACTTGCTACTTTTTCGCAAACATTACTTAACTAGTAAAAAGATTTTGTTCGTCCTTAGGTAGGTATACAGTTCTAGAAAAAAATGAAGTTTATAAAAACTAGTTAGAATTCATACCACCGTTCTACCACATAACAGCAAGAAACCGTTTGCGTTGGCATCCTTATGTGGTTGAAGTCCAGTCAGCTCGAACGAAACGGTTCTGCTCTACGTTTCTGATTCGAACCGCCAGGATGTGGAATGCCCTTCCAGCGCATGTATTCCCTGCCACGTATAGCTTAAGTACCTTCAAGGCGAGAGTGAATAGGCATCTACATCATACTTCTAGGCGGGCGCGCTTCAACCTAGACCTCATCATCGCTTTGTATTAAGCGTGATTGCCGTCAAGCGCAAGCCTATCAAGTATAAAAAAAATATACTTATACATAATTATAGTTTAAAAATTATTATAGTTACATATAGTTATGTAGAATAACTTAAACCAAAAAGGTAAAAATGATTATTATTTCAGGTATTTCGAAACTCACTTAGGATATCATACTGTGGCAGCCATTTCATAGTCATAATGTTTCTTGGCAGATTCTCCAAATTGGGTCCATCCCACTTCCAAAGCACTCTATGGGGCAATCTTCTGAATGTTGTGACCAGCTCGTTTAACTTTTCTATGGGCAGTGTTGAGTCCTTGACTGTTGAGCCTAAGTTTACGTATATCACGCCGTGTTCTGCCTCGTTTATGAATCGCTCGATTTCCTGAAATATTTTAGTTTGATGAATTAAGATTTGAAAGATCAAAGGTTATTTTATTTACGTAAATATTTAAACTACTCAATGTAAATACTCAAATATTTTTTTGTACTGTAAATTGTAGATACTTAATGTTGTCCTTGAATAAATATAATATTAATTCTTCAATAAAAATATCTTAATAAAAATAGAAATTTATCGTAGATTTTTTTATATTTGCAAGGTATTTACTGCAATAAAGTGTTTACTGAAGAATTATACACTTTTTAGGGTTTCGTACCTCAATAAGAATAGATAGTAGGTAGATTTTTTGTTTCAGTTGCTGCAGGTATTCTTCAGTATTTTTTTTTTTGCAAAAAGGCTTGATGTTTTTAGCCTCGCAGGCTTTTAATTTTGTATTTCAATTTTGAAGATAGGTATTTATTTTAAGTAAAACAATACAAAAAGCAATTCATCATTTTCTCAGCGCTCTTAACAAACAATGGTCGAATTTCAATGGCTTCAAACTTGTTTGCAATGATAAGCGACCGGTAAATTATACACTATATTCAACTTCGTTCGATATAAATGCAATTAGGAAACTGCTGACGGTAAGCTTTTGTTGAAGATATAAGTATACTAGGTAAGTAGGTACGTCATATAACATGTCCTACACCATAATAATATCAATATTAGGTACCTATCATAACAGCATAAATACAGTTTTTGTCATATAAATATTATATACAATATATTATAAGTATGCTTCAATAATTATTGTAAACGAAACCAAGACAAACAAAAACAGGGTTGCTTTTTCAGCTGAAAAGTTGGCAAACAAACGAAAATAATATGTGGATGTCATTTTGGATCGTAGTCGTACCGCGCTATCTATCCTATTCACCCCTATTTATTAAAAGTTACAATCTGACTTTATAAAAAACTAGTATGGCGCGTGGGTGCGCGGCCCGCTAGCGGACCGCGTAGTGGACCGCGTGACCCACTGTGATCCACTGTCTACTTTACTCGCTGTCCTACTACCCTGTTTGACGACCTCCGTGGCGCAGCGTTGAGCGCTGTTAAATTTACGTGCGGAGGTCCCGGGTTCGATCCCCGGCAGGGTTTGGAAAATTTATAATTTCCCTGGTCTGGCTGGTGGGAGGCTTCGGCCATGGCTAGTTACCACCCTGCCGGCAAAGTCGTGCCGCCAAGCGATTTAGCGTTCCGGTACGATGCCGTGTAGAAATCGAATAGGGGTATGGGTTTAATAAAACTGCCATGCCCCTAACAGGTTAGCCCGCTACCATCTTAGACTGCATCATCACTTATCATCAGGTGAGATCGCAGTCAAGGGCTAACTTGTAGTGGATAAAAAAAAACTGAACAACACTGCTATGCTAGTGAGCACAGTGGAAACGTCAGCACGCCAAGCGTCCGATGTAAAAGAAAATTCTCATAAAGGAAAAAACATAAAACAAAGCCCCCCTCACCCCCTTGTATCAATATCACCTTTGGGTGCCATCGAACTTCGGCAACTTGGCTTTCCTAATGGCAAATCGACAATAATTCTTCCATGAAGAACAAATCTTGTAAAAAAAACCATATCAAAATCATGCATTTCTGCTCATCAAGTAGACTTTCAGGCCCTGATAATTTTCAACCCAAAAACCACTCTTCCATCTTTTAAATACTGTCTGAGATAGCCGCCATCTTGAATCCACCATTTTGGATTTTTTTTTCAGCTCACTGCCAATTGTATGAAGTTTCGACTATTTTTTGTTTGAGCAGCCCCTACCTATCTTTAATACCCTGACCGTGCTCCTCACCCATCATCCAAACCTTCGATCATCATCTCTCTCCATATTATTTTTTTCTCCGAACCATTCGTCAAAATGAGAATTCTTCCATAAAAACAAATCTTGAAATGAAACCGTAATCTTGCATAGTTTTTCTATGAAAAAATAAATTCCGCCATCTTGAATTTTTTTCCTGTTCATCAAGTAGACCTTCATGTCCTGATCATCTTTTGCCAAGAAACCACTCTTCCATCTCTGATACTCTCCGTGATAGACACCGACGAAATTTGTATGGAGGCCATCTTAAATCAGCCATTTTGAATTTTTTTTTCACTCACTGTCAATTGGATGAAGTTTCGAGTGACATTTGGTCGAGCACTCCCCACCTATCTTCAATACCCTTTTCTATGGAAAAATAAATTCCGCCATCTTGAATGTTTTTCCTGTTCATCAAGTAGACACTCGTGTCCTGATCATCTTTTGCCAAGAAACCACTCTTCCATCTTTTATACTCTCCGAGATAGACACCGACGAAATTTGTATGGCGGCCATCTTAAATCCGCCATTTTGAATTTTTTTTCAGCTCACTGTCATTGGATGAAGTTTCGAGTGACATTTGGTCGAGCACCCCCCACCTGTCCTATCTTCAATACCCTTTTCTATGGAAAAATAAATTCCGCCATCTTGAATTTTTTTCCTGTTCATCAAGTAGACCCTCATGTCCTGATCATCTTTTGCCAAGAAACCACTCTTCCATCTTTTATACTCTCCGAGATAGACACCGAAGAAATTTGTATGGCGGCCATCTTAAATCCGCCATTTTGAATTTTTTTTCAGCTCACTGTCAATCGGATGAAGTTTCGAGTGACATTTGGTCGAGCACCCCCCACCTATCTTCGATACCCTGGCTGGTGCTCTTCATCCGTCTTCGAAATCCTCAATCATCAGCTCTCTCTGTATTTTTCCTCTTAATGAATTTTTGTCTTCTATACGAAACGATGAGTGAAAAAAAAAATGTTCATACAAAATTTTACAGGAGAGGTGATCAATCAGTGAATCAGCACGAGCAGCTATATATATATTAACTAGTATGGCGCGTGGTTGCGCGGCCCGCTACAGCGGACCGCGTAGTGTACCGCGTGGTCCACTGTCTACTTACTCGCTGTCCTACTATCCTGCCCCCCGATTATGTAAGAATGGCCGATCAAATCGTCAAAGTTCGGCGTCAAAGTAAAATAAACCATAACAGCATTAAATTAGAGCTCAATTTCGAAACACGAAATTGAGCTCTAATTCAATGCTGTTATGGTTCATTTTACTTTGACGCCGAACTTTTACGATTTCATCAACAATTCTTACATAATCGGGCAGCTGGTTTACTGTCTACGTGTTCTGATCTGAACAACACACTGCTATGCTAGTGAGCACAGTGGAAGCGCCAGCACGCAAAGCGTCCGACGTAAAAGAAAATTCTCATAAACGAAAAACATAAAACAAAGACCACCAACCCCCCGCCCCTCCCTTTTTGTTTGAGCAGCCCCTAAGTAGGTACCTGTCTTTAATACCCTGACCGTGCTCCTCACCCATCATCCGAACCTTCGATCATCATCTCTCTCCATATTTTTTCTCCGAACCACTCGTCAAAATGAGAATTCTTCCATAAAAACAAATCTTGAAAAGGAACCGTAGTCTTGCATAGTTCTACACTTGTAGCCTCTTCAATATTCGCCATACATTATCTATGGAAAAATAAATTCCGCCATCTTGAATTTTTTTCCTGTTCATCAGTAGACCCTCATGTCCTGATCATCTTTTGCCAAGAAACCACTCTTCCATCTTTTATACTCTCCGAGATAGACACCGTCGAAATTTGTATGGCGGCCATCTTAAATCCGCCATTATGAAATTTTTTTCAGCTAACTGTCAATTGGATGATGTTTCGAGTGACATTTGGTCGAGCACCCCCCGCCTATCTTCAATACCCTTTTCTATGGAAAAATAAATTCCGCCATCTTGAATTTTTTTCCTGTTCATCAAGTAGACCCTCATGTCCTGATCATATTTTGCCAAGAAACCACTCTTCCATCTTTTATACTCTCCGAGATAGACACCGTCGAAATTTGTATGGCGGCCATCTTAAATCCGCCATTTTGAAATTTTTTTCAGCTAACTGTCAATTGGATGAAGTTTCGAGTGACATTTGGTCGAGCACCCCCCACCTATCTTCGATACCCTGGCTGGTGCTCTTCATCCTTCTTCGAAATCCTCAATCATCAGCTCTCTCCGTATTTTTCCTCCGAATGAATTTTTGTCTTTTATACGAAACGATGAGTGAAAAAAAAATTTTTCATACAAAATTTTACAGGAGAGGTGATCAATCAGTCAGTCAGTCAGCACGAGCAGCTATATATATATTAACTAGTATGGCGCGTGGTTGCGCGGCCCGCTACAGCGGACCGCGTAGTGGACCGCGTGGTCCACTGTCTACTTACTCGCTATCCTACTATCCTGCCCCCCGATTATGTAAGAATGGCCGATCAAATCGTAAAAGTCGATTTGATCGACAATTCTTACATAATCGGGCGGCTGGTTTACTGTCTACGTGTTCTGATCTGAACAACACACTGCTATGCTAGATTCTCATAAAGGAAAAACATAAAACAAAGACCACCAACCTTCCGCCCCTCCCTTTTTGTTCAAGCAGCCCCTAAGTAGGTACCTATCTTTAATACCCTGACCGTGCTTCTCACCCATCATCCGAACCTTCGATCATCATCTCTCTCCATATTTTTTTCTCCGAACCATTCGTCAAAATGAGATTTCTTCCATAAAAACAAATCTTGAAAAGGAACCGTAGTCTTGCATAGTTCTACACTTGTAGCCTCTTCAATATTCGCCATACATTTTCTATGGAAAATAAATTCCGCCATCTTGAATTTTTTTGCTGTTCATCAAGTAGACTTTCATGTTCTGATCATCTTTTGCCAAGAAACCACTCTTCCATCTTTTATACTCTCCGTGATAGACACCGACGAAATTTGTATAGCGGCCATCTTAAATCCGCCATTTTGAATTTTTTTCAGCTAACTGTCAATTGGATGAAGTTTCAAGTGACATTTGGTCGAGCACCCCCCGCCTATCTTCAATACCCTGGCTGGTGCTCTTCATCTGTCTTCGAAATCCTCAATCATCAGCTCTCTCCGTATTTTTCCTCTGAATGAATTTTTGTCTTCTATACGAAACGATGAGTAAAAAAAAAATTTTTCATACAAAATTTTACAGGAGAGGTGATCAATGAGTCAGTCAGCACGAGCAGCTATATATATATTAAAGTGACATACTTTATTGTTAAAATAGTTATAGTGTACGACATTTCTGTGTGAGATTAGTACAAGAATCTTTCAAGCTTCTTGGATTAGTATAGTAGTAGGTACAATTTTACAAATGCTTCGTTATGTATTCAATTAACTAGGTATGTCGCTTTTTTACAAATTTGTCGGTTTGAACGTACATAATACCTCAATGGTTTGAACTTTTATTATATAGGGGCCAGCAGTTTATTAGGTTCCTTTTTACTATAAAACATTCATTTATTATGAGAAGTAGGTACCTACCTACTATAAGTTTGTCTCTTGTGCTAGGGACCCACCCATAAAAAGTAGTAATAGTAATAATACGTAGGCACTAGGCACATTGTAACATACCTACTGCTACATCACCAGGAGTCAGGACCATTTCATCAGCTGTTTTTATTATTAATCATAATATTTAGTAAAATTAAATTATAATAAAACTTTAATACCTAATTTACACAGAGAGTTTTGTTATAAAATGTAAGTATTACCTAAGTATAAATATTTAGGTTTAACATACCGTGGGCATAATCTTCGGGGGTCGAATGTGTATCCCTCCAATGTCCACAACGTTATCAGGGCGCACAACGCCACCGAAAACTGATTTGTGTGTGTTTACAAACACGACGCTCGCGTTCGACGCTATGCTCTCCAGAGTCGCCAGATTGTCCCCTAAATACTTATACAGGTACACGTGATCCGTCAACTGCGATCCAATGTAATACACCCAGTTTGTGATATAATACAGGAAGAAGCTTTTCACACGATCAAAGAACCACGGCTGCTTTCCATACGGCAACAAAGATTGGGAAACATACGCGGGATTGAAATTGATCCCTAATCTGCTGTAATGCCATGGATGGAGGGGCTGGGGGTTGAACGCGATGTACGGTGCACTCAAATTTGCCGCCAATGCAAGCGCGCAATCGCTATTATAAGATTCCACAATTATAACATCGAATCGGGGACGGGTTCTTATCATGTGAAGCACGTCATGATTATTCATAAGTTTCTTGCAGTCGTCGTTTCCAACTTTAGTCGACCGTAACGTCTCGAAAGGCACTCGCGATATTTCATTCACTATAACAGATTCGAACGACAGCCCTTTATACACATGGTTGTCACTGAGCTGTATATCTCGATAGCCGACCGGTGCGTCGGGCAATAGAAAGTGGCTTATAAGGGTCACATCGTGGTTCCGATTCGCCAGTTCCCGAAACAATCCGCGGTACGTGATGTAATTATTACGGTCCAGGGACGGGAATATTCCGAGTATTCTGTAGGCTTGCGCGGCGAGTATTTGCGCCACGAAATAACACACGAGCACCGCGGGTTTTGTCATTTCGTACGTTCGTGTTGCGACGCGGCCCCCTGGTTACTAGGGCATTGAGCATTCCGGCATTGATGGAAGCGTGCGTCCAACTAATAATAGGTAGTTGCTTGCTATGAGGTAATCGTTCCGCTGACGGTGTGGTCGTGTTGTGGCGCAGAAATATTCGGTGACTGGTGCCGCGGCGTCATTGATCGTGACCCTGATTTCCATGTTTTAATGTTTTTCATACACAATGCTTTGTTAGTGGTGTTTGTTTACATTGTACATACATAAGTAGGTATAGTGTCACAAATACCTACGTTTTACAGTTTTACCAACTACTACAAAACTTAACTACGGCTTTACCTTACAATTTTACCCTAGTCCCTACCTAGTACCTAAGCAGTGAAACACCTGCTTGATCTTCTGTTGAATCATTATAAGGTCGTGTAATGTATTGGGCAAGTGAGGTTTAAGTATACAATAATAATAATTGTGGCCAAACAAAGAGGAACACTTTAGGGCACAAAAAGTTACTGTTTACCTACTTACGTATAATTTGGCTCGGTCTCGCGTACTTAAAACACTTGAGTTATGTACTACCCATGTCTATGAAAGTAGGTAAAGTAAGTAGTACTTACTACTTACGGGCGCACCGCACATAATTAGCATTATTTAAACTAATTATCTACCTACCTGTTTATGTAATGAAGAACTTCATGAACTTAGGGGCCATTTTTTAAA
The DNA here is from genome assembly GCA_917051295.2 of Erebia ligea. Lineage (NCBI taxonomy): Eukaryota > Metazoa > Arthropoda > Insecta > Lepidoptera > Nymphalidae > Erebia > Erebia ligea. The sequence continues at coordinate 9,970,610 of OU785237.1, read as the reverse complement.
AGATTTTTATTAGTTTCACTGGTTCGAATGTACCTACCTATGTAAGTACATGAATGTTAAGGTGTTTATACCTAGGCACGGGTTTTCACTTGCTTGACTGCGATTTCACCTGGTGGTAAGTGATGATGCAGTATAAGATGGTAGCGGGTTGCCCTGTTAGGTGCAGGTAGTTATATCGGTTTCTACGCAACATCATGTCGGAACAAATGTCGGAACTTAGAACGGTAAATCGATACGGCGATACGGCTTAGGGTGCTACTAGTAACTAGCTAGGGCCGAAGCCTCCCACCAGACCAGAAAACTCCCTCTTACCTGAAGGAGAAGTTTATATTTGTGGGAGATCAGTCCGAAATAGGAACAACCCGAAAATTAACTCTATGCCTACCTACCATCGCATAAGACGAAATTTTTTAAGCAGTCTTTATTATGTAATTTGTGTAAATGGTTTATGTATTAGTATGTAGGTATTTGTGTGTATGTTTATGTTAATACACCACCCGCAAGTTAATCTCCTCAACTTCTCCTAATCCTAATGTTGCCTGGCAGAGATCGCTACTAGGCGATAAGGCCGCCTTTTTGTATTCTACTTAATATTTTTTTTTCTGTGTAATTGTGTTTAATTTATTTTTCTGTGTTGTGGTGTACAAATAAAGAGTATTAATAATAACTAATTATAACAGAGACCATTCTGAAATTATAATTATTCTCAAATAGATCCTGCCGGGAATCTAAAATGGGACCTCCTAATGTAAGACCACTTGTGGCTCATAGCGCTCACCACTGTGCCAAGGAGGCCGTCAAAAACTTCACTTTCACATTTATTATATTAGTAAGTTTAAGGATTCCTCACACTGAATCGTTGGATAGGTACATTACGGAGTCGCTGCACTAGAATAGTATTAAAAGGAAACACTCGTTATCCACTAAATTATTATTTAATCTCTTATCTCACAGACACAGTTGCCATCTTGACATTAAGTACCTACTCTTCGATTCCCCGCCAAGCGCGACCAACAGCGCTGCCGCCTGCCACTCACGAGAGCCATAGAGGCAGTAGGACCATGGTTCTGAATCTGAAATGTCAATGTTCAGCCTAACAATAGATTGTCAAAAATTAGTCAACTGTGAATCGAAAATGGGACCGTATTGATTTTCAGGAAATCATTAATTGCTTCTTGACAGGATAGGTAGGTACTAAAGGGTGTGAGTTATTGATAAGGGATAATAAAAATAATAAAAAATTTACCTTTGTACTAGCATTACAAATTTTATCTTTGAACCCAATTACTTCAGGAATATTTTTAGTAGCATGTTTTTACTATCTCATGTGATAAGAGATTCGTATGATATGGTATGAGTCATACCGATTACCGACATAGATATGAACTTATGTATTAGTACCTACCTCACGCAAATTGTTATATTATGTATCTGAGAGAGTAAAGTATCAAATATATACATATTATCACCTCATAATGTATGTTTATGTAATAACAGTTGATAAACTCTTGAAGTATATAGGTACCTACTTCAAGGGTAAACTTTTATAATAATTATTACAAGTAAGTAGTAAATTTTCTACTCGTTAAAACCGAATAGGGGTATGGGTTTAATTAACTGCCATGCCTCTAACAGGTTAGCTCGCTACCATCTTAGACTGCATCATCACTTACCATCAGGTGAGATCGCAGTCAAGGGCTAACTTGTAGTGGTAGGTAGTGGATTAAAAAAAACATCGATCATTGATCAAATTAATTGATAAATGTATCGGCCAGTTGGTACTCGTAAATAAGTTGGATAGAATATGTTGATATGGAAAATCTCACCGTACTTATCGTGTGTCGTGACGTATGTAGGTATACCTAAGTATTAAACTCAGACGTTTTCTCGTATACTCATACCTATAGGTATATACTCCAGGTTCCACCACAATAATTGCCACCAAGATAGGTGAAGTTTAGTTTCCTAGCACAATTGGGTAGGTACCTATTTGACAACTAAGTATTCAAAGAAATTATTTTTTTGTGATTATTAAATAGAGGATCTCCCAAAAGTAGTAATATCCACGTCCCCTGTTAGTTTTATGTTGAATAACTATTTTAAACTAACGATTAAAGTAAAAAAGTGCGTCGAACTTTGATGACGTTACTATTTAAAATTTCATACAAATCCCATACTAAGCACGCGTTTTGACGTTTGAAAAAAAGTGGCTGATTTGACTAGTTGCCGAATACCCAACCGTCAGCGTTGGGCTCCGGCTTAGTAGAAAATGTAGGTATGAACCTATTTCTTTTTAGGGTTCCGAAGCCAAATTTGGCAAAAACGGAACCCTTATAGATTCGTCATGTCTGTCTGTCTGTCTGTCTGTGTGTCCGTCCGTATGTCACAGCCACTTTTTTCCGAAACTTTAAGAACTATACTGTTGAAACTTGGTAAGTAGATGTATTCTGTGAACCGCATTAAGATTTTCACACAAAACTAGAAAAAAAACAATAAATTTTGGGGGTCCCCATACTTAGAACTGAAACTCAAAAATTTTTTTTTCATCAAACCCATACGTGTGGGGTATCTATGGATAGACCTTCAAAAATGATATTAAGGTTTCTAATATCATTTTTTTCTAAACTGAATAGTTTGCGCGAGAGACACTTCCAAAGTGGTAAAATGTGTGTCCCCCCCCTGTGTTTAATTTGCTTTGCGCGCACCATTTTCTTTCACGTCATATTGTTTAAAATTAAAACCGATTAAAAATAAGAAAATTGAAAATAAGTGAAAAACCTAAAATGAGTGATTCTAGTGACGAAGAAAGTAACAGAATTGAATTTAATCTTTCTTTATCTGTGCTATAAACTATTGGGCAAAATAAATTAAATTGAAATTATTATCTTTTTTTATAATAATTCTAACTGTAATAATGATAATAATTTAATACCTATTTGGCATCTCACCTATACACTAATTCGAAAAATATACTTAGGTACCTGCCTCATGAAAATGTTTAACTAATTTAACTAAACTTCACCACTGAAACTATTACGGTAGTTGTATACTTACGAGTATCTACTTGAAACACGTTTAGCAGTTTAGTGTAGGCACGCTTTTCCAAGCGGGAATCCTGCAGACTGAAAACTATTCCCAGGCATTCCCAGGCGGCTGACCGTTACTAATTTAGCCCCGAAACGATGGACCACACGCATACCTACTAATCATTAGGTCCTTTAGAGCTCGCACCAGTCCGTCCCTTTATCCTTGAAGTGTGATATCATTTTGAGAAACAATTTCTACTAATAATATTGAAAATTGAAACCTAGCGATCCCAATAGATAGGTACAGTTGATTCGTGTCACGTAAAAAGAGCTTTGCAGTGAGAAAGTCTCAGTGGAGGAGAGGTGGAATCCTAGCTGTTACTGCGCATAGTATCTGTTGCCCTTTCACACTGCTTAAATTGCTTGAATGACAAAGCAATCACATGGCAGCATAGATACTGCTTTACGCGTCTCTGTCTATCTATATATCTTTAGAAAGGCGTGTCTGTCTATCTATATAGGTATCTTTTTCCTGGTGGTAAGTGCCACTTTACTACGAAATGACTGTCAAGAGACGCAAGACGCTAACTCAACGTACTTTTCATTTCAATGCAGAAACGAAATGCCTTTGACGTAAGCAACAAAATTAGTCCTAGAAATGGGACCTAGTAAAGGGAAAATTATCGGGGTTTGGCGGTTTCGACGCGCCCGATGCTGCTGACAGTACTCACAATATGTAGAAGTAATAATAAACGCTGGGTCTGCGGCTATTGTCTCAATGCGCCTCCATTGAGTGTGCGGCAATTTGCGATCTCCTTACCAATCTAATTAAACTCATTGTGTGCTTGTGTAGTTGTACTCAGAAGTATAACTACACAAGCACACAATGTTAAGACTACGAGTGAAAAGAGGGACAAATTATAATTAAGACATTTTCAATTTTACGGAGCGGAAATTAGCCTCGTTGGAAATTTCCATTACCAACCTAAGATATATTTTATCCCAGAAGAAAATGTAAACAATCTAGGTAGGTAGGTATAATTTGTCGTTGATCTAAATAATTAAGTATGACCTTAATTTACATTTGTAGATACAGAATTATGTGAGTATCTACTAAAGTATTAAGATTATAAATACGTAAAGATTACAGTAATAATTGTTATCATACTAATATTATAAATGCGAAAGTGTGTTTGTTTGTTGGTTTGTCCTTCAATCACGCCGCAACGGAGCAACAGATCGACGTGATTTTTGGCATGGGTATACTTGAGGTCCTGGAGAGTGACATAGGCTACTTTTTATTCCAGAAAATTAAGGCGTTCCCGCGGGAATCGAAAAAACGTAAGCCACGCGGAAGAAGTCGCGGGCATCAGCTAGTAAATTATAAAGTAGTTTAAACGCAGCTTAAAGCATACTTAAGGATGCGTTTAGACCGAAGCGAAGCTTAGACTTGTGTGCTTCAGTTTATCAATATTTCGATTGGTCTTGATGTTTGTGTATTGGTGTAACAGCGGAGCGAAAAAATTCTATGTCTATGGGTGTAACCACCCTGTTCCGCTCGCATTATCTTCATTTCAAACACCGTTACTTAAATGTGTGATTTATACTGAAATGATATGCGGCGTACACATACGCTACATATTTTAATCCCTGGAAATGGAAGGGTTCCTGCGGGAATCAAAAACTTTAAGCCACGCTGATATCATTAAGCTACAAAGTGGCGGATATCATTAAGTTACAAATAAATATAATGAAATACTCGTACGTAGCTTTTTATTTCAGAGTTTACAATGTCAAATGAATCCTCACAAAAGTCCCTTGATACTATGCCACCCGGCAAAGGTCTCTTCCAGCTCTCGCCAGTCAATGTTCAATGGACCAGTGTGAGTTTTAGCTCATCCTTCCACCGTCTTTCCTGCCGTCCCTTTTTTCTTTTCCCATTTCGTGGGTATCATTATGTCACTAGTGTACCTAAGTAATTAATTTTCCTTGGTTTTTTCGGCGAATGTGACTCGTCCACCTCCACTACAAATGATCCAGCTTCATTACTTTTTCACCGTGTAGGTATACACACCTTCGTCATTAGTTGTCAGTAACGTCAACAATGTATTGTCAATTGTCAGTTACTGTGTTACTGTGACAACAAAAGCTCTTGTTCGTTAGTGAAAGCTTTTATTTATGTCGTTAATAAACAAGTGGATTTATTTTTCTGATTTTCTCATTGTTCACGGGGAGGGAAAAATGTTTGGAATTTGGCTTCATCCAGTATGTATAAAATAAAAGCAAAACAACAGTGTAAAAATCATATAGTAAAGTAATACTGTACATTGATGTTTTCATCAACACACACACACTGGGAAACACTCTGGGAAAAGCTTATATTGAAAAGTAGTAGCAAAAAGTCTGATCATGATACTAAAATGCTAGGATTCTTTCTTCATTGCCTTGTAAGTTTGAGCTTAGTCCACCAAGTTACTCGGATTGCGTGATCCATGAATAACATACCTACCTATCTAAATAAATAGAATTGACCAAATCTTGGGTACTTTACCTACTGACCACATCGGAATAAACTTTACCGAAACATTAACCCTCAAAGTAAAGAATACTTACTAACATACATATGGACCATGAACATATATATAAAACTCCCCGCAAAAACAGGGTTCCAACTTTGTTACAAAAAGTTTCTTTTCACGAAAATGTTGGAAGGAGACCTCAAACACAACTCAACCTGTCTATTTTATTCACATTTGTAAAGCATTAGAACGAGTCCCAAGCCCTCAACAATATAAAAATGTAATTACAAGTGGGAACTTCGAAGCACTTAAATATAGATTTACCCTTTGAAGAGCGATTTGATAGGGCGGAGGTGTAAGATCCATCATATCTCGATTGTGCCTCCTCTCAATTATTGTTCCCTCTTCGTCGATAGCTTTATCAATTTTTTGCGTTGTTTGACGGCTGTTTTTAGATTTCTTTCCACTTGCACAACGTGAGGAATTATTTCGCAAAATATTATCCGATCGCAATGTGCGTGATCAATGTAAATTGACTACGATTTACTGCTTAAAGTTCTTAAACAGGCTGCACAAGCCCACCACCACCACCACCACCACTACAGCCCATTAACTTCACAGCACAGGCCTCCACTCTCATAGGAGAGAGGGAATTAGAGCTTAGACCCACCACGCTGCTCCAATGCGGGATGGCGGTCTTTAACGACTATTATCATGTTAGTGATAATAACCGGGACCGACGGCTTAATGTGCTCTCAAGCCCACGGGGTGTGGGAATCCCTACAAGAGATATATGGCCAGCTGTGGATGTCTTTCAGTCGACGACAAAGCTTGTTGGTACGCTTGCGACTGACAATAATTAACCCTTTGAAAATATTTCGTGTAATATCCATTATCCATCTTGATAGACGCTAGAACGAAATAACTATTCAAATTCAAGCGCCTTATTAAAATCGTGCCACGATAGTGTTTTGTACGTGTTTTCTCGACGTATTTACTAGGCACGAGAAAAACTCATTTGTTTTGGGCTATATTTTCCCGCACATGCGCACATAGCTAGATTCCAAATTAGTTCCCACACAAACAACAAGACTTGGATTATTCTGGAAAGTTATTTGGCCATGTATTTTCGAAAACAGCACAAAACCATGTAGCTATATAATGTGCTATTGTTTCCAACTCTCGTTATGCTGCAGCTTGGGGCGTTACTTGAAATTTCTGTTCAGTGTCGGACGATAGTTTAATTGACTACATCGACATTGCACAATAATGGAGTATCCAGTATTTACGCTAATTGATACTTCGCTTCTGGGCTACACGCCTAACTCTAGGTAATAACTCGAATTATTATGATTTGCATACATTTTCCGGTTAATCCGTGTTAATAATATGAATACGATTAAAATAAAATATTATCAACTGGTCGAGAAAAAAAACCGGCCAAGTGCGTGTCGGGTCACGCGTAGTGTTGAGTTACCATGATGTACCTGCTACCTACCTACCCTAAGTTTTTTTTTCTATATTTATTTTATCACTTTGTCCGCGTGATTACTATGTATGCATGCTTTTACTAGAGCTTTCTAGTACTAAGCTTTCTAGTAGTAAGAGCTGATCCGTGGACAGACAGACAGACAGACCGACGGACTACGGGACCCTAAAAAACACGCCTCAACAAATCGATGACGAAGGACCTCGCCTTCCCACCACTCGGTTGATAATATGAGTTTATCTTTTTAATGAATGAACAGTGAACTTTAAGAAGTTTAATTCGCTATAATCCGCCACAGCAAACTTTATGTGGTACAGTGCGAGTCTTTCACCAATAGCATGCGAACACCCACCACGAGTATGAGTTTCTCTTTATATCTAAAAAGTTTGATATATATTATTAGCTCTCGCTATTTATCATGCAATAGTCATAAAGGTAAGTGGATTGTACTTTGATGCCGTCTTAGCAAATATATGATTATGTAAGTAGAGAAATAAGTTTAGGTCTAATTCACTGGGTCTTAAGATAATAATATTGTCTCTTACTATGACGTTAATTACTAGGTGAATACTTTGCTTTTAAAGGGAAAGTAAGAACTGGAACTTTGTTAATAATGTTACTATTTTAGGGATTTTATAGTAGGTCTAGTTACCTACTATCATAAGCAGTAACGTAGTGGTAGAACATCATCATCGGATGTGATCGGATCAGTGTTTAGATGGTAATTTCTGAAATGTGAAAATTGGTACTAGTATCTTGCCAAATTTATATTATCTACTCGAGCAAGTAAAATCAGCAGACTTGATTAAATTCAAAAGAAGCGCTAGATCGGCTGATGTGTAGTCCCAAGTGGATGGTTACAATTTGCAAGTAAGCAGTAACGGTATAGCAATTAATGTTTAAGTGCTTTTCATTACTACCGTCTAATTCTAAGTTATATTAAAGTGCCGTTGGAATATGCTATGTATTATTTAAATGTACATTACTATCGTTACTCTACCTAACGTGTAACGAAGCCCCAAAGCAGGAAATCTAAAAGCTAATGGTAAATGAGTGCTTATTAATTACTTAGCTAAATTTAATTTATACAATTTAGGGAGATTGCTGTTTGCTTTGAAAATGTTTTGTTGGCTATCTCCTTTTTGCTCTACCGATCTTTACATATTACAATTTAGGACGAAAACACAGTTCACCGTCCGCAAAAAGTCCGCGTCAATGGTCAAAATTAAATCGGTCGGTAAATATCGGTCATAGATCTGTAAATATAGTATTAGAATCATCTGACGATTCAAAATCAGTTTAAAAGTGTATTTGAATAAAAAACATTATTTGAATTTTTAATTCAATTTAAGCTAGGTATAACAAAAGTCACCCATTTCTTTAATGAAATTAGAGATCAAACATGAAAATGGATTATTGGCTAGTGATCCAGGGTATGAAGTATGTAACTCTGGAGTACGCTGCAGGGAAACCGGCTTGGCAACTGGCACGAGCACCAAACGAGGTCACGCCAATCTGATGATAGAAAACAATAGAAGTCAATTGAGTAGATAAGCAAGCGTGAATGTAAAGAGATTAAAAATGGATTAAACTGAAATGTCTTCATGACGTTCATTTCATTCAAGAGAAGTGGATCTACTCTTGAACCACGTAAAGTACATCAATTGTGTATTTAAAACACAGAACAAGGAATCTGCGTAGTCTAAAACATGTCTGAAAACATTCCTAATGAAATACGCATCGTCCACTCAACATCTAAGCAGGTACAGCTAAACCCAGATTTCATGAGCATGATGTCAAGGGTAAAAGCTAGTTATTTGTAAAACTTACAATACTCATCCTATAATACAACAGCTTATAATCCTAAATTCTATTAAGTATAAGAGTAAAAATAACTAATAGTGCAAAATCTTACAAGAACTCTGTAGTGATTGACATAAACGACAAGTGGACCACCGGAATCACCTCGGCAAGTGCTTTGACCCTTTTCACCACTGGTGCAGATGTTGCCATCGCGAATCAACGATCCGAAGGTATCAACGCATTCATCATTGCTGATAACGTTTAATCTGACGGAGCTGAGGCACTGGTTTTTACGAATAGTTGAATCTGTAAATAAAAAAAAGGTTTACACGCGTTATTCAATGTTCCTGATTCCAGAAGCAAAGCTGTAGGAACTAGGAACGCCCTTCCAGCGACCATGTTTTTTACCAAATAAACTGCCTGCCTTGTGTACCTTCAAGGTATTGAACGTACATCTTTTAAGTAAGTGCTCGTCATCTTTAATCTCATAATTGTTTCCCAGCAAGCTTATCTTCTGATGCACGGGGGTGCTTCCGCCCCGTGCCTCGGAGAGCACGTTAAGCCGTCGGTCCGCGGTTTTTATCACTAACATGATAATAGTCGCTAAATCCCGCCAATCCGCATTGGACCAGCGTGGTGTGGCTAAGCTCTAATTCCCTCTCTCCTATCAGAGTGGAGGCCTGTGCAGTGGGACGTTAATGGGCTGTAGAGGTGAAGCTTATCTTACATAAACAGAGAGTGATTTAAATCATACAAAATACATAGCAAAGATCTTACTATCGCTAGTGAGTCCGTACCCTGAAGCGATTGCAATCCAACCTGTGAAGGGGTTCGATATGTCATCATAATTAGGCAGAGCGATTGGTTGGATTAAATAATTTGTAAAATGTGAAAAAGTTTACTGGTGCAGCACGTCGTACGGTTATGCTTAGCCTTGGGGAAAAGATGTTCCTATTTTTATTCAGAGTTAGTATGTCATTTGGGTAGTATATTATTAATTTATGTATAAAGAGGTGATTCAAGCATTAGCCCATTAGCCAAAGCATTAGTCAATTGCACCAACGATGAAAAATTTTACCATCAAAATGCAAACAAATTAATGGTCACAAGTCCTATATTCTTACATCCATATTATGTGCATTAAGTTTTTAAGTCAAGTGATGGTAAAAATTAGAAAAACCTGGACTTGCCTTTTTTAGATTATCAAACGATAACCATTGATGGTGCAACTGACCCCACACAGTCATACTTTGTTTGTTGGTTTGTCCTTCAATCACGCCGCAAGATAGCAATAGATCGACGTAATTTTTTGCATGGGTATATTTGAGAACAAGGAGAGTGACTTGTAGGTTTCATTTACTCCCGGAAAATTAAGCAGTTTAAAAAAATCTAAAACCACGCGGACATTAGCTAGTTACTAGTTAATAATACATATTATTTTATAGGTGCTGCTTACGAGTAAATGCGACAACAGGTATACGCAGAATACACAGATCATTTTCAAGTTTCATGGGATTCCAATCAGGGTGCACCGAGGCATCCGAAGTGTCGATGCGTAGGCCTCCAAAGAATAGCTTGTTAGAACCCAAGACGACGGTGAAAGAGTTTGCCTTTAAGATGCCGTCTGAGTGGCAGTGAGCCGCAGTGAGGACGCGGGTATTTGAGATGAGGGAACCTCCACATACAGATGTTAATAGGAAGAATAGGGAGATAACAAGCCCAACCTGATGAGCAAAAAACTTGTTATAAATTCTTTTATCATTTAAAGGGCAGTTACAGATAATTGGTATTTCGTGAAGTAGTAATGCGGACTATCATAATAAACCTACTTGTACCTACCCTGGTATAAGTTAGCTCAAGGGGCGTTGCATCGGGATCGAATTGTGATGACCGGTCTTAAGCATGGATTGACTAATAGGTAATTGAGAACGTGATCTTAGCTAAAATGTCAGTTTAATAAAACGGGCTCTAAATGCAACATTTCAAGTTTCTATAGATCCACGGGTTTAAGTATTTAGTATTTCTATGGGTGTTTAAGCAAATTGTTAGAAAGACCTTCGCCTCTGTCGACGCCTATACATCTACAACAATATTTCAATTCAAGGATTGTTAATAATTATAACAATAATTATTGACCGAGCGAAGCGAAGGTCTCTGAGTCTACTTGAGTGAATAGGCACTTGTCCGTCCGTCCGTTCGTCTGTCCGTCCATCTGTCAGAGCCTTATAACTTCTGAATTACTGAACGTAATTGCTTCAAATTTAAATATAATAATATGTAAACCGATGGCCTCCCGCCGAATATGGCTTGAAAAGTTATAAAAATCTTTATTTTAGGGGAGTCTCATATAGAAGCGAATGCGAAGTAAAATATTTTTTTCGTACCACTTGCTCAAAAAAGTGACATTCTATGCCACAAAAAGCGAACATAACAATAGTCATTTTTAATCTGTTAAAAACAGGGAAAGAAAATTGTACTGAATTTCATTCATCCTCTAGGGGGAGAATGTGATTTAAATTTGGAATACTTACCGAAATTTATACTGAACTACATCAGCTGTGTTTACACCATTGAGTTTGTATATAAAGCAACATCTTTTTGAAAAAGGAATAATATAAAATTAAATTATTAGGAATTAAATAAAATTGATTATTAATTAAAATGACGAAAACCGACGAGGCCGTATGAGCTTGATGCCTTTGCTTTTCATACAAAAAAATATTAGTCTAGGAATTTGCCGCGTTTTTGTTTTCTTCAAATACATAAACGCTATGTTATTATTTTTATAAATAAGTTAATGTTCTAAAAATACGTTACGATGTTAAATCAAAGCGACAGTGACAGTGAATTGTCGGATTCCATCAGTGCAAATGCTGCCGCAATTATAAATAATTTGCTTCAACAAAATCCAAGGAAAATTATTTAAATACTATAAATGTACCAAACAAAAATGTAACTCTCTCTATCAATAATTGGACCAATGTTTCGAATGTTAACTTTTACTTTTAATTTCACTTGTCATTATTTTTAATAAATGCTTATCTCATATTATTATTGTGTTAATTTTTTCGCAAATGGTACGAAAAGTAGAGTATTTTCCTCGGTGATAAAGCTGTCTTAGTCTTGGGTGAACTTAAATCCCTCGCTACACTCAGGACTCGTCTTAAATCCCTCGCTTCGCTCGTGATTTAAGTTTTTAACACCCTCGCTACGCTCGGGAGTAAACCTCGAGTCCTTCGTTACGCTCGCGATTTAAATCGTCACCCGCGACAGAAGACACTGCTTTATCCCCTTGGTTAATAATCTACTATATAGCGTTACATAGGGTTGCGGTATATCATTTTAAAGATAATTAGGAATAGAGTCCAAAAATATATATTTTTAAATTATTCCCCTAAAATTGACGAAATCGGGGGCTTACAAAGTGGAGATTTTCTAACGTCCAAAGTTGACCTCAGAACTCTCAATTTTCTGAAAGGCTGAGCCTGAAACTTGATCAATTATTTGAATTATATCCTGTACTTGAACAACAATTACTAAAATTGGATAAATATAATAAGGAAACGAAATTATTTAATTTTTAATGTGCTTCAGTACTTTTAACAGAACTTCACAATGATGTCAATAGATGGCGCTCTGTGATACCGCGAGGTCTCAGTTCGGGGCAAACCACTACTTTTAATATTGTGAAGAATTTGAATTGTGAGGAAGTTCCTCTCTCTGGAGCCCTGACTACCGGCTGCTTGGGTCTTTAAGGCCCCGCAGTGGATGGAAGTTTTATAAGATTATTTTTAAATGTGTTTTGTATAGTATTTTTATATATTTATATAAAACGTGTTTAGAAATAATTTTATAAAAATATGTACAAATAAATGAGAGTAAAAATAATTTTAATATAATTTTGATAAGGCTTCTACTTTACCTGATAAGGAACTTCTGCAATATCTGTGTAGCCTCCTCCAACAATCGTTGGTATTCCACTTGCATCTAATATAAGGTTAAATTCTTCAGCTCTTCTTAACCTTTTAGCGGTTGGAATACCCAATTTTCTGTGATAATCATAAGCGGTTATTTCTACATCAGGAAAATCGGCGTTTGCTACACAAAAAGCAATAACTAAGAAAAATGCTTTTAAATTCATGGCAGGTAAAATTAATTAGTTAAATATTATATTTTCAGTCCGATGTGTTGTATGAGAATTATTATATGTATGATGTATTGTATTATAAAATTATATAAATTTGAGTAACGTTAGCGCAAAATTTACATAATTTTGATATACACTCATACACGCAGTTAACAGTAAACTCTTGGCAGTAATGTTCCTAAACATTATTGAAATTGATTTCAATTCGAGAAAAGATTGCTTGGAATAATTTATCAAATTTTCCGACAGGCATGTGCTAAACGATTAGGTAGGTATACAATTTATGTTTTATATATCAGTACCTATTAAATTCCATTTTTTACATGGTAACTTAAATAAATTAATTTTATATGATTATTGTTACGGATAGTACAGAAAAAACACTAATCAAACGTAGCAAAACCTAGGAAGCGATTTGACTTTGGAAGTATTGGGGCTAGTATGGAGATAATAATAGTGCGAGAGTCGCAATTGTCTCATTGGCTGTCTTGCTAACATTTTCAATTTCTCACACGAGAATACCTATAGTTATTTTTTTTTACAAAAGATAAACAGCTGCTAATTTTCTCTTTACATAAAATGGATCGGCGCGTTTAGGTAATTTTTATCTAAACGTGTAAATTTTCTAAATTGCCGTTGCTTCCGACTGCAATTTGTTTAACTTAACCCGTTTATATGGATTTTGTGGTTTATCTTGCTATTAATGCCATGTAATTAGGATACAACAAAATATACGTTAGATAAACTAAACAAGGTAAAAAAATTCAGGAATGTGATTGTAAAATAATGCTTTGTATAAAATGCATTAATCTAATAATATAAATAGCGCCCATTTTAATTGTGATTGATTTTTACTTTAAACAGACGTTGTTTAAAATAGGAATGGTTTCTATACGGAATTTCAGCTCAAATAATGGCAATTTGCACAACAATTAATAACGGGAGGACGCCGTAACTAAATTGTTTTACTTACCCTCTTTTTATATCGAACGGAAGCTAATCCGAGGTCGTATTTAATCGTCACTTAACAGGGGTCCCCATGTGCTGTCTCTCACGGATCTTAGACCTTAATCCGGTCCGTAATCAAAATGAATCTCTGTGGGATACTGAACAGTCTTTGACTATATGGACCGTTAAGGCAAAACTGATTAATACGGAGAGATGGTAAATGTTATTAAGGTTGATAATCCGGTTGATAAAATCGTACGGTTTAAAGATAGATTTCTATTTCATAGGAACTTTAGGTACTAAATTTAACAACGTAAAGAATAAATGATTTAATTCGCGGAGGGGATTTCAACCATAACTCAACAGGCTGAGTTTAAAATTACGAAATAAAGGTAAGTAACTAAATAAATAATAATTTAAATAAATAAATAAGTTTTTAGCATTTTCACTTCGAGCGTCAGCGTTGCTCCGTCTTCGAGGTTTTGAAGTTACGTAGTGATATAATGTACAAAATTCGTTACTTAGCTATTTATAATGAATTTTTTTTGAATAAGCAAAGACAATTATATATACAATCCATAAGTTAATATTATAAAAGCGTAAGTGTGTCTGTCTGTTTGTCTGCTGGGTGCGCTTTCACGACTCAACTGTTCAACTGTTTTTGTTCGATATGAGTTACATTCTGGCGAAGGACATAAGCTGATTTTCATCAAAATGTTTCCACGGGATTATTAATCTAAAATCCACGCGGACGAAGTCGCGGGCATCATCTAGTAGGTACGTGGTGGGAGGCTTCGGCCGTGGCTAGTTACCACCCTACCGGCAAAGAGGTGCCGCCCAGCGATTTAGCGTTCCGGTACGATGCCGTGTAGAAACCGAATAGCGGTATGGGTTTAATATAACTGCCATGCCCCTAACACGTTAGCCCGCCACCATCTTAGACTTCATCATCACTTACCATCAGGTGAGATCGCAGTCAAGGGCTAACTTGTAGTGGATAAAAAAAAACCTACCTAATATCACCATATTTACCTAGTTATAACCATTTGAAACATTGGTCCCCTCATTATTAAGACTTGAAATTTTCCGACAGAGTCGCATAAAAAAAAATTGCTCCTTTATAACGAGTATACTCAACCCTTTCATCTTATCTGTGAATAAGCTGAAACATTTCCTTAACGAAGCCTATCCAAAGGCGAGTAAATTAAGGAGGTTTTTTTTCGTTTCCACGTCTCGCATTATACGCATAAACGCTGCTAGTGCACCGAGTGAGGTTAAAAGCACACCTGCTGTTTACTATTTTAATTACGTTACCCATTAATCTATGTCTAGGCACTAGGCAGGGGGCGACGACAGAGACGGATTGGTGTATTTACGATATATAAAAGGAAAATACTGACTGACTGGCTGACTGATTTATCAACGAACAGCTCAAACCACTGGACGAATCGGGCTGTTCTGCGGGATAGCTATTATGACGTAGACATCCACTAAGAAAGGATTTTAGAAAATTCAACACCTAAGGAGGTAAAAAAGGGGTTTAAAATTTGTGTAATCCACGCGGACGAAGTCGCAGGCGAAAGCTAGTTTCTAGTATGGTGCTTAATTATTGTAGTACCAAACGTTATTGTAGTACCATCTCAAGCTAGGACTGTAGAACCAAAGTGTAATTCGCGTTTGTCTCTTTATTCACTTGGAACCTCAAAACTTTTGTGGTGTTCATTGCGGTTTTAAATGAAAGGTATAGCGGTTCGAATCCGCACGAGCCACGCTCATGCGCTCTTGTTGATAAAACTCAGTTACCTCACTTACACACATAATATTAGCCTGAGTACTTCATAGAAGGCGATTTTTTAAAGGCAACTTTATTTACATCGCTAATCCAACTTTACTTACAAAATATATAAATGGAAAAATGTGTCTGTCTGTAACCTTTTTCCTAACAATTTTGTCGAAATTTTAAAATTGACTACCATACAGACGAAGTCATATATGTGTTCATTAATCCCACAGTGATTTTATCTACGGGATGAAAATGATAATAAAATTATGAACTGAAAACTGTGACGGACTTTTATGAGGAGAATTTTTTTAATTAGGTACGTAGTAGCTACCGTTGAAGTTCTTGTTTGTGACTATGACTAACTCCAGGCGGAAATTTCATAGTATTTTGTATTAATTCATAGTACCGAATATAATAATTATGGCTCACGAATGATGTTATTAATACCTAACATTATGATTTTTTCGCTAACCAAGACAAGCGAAGAAGATGATTCCCAACCTGTGGTATGCGCTAGTTATGTAAATGATATCTAGTTTGTACTAAGGCTGTCCATTATCACAGCATCACAGCGAGTTAACAAGTGCTGTAGCTTATAAACTTATTTTGGTTGATATTTTCTAAAATTAAATTTCTCACATAAAACTCAGGCCTCGATGGCATATTTTAACTCGATCGTCTATAGCGGTAGTCACAATAAATAACGATAACCAAAACTGATCTAATTTAGAAAGCATAATTGACTAAATATTGTTCCAACTAAGATAAGTCGTGAAAACGGTATACTTAATTACTAACTTATGTAGGACATACAATTGTCTCTTATGACGTTACGTCATGTTATTCTACCTGCACATTCTACTGAGAAGAACCGGCAAGAAACTTTAATAAGTAAGAACTTAATAAGTAGGATTATTAAAATACTAAACACTGATATACTCGTACTTATCAGTATTTAGTATTTATATAATTGTACTAGCTGATGCCTGCGACTCCGCCCGCGTGGATTGAGGTGTTTTAGGGGTATGAAAAATAGTTTACGTCCTATTCTCAGACCTACCGAATATACACAAAAAATTTCATAAGAATCGGTCAAGCCGTTTCGGAGGAATTTTGTTACAAACACACGAGAATTTTATGTATTAGATTTTAATAATTTCTTCTACTTGTAGAAAAAACAATTACGTACGTTATTACGTAGTTTGAACCTTGTAAGGTTCAAACTACGTACGTACGTTATTACGTACGTAATACTTATTACAATAAGTATTACGTACGTAATAACGTACGTAATACTTATTGTAATAAGTCAAGAAACGAAGAGTCAGCCGTTTATGCTAAAAAAATGACCATCATTAAACACGAAACGCCGCGCCGTCAAATTCGTTAAAAGAGGAAGACATAAGAGGACTATGTAATTCAAACCTTTTTAACAAAAACGGGTTTTCATTATGCTACCAGAATTCATTATGTTTGGGCATGAAAAAATATTTTCAGAAGACATCTAATACGGTTCGCACGTTAAATAATTATAGGGTAGGCACAAAGTACAGTACGTCTCATTTCGAGGTTGTTTTTGCAAGTGCTGCGAACTCAACAAGCGTGTAATGACCCTTCCACGTATTATAAAGTCTTTTTACCGCTTTTATGTACAAATTATATCCCTTTGCATACACGTCGAGCATAAAAGTACCTTTTGGTTTATTTTCAACGTTTTCATTTTCAAATAATCACAAGAATATGCCTTATTAAGCTAAGGGAAAATTTAGACGAATTAGGGAGTTCGGTAAGGAAAGTTAAATAGCTCGTTAAGCGCCTTCAAAAATCGTGATTATTGAAGCCTGGCTCATTTGAAATGCAGAGCACGATTGACTTGGAATGGACTTTTAAATAGGAGAAATTGTGTTGGTTTATTTCGGTTAATGTAGGCACAAGTTGTCAGGGATATAAAGTTTGTATAGGATAAAAGTTTCCTTTTGCGGTCGCAGCCAGTGTAATCCGACAGTTTTCCGATGTGTGTCGGAACACCCCTCTGTGTCGACGTATATAGAACTGAGAAATACATGGAATACTCGTTTGAAAGTTAGGAAGACAAATAGAAAAAAGTTATAAGCTCACGATCAATAGCAAAAGAATGTTCTTTCAAAGAGTTTGAACCAGTTCTACTGACTGTGGCGTGAAAGAACGTATTATGGACGTCAATGGGGAATACCTACCTAGTACAACCGTGGTATGTACCTATTCCATGTAGATACAAAGTCAGCGCCTGCTCCAATAGTTACCTTGGACATCGATCATGACGTTAAGTTTCAAAGATTGTTTAAATTTTGGCCATTATTTGATTTACAGGCTTGAGATCATGTGTGACATCAGCGGTAAGATTTGGTCGAATCGGGCACTTTGAAGAAATGTTGATGTCATCTGCAATAGAGGACAGCGCTGCAGTACTGCAGTGTAAAAGTACATGAGCAGACGACACGACATGTCGTACACGATAGGTCTGCACAAGTATATGTACGACGCTGTTATTGCCTTCATTCTAATTTTCAGCATTGATGCTTGGACACCTCCTGTATAGATCTCACTGCTCCTCGTAGGTTTGGTTATCCTTATACGGTTATTGAAAATTAGTTTCCCCCATTGTCGCGTTCGGTACTAAATCTCTACGGAAGTTTTTATTCCGATAAAAGACTTAGGGTGGGTGAACACTGAATTTTATACTCTTGTAACCAATCTACGTCAGGCACTGGCGATAATCCAAAGGTTTGTGGCCTTTCAGGATTGTTTCCGGGATGCATTGCGACTTGCATATCGAGATAGCAGTAACCTGTGGATGTGTTTCGCTTTAACCGTGGTAAATGGTTTGGTTCTTTTACAATTTTTATATCGCTTCGCCTTGTACGTAAACTTTTGTGAAATGCGATAGTCTTCGAAGCCTGAATACATTTAAATACATAAACTATAAAGTATTGATGTAACTGAGCGAGGTAGAATTCTGAGTCCACTCTGCACTGTGGGGTGTCGTTGAAAACTTGTTTATGGATATACAAAAAACATCTTAAGGATTATCCTGCCTTTTTGAGGTTTTCACAGAATTGATTCAGGCATGGGATTCAGCCATAATTCAAGCAAGAACACAGATCATCATTTCAATCAATTGTTTGCTCACTATTGAGCACGAATATCCTCTCAGAATTGGAAAGGTTCTGCTATAGTCCACACTCCACCAAGCTGGTCAAGTGTGGATTGGCAAACTTCATACATCATCACTATGGAGAACTCTGGGGTATTTACTATTTTATATATTGTAGTTGCAGTTTGCACGCACATGTCCAACGTGGCTCCTTGTCTAGACGTTTCCTTTTAAATACGAGGAACTTCATGAAAGCATCCAATCGCGCATATAATATATCCTAGCGCATCTTAGTTGCCGTGCCACATACCTACACTGACATTATCTAATAGGTTTATTTATCCACTACAAGTTAGCCCTTGACTGCGATCTCGCCTGATGGTAAGTGACGATGCAGTCTAAGATGGTAGCGGGCTAACCTGTTAGGGGCATGGCAGTTACATTAAACCCATACCCCTAAACGCTAAATCACTTGGCGGCAGGTCTTTGTCGGTAGGGTGGTAACTAGCCACGGCCGAAGCCTCCCACCAGGCCTCTTTGTAATATAATGTGAACACGTGTACGCGGACATTGAGTGCCGACTTTTTGTATTTATAACTGTCCGGCGCGTAGTATGTTATAGCTTTAGTTCAGTGAGCTTACTGATATGAAGCTTATCCCTTGCATAGGATTTTATCGTCATATGGGCCATTGAGCAAGAAGTTTAAATGGCTACTTTCATTTCAACGCTTTAATTCCAATGGCACTTAATTTCTATCATGGATGCCGATTGACTCTGTGTATAGGGTATTGGAATAATTGATAGTTCAATTTCAATTAAAATAAGTACATTTTCAACAAGGACCGTGGCTTTTATTGTTTGTGTTGATGATAGACTGTGAGAATTGTATTTTGTAGGTACCTACAAGATGATGCCCGCAACTTCTTTCGCCTATAAATCAAATTCCGTTAAAATCGGTTAAGCCTAAGATCTGAGAAATGCTGACTGGCGAATAGACAGATATACTTTCGCATTCACAAAATTAGAATTAAAGAAACTGTGATGTATGTGTGTGTGTGTGTGTGTGTGTGTGTGTGTGTGTGTGTTAACGACGTAAGAAAGGAGCGTACGGCAATATGTATCTGTACCTAATTAGGTACATGTGAGGTTGGTTTAAGTTTTGAACAGTCGAACTTTGGCATTTTAGTCCGATCCTTAACCACTGCGCTTTTCGGGCTCAACTTATGCTGAGATCTATAGAGCGTACTTTGACTTTGCTCAGGCTTTACTTAGAGTTAAAAAGAGATGGACTTATGTGCGTATCATAAATCTGTCTCATTTTAACTCAGTTTTAAGTTAGAGCTAAGTCAAAGTATGCTCTATATATCTCACACTCAGAGTGTTATTAAATAAATAAAAATTTCAAGAAAAACCAAAGTGATAAATGGGATGGGCCACGCCCCTCAACAATAAGACTCTTGTACAGATTTCGGAACAAAGGACGAGTACCAACATTTTTTGAACCCTGACTAAATTCGTTTAACAGCCTACGACTACTTGTTTGTAATGCGATATTTATATAATGCGACATTTTCGCCACTGTCCACAAATCATGGAGTTTTTGTCCAAGCGTCCTCGCTCAACAAAAGGATAGCACGAAATGTGATTACTCAGCTGGCACCGTTTGCATGTCATGCCTCCAGTGAATTACTGCCAACTGTAACTTTTTTTTTCAGGTGCGCCTCAACAAAACCGAGCAAAAAGTTATGTTGAGGCACGTTGGACTGCTGTTAGCCGTTCGCACTCGGACTGTTGTGACACCGAGTATAGAGACAATGGAGGAGGAATCCACTTATAATAGTTATACTTCATACATGATTTTTTATCATAGGCTCTATCGAATGGTTCATTAAAATAGTGACCGTCTGTATTTTGTATCTTTAGTGGGTTCGATTCCCGGCTCCGGTATACTTGTTTAATTTGCACTTTTTTACTATGGAAAAATAAAAAGAATGTTTCCTTTGAATGAAATAATATCATATATATAATTATATTTCGTCGCTTCATTCTTCAGATATAATTTTTACATTGTAGTTTCCTCAATCATGCAGCAACAATCGCACGATTTTTAGAGATGTTTTATTTTAGTATAATGATAAAATTCTCCCGCTTAAGGCATCCCTACCTGGTTACACATTCAATATTTGTTCGTCATTCTTTTTTCGTGCGTAGCAACGATCGGACGTTCCCACTTTCAACAAAGTTAATATTATTATTTTATATCTAAATAAAAAATATTAAAAAGAAACAGCCGCTGCTTCTTACAGGAAAACGGTGAGTCTTTAATCTTTCAATTTCAGCAATTTATTTCATGCCTGACAGGCTTAAGAAATTATACTTAAATAATTATATTTTCATGCAGTGTCAAATTACACTATGTTGTATGTGGGTACTTAAACAAAACAGTTCTGTCACTTTTATTGTGGCTCTTGCGTATTTATTACATTAATAATTATAATATCTAACTCACTAAAGGTTTTCCTAGGGTTTACCCGAGAGGTAACAACGAAGGAGAGTAAACTTTTCAGCATAAAACACGCTTATGAAATTATTCTTTTATGCAGCGTTTAATTATTCTAAATGTCCATCCGGCGGGTTGCCCAAGAGGCACTGTAACTAACCTGACGGGGTCCCTAAGAATCTAAACCTTACTCTACCTATAAAATTCAATATCTCTTTAAAATGGCACGTGAATCATCCAGCAGTAAGACCCTCATAATGTTGCGTCCATAATAAACCAAGATCTTTCAGAGTTTCGGAAGCCCCGAGTTCAACCATCCCAACGACTTGCTTATATACCGATCTATAGTGACGTGTTCAAGTTTTAAATAATTTATAAACGCTTTCAAGTATTGATTTAATGTAAAGTAAATGGTGATTGGTAGCTCCACCCCGCTCACCAATGATAGGCTTCGGCCCTCTCTTGGTATCCCATGAGGCATTAGCCATCGACTAATAGGTCTCATAAGTATACCAAAAGGCAGCAGCCTCCCCTCCTTAAACCACTAGGCCACCATTTGGGGAAATAGCGCGGACGTATGAAATTTAGTTAAATACAACGCGGAGACCACCATGGGTAGTAGGACGTCGTTCGTACGTTACATAGGTTGTGAGCCAATGTGACGCAGCATAGGTCGTGAATCTATGCATTTACAAGTAACATAGGTTGTGAATCTATGGAACCGTAAATAGTATAGTAGCACAGGTTGTGAATCCGTGCAACTATGAATAAGTGTCGAGGCTGAGTCAGGCGTAGTGCAATACATAGCTAGATATTCGGTATCTCACGTGTGATCCAACCTTCGGTAATAATAAACAGCGTCCTATCAACCATGGTTAGTCGTCGTTCGAATGTAACGATAGATACGGGTTTACATAATGTAAGCATAAGTAATCATCTATAAGCAGATCGCACGGCAGAGTCAGGTATACTGCAGAACATAGTAATGCACATGAAGTACATTGCGCACAGAGAGCAAGCTCTCTGGTTCAACAACGAACCAATCCCATCCAAACGTCCAACTAGGTAGACATCAAGACAGAACCAGCCGTGCTGAGGCATCGCCGAAGCGATATAACGTACATTCCGCAGCCCCAACTCAACCAGCGATGATTATGTATAGGTAATATACGTGTAAGTATGTTGTATTAATATATGTATATAAATCCACCATAGGCGGATCAAATATCGTTGGAGGCCTCCAACGACATTATGCGTTCGAACGAGCGACGGACATCGTGACACATACTGCACGCACCATTACACGAACAGCGAATCCACTTTGCTCAGCATCAGCCCGAGAACGACGGTGGACATCGTGACACATACTGCACGCATCAAGCGCATACACCACAGCTTCGCTGTGCACCATCACATACACAAGCTACCACAGCATACTATCGCATCACCGTCGCTTGTTCGGCGACCAGTCCGTTTGTCGGAAATCTTTCTAGCATGGACCGAGATCGCTCCTCCACTATATATACATACTATATTTTATTCCCTAATATTGTTTTAAATATATATATTTTGACTGAGAGGTACGAATCGTCACATTCAACCCCCTAAATTCTGTGATGCGTGCAAATAGTTGTAATTCTATGCAGCACGCAGAACAGAATTTACTAAACTAAAGAACTAATTGTAAATGTTATGAGTACCAACGTCGCAACCCCCCCGCGTCTACGGTTTTATTACCGCTCTAATCTATTGCTACATCTTTACCTTTATAACCTAGAACTGTTATGACTACTTTGTTCCCTAAGCTTCCTTCTACCCACGTATTTAACCCATAACCTGTCAATTTTCGTCGATTACTCATATCTATATCACATCAATAGCTACTGCAGCATCGCTCCTACCTGCCCTATCCATCCATCCATTCTCACACTTCTTTCCATTCACCTTCTCCCATTCACACATAATAGCATTAAGTAAAACAAAACCTAAAATCTGTATTCCTTACTGATTTCCCATTTGTTTTTCTCTAAACTTACTTATTTATATCTATATATAAAGCCCTAAGATCGGCAACCCCCCGATGTGATAAATTTTATGACGTTAATACAGCTTTCGTTACCAAACTCAACACATTCACAACACTTCCCTTAACCTGCTAAACATATTATATCTCGTACGTTGAGCTTTCCTCCTACCTCTAATACCATGACCATCTCCCTAAACACATATTACATAACCATATATCACTTACGTAGTGTCCTACCCACTAGACGATCATCGGCAACCCCCTGATGATATGATTTTATGACATAATAATGACTTTGTCATCGAGTTCAACTCTTGTCCCACGCTATTGGGGTCGGCACAACATGTTTTCCTCTTACACTCACTTCTGTTATTCGTCAACCTATCACTCACCTCTTTTATACGCATATGTTCTTTCACACAATCCATCCATATTTTCTTTGGTCTCTTTCTACTCGTTTTTCCTTCTCTACATGCATATCTATCATTCTTCGCGTAATATGCACTGGTGCTACTTTCAAACTTCCCCTTTATATATTCATTCCTAATCTTATCCATTCTAGTCACACCACACGTCCATCTCAACATTCGCATTTCGGTCACATGTACTTTTCTTTCATCCGTCCCTTTAACCGCCCAACATTCTGAACCATACAATGCGACAAGTCTAACGACTGCTTTATAGATTTTCCCTTTTTGTTTAAGGCATTCGTGGGTCGCATATTACACTCGAGACCTGTCTTCGTTCGGCTGATCCTCAGGTCAACACTCTCGCTTTGCTCTACTTACATCATCCTCCATCTTACATTTTCCTCAAATCTTGTAACTGTTACTTGTAACATCTCACAACTAGTTACCACAACCCCCTGCCCATAAGACCTCTCTATCTTATGTTGCTTCATACCACCTTACATACATTCATCCTATCAACAAGTCGCTAGGCCTAATTGAACCCGAAACATCCTATCTACAAGTCGCTAGGCCTAATTGAACCCGAAAGCTTCCTCTGACTCTTTCCATTTCACGGACAACATATTGTAGGCTTTCGCCTACTTTGACCTACCTATCTTAACACCGGGACCCATTGAGACGAGTAGTTATGACTATCCTGGTCACGGCACCATATTGTAACTAACCTGACGGGGTCCCTAAGAATCTAAACCTTACTCTACCTATAAAATTCAATATCTCTTTAAAATGGCACGTGAATCATCCAGCAGTAAGACCCTCATAATGTTGCGTCCATAATAAACCAAGATCTTTCAGAGTTTCGGAAGCCCCGAGTTCAACCATCCCAACGACTTGCTTATATACCGATCTATAGTGACGTGTTCAAGTTTTAAATAATTTATAAACGCTTTCAAGTATTGATTTAATGTAAAGTAAATGGTGATTGGTAGCTCCACCCCGCTCACCAATGATAGGCTTCGGCCCTCTCTTGGTATCCCATGAGGCATTAGCCATCGACTAATAGGTCTCATAAGTATACCAAAAGGCAGCAGCCTCCCCTCCTTAAACCACTAGGCCACCATTTGGGGAAATAGCGCGGACGTATGAAATTTAGTTAAATACAACGCGGAGACCACCATGGGTAGTAGGACGTCGTTCGTACGTTACATAGGTTGTGAGCCAATGTGACGCAGCATAGGTCGTGAATCTATGCATTTACAAGTAACATAGGTTGTGAATCTATGGAACCGTAAATAGTATAGTAGCACAGGTTGTGAATCCGTGCAACTATGAATAAGTGTCGAGGCTGAGTCAGGCGTAGTGCAATACATAGCTAGATATTCGGTATCTCACGTGTGATCCAACCTTCGGTAATAATAAACAGCGTCCTATCAACCATGGTTAGTCGTCGTTCGAATGTAACGATAGATACGGGTTTACATAATGTAAGCATAAGTAATCATCTATAAGCAGATCGCACGGCAGAGTCAGGTATACTGCAGAACATAGTAATGCACATGAAGTACATTGCGCACAGAGAGCAAGCTCTCTGGTTCAACAACGAACCAATCCCATCCAAACGTCCAACTAGGTAGACATCAAGACAGAACCAGCCGTGCTGAGGCATCGCCGAAGCGATATAACGTACATTCCGCAGCCCCAACTCAACCAGCGATGATTATGTATAGGTAATATACGTGTAAGTATGTTGTATTAATATATGTATATAAATCCACCATAGGCGGATCATATATCGTTGGAGGCCTCCAACGACATTATGCGTTCGAACGAGCGACGGACATCGTGACACATACTGCACGCACCATTACACGAACAGCGAATCCACTTTGCTCAGCATCAGCCCGAGAACGACGGTGGACATCGTGACACATACTGCACGCATCAAGCGCATACACCACAGCTTCGCTGTGCACCATCACATACACAAGCTACCACAGCATACTATCGCATCACCGTCGCTTGTTCGGCGACCAGTCCGTTTGTCGGAAATCTTTCTAGCATGGACCGAGATCGCTCCTCCACTATATATACATACTATATTTTATTCCCTAATATTGTTTTAAATATATACTATATTTTATTCCCTAATATTGTTTTAAATATATATATTTTGACTGAGAGGTACGAATCGTCACAGCACCATGAAGAAGGTGCCTCACCCTTCAGCATGGCTCGCCTAAGTAATTATAGTTACTTAGTACTTACACGAAGTACGTGTTAAAGTACGCTAATCCACTGGGAGGTTACTAGCGAAGTAACACGACGCAAATCAAACCTTCCAGCTAGACACTCCTAGCGACAGCAGGATAAGGAGAAATATTGGCGCCCGTTAGACTCGTCTGATGACGAGAACTTTGCAGGTTAGTCGAAAATTCTATTACTAAGTGTTAAAAAGTGTTTTTAACTCGGGATTGACTGCGAGTCAATTGCGAGATCATAATTGGCTGCGAGCCAATTATGAGTCATATTCTTATGACACTCATGCAGTGAATATGTGCCACCTTGACTAGATAATATGCACATTAACTGCAAACTAAAAAAGTGTTTTTAACTCGGGATTGACTGCGAGTCAATTGCGAGATCATAATTAGCTGCGAGCTAATTATGAGTCATATTCTTATGACACTCATGCAGTGAATATATACTTATCACCTTGACTAGATATGCACATTAACTGCAAGCTTTTGTCCGCGAGACAAAATTAACGCAAAATGCGTACATACTCGTACATACTACCTCCATATTCGTCCGCTCACTTATTGTATTCTTTAGAGATACAAATGAGGTTGAGCAGCATGCACAAGACGAATTCACCATTCTCTGAACAAGGGGGAAGTCGTGAAGAGTCAAAGACGACCAACTATATCAGATTCGTCACTAAGGACCGGCTTAGCAAGCCTAACACAAATTGATTTCGTTTCGTTCACAAATACTCGAGAAGTATCCGGAACACAGGTAAATTAATTATTTACCTACTTATAAAGAAGGTTACTTTTTACTCTTATTATATTTTTTTCGTGCGACGTAGCAAACGCACGTGCACTGTTTGTTAAAACTTTTAAAAGTGAATATTTAAGTGAAATGCCGAAACGAAAACGCGAACAACAGAAACGTAATCGTCGAAGGATTATTATAGAATCCTCATCAGACTCCCGGTATGCATTCATAATTCAACCTACCCTCGCATAAAAATAATTTTTCACTATTGTAATATTGCATTAAATACAGCCAAATTATATCGCTTTCAAAGCAGAAAACCGGCTTATTCGAACGTACAAACGCCTGATGGTTGACCAAGAGTTAAAACGATGGCCGTCTACCTTAATTTTCATCATACCTGTGTAAGAAAAACATACAACAAACATTTTTCTCTAGAAATCACAAATCATTGTGTAACTGAACAACCTGGCGATTCACAGAGTGTTAACACAAAGGTTTCACAGAGACTAAAACTTTATAGTCTCGTACCTACATTTTCAGACTGTAATATTATGTAACAGAACAACATGGCGGTTAACCGAGAGTTAACACGAGGGTTTAAATACACGCTAAAAGTTTCGTCTTGTACGTTCCATACAACAATGGGGTGTAGGCGAACAACCTGGTGGTTAACCGAGAGTTATCACGAAGGTTTAACAGAGGCTAGAAGTTACGCCTTGTATATTTCATACGATAATATTATGTAACCGAAAAACCTGGCGGTTAACCGGGGGTTCACACGCAGATTTAATAGATGCTCTAAGTTTGTCCAGAGCTCGATCCAGAACTCCTCGGGGTACTCGGAGATAGAAGAGACAGGAAATGATCCAAAATTTGGTGAAAAATATAATAAATGAATAGACCTGAAAGAAATGTAAATCATTCAGTGAATGAAATAGTCAAGATCTCAGGTTCAAAATTTCCAGATGTAATTGTTCACAATATAAAACCTCTCAGTATCAAACGTACATACACCGTCAGAGAGGTAACAAAAGGTCTGAGATAATGAATATATCCTTTTTATCAGTTATCTAGGTACTTTAGCGTTATATGAATTCAATTTATTTACGAATACTGTAGATACAGAAAACGAAAATAAAAGCGGCTAGTATCTTGCCTCATAGTGGTGTGCAAAGAAAATTTGCAACAAAAATGTGTGGTAAAATTGCAAAAATTACCCACAAGTTTTACGTTTTTCCTACCCATATGTTCTTTGGCTCAAATCTCTAGTTTTATATCTCCATCGTGCTGGAAGCATAATATATCATACATCCGATGACGCGTAAGAATGGTTGACTAAACTTAGAAGACGGCAGACAAATAAAAACCTAATTGAGAACCTTTTCCGTTTTGGAAGTCGGTTAAACGGCGAGTATTTTTACGACCGGAAGTAGACTTCGTATGATGTACCTAACAAAGTAAAATTTTATCGTATTATTGTTTTTTTAAAAAAGATTTTTCGCGGGCTAGCGGGCAAGCATTACTGCAAACTCGGGATAATGCATAGTTCATGCTGCCCGAAGCGGGATCTTAACTTTAGTATCTATGCATCGTCCATATATTGGAAACAATCTTTGAAAAACCGTCATGACACTGTCGTTATTATAATACCTACATCGTTATCACTCGTGGAAAACATACAATTTACTCCGCCTTAACATACTCCATAATAACTTGCTTAATGCAAAATTAAAATACTTTGTTTTTTGTAAAAAGAGTAAAGAGTATAGATCCACGCTCTCAGCGCGTCTACCTTAATAATTGACGGAGGGAAATGATTTAACGCATTCATTCAAAAATAAGTAGGTACTTATGAATATTAAATAATTTATAATGACTGATGACACATGTTTTTAGCGACATGAACAACTAGGTTGTCCATTGTTAAAAAAGTATAGTAGCCTGATATCTCACTTAATTTAAAGCTTCTAACGTCAGTGGGGTTTAAAGCCCAAACCGACCGACTTACACCTCCAAGTCGACATTAGTACTACCTAGTAGTCAGTGGCGTAACTATACCATCTGAGGCCCGTGGCAAATTTTTCGGATGGGGCCCTCCGGCGTCCCAGTAAAAATAGTCACGTTAGAATTTAATTTTAATAAACCACTGATGTTATTTCTGAGCTCGTGGCCTCTTGGGCCGGGGCCCTCTTTGGTCGGGGGCCCGTGGCATTTTGCCAGTCCTGCCACCCTATAGTTACGCCACTGCTAGTAGTCTATCACAATATCGACCGAGTATATTCATCATTTTTCATTTATATTCTGCGGGGAACTTATACACAAATAGGTATTTGTCGTATTCCATAATCTTGATTATGGCATAATTTTTTGACAAACATCATAAAATGGTACCATTATTAATAATTTTATTAAATATGTGCCTGTTACTACAGGCACATAATTTACCTCTACAACAATAAAGGACCTCTACAACAGGACCGGAATAACCCGTTCCTTTCCCGCCGCGTTTTGAAAAATAATAATTTTCTCCCCCCTTCTGGGTAGGTTTCCAAACGTTCAAACGTCCCATTGGACGTCTGTTGTGTGTAAATACAACCAAGTACTGGGCCGGCTAATATACTTTTGATTAGATTATAAATCTTGCAGCATTAACATCAATAATTATTGGTTTCATTTGCTTGCATCCAACCTGTAAGCTTGTTACTCAGGCGCTGATGTAAAAAGCGCAACATTGTATTTCTAAAGTAAAATGAATACTTAAGAAAAATCTTAGACTCATGAACTATAAATATGATATAACTATACGTAGATGAGAATATCAAGAAATCCGCACATGATTCCAACCTTAAGCATAAAGCTGCTTAAAACATTACGACTCAAATAAGAGATTGAAAAAAAATAAAAAAAAAAATATTGACAACAATAATTAGTATCTATTCAACATGGATACAGTTCTTGCAAAAATAGATATTTTCTGTATCTCTAAACATCTACAATGTAAAAATTATATCTGAAGAATGAAGCGACGAAATATAATAGATGATCAAACGAACTTCCTGAAGTGAAGTTCGATCATTATTATATGAGTCGCTTCATTCGAAGATATATAAATAAATTCCCAACCCACCCAACCCGAAATATATTTTTGCAATAACATTAGGTACTTATATATCTCTAAAAAGAATGACGAACACATATTGAATGTGTAACCAGGTAGGGATGCCTTAAGCGGGAGAATTTTATCATTATACTAAAATAAAACATCTCTAAAAATCGTGCGATTGTTGCTGCATGATTGAGGAAACTACAATGTAAAAATTATATCTTCGAATGAAGCGACTCATATAATAATGATCGAACTTCACTTCAGGAAGTTCGTTTGATCATCTATAATATCTTCAATATTAAATGTATTTTCGCTCCACGTCCCGAATGCCGTGCGAACGTTAGGACATACTTTTACGGGATTTTTTCTCTTCCATCCACACTATACTCACGATCAAAAGAAGAAGTCTAGAAGAATGCGTGATCTGGACTAGCCTAAAATAATTCTTCTTCTTCGTCTTTACACTCTTGACAGAGTGGTCGTGGTCGTCACGAAGTAACGGCTTTAGTGGCAGATGTAATGCGCCTCACGAGCATCCGCCACTTCTCTCTGAACCGCCAACAGCAGACTTAATTTGGTCGGTCCATCACATGGGCGACCTTCCTCGCCCTCTGGTGCCCTCCACCTTGCCCTGCACGACGAGACGCATTCATTCATGACGAGAGAGTCATTCTCACGACGGAAGACGCAATAATTAGCATAAATAATATGTTTAGCTTGTGGTGTCTGTATGATATAAACTCTATGGACCATTGTAAACACTACCAGTGATGTGTTTGAAATCGGACTTATGTAGAATCTGTGCACGGGTTGCCAAAAAATGTGAGGTGCTTTTGAAAATCGCTCCAGTGCGGCGCTGCCGGAATTACCTGCTACGTTTACAAGTTGCGAAGATATTTCATTTTAAATTGAGTTCACTTTTTTAGGCAATAAAATTGCAAGCGTTTTTACACGTCCCGAATAGTTTCATATTATGTGCGATGTGAAGTAGAATTGTGAATAAGTATTTCGTGATTTAAAAAGCTGTAAGGCTTCGTTTGTAGGGGTTTTCACGGATTTACCAATGAAACAAACGAATCTGAGTGCAAATTCCATTTTTTCACTATTTTCCCTTTGAGAGTTGTAGTATTATTGCGAAGTTCACAGTAAAATAATTCTAGGCGGGTTTTAAATTTCTTCTCGTTTATTAAAAGGAAGATCAAAGCTTCATTAACGCGATTTAATGAAAAGCTTTTTGAAAAAATATATCGTTGAATATGACGGAGTGTTTGTAAAAATATTATCTTGTTACAATTTAGCAGATTTCAGTCTATAAATAGATAGGTAGGTAGCTAGTCATGTATTATTAGCGAAACGTAAAAGTGCCAAAAACCTGAACATGTTATCAACTTTCTATCAAGCGTTTTCCAATAAATTCGTTGCCTATTCGTTAAACCTATTCGTTGCCTGTATTACCTAACACCTTTGTGACTAGGTTTAGCTCGACACAGTGTACCTGGACTGTTACATAAATGGAGAAGTTCGTAAATCGGGTAACACAAGGTGGACAATAAGAGCAGGTTTAGACTAAGTCAGTAACTGGCGATAGTAACTTTCGCCAGTTGATACGACGTGTTACGTTATTTATGTGTATTCTATTTGATTTTTAGTACAACCCGTGCCAAGATAATGATCGCAGAATAATGACTTCCTCCCCGAAAAACATACTGGCCCTGAAGGAGACATTCAAGGCAAATATTTAACGTGAAATGAAACAAATGAATGTGATGGTGACCTGTCTAATAACAAAAACTTTAGACGTGCTTTAAACATACCTTTTATTTCTATCCCATAAAATGCACGGGCGGCCAAATATGTAGGTATACCCAGACGTAGAACTTAGTAATAATCGCTTAATTATAGTGCAGAACCACACGAGTCTGATTTAAAATTGTACGGAGCGCTAAACAGCGGTGATTGGCCACTGGGCATTACATTAAACAAGTGATTAATTCCAATAAGACTTGGAAAATGGTTAAATTCATAATATGGAATATCAGCCCTACCAATGAGAATGTTGCCAGTTACTATTACCATCTAAACCTGCCATAAATTCTTTACTGCGTCAACAAATACGTGTCACTGGATAGCGCTGTTTTATTAGGGTCGGGCTCAAGAGTGCGCTCGGAGATAAGTATCGGTTCTGCGAAACTATTGTTTTACTACTTTTTGCTAGCACTGTATGGTTCCGGAAAGATTGTTTGATTGATGATTTAATACATTTACTTATCTTGAATGATTTATCCCCCTGCTACAATACCTAGTGCCTGTATACTGTACAGTAGGTTAGTACTATAGCGGAACCGCTAAAGCGTTGACTTGTGATTATTACTATAAAATACCGTGTAAGAGAATTGGTTCCATATTGGTTGGGCATGTGCGAAGTAAAATGGTCATAACAGTGTTTATGGTCATAACAGACATAGACTGGAGATTGCTCCGTAAGTACATAGGGTCTATATTATTTATTTGAGTGTGTGAGTTATTTGAATACGTAGATTCCGTAACACCGCCCATGTGTTAACTTATTGCACAAACCAGATTACCCGGCGACATAATGGAACACAGGCTTATGCTTAGGATAGCAATGATGAGGTCATCGTTTGAGCGAGCTTGCCTGGAAAATACTTACGCAATCACTCTTGCCATGTAGGCACTCACGCGATTAGGATTTCGATACTTCGATAGTCATAGAAGATACAAGTACCTATATAATATTCCACCCTAAGTTATCTGTAAACAACTTCAATTACCTATTATTCATTATCTCAATCTCCCTTCGTGGCAGATATGATAAAGTTTAAGTTAAGTTTAGAATTAAGGGCGCTGCGCATCTCCTATAAGGGTTGATCTAAAGGGTTATAAAGGGTCGTAAATCAAAGTAATACGTTGGTGCTCAATTACGAGTAAGTACACAGTTAGTGGTGGAATTTTCAAATGTCTAGAGCACTTGTTTGAAATGTCTAATAGTATTAAAGATGAACTCTTTGATTTAAATTAAATCAGAGAGGGTTTTCTATTAAGCCACGTTAGTTCACGTTATATTTAGCACACCGTAAATACCTTCTGAATGACTCTGTATCTATTTTTTTTCGGATTGAGTATGCTGCGTAGGCTCTACTGGCCGCTGTATATACTCTGAATCTAAAATTGTTTTAGAATTTACACCAAACAAATTGATCATAAACTCCTACTAACGTGAACATGAAATCCTTTTTGTGCAATTGAATTTTATTCGATTAGGTACATGTTATTCAATTCAAATAAACCAGTAGGATATGCGCTAATGCCATAAAACGAACACCTACAAGTTGAAAATCCCTAAAAAATGTCGGCTGCGTTATTCTCGCCGTTAACAAAGCCGGATTAAACGCTCATGTTCAGGCAAACCTTTAATGAAACAATTTTAAATCGTTTCCCATACAAGTGTAGTAGGTACATGGTACCGTACAACTAGGTGTATTGAGATGCGGCATTGTTTTATATTTCCCGTGTCAATTATTAAAAATAAAACCGGCCAAGTGCGAGTCGGACTCGCGCACCGAGGATTCCGTACAAACCTGTAGTAAGCTTTACGATTAATGAATTTAATGAACCGCAAAACTAACTTTGTTTGTAGAGGTTTATTGTTAATATAAAAAAAACTATGCTAGTTAGAGCGTTGGTTTTATTTTTTCTGTAAAATATACATAAGCTTCTATTGACCATAATTATTTCAGATTTTTCAATTGGTAAACTTTGGAGATAAGGGGGGGGGAACGGTATTTTTTTCGACATTTTGCCCGATAAATCAAAAACTATTATGCATAAAAATAAATAAAAATCTGTTTTAGAATGTAGAAGTATAGCCCTTTCATATGATATCCCACTCAGTATAGTTATCATACTTTGAAATTTCAAACCCCCGATTTTCCCCCTTTTTTAATTAAACTAAAAATAATTTTCGATTTTTTTTTATTTTAATGATGTTAGACCACTATTATACACAACTATTCCAAATTTCATGTCGATAGCTTTAATAGTTACTGAAATAATCGACTGTGACAGACGGACGGACGGACAGACGGACGGAGAAAGTCGCACCATAAGGGTTCCATTTTTACCATTTTGGTACGGAACCCTAAAAATGTATTAATAAGTTAAAAGTTTGGTTGTTACCTTCAAACAGGCCAAACATTTGACTAAGAAAAAGTTACCTATTTAGACTTATAGAGCTAGGATGCATCTCACTGGTTGGAGTTCCATTCAAAATCCCGCCAAAACATAAGAAAATTTCGCTAGTTAAAGAAATTTGTCGATTGATTACCTAGCTATAGAAAAGTTGTATCTACTTTTTTTTTGGTGCTTTCTATTTACGACAACTTTTCTTCTTCAGGCAGGTTTGCCTGTTAGGGATTGTTTCAGCAATAAGACCGCATTTACTTCCTACTTACCCATATAATTATAATATATTATTATTAAGTATATTATACACTAAATTTGTAATTTTACGGACCTTAAAATAGTTGGTCAAGGTAAAATAACAAATTCATGTGGTGAGACACAAACTGTACTTACAATTTAAACGCTATATATAATCAACAACGCACATTAGATCCAGAAAGTTGACCTTCCGCTTCGGCCTTGCTCTGCAACACGATTCCTCTGTATTCCTCTCATTTAATATGAAACGTGATGTAATTCAGACGCACTTTATATTCGCAAATGGTTATGCGTAGGCTGTACACATTCGGCTCAGTTATTGACAGTTGATCCTTTAGATTAAGAGCTTAAAAGGTAATTAAGTACTTACTAGAATGTTAGAGGCGTCTTTTAAAAAGTTTCAATTCAATTTAATTCCCTGGTGTTGGATTTTAGGTATGCCACAGGGGCACAGGTTGTTTCGCCAGTGTCGAGTATATTATTGGATAAGGCACGAAAGAGTTTAAAAAGTTAGTGTGCTGGTTAAAATACACTGTGGCGACATTTGAAGGGGTAAACAAGCTAATATTGCGTTAGTGACGTCTGAAAACTAAAACATCTCGTTTCTCATCGCATATAATTGAGTTTTTTAGAGTTTAGGATCCGAAGAATAAATATACCGTAAGATTTACTGTAGGGTTTTTTAGGAAGGTTGGGCATTGGGCAATCATTTGGGTAGTTTTTACTGCGGAGATCGCTATAATCATGTAATAGTTTAATATTAGAACATAATACTTACCTTACTACACCCCTAATAAACGCTTTTCTATCCTCTCGTTTGGTAATATTTAACAACATAGCACATATATGACTAGATGATACCCGCGACTTTGTCCACGTGGATTAATTATTTTACTTAATCCCGTGGGAATTCTTTAATTTTTCGGAATAAGAAGCAGCCTATATCTACAAGTATTTGACCGTTGAGCCATTGCGGCATGACTGAAGAACAGACTATTCCATCACTAATCAATTGTGTACTTAGGCAAACAGATTTCTGCATTTCTTAAATACTAGCTGATGCCCGCGACTCTGTACGCGTGGATTGAGGTTTTTTTGGTTCCCGCAGGAACTCTTTAATTTTCCGGGATAAAAAGTAGCCTATGTGTTATTCATGTGTGTGGATTGGTTCGTTTTTGCATAAGTAGGTCCGATCTATCTGTGTGCCAAATTTCAGCCGTTCGGGCGTGATTGAGTAACAAACATCCATCCATCCATCCAAACTTTCTCATTTATGATAAGTAAGTATAGAAGTGCCAGTTACGGCTGTTATGACTAATGTGAAACACCATCCGAGCAAATTGACCACACTTTGACGACCTTCGTGGCGCAGTGTTGAGCGCTATTGTCTTAACGTGCGAAGGTCCCAGGTTCGATCCCCGGCAGGGTTTGGAAATTTATAATTTCTTAATTTTCCCTCGTCTGACCTGGTGGGAGGCTTCGGCCGTGGCTAGTTACCACCCTACCGGCAAAGACGTGGCACCAAGCGATTTAGCGTTCCGGTACGATGCTGTGTAGAAACCTAATAGGGGTATGGGTTTAATATAACTGCCATGCGCCTAACAGGTTAGCCCGCTGCCATCTTAGACTGCGTCGTCACTTACCATCAGGTGAGATCGCAATCAAGGGCTAACTTGCAGTGGATAAAAAAAAAGAACAACACTACAAGTAGGTCAAACCAGACCGCTGTGTTTTTGCTGACCGGTTGAATTTAAAATTATAATAACTTAAATCACCCTTTTATTACATAAAGCGGGCGGCACAGATTGCGGGCGCTCGCGATGGGCTCGACCGCACTCATCTCGCAATCACTGTTGCATTTTATTACTTTTCCATTTCCACGGGGGTTTCAATTTCCGTTCGCATAATTAATAGCCTTTCTACGAGTTGCTGACGTTTTCTATTCCCGCGGCGAAGAACTTTGCCGTTCAATTTGCATTTCCATCTACGACCTTGTTATGGCATATTCTCATTTTGTTCCTTTGCGTTATTGTCGCAGACAGATTGTATAGTAAGTGTTGTTTTATGAGTGGAAAAAATATTATTGTTAAACTTAAATAGAAATGTCGTGAGTCCAAACGTCCTAGTATTACTTTTCAAATTTTAATAAAAGATCATTGCTTTTCAAATAAAAGAAGCTTGATGACACTGAAGATACGTAAATCAGTATTTTTTTTTTTATCCATTACAAGTTAGCCCTTGACTGCGATCTCACCTGATGGTAAGTGATGATGCAGTCTAAGATAGTAGCGGGCTAACCTGTTAGGGGCATGGCAGTTATATTAAACCCATAGCCCTATTCGGTTTCTTCACGGCATCGTACCGGAACGCTAAATCGCTTGGCGGTACGTCTTTGCCGGTAGGGTGGTAACTAGCCACGGCCGAAGCCTCTCACCAGGCAAAGGCAGTATAAGGAGAAGTCATCTTTTTTGATTAACCAAGAGAGGTGAACTTCTTGTACGTACTTATCTTATATTTGATTTGCAGATCTTGTTATTTAGAAATCACTTAATAAGTCTGAACTCTTAAGAGATCAGTCCTTTTATCCTTGACTTAAGTTTTATACTTGACTTGAAAGAATGAGACTTGAGCGATTTAGAATAATTATTTCTGCTTCAATTTTCGTAAACGAAAAGTAATTTGTCAGTAGGGCACTCTGACTCGAGTTGCCTATTTATAATATCAACGATTCAAAAGTATCTAAGCTAAGGCGAGGGATGAAAAGACAATGAAATTTTACGGTTTATTTGAAGATTTATGGATCGTAAACATATTGTCGTCATTTTATGACTTGTGACGGAAAACAAGGAAAAGTTTATACATTTTTTATGGCTGAGTGTACGCTCTTTTCCTCAAAGCAAATATTTTATAAGGGCATTTATAATTCTGCAAGTATTGAAATACTATCTAATATTTCCGTTTTCTCTCCGTCAAAATTTTCCGGGTTTTCATTTCGCTGGAGCAAATTTGATCTTGCCGTATCCATACTAATCCATACTAATATTATAAATGCGAAAGTATGTCTGTCTGTCTGTCGGTCTGCTACGCTTTCACGGCCCACCTATTCAACCGAATTTGATGAAATTTGGTATTGCAGTATAGGGTATATCCCGGGGAAGGACATAGGCTACTTTTTATCCCGGAAAATTAAGAAGTTCCCCGGGGAATCAAAAAAACTAATCCACGCCGTCGAAGTCGCGGGCATCATCTAGTTTATGATAAGACAAAATGCCACCTGAATTCACAATAGGGTGAAAGTGGTTATTCAGAAGAATTATTCTTCCACACGCAGTCATAATGTAAAAAACATTTTTTTTCCTAGTTCTCACAATATCTTATCCAAATAAAGGACGCAATAGGGTGTGAAAGTATGCCGCGCGTTCTCGTGTCAATATCAAAGCGATGAAATTCCATTAAGGCTCGTGTGATCCCCACTCCATAACAGGAGATGCCTTCGTATCCACCCACAGCTTGAAGATATACTTCCAGATAGAGTTCTTACGATTTAATGTCCTTTTATAGACTTCTAAGAAGGGAAAAGCTCTTAAACTGCAAGTTTTGTATTGTTTACTGCACCAGCGTTTTTGAAGTATGGAGATTTTCGTTATCGTCTTTTCAACCAATGCAGGGGGTCTACTCTCTTTCTCTAAAACGAAACCTCGCAAGCAAACAAACGAAATTTCGTTAACTCCTCTCCTACATAATATTATCTCTATGCTCCTCTCTATTTCGTTTTCGTACACGCAGACGAAGTACGGATCCATAGAAAATTTTCGTGACCGATTGGATTGAACGATTTTGTGTGGGTCTAATAATAGACTAATTACGTTCGTTTGCGAAGTTTCGTTTGAGAGAAAGAGAGTAGACCCCCTGGGCCAGGCTTTATATCTACCTACTATAAACTAAAACTAATATTTTCTCGATAGTTTGCGCATGCGCTAATTTTGTAAACGTACACTTTTATCGATGTACATATCAGTGAATGTGTCACTTTTTTAATGTTATAATTTGTGTGTTAAATATGTATAAAATAGTTTCATCCAAGTAAATGTATGGTGACACATAGCGTCAGACACGGAACTAGCGACGGCCGAGCGTCGGCGACAGCGGGGCGATGGGGTCCGAGAGCTGGCGAAAAATTTCGGGAAGGTCCTTTAGGCAATCTGAAATTGTTGAAAAATATAATTTCGTTCATTGGCGAATCCAGTTCTGCCAGCCTGCTAGAGCGTTTGCGGTTATTTCGTTACTGCGCAGCATATAACATTTACCTACTCGTACAATCACTTCACTCACCATAAGTATTTGGTTTATGTAGATACCTTGAGGCAAAAATTATGTTCAAATGGCCCCATCTTACGAAACATCGTATCGTTCCAAGAAATCGGGAAAAATAACGACAATAACACGTTCATATCTCCTAATGGTGCGTTTTAACGGCTTCACCAGCATATTATTATCAATAATGGCACAACTCGAAAATTTCACGGCAACTTCTTAATGAGGGCAAGAATATTCGCGCATGCCAAGTGCTGGAACTTAAGAGATGTGTAAACTTTCAACGTCATTAAAAGTTCCGAAGATTTGTGCCAATACTAATTAGCTAGACGGTTATGAAAAATGGTTACGTTTAACTTTAAAGTTTTAAACGTTCAGGGTAGTTGATAGAAGTTCAGAACTCCTTATGCCATACCTATCTGCTGCATATTCTGTGTCGATTGCGATATTATATTTTGACAACCTTAGATCTTCTCCAAATAATTGATTTTAATAAATTTTTGTCTTATATTTAATTGGTGTATATTATATTATGCGTAACATTTAAGGGTAATTTTTTTTATATCTTTAATCAGGAGGGACAATATCTTTATAATTCTAGCTCAAATTTGCGAGGATTTCAGGAGGATCATTTCAGGAGGAGGATTTAAACACGTCGCGACCTAAGCAAATGTCAATATTGTTCTTTCAATAAACTTGACCTTCTGGAAAATTTGTAAAATTTTATACCTAGTTTAAACAGCGTTGAAATCCAACCCTATCAATTTCACCGTTGTTGATAAAATAAACAAAAATTAAATACAAAACAAGTGTTTTAGCGCCACAACTCACAAGGGAGTCTCTTGGCCCACTCTTTTAATTTTATATACATACTCATATTAAATAAGGACAGTAGTCCTTAATTTTACGGCAACGATCGATTACAGCGTTACGAGGTCCTATAAACTTTTTGTGCCAAATTATTGCTGAAAAACAAAATAATTACTTCCGTTAGCGAAGATTTTCTCTAGACATGACAGCAATTACATTTTTAATGAGCAATTTCCACCTTGAAAAGAAGTGTGTCCTAAACATTTTTTTTTTTTTTAATTTATTCTCTATTCAACAATAATAGGTTTTTACAAATTACATCTTCATGTCCTGAAACTCTCGTGAGTTTAATAACATAACATAATAATTGGTATGTATAAAGTAAAGTAAAGTAAAAGTAAAATATACTTTATTGTACACCTTAAAAATAAATACAACAAAAATAATAATATAATGGACATGGCACAACAGGCGGCCTTATCGCATAAATAGCGATCTCTTCCAGGCAACCTTAGGGCAAAGGACACATTAAAATAGAAAGCGGAAGGGGTGTACTACTAAAAGATAAAAAATTAAGTAATATAAAAAAGATACAGAAATGAGTCATATAAAAATATAATTATAAGTATCTAAATAG
This sequence comes from Erebia ligea, assembly GCA_917051295.2. NCBI lineage: Eukaryota > Metazoa > Arthropoda > Insecta > Lepidoptera > Nymphalidae > Erebia > Erebia ligea. The sequence goes on along the minus strand of OU785237.1, from coordinate 9,930,497 downwards.
ATATAATAGAAAGAAAAATAATAAAAAATTGTAGTAATGAAAGTTATAGATGACAAATAGATAAATATATTAAGAGGATAAATAATGCTGTTTCAGCTTAGTTTTGAAGATAGGAAGTGATTGAGATAGTCTAATATCCAAGGGGAGAGAATTCCAAAGCCGTATAGCAGTAACAGTAAAAGAGTTTTTATAGAAGGAAGAAGAGTGTCTAGGAGTACGTAGCTATAGATTATTTTGGGAACGGAGAGAAAAAGCGTGTGCTGTTTACTTACGTGCATAGAAAATGTATGGGTTTCACCGCGGCAGAGTTTCTACTCAGATTTTTCAGGGTTTTCAGATTTCAATCAGAACCGTTATCCACTTAACCTGCTAAAACTAATTAGCAAGATTGGATACAACTTCCTTGAAGGCGTTAGGACCTCAAAGGTGCACTTAGACTTTTTATACTCCTACCGGTGCGGTGCATTCCGCACGTCCCGGAATTATGAGTTGATCGTGAATGTGCTCTCTATTTACCGTTGTTTTATGTCCACAAGGCTTACATAAGAATGCTAATTTCTGGAATTATTTTGATACTCCAGCTGGCTTAGACTTTGCCCGACTTCAAATGAAAATAAGTTTAACCAAACTATTGACGATTTTTTTCAGTTTTGTGTGGTACATCGGTCAAGTTTAAAATAAATACAAATGTTAATCGCTAGTTTATGTAGGTATTTTTAAGCTTCGTCTTTGCGACCCGCCACACTATCGCTGTAAAAAGTGCCTTAGCAATGGGTGAAAAAATGTTTGGGATGACCGGTAAGTAGATGTGATGCAATAGTAGATTGTATTATAAGGGAGCAAAATAATATTTTTACGGCGAGGGCGCTTTTTTGAATCCAGAACGTAGCGAGGGGTTCAAAGTACGTCGCCCGAGCCAAAAATATATATATATTTTTTTTTTTTTTTTTTTTTATTGTGAGATAGGCTCATATATATATATATATATATATATATATATAGTTAAAATTCAGAAATTATAAATTCCTAAATTGACCCTGCCGGGGATCGAACCCTGGACCTCCGCACGTTAAGACAGCAGCGCTCAACACTGCGCCACGGAGGTCGTCAATTTGCGTTGGCGCTGAACACTAAGATGTTCCAAATTCAATAAGTGCGCGGCAAAGATAATTGCGGCGCACTTACGAGTATAAAGAGGATTAAAAACTCATTACTGCCCGCTAAAAGTTTCTTATAGAAAACACCACCTTTGGGCGCACATAAAGGCGAACCAAGTCGTCCTTTTCGAATACATGGGATGAAAACATTTTTGAATTAGCTATGTACCTATTGTACTCTACCTATGTATTGATAAAATCTATATATTGTAAATCTAGTTAATTTACTGTAATTTAGTTAGTTCAAACATTATAATTATAGTTGTGACAAATAATATTACATATATTTAAAATGAATGTATTTTATTTTATTTCTGAATGTAAGGAATAGTTGTGAAGATATGGAAAATAAAAGGCTTATTTATTTATTTATGTACCTACATCCTGGTAAACATGTACCATTATACTTGTACCTACTTACCATTTAAGAGACAAAATTAATTGTTTCCGACATCTAAACGGCTTTTATCTTTAATAATAATAATAATAATAATAATCTTTATTTAAAGGTAAAAACCCAGTACAATAAAATTCCAAATACAAAAAGACTTACAACTAAATATAAAATAAAATAAAGAAGATATAAACGTCATACGTACAATCCATACGTAGTCTTATACAATATACTTAATTATAATCACAACATGACGATGCATGCTATCGGTCTATTTTTTATTCGCATCCTGGTGCACTGACAGCCAGTGCTTGAAGATGGAGCAACTCAGATCCTCTGCCAACGTACCGAGGATCTCGTTGTCGGAAGCACGCAAACGACTCCAAAAAGAAGCTATGCGTGATCTTATAATCGCAAAGAAATCTGGTACTCTAGCCTTGGCGAACATGTCCGACGCGCTGCAGTACCGTGGCAACTTCATCAGGATACGATAGGCGTTATTGTATTGCACCCTGATGTTGCTGACAGCACGCCTGGTGAACTTGACCCAAAGCTGACACGTATAGAAGCATAAGCAGTATGCTCTAAACAATGTCAGCTTTACTTCGTCACTGCACTTTGCAAATCTGCGTGCGAGCATGTTGCATCTCACGGATAGAGCACGACGTTCTCTCTCTATGTCTTCATCGTCAACGAGACCCTCAGTAAGTATATGGCCAAGGTATCTGAATCGTTCAACCCTCTCTAGAAGATTGCCATCAAGAAAAACCCCCGGGATCGTCTCCGGACCTCTGCCTGAACGGAAAACCATCGCAACTGTCTTTTTTACGTTGTATTTTAAACCATGCTCTGCAGCATAACGCTCGCAGATGGCAACCAGTTTACGGAGGCCCCTGATTGAAGGGCTGAGAAGGACCATATCATCTGCGTAACTAAAATTGTTCATGCAAGTAGACCCTATATGGCAACCGACCTTGGTGCTTCTCAGCTCCGCAATCAGGTCATCTACGTAGAGGCTGAAGAGGTCAGGAGAGGTCAAACCTCCTTGACGAACACCGCATTCTAGCTTGTATTCGCTAGAAGTCGCGTCGCCCCATCTTACACAGTTAGTCTGGTTTCCATACCAGTATCTCAACAGATTCACCGTTTTTGAAGGGACGTTAGAGGCGTGCAATTTCTCCCACAGTAAATTATAATTTACGAGGTCGAACGCACGACTCAAGTCGAGGAAGCACGCGTAGACCGATGTACCCCTGTTTACATAATGGTTAACGGTTGCTTTTAAGCTGAAAATCGCTGAATCTGTTGAAAGACCAGGACGGAAACCAAACTGTGCGTCATTCAGTTTTAAACTCCCTGTTAAGCTTGGATGAATTAACCTTTCCAGTATTTTTCCTAACACATTGCCTAGTGAAATCGGTCTGTAATTTTTAAGACTGGAAAGGTCACCTGTTTTATTCTTTGGAATAGGAACTACCACTGTCTTCATAAGCTGCTCTGGTAGGTAGCAAAAGTTAATGCATGCATTGTATAGGGAGGCTAACTTCCCATATATTAACTCACCAGCATACAAAACATGTTCAATACTCAAACCGTCAGCTCCAGGAGATTTTCCCCTTTTCATATTATATACTACTGCAGCCACGTCATCAGCAGTAACAAAAACATTGTTATTTACTTCTCCTATTGGCATACTAGGCATACACGTAGCACGAGCCGGCAAGGGATCGACTCTGAAGTGGTGTGAAAATAAGTCGGCAATTTTGCTCCGATCGCTAATTCCTTCCACGGACACAGGTACGCTCGTTTTGTATTTTAATGAGTTAGTACTACGCCAAAATTTTATAAAGTTCTTATCTGTCCTGTGCATTGTCAATATGTCTAATTTAATTTTTTCCTCGTTATTTTGACACCACTTCAGTTTGTTTTTAAACACTCTTCGACTTTCAATCATGTTGGTATAAAGTTCACCAGTACTGGGCTTACCATTGCAAGTCCACCATCTATAATACATTTTAGCATTCTGATGAACATCTCGGACGTGGTAGTTCCATCCAAGAATTTTTTTAGGCTTCAGTGCACCATTTGAAATAGACGCGCTGTTTTTAGCGCCGGTCTGTAGTATATTTACTATGTCATTATAAAAATCATCAATTAAATATAAATGTTTGTCACAATTAAAACTTACGCAATTTACGCAATGACTAGATAAAGATAGGGAACTTAACTTATCATAACAGTATTTCTTGTATATATCAATTTGGACCTCTTTTCTATGGCCCCACTTGATACCTTGTAAGGAGTTCACGTTGGTTAGGCAAACTTTTTTAATCACAGTGTCCATCTCACAAGAAATTACCATCGGCAGATGATCTGACCAAAAAACACTGTATTCCACGTGAACAGATTTCACAGTGTCACGGGCAGCACTAGTCACTACACAATGGTCGAGCCATCTCTTAGTACCATGCGCGTCACTAACGTACGTGTGTGTATCTGCTGGCAATAGATCTGTATCCACGCATAACAAGGAGTGCTCCGAGCAGAATGACTGGAGTTCGTCACCGAATCTGGCCCCTGGATGTGCATTAAAATCTCCGAGTATGTACACGGCCTCCGCGTTATTGTCATCAATTAACGCAGCCATACTGGCCAGGCAGTCAGTGAAAGCGACCAGGTTTTCTTCTGAGTCTGTTGGGAGGTAGACGCACATAATCAAAAATTGACGACAATCCAAATTTACTTGCATAGCGGCCAATCTATCATTCGCGCAGTCTATTACTGTGACATTCGAAAACACCGATTTTCTCCACATTATAGCCAAGCCACCATATGGGCGCCCTTTTAGAACCCCAGAAGATGTGTCCACTGAGGACTTGGCAAAACACGCAAACTCATCACTTATTTCGTTGACGAATCCAAGATCGTGGGGTAAAAGCCACGTCTCTTGCAATGCCACAATATCAGCGAAACGACATAAGGTTCTTATTTGCTCAATAGATCTTTTTACACTCCTACAGTTGAACGTGACCATTTTAACTGATAGTTTTTCAACTCTGTTCATTAGGAGTTGGTTTAGAGACGGCGGGATTTTTACGTTCTCGGTATCTACGGTAAACTAAACCCGTGGGCCAGAAGTCAGTATCCAAAAACGTGTCTATTTTACTTGTCGGTATTGTTATTTTAAATGAATTGAAGGACGTTTCTTTGAACTGGCTAAGCAGCTCAACTTGACTGCATTGTTCGCCCCTCTCCGTAATATGGTCAATAATATCAGCCACAGAAACGGACTTCATAACTCTTGAAACATAAATAGAACATTGTGATTCAACAACCCGAATCTTGCCCTTTGTTTCCAATGTTCCTCTCAAATTATTAAATTTATATTTGCGTTTTCTATTCGTCACAAGTGTAAAATCTTCATTGCATACAGGTAGTTGTCGTTTAATTAGATCATTCGATTTTGACTTCAAACTGCCGTCACCACGCAAACTAACTTCACCCGTCGGTACATTTTGCATACAGGTGGCTTTCGCATGCCTAGATCGGGGCGCATCTTGCACAATGTTTCTGTACGTTGGCGTAAATACCGTCTCAGCTGTCACAGACGGACTCGGACAAACCGTCTTCGCGTGTGGTACAGACGTAGGCGGTAGCGGTTGCGGGTGTTCGGGAGTTTTAGGTTCCATTGTACTCTTAAAGCTATGCTGATCAAAAGAGTTGCGTAATTCGGCAAGTTCCGCACTCATTCTCGTCTGGAACTCGGAAAGTTCTGTCTTCATAACCGTCATGTCCTTATGTACGTCATGTCCATTTAAGATCATGAACGATAACTTGATATCGTATAACCGAGAGCCATTACGTATATCCGACGTCGTCTCGGGACTACAGCAGATGGAAATGTTTAGAAAGGTAGAAAGGTAGCTAGGTATAGGTAAAGTAGGTATAGGTGAAGTAGGAAGAGGTATTGATAATTTTCTAATGTATAAAAGTGTATTTTAATTATTCTTCTACAAGGTAGCCTTTGACTCCGATCTCACTTGACTGTAACCTCACTTGGTGATGATGATGCAGTCGATGGTAGTGGGTTAAACTGGTTACGGCTTAGACGTGGCTTCGTACCGGCACGCCAAATTGCTTGTCGGCACGTAGTAATAAGCAGCTTTTTGGCTACGGCCACTAGCCATATTTTTGCCAATATGTGCGTGAAATTACAAAATATTTTGCGTTAAGATAGAGAAATCTAAATCAAAATAATAATAATTATTATTACGAGTTGTTAATGGGCTATCAAGCAAGAAGTCGACAAATCTCAGCGAATTTTCTTAAACGACTTATACAAGGACAGCAGAAAACTTTTAATACCTATTGAATATAGGTACGTATGGCATTTAGCAGTTGGTTAGGATTTCAAGTTTAAGGGCCATAAACGTAGGCCGTAAACTTTGCCGGCTCTAGCTTAGGTAGGACTTTATTATAGAGTCAACATCACGGCAGTAAAATTAACTGCGTATTTGGCTATCAAAAACTTAAATATATCTTTAAAAAAACACTATTACTCTATGGCTCTTTATTTAGACCGTATAATACCAAAGGTATGGGCATTTATTTCAATAACGTACCTGTACCTTTTTTTTATTTTTATCCACTACAAGTTAGCCCTTGACTGCGATCTCACCTGATGGTAAGTGATAATACAGTCTAAGATGGTAGCGGGATAACCTGTTAGGGGCATGGCAGTTATATTAAACCCATATCCCTATTAGGTTTCTACACGGCATCGTACCGGAACGCTAAATCGCTTGGCGACACGTTTTTGCCGGGTGGTAATAAGCCACGGCTGAAACCTCCCACCAGGCCAGACCAGGGAAAATTCAGAAATTATAAATTCCTAAATTGACCCTGCCGGGGATCGAACCCGGGACAGCGCTCAACACTGCGCCACGGAGGTCGTCATATCTATATCCTACATTTTTTGAGGTTCGAAATTTTAATGATATACCACCTATCTAACGTTACTCTACGTACCTTTTTTCATCCAAGACGTACCTACCTATATGAAATGTCTGAAACCGGAAATATCCAGCACAAAGAGAAATTCTCATGGAAATATTCAAGCAACATCAGAAAACTGTGAATATTTTTTAAATTATGGACTTAGTTTGGAATTTTAGGAATGTTTGAAAACATGTCTCTATTGTACACACATTATGTATTCATACGAGAGCTTTGTAGAATAATGAGGGTGGCTCGGCCTTGATACGACAGCGCATCACATTATCAAATATTTGCGTGGCGATTTTGTTTCTCACTGACGTTGACTCAAGTTAGCTACATACATGGCTTGTTAAGCCGATAAAGATTACTAAAGGGTCCCCGAAACGGTCATTTGCAATTGACAATATTTACGTGATTGATACACATTGATGCGAAAAATTATCGTTCAGTAAATGACAAAAATTTTGATTGATGGCAATTGACGCGCTGTGCATTGACGTTCAATGACAGCAAATGACAATCGTTTTTTACTTTCAACCGCACCACTAAACATGGCGGACGTACCGGAACACGATTCCGACATGGATGCGACCTTGGACGCTGGCTTAATAACAGAGCGCGATTTTGTTTTATTGCTCATATCATATCATAAAATTTTTATAATCATCCGGCTCTGTTTCTTGAAGAGTGTTTTGCAAATGTTCATGAGTAAATCGATATCTTAGTTTATACCATTCCTTGCACCAACGTCTAGTTCTTTTCTTTTTTTTCTGAGTAGAAACCGCAATAGTTACTGCAAGAAATGCTATATCTGCGTTTGAAATCATATTTCGAGCGACTTGACTTTCTTCTTTACAGTTCAGAATCAGACTGCAGCAAGCGCAAATGATACACCTTCATTTGGAGCTTCAATCGCTCATCATTTAAAGTCTTCAATCACGTGAGCATTGTCAATTGCAAATGATCGTTTCGGGGACCCTTAAGGACATTACATAGGTACTAAAACTCTGCATCAATGCTAAGGACAATCTATACTATCTATACTTATAATATTATAAATGCGAAAGTTTGGATGGATGTATGGATGGATGGATGTTTGTTAATCAATCAATTTGTTACTTATTATCCCGGAAAATTAAAGAGTTCCCGCGGGAACCAAAAAAAACTCAATTTACGCGGACGAAGTCGCGGGCATCAGCTAGTTATATTTATAAGTGTTTGTTTTACCCCCGATAGGTTAATTTCAGATATTAATATTGAATATTGATAAAATTTTCTTTCAAACATTTTTGGACCACTGATACTATATTTTAGCGAAGGTCTCCGTAAACCAAGTAACCGACACACATTAATGTGACCTAAACCACAGAATAGGTAATAGTACCTAAACTATAAAGTACCTGATACAAGTCCGGTTTTTGTTAGAGGATATACCTCGAGGCGACACAACTGGGGCATAAATCCATTTAACTTCGGACAATGTCGCCTTTGTACAGCATGATATAGACCTACTTGCGTGTGGTGATGGATAGGGTTTTAAGATGCAAACTAACAATATGTAATACACAGACTCGATCATTTATTAAGGAAGAAACACAATAACATATAAGATATATTAAATTAATTGCAATGTAACAAGATAACAACAACTAAATCCATAACCACTCGCAACCAAGGTATAGATAGGTCTACTTTCTGGACACTTGCTACTCAAGGCAACTCTGAGTATCGAATGGTTAAAGACTTTGAAGTTGTTATAATGTAAATTCCAAAGCAGTATTGTGACGTCATGCCATTAATGGCGGAAAACCACGCGTATAGACTACTTTGCCGCGCCACAGGTTCAGCGCCATCTGTAGTCAGCAAGCGGCACTAACATCGAGCGGCGCTGTCATCTAGCGGCGCTAACACTCGGCCATCTGACCACGCGTGCGTCCCGAACGCGTTCATGTCTGGTGTATTTGCTGAGAACAAAAAACGAAATGTTACAATTTCTGTTAACCATCCGTTCATCCCAAATGTGTACAATGAATTCGGGACAAACGGTTAACTTGTGACAACGCAAATGTAAGATTCACAATATGGAATAAACCACTTGAAAATCTAAAGACCAGTAAAGTTCGTCAAACATGTTAACGATTGAAACCATATTGAAATCTTAAGTTCGAAAGCAAATACATTAGACAAATGAAACAAAACAAGTTAAGGCGCAGATACTTTACTATGAAACTTAATATTTTTCGCTAACACTCGGCCTTTTGTTTTGCTCACCGTCCAACGTATGATAAAATTGTATTCATGATTCGTTAACTAATGTCAATCCCTTTCGCTTCATTCTCGACTTGCATATGTGATTAATTCGTAATACGTGCAAGATGAATCGCCGGCATAATCCACTTACACGTTGTACTTGTGTATCATGGTTTCTATAACAAGTGATGTACACATACAGTATCACTAGTTTTGTACACCATGTACCCTGTATCGTTAACAAGCGGTTGTAATTTGTAAACTCTCATCTCCGCTTAGGGTAAGTACTACTCATCCCTCACATTGCAACCGATACGCAAAGCGAAAGTATCAACTCGTAAAGTAAATTTTATCAAATGTACCGTATATTGTGCGAAGTGGATTTCCTACATACCACGTGACCTTATGGTACATGCAAACATCATTAAACCATTTGATACAAATTGCTAAGTAACATTGGTGTCTGCTCGTAAAGTAAATTTTATCAAATGTACCGTTTATTGTGCAAAGTGGATTTCCTACATACCACGTGACCTTATGGTACATGCAAACATCATTAAACCATTTGATACAAATTACTAAGTAACTTTGTAGTGTAAATCTAGTAATGTACATAGCCACAGTTAATTGTCAAGTAAAGTGGGTTTACGACATACCACATGGTACGCGAAAAGCTGTACACAGTTTACAGTTTGATTCCAAAAATGCTACGAACGTTTTAGCCACAATATTTTGTGTATATTTATCGTAATATTTCATTTCTCAAAAGTCCAGTATAATAATTTAGACAGTTAAAATTTCATGTGTAAATTCAATTGCCAAGTTTAAAATTAAAATGTTTCAAAATGCGTTAAGCGTTAATAACCGTAACGAGATATTATTGTAAAATGAATAATCGTTACGTTATATTACTGTAAAAACTGATTTTTCAATATTCAAATTGAAAATGTCTAAAAATTTTCATAAAACGGAAGTAACATTCCAAATTGTATATTCAATTCGTTAAATGTAAAGAATCAAAATTGTTCGTGAACCGGAAGTAACGTTCCAAATTGTAAGTATATTCAATTCGTTAAATGTAAAGAATCAAATTTGTTCATAAACCGGAAGTAACATTCCGAATGAAAATTCAATAAATGTAAACTAAATTAGAGTTAACTGATGACCTTTAATGTTAATGTAATTATTTGTTCAGTATTGATTCAGTTCGGATATGTTGAATAATTTCGTTAAGTGTAACTTTAATTTGTGAAAAATTAATTTCATTTCAAAAGTAATATTTTAACCCACAACTAATACAATCCGTAAATTATTATGTACCTTCGTTACTCACCGTTTATATATTTTAGAAATGTAGGTAGTCCGAAAAAATATTATTTGCACGTGGATTGTTAATACAATGTAGAAGAATCGATTCAAGTATCAACACGATTCGTAATTAATGGAAACTCAGTTCGAAAAACGATATTTTAAAGTTATAAAACTAAACATTGTAGGTATAATTTGAAATAAATTCGTTACTATTTATTGTTACTTCTCGAAATAGAAAATAAAATATATTTATTCATGGAAGCCGCTATGTAAACTTGAGCTTGTTTTTAACGTCACTTTGAAATCAAAAGCAATTATTTTCAGGTAACTTTTAAGCACAGTAAACAGATAAAACTTTTAGCTTGAATAAGTACCGCTCGGCATCTCTGACAATTAACACACTAAGAAACCATATACCTACTCTCCCTATGGTTCTAGTTAAATACGTAATAAGATGTAAAAGAAAAATGAAGGTAATAATAAAAAAATAAATTAACCGAATTCTATTAAAGGAAATTATACTCATCGAGCGTTGAGTATAAACAAGTACATACGTAAACTACCTACTTTCAAAAGAAAAATAAATAAATAAATTACTGCCAAGACGCAGTGCAATGCGTTTACTTTTGTTAACTATATTAATGTCGTTAACCCACATTTGTAATTTGTAAAGAAATGTTCAAAAACTTACAGTTTATCCTTTGATTACCAAACCAATTATGGGCGTCTTCATTCTTCAACACTTCTGATGATATAGACCTACTTGCGTGTGGTGATGGATAGGGTTTTAAGATGCAAACTAACAATATGTAATACACAGACTCGATCATTTATTAAGGAAGAAACACAATAACATATAAGATATATTAAATTAATTGCAATGTAACAAGATAACAACAACTAAATCCATAACCACTCGCAACCAAGGTATAGATAGGTCTACTTTCTGGACACTTGCTACTCAAGGCAACTCTGAGTATCGAATGGTTAAAGACTTTGAAGTTGTTATAATGTAAATTCCAAAGCAGTATTGTGACGTCATGCCATTAATGGCGGAAAACCACGCGTATAGACTACTTTGCCGCGCCACAGGTTCAGCGCCATCTGTAGTCAGCAAGCGGCACTAACATCGAGCGGCGCTGTCATCTAGCGGCGCTAACAAGCATTTTAACAGAAGAATATTTCGTTAGGAAAAGCGAAGTCGGTGGCATATATATCGGTGTAATATAAAGTATATACGTCCAGTTTTTATTAGGGGACACCACGAGGCAACACGACTCGCACATAAATTTAGTTAGCGCGTGTTCTACCGCACAATAAAATTAACTTCGAACAATGTCGCTCGTTTTTACCTGCAGGAACATGCAATATAACATGTATAATTTTTTAACTGTTTAAGGAGTTACTTAAGTATAACAAAACAAGAAATATGATAAAACACAATATTTTTATAAACACACTAACTGATGCCCGCGACTACATCCGCGTGGATTAATATTTTTTGATTCCCGCGGATACTCTTTATTTTTCCGAAATAAAAGTAGCCTATGTCCTTCCCAGGGATACAACCTGTCCCTGTACCGGGATTTCATCAAAAGCAGTTGAACAGATGGGCCGTGAAAGCATAGCAGACAGACAGACAGACACACTTTCGCATTTATAAAGTACGGATTGTTTGTAAAAAATACAATAGAACAATACAATAGATGTGACTATGCTATTTATTAAAGTTTGTATTATTTTTATATTGTGTGTTTAAATGAATTTTGATTTTGGACTATTATTTTATTTGAGCAACGTGAGACATTATTTGGAGTCATGTTTATCCATTCTTAATTAGGTAGGAATTTCTCGAATTTTTTCTCTTTTGTAAATGATTGACGAAACCAACCAAAATTGTTAACGAAACAACCCAAGATTAGGCTTCAACCAAATGTTAATAACAATCATAGCAGCATAATAAATAATTCACGTCTTAATATCAGAATGATAGTAACAGGAAAATCTCTAATACCGTGTATTCACGCCACATAATAATGATATTTTTATTGCAGCACTAAAGATCCCGAAGATAACAATGGAAGTAATTCCCTGTATCGTGCAGCCGAACTTAACCTATATGGAAAAGTGGTCTGTATAACTTTTAGGATTGGTACGAAAATGGTTTGGCCAATTTACAGCGTACAGATTTTCTCTGTGGTTTTAACCTTACAAATGCCTGATACCCTTCGTATCTGCCCCGGGCATAATTCCGTATAACAGGGAAATTAGTGCGTCGTCCGGATATACTCCCGTCGGTCAACTTTTGTTTTTCATCCGGCAAACGTTGGCAGACGTGTTGTTCATGATTTGAAATCCTAAAAATGGGAATTGATAAATAAATCCGGAAGAATTTTTGTGCAAATATTTTTACCATTGCGCTACGCTGGGGACGTATGAAATATAGTGAAGTTACATAGTTTTATTGGAAAGTGTGAAAAATAATATTTCGAAATGATTTCACGCCTTAACTTTTATGTCAATGGGGTAGTTGATTTTAAACCAAAGGGGTAGATATCTTGTGAATTGCAATAAGAAGAACTGAAAAGAAAAAGTGTCTCAGACCAGGGCGCGTTTGGAATCCTCGGAATCCCAGCTTAGAAGCCCTGGTTCTTAGAGGACTCATACTATTCTATTAAACTGCTTTCAAATACTTACTGCTTAAACTGCTTAACTGCCTCGTTGGTCTAGTGGTTAGCACGTTCAACTGCGGCCGATACGGTCCCGGGTTCGAGTCCCGGGTCGGGCCATAATTAAGTATTGGGATTTTCTGACTAAAAATTCTCAGTACTAGCCCGGAGGAAGTTGGCGGTGTTTCGCCCCCGTGCCTCGGAGAACACGTTAAGCCGTCGGTCCCGGTTATTATCACTAACATGATAATAGTCGTTAAAGCCCGCCAACCCGCATTGGAGCAACGTGGTGGGTCTAAGCTCTAATTCCCTCTCTCCTATGAGAGTGGAGGCCTGTGCCCAGCAGTGGGACGTAATGGGATGTAGTGGTGTTGGTGGTGGTGGTGGTGGTGGTGGCTTTCAAATGTCAGTAACAGCTTAGGTACTTATTTACCATGCCATCGGTTCGTTCCCACACCATTACGTCTAAGAGGATGTCACTGAAGTCTGTTGCACCTGCTGTTTGCTTCTTTAATTATTGCCATCGTCATTAATACTTGTCCTGAAGACGTGGAAACAGTGTAATAACTCAAAAGCTTGCATTCCCCTAATGGCTGAATGCTGTAATTAACAACTGTTAGAAGTCACACTTTCTGTAATCGTAATTAATTATTTTAAGATGAATAAAAATGCATTTGGGTTTTGTTTTATTTTGTTTCGGGGATATGATTAATTAGTAATTTCCAATGACATTCAAGGTTTTGTTCTTTTAATTTTAAGTTTATTTTATTTGATCTACCAAGCAACATGGACTTACATGTTAAAACTATATAAAACTAGCTGATGCCCGCGACTTCGTCCGCGTGGATTGTAGGTCTTAATGGAGTTCCGTGTGAACTGGTTTTTTTCCCAGTATAAATGTATAAAATATATGAAACTGAATAAATGACCGTCAGTCTGACAATATATTTGAAGATCTCTCTACTGTCTTATGTCTCATTTACTTTTGTATATAGAGTTTCTAACCCAATTTTTTTACTTTTCCGTACAATTTTTCAAACATTTTCTTTCATAAGAACCTTCTCCTTACAATAACAAACACAACAAAAAAAGAATTAGCGACATTGGTCCAGCCGTTCACGCATGATGCCGTGGCCAAGGGAAATGGGGATTCATTTTTATATATTATAAAATGATATACCTATGTCTTAGGCACTAGGTGATGTTGATTTGGTCCTATGGTATCATTGTTGCATATTCAATTCAATTCAAGACATATTTATTCAAAATAGGTACCTACAAAGTACACCTTCTGAACGTCATGCTGACAAAGTATAAGACGTGATGGTGATAATTAACTACGGTATAATATTAAAACTAAAGCTACGAGGGTTCCAAACGCGCCCTTACATACATACATGACATTATACTTTCTTATTTAGGTAGGTAAGTAGGTAATTACTACTGAGGATTTGGTGAACCTAAGAGAACCCTGTCATCTGTCAATAGAAGCTTGGAGGCGAAGCATGGGCATGGACGTCTCTGTTACGTAAACATTTAATATCTTATAGGTACATATACTCGTATATACATATTATAGGTTCATATACCTATCAAAGAGAAGTTTTTAACCGGTATCCCAGAAGGGAAACCTTTTAATGGACACTTAATTTCATTTTATGGCTCATATTTTTTCATGTATATGTTACGCTCAAAGATCGAAAACGCTCATTGAGCGGAAAAATAGCTCACAACGCGATGTGGTCACAGTAAAACATCCACATAGCGAAATTCGTGTTATGGCTCTAATGAAAACGCGATTGATCGATTGCGATTCGATCTCAACGCGTTGTGGCACGCCACAACGCGTTGAGATCGAATAGCATGTAAGCCACGACACGAATTTCGCTATTTGGTCTTTCTTTGATTGCCACAACGCGTCGTGCGCGTTTTCATTAGAGCCATAACACGAATTTCGCTATGTGGATGTTTTACTGTGACCACATCGCGTTGTGAGCTATTTTTCCGCTCAATGAGCGTTTTCGATCTTTGAGCGTAACATATAAAGTATTTTGCATTTCGCCCACCATTGACACAGAGTGTAGTGAAAAAACCCTGAACTTATCACAGTTACATTCTGTCTTTACATCAGGAGTTAAATTAAGGCTTGGGAAAACAAAGCGCGTTGGTAGACGTGACGAAAACGCTCTCTCGTCGCTTTGATGTTGTAATGCTAATGCTGTGCTATGCTGTGTGAAACGGATTTAAGGTAACTTAATTATTATTTCTATGGTGTGAATACGTTTACATTGTGAATCGCAATGTCCTTGCGCTGACATAGATAATTGTTGAAATGATGTGTATCATTCCCTGTATCACATCATTATATTCTTATAACATCTTGTTGCAAATTGCAATCTCATGTCGCTGTAGTGTTTGCAACTGTGCTCCGCAGTATGATCCCCTTCATACGATTCCTTGTACATAATACATTAAGTCACACCGTGTGACTTCATGTCGTTCATGTCGTGCAGCACATTAGAGTCACTACCATCACGCGTTGTGTATGTTAATGTATCAAAAGGAATAATTAAACTTTTTGTCCAGGCACGCCGCGCTGCATCCCGCACGTCCGGGAATTATGAGAGAATCGTGACTGTGCACTTCTGTGTACCATTGCCTTATTTTGCTCCAACTTGACTGCCTTATAGCCTGAATAATATATGTGGAGCATGGTGACGGATGTAGGCATAGCAAGGAAATAAAGAAGTTAGCAGTAATAAGTAAAACCATAATATTTTAATTTGTTTAGAGTAGTTTATGGCGAAATCGGAATACTCGATGATACTTCTTTCGTATTCAAATGTATAATGTACATGACAGAAAAAATATTTAAACTCATGATCTGCTAATATGAGATATGAAATAACTACAGTAAAATGGAAAAAAAAATCGTTTATTTTTCGTCACACGCAATGTCAACGTAGCGCGAAATACGGGCCGCGTATGAAAATATATACGCCGTTACATGAAATTAAATGGGCCATTAAAGAGTCCCCTTTTGTGGGTGCGGAAAAAATATTGTTTGTTGTCTTTTTAATTTGTATTACAATTTTTATTCATCTTATTTATGGCGCTACCTAGGTTTTATTAGCCGAAAAGTTCCATATTTCCGTTCTCTCTTTGCATCATATATAGCCTTTTGTTGAGGGTTATGACCCCTTTCCATGTAATCGCATATATACGGATTTTATTATACCCTTTCCATGTACGGATACGGGTACGGGTTTTCTCGCGGATTTGATGCTTGTTTTAGAAGCAATTATTCGACCAGCCGTCTCCGACCAACGTTTAGTGCTTGGTGTTTGCCGTGTTATGTTCAGAGCGTCGCTTATGTATATCTATACTTATAATAAAACTGTAACAGGTCCAATTCTGTACATTGAAGATATTTTGAAAATTTTTTTTGGAGGGCACTCATTATTCGATACTGAAGCCAAATCTGTAATTTTTTTCATTTTTGTCTGTCTGTCTGTCTGTCTGTCTGTCTGTCAGTCTGTCTGTATCTTGGCCGCGCATCACGCCGAAACTACTGAATGAATTCAAACGAAACTTGGCACGATTTGAGCCCATACTACGAGGTAGGACATAGGATACTTTTTATCCCGAAATTCTACCCCCGAAGGGGTGAAATAGGGGTTGAAAGATTGTATGAAAGTCCTTAATTTCTCAAGTTATAGCCATGAAACTTGATATATGAGCTGCGGGTTGAAAATGAAAACATATGTGTTTCACAGTTTTTTAAAATTCCACCCCCGAAGGGGTGAAATAGGGGTTGAGAGTTTGTATGAAAATCCTTAATTTCTCAAGTTATAGCCATGAAACTTGATATATGAGCTGCGGGTGAAAATGAAAACATATGTGTTTCACAGTGTTTCAAAATTCCACCCCCGAAGGGGTGAAATAGGGGTTGAGAGTTTGAAAATGAAAATTCCTAAAGTTATAGCCATGAAACAGCATTTGGGCTTTCGTTAAAATATGAAGAAGTACGTGTTTCACCATTAAAGGGGGATTATACCGTGGGATAGTAATATAGGCTACATTTTATCCTGGAAAATTAACTGAAAAACTTATTCCACGCGGATGAAGTCGCGGGCATCAGCTATAAAGAATATACATGTACATACATAGGCTACTTTTTATCCCAGAAAATTAATGAGTTCCCGCGGCAATCGGAAAAACTTAGTCCACGCGGACGAAGTCGCGGGCATCAGCTAGTATATAATATTTATGCAACTTGTTAACAAAAAAATAATTAATTAAACTAAAGGTTTGTTGGTATATTAGTTTGTCAATGTAGTTACCAGCGAGTAGTAAATTGATTTGATCATTCTCATCAACTCAACTACCTCTAAATCAGCTCTCTCTGTTCGATCAGGGAATAGAGACTCCTGAGAGTTAGTAAGAATAAATAAATATTATCAGGAGGGATAATGCCTCTGTCAAAAATAAATTGTTTCTGATTATTATTAAATTTAAACTATCCACGTAAGAAAAAAGTGCGTTGAAATTTGATGACGTCACTACTATGTATTTCATACAAACTTACACACTAGAAGCGCGTTTTTAAGTTCGATAAAGAGTTGCTGATTTGATTGAGTTGTCATCATCCTTATTTATCGATTATCTTTGAATTGCCCTTTGATTTTGTATAATCAAAGGAATTGCCATACTCTCACTCATAAAAAAGGCTTACTTCATGCAGTTTCTATAGCGCATACTGTGAGCAGTAAGTTTCAGTCTTAATTATTATTGTCATCAATGCAATATGCCGCCAAATGCTCGGTCGTTAGCGTTGTTGAATACCGATTGCAAGAAAACAATTTAGCTTTCAGAGGGCGTTTGAAAGGGATGCAGCAAAAACCTTGGGAGAGCGACAGCTGACCGTGTCGTAATGACTGAACCTACAAACAACGGTAGCTTATTATGCCTTTTAGTGGCAGCCATCGAAAGAAATGCTCTTAGTCTCTGTATAATGTGACTGGGATATACAATAGGATAGAATGATTGTGAGATGATGTGTGTTAGTTTCGAAATACGAAACAATGAATGTGTAAATGGGTACCTAAGTATTCCTAAAGGGTAGGAAGCGTAGAGTTTACTGATAATCCAATAATGTCACGATAATATACAGACACACTTTGCTTTCCACTTTATAGCACCAAAAGGATCGAAAATTTATAACTGCGCAGCATCAATACAAGATTTACTAATAAAATATAAAAGACGATTTAGTGTTTGTACTTCGACAAACGGTAACGATCTGGCGATTGAGAGTTCTGTATAGGTTTGAGTAACTATAAAACCGACACGACGAGAAAGAGATGAAACGCAGAAGCATGAGAGTAAGGGAATAGAGAGGGCACCTGTATTTGTTCATACACTATATTTCTCCTGTGCAGATTTCTAATTTCTGCGAAAATTGGACAGTCGAGAGGACAATAAAATATAAAATTTTGTGAGCTTGTAAATGATGCAATAATTTTTCAAAGTAAACACGCATTGCACTTTGTCTGAACTAGAGTATACGTGCTTGGACTAGGTTAGTAGTCTTTGTTAGTTTAGGTAATGGTAAGACTGTATTAATATTTACTAAGAGTTCTGGGAGAAATTTCTTGTCTTAAAATAATGAAAATAATTCTTGCGCACCTGTGTTACATGTGTATCAAGAATATTGTTGGAGAAATTTTCTTTCTATTTTCTTCCCTGAACATTTCCACGTCTTATTTTTATTGTTTTTAATTTAGCAAAAAGTTGTAATTTTGTAGTCTGAAGCCTTGGAATCTAACACAAATGGCATTGCAAAATAAAAACGCCTTCTATCTAATTTTATTTTCGTCATTTCGACCGCATAAAAGCCAGCCGCTGATATCTCAAAAAACATGAATCAATCTAAGATCGAAACAGGAAATAGAGCACTTGACTAGCGATTACATATTGTGATGATAATATTTTATTAAGAAGCGCCCCGTCTACTCATCTTCTTGCTATAATAAAAATAATGCTATCGATTTACGGACTACTTCGTATTCCTGTGCTCTTAGCACGAGTACAGCCATAACAGATATTACAACGATAACGTTGATAGATTTCGAGTAAGTTCAAAACAATGTTCCGGCAAAATAATACCTAGACCAAACGATAATAGTTATTTGTTATACAAGAGTGAAAAGTTGTTTTTTAACCGCGTGCTCAATTTTGATGACCGAGCAAGCGAAGGATTCAAAAATTAGAATCCTGAGCGTCAGCGAGGGAATCAAAAGAGCACGAGGTGAAAAATCTTTTCACTCGAGTGCAACACGTAACTTTTCATCCCACCTCAGCGAGGAAATGACTAAATGCAAAAAAAATCACAAGATTAAATTCAATTCTGTTAATTTCTTCGTCACTAGAATCACTCATTTTAGGTTTTTCACTTATTTACAATTTTCTTGTTTTTAATCGGTTTTAATTTTAAACAATATGACGTGAAAGAAAATGGCGCGCGCAAAGCAAATTAAAAAAGTACACCAAGAAGGTTACGAGTGTGAGTTTTCAACAAATTAAAAACGATTGTATGGAAATTCGGCACCATAGAGGTACAAGTAAATAGGTTTTAATGATGTTTTGAATTCACAAACTTCATAGACGAGTGATATTTACTAACGTGCACACGATGTTCTAAATTCAATTTACTTTATCCTCTAGAGGATAATAACGGCTTTTACCATCAGATATCGAAGAATAAAAATACTCTTTCCGAGATGGTGGGATGAAAAATTATTTTAAAGACGCTAATTTAGTCTACCGATTAGTGTTTCACTTGGGAAATCAATAGGTACGAGTGTATTTAGTTTATTGTTAAATTGAAATATAAAGTTAGTTCTTGACTATGATCTCACCTGGTGATAAGTGACTTGCTCAGATATAAAGACAGGACTAAAAACATTTGAATTTTGAATTTTGAATTTTGAAATTATCTGAAAGATTTTTATAAAACCATAACCCCTTATTAGTTTCTATACGAAATTATACCGAATCATTAAATTGCTATAAGTAGACGAACTTAATTATTATTCTCAAAACCATAATTCACCGTTGAGTGTAGGTACTCGAAATTTATCAACGTCGTGGGGGGATTCAAACTCATACTAATTCTACAGTTTAGTATTACCACATTTCGCTCTCCGGGCCATCCCATGGGACGCCGTCGGTAAAGACGTCGGGTATCGTATGTCCAGTTATAAATTCTACAGGATCTTTTTCGTACGTAGGTACCTATAAAGTTAAGAGCCACTCTATTCTTCTTCGTCGTAGCATGTTACCGGTTCTTATGTTACGTCTGCTTATTTGCAGGCAAAATGGCAGACTAGCAGTTACTTCAAGACCCCTTTTGTTGTTACTTTTATACCGACTTACCTACTAGTACAAGGCTTATGATCATTAAGAACGTTTGGTTAATAGTAGGGGTTTTCTTATGGTTTTATTACGGTGGATTTCCAGGTCCTTTCGTATACGATTTAACTAAAAGTCCTTTAATTGAAGTTATTGGTGAACAAAAACTTTCTATGGGACTTTATAATATGGTTGTCATTCAAATGAACTCATTTTAATGACAACCATATTATAAAGTAATGATATTATGTATTTTTGCTCTTTCGTGGTATACTGGTGAAGGATGAGCAAGGTTGTGAAGTATCTACAAAAACCTCAAAGTACCTACCTTTATCCGATACTGTAAACCATAGCTTTACAGCCATAGTATATGTATTTTCACTGCCTACTTTCGGTCGGAATTCAATTGGCAATATACCTAGCCAAAACCAAATGGCGCGAGATGCCAAATGTCGATTGTTTGTCGTATCTTTTCGCTCGTGTGATCTGCAGTCAAATTATTCGCGAGCGATGCACAATGAATACCAAATACACTGCGGATCCACTGATTCTTTAATATATCCACTTCCACTGGCACTAATTTAAAGGATTTTTTTATCAAGAAAACAGTACAGATACATTGGGGCTGATTCTGTTGTGCACAATCTCTAAACTAAACTAAAATTACAGCATTAAAATATTGCTAACCCTTTCATAATACTCCCTGCAGAAAAGGACAGAACTAAATTTAAAGAAATACAGAATTGGCCTACTTAAAATTATTGCGGATTATTTTTATTTGATAAAGAAAAATGATATCATTATTAGTGCTTAGGTACGATCAAGACAACATTACAGTCCTTTCGCTGCATTTTATATCTCGTTCAGTACCCAAAATAATTTAATAGGTCTTTGGGATCTGGAGTACCTATAATAGGAACGGTTTGTGCATATGATAACACGTTGCGTAAGGTAGGCAAGAATTATGAGTATTAATAAGGTAGTATACAGATAGACATGTCAACCAATTGCTACTACCTATCGACAATTTATTCTGAATATCGGGTCACATGTTGGTCAATCATATAAATAATTGAACACTTGACCAACACACCGCTGGAAAACAGAATTAGAAAAAATAACCTAAAGTAATGCATTGAGATATAAAGCTGTATGTACATTCTAATACATCGAATGCACCGAATAAAGGTATACTAAATAATTAGTTTCAGTTTTTACCCACGATTGAACGGATATGGTACGTATCCTATGGTTTGGAGGTTCCGCGTTTGTTTGTACTATAAAAAATATGTGTCTAACATAAAACACATTAAAATTAGTTTTTGATAGCTCTAAATTTTTTTAATTTTAGAATTGATTAATCCAATAAAATAAAACGAGATTTAAGATTAATTTATTTTCTTCTAATAAGTATTGTACTAAAGAACTTATTAAAGGATCGCAGAAAAACAATCATATTGTACCTTCCTATATTCGAGAAAATCTTTTGTAAGTAGGTTAAAAACAGTATGCACCAGAGTTAAAATGACCGCCTTTAAACTTCAATCTGAGACTGACGCTGGTTTAATAGGATTCCATTTACCAATACTCAGTGGCTGTTAGCGTGAAATATTAGTTTATAGACTGTCCCACTTCCCACTTTTTACCTTCAATAGTGGCTTTGTAGGCTAAGAGCTCGAACCTACCCTCCTAAGTTCTGAGACAGATTTTTGCTCTAAAAACTCTACAAAGATCTATAAAGAAGTAGAATGTTTTTTATTTTATTATTGAACAGTGGGCTGATGCCCACGACTTCGTCCGCGTGGTTTAAGTTTTTTGATTCCCGCGGGAACTCCTTAATTTTCCGGGGTAAAAAGTAGCTTATGTCCAGAACTATACCCATACCAAAAATCACGTCGATCGGTTGCTCCGTTGCGGCGTGATTGAAGGACAAACCAACAAACCAACAAACAAAGACACTTTCGGATTTATAATGATGATTTGTCATTAGGATCAATACAAAAAAATATCGACATAATAATTACCTAGTAACTACAGACTATGGCAATAATATAATAATTAATGCTGATCAGACCTGACCTTTAACTGCCTCGTTGTTTTAGTGGTTAGCATGTTAGATTGCGGCTGACGAGGTCCCGGGTTCGAGTCCCGCGTCGGGCCATAATAAAGTAGGTATTGGGTTTCTGAATAGAAATTCTCAGTACTAGTCCGGAGCTACGAAGTTGGTGGTGTCTCACCCCCGTGCCTCGGAGAGCACGTTAAGCCGTCGGTCCCGGTTATTATCGTTAACACGATAATAGTCGTTAAAGCCCGCCAACCCGCATTGCAGCAGCGTGGTGGGTCTAAGCTCTAATTCCCTCTCTTCTATGTGAGTGGAGGCCTGTGCCGAGCAGTGGGACGTTAATGGGCTGTAGTGGTAGACCTGATTTTTAGCACTTGCACGCATTCGTCAGTAGTAAACGCAATGAAGATTACAATTTTTCAAATACAACACCTCTGGGTAGTCTCTACCTCCTACACTACTCTTGATTTTACCCATAATCTCATAGTCAGTTGCATTTAAATATATTCAGGTTTTCATTTCCTGTAGTAATAAAATTGTTAATAGATAAGTTTATTAAATCGCACCGAGAGACTCGCTTTGGAAAGCTCAAGAATAATTTTCTTTCCTGACATAATGTACTTTAGTAAGTTAATACTTTTTCGTCATGGAATGTTGCCAGTTAATTTTGCGCTCCGAAACAAAGTCTTATAAACTAAGTTACAAAAATAGAGAATGAACTTAAAATATTGGCATTGGTGTTTTTTATATATTAGGTATATACAAGTGGGTTATATGGAGTTTTCTGACAGACATGTATCTTATTCGGTGCACTAATAGATCTTTTGTCGTTATGTCTTTTTAATCTATATTGACATTAATTCCATAATATTGAATTGATTTATTTCTCTTTAAAACATAAACGATAGAATGCTATCTAACGTTAATTTGACTTTTTAAATACGTCAAAATTCGTATTTAACATCTGTCAAAACATCAATTTATTCTTGGGTTAAACGCAAGTTAACCGTTACTCGGAGTTAGTGCAATCGGCACTTAATCTATTTTAGGCAAATCTACATCATATTATTACACCTAAGTTATTTTTCCGCTCTAATAATTATAACTTACTTATTAAACTGCTAATCTGGTTATTATAATAATTATGCAGCAGCTATTAGGTATGTTACAAAAATCATTGCTAAAAGCTTTCCCAATTCTTACATTCAATTATAACCACAGAATATTACCTATTCTAGTACGTTATAACATCAAATGTACAAGACCCATTCAATAAAAAATATGCGCTAAATAGAGTACCTACTTCCTTTTGAATACCAGCTGATGCCTCGGGCTTTGTCCGCGGACTGTTCGCGCGGATCTTTCACAAAATAAACAAAATTTCCCAGGATATCTATGTGATTTTCAGAAGTGTATATTTTAATATTTATATTTGGCAGATATACTCGTAAATTACAGAACGTTTTTCTCCAACATATTGCAAAAAATAATATGTATGTCAGCATAGAGTTCGGACCTCGTATTTTTTTTCCAAAAAACTAATTTTCAATAGAGACGTACCTATGATAGTAATTATTACAATTATGAAGACAGCTGTTCCACTTAAAAACTTACTTAATCGTTTATATGCACATTGATATTAAGATTTGTGTACACGATATAAAGGCAAGTGGCGAAATATTCATATTTCATTGTAATTGATTGTAACATTGTTGCGAAAAGAACACAATATGTTGCGAGGCCTAAGACAATACAATCACTGCTTCAATCAAGTTATTGGGAATGTCGGTGTGACCAATTGGAGCTAAAGGTTACATGTCTGCTTACGAGTACTCAATAACTGTAGCAGTCGGTTCACACAATTGTTTCAAAATTTTAAAATCTTATCGTGGTTTTTATTTTTCACCATCGTCTAATCCATACTTCCATACTTATAATATTACAAATGCGAAATTGTGTCTGTCTGTCTGTCTTTCTTTCACGGCCCATCCGTTCAACCGATTTTGATGAAATTTGGTACAGTTTGTATCCCGGGGAAGGACATAGGCTACTTTTTATCCCGGAAAATTAAGAAGTTCCCGCGGGAATTAAAAAAACTTAATAGATCGTCTAGTAAGTTATAACCCTATACTAAGGATTTCATAGTTATATGACTATTTTGTTTTTTATTTTTTTGTTTTAATTTACGCTTATGTGATTTACCACCAAAAACCATGAAAATGCCAAATAAGAAAGCAATTCAGATTTGATCATCATGAAGTGTTAACTAAGTACTAAACAATATTATGATTAATGATGAATCTGACGGATAATTTTCTGTACCTGCGCTGTTAAATAATAATGATAATTAGGTAACGAAAATATTTAAATTTTGACAATTTATCGGCATATACAGGGTGTTGAAAAATTACTTATGAATCAATAGTAATAATATTCTTACAACTATTGTTACAATATTATTGGAGTATTTCATAAATCATATCATTTGACCTAAATCTCTATTTATCACGTAGCGGTACAAAGTCTCAATTCTAGATTGGATTCGATACATTTGATTCTATGTTTTAGTTGAAATGTAATAATAGCATAAATCACATATCATGCACATAATCATTGCGAATTGGTCTTGTTTTTATAAACCTCAACCCCGACTGTATCTGATTAAATGTCAGCAAATTTTGTTTCAAATATAACAAGCTGTTTTAAATCTTAACGAGTTGATTTAAGGATTATTTTAGATTGATTCATGTTTTTAATCTTTCGTATAAAACTGAGTACAGGTAAATAGAAAGGCGTGGTAGGCCGTTACCTATATAATATCCATTATTAACCTTAAGGTGATCTAGTTGTAAGTCTGCAAGTGCGGTAGAATGCGGACACTGCCTACGCCTGAAACCTTGGATAGCAGGAAGTCGAAAGCAGCTTTTATATTTGAGATCTTAAAAATAAAAGTAATAATATACCTATCGATACAGATCACATATAAGTTCACTGCCCTAGCATAACATATAATAACGTATCGCCGATACATTTTTGTGCGAAAGTAAATGTCTTTAACAGAACTGGCAGCTGCGGTATTATTCTGCGATTTAATTTAGTAAAAAAAAACTACCTACTTTCCAAATAAAGAGCTTGTACTCAAACCGTTGAACAAAGTGTAAAAACTTTGCTTTCTGATATTTTTTCCCATAAAATTCATGTGAAATTTTAAGCTATTAAAATAATAGGTCAAAACAAATACCTAAATCCCAGGTTCTCCTAGGATTATCTTGTTTAGTCGAAAGTCTAGATATTCTAGCCTTAATTGTAGTTCCACAACAAAGGATCTAGGTCCTTCCTTTGTCTTATAATCAAAAGCTACGTTTTGTTATTCGTGTGGCTTAAATTATGTGACATTTTCTTTGAATATATTCCAGCGTTTTTGAATACATAATTTTAAGTTAATGTTAAATATATTTTTATACTTATATATTTCTTAAAGCAAGTTACACGTAACATATCAATTAATTCAGTTTAAAAATTTAAAATGAATAAATGTTAAAAAATAGGTAACTGTGTAGGTGTGCTATATTATGGAATTTTTGAATAATATTTTAGTTTTTGATCACTTAGATCTAAAGAAAAGAAACTGTTGTAAGGAAACATAGGGGTTAAAATACAAACACGAATGAATATTATCTAATAATAATAATTAAGGTAACATTAAATTTATTTACAAGTTTACAATAATCTTATGACGCATTCCATTAAAACCTCCTCTAGTAACAATGCCAGCACTTTATACACATTGTCCATTAGCACACAATATCACAGCAAACAACAATTAAGAAATGCTTTCGAAGCCAGCGAGCACGTACCCGCAGCGGAACCCTTGATGACTCTGCGAAATACTAATTGACGCGTGCTTTTTACGTTTCGGGCGCTACAAATCGCCGAAGCCCTTTCTTCTAACTAAGATTTATACTTTGTGGAAAGAGTAGGTGTAGCCATCGGGCGCACGGTTCAGGCTGAACTTGCCTGGGGGGAAGAAACGCGCTGGAGGTGGCGTGGTGGGCTCGTAGTAGTCTTGGCGGGCTGACTGTGGCGCGTTGTATTGCTGAGATTGAATTCCGCTGTATTGAGCTTGCTGAACACCTGGGTAGATGTTGTTAGCCTGGAACTGAGGCTGCGCCTGGTATTGAGGCTGCGGTTGGTACTGGGGCTCAGGCTGGGGCTGGTATTGAGCTTGAGGTTGCTGGTATTGCTTTTGAGGTGCTACGTAGTTATTGGTCTCGTATAATTCGGGGTAGTATTGACCGTCGTCTTCGTTAGGTTTGACGCCATAGTTGCGTGGAGCAGGGGTGTTGTATTGTTGTTGAGGAGCACTGTACTGCTGAGGAGCTTTGTAGTCCGGGGAGTTGTAACGCGGGTCGGGTGTGTAGCCGGGTGTTGGCGCTACAGGCTGAGGTGCAGTAGGAATGTGGTCTCCGGTAGCCTGGAATCCGTTCTTGCCAGCGACGTAGTTTACAGTTTTTCTCTGACCACTAGGGTCAATGTATGAGTAGCTGCCTCGCCTGTTGCCATCAGCGTCTGTTTCCTCTTTGAAGTTAATTCCATCTTCCTGTTGGTACGCGGATCCGAAAGCACCGCTTCCACTGAGATAACGAGCTTCTTGCACAATCGCAGCTGTTTTCGGATCACCCGCGTATTTCGGAACTCGTCTCGCACCCTCTTGTTGCTGACACGCGACTCCCACGATCACTAAGGCTGATACTATGAGCCTGTACATTTTGTTTAAATGTGCACTGCCCGCGTGAAAGTAACAAAATGTGTACCTGCAGGCGACTGAACTCGTTTTATATGACAAGCAAAGACCTTGATGTCTATATTGGAAGGGCTCACGGGTATGACCGCGAATATACTGTAGTCGAATGGGTCTACGATATATTCTCTTTTTGTTGTGTAGCGGATGTACAGTGGGCGCATCGAGGAAGTGACATAGTGATGGTTGTAGCTGTTGTCGTCCTTAAGCTGCATCTTTGGTGCTAATTAAAATGTCAATGAGTATCTGGATCTCTAAGAATTTACCTTGGCATAAATTTTCTATTATTTACGCTTGTCTACTATCTCACCTGATCGCACTTAGTGTATGGCTTTGTTAGTAGAGTGTTTAGTGTAATAGGGTGCAGTGGCCTTCATATCAAGAGTGAATAGGCATCTTCTGGGCAAGCGCGCTCCAACTTAGGCTGCATCACCACTTGCAAGCAGGTCTGATTGCCAAGCGCTAGTCTATATATTAAAACCCTAGATAGAAAAAGATACCTAAGTTGACCAAACTGAGAATAGAACTCGGGACGTAGACGTTGTCTGCAACGCTATGGAAATTTTCTCCCACACTTATTCATACTAATGCGAAGATTAACCTGATCAAGATTATGCGTTCTTTTGTTTAAGTGTCATTAACAAAATAAACTTAGCACACACGTGATTTTCTCACCGGATTAGTAAAAATTATGCAATTCGCTAATTTGTGGCCTATTCATTATATTCGTAACGCATTCGCTGTTTCTAGGCTTCTAATTATAAAATTTAAAAGGTTACGTAATCTGCGATTATAAGAGTTCCCAGGTCTAAACACTGAAATTTTCGCATTGGTATGAGTACAAATTTTATACCTTTAAGTAATAAGTATACATTTATGATTTAGTTACATATTAACTAGATGATGCCCGCGACTTCGTCTGTGTGGATTAAGTTTTTTATTCCCGTGGGAACTCCTTAATTTTCCGGTATAAAAGCAAATGTCCTCCCCCGGATACCACCTGCCTCTATACCAAATTTCATCAAAATCGGTTGAAAAGATGGACCGTGAAAACGTAGCAGACAGACAGACAGACAGACGGACAGACAGACACACTTTCGCATTTATAATATTAGTATGGAAGTATGGATGCGCGTAAACTTTAAACTACCGTTTTTGAAGCTATTTTTATCCCGAAACTAAAGTCACAGATTTCTATTTTCTAAAATTCAATATTTTGTACTAAAGATTTGTGTGCAATAGGATGAATTAAGAAATTAAATTAAAAAAGATTAATTAAGTCATATAACTTTAAATGAACCAGATTATCTTTAAT
The DNA here is from genome assembly GCA_917051295.2 of Erebia ligea. NCBI lineage: Eukaryota > Metazoa > Arthropoda > Insecta > Lepidoptera > Nymphalidae > Erebia > Erebia ligea. The sequence continues at coordinate 9,902,127 of OU785237.1, read as the reverse complement.
ATCTTTATGACAAGGCGTGTATTTGCAACTTATCTAATCTGCAGGTCAATGGCTGACTATTAAGAAATATTTTAATGGTCATGAATTTGGAGCATAATACTTACATGAATACTTTATTTTTGCGCCTTGCGTGGTTACCATTTTAATGGGTTTAAACTACAATTTAATATGACCGTAGTTTAGTTTTTATTAGTTCAAATTCCCAGTTTTTATTGATTCATCCTAAATCGTTATTATTGATTGTAGCGTTGATAGCCTTGTGTTTAAGACACCCGACCTCGTGTACGGGGTCGCGGGTTCAATTCCCGGGCACGCACCTCCAACTTTTCGAAGAAATTAAATATCAATTGCTCCAAACGGTGAAGGAAAACATCACGAGGAAACCTGTATGCCCGAGAGCTCTTCATAATGTTCTCCAAGGTGTGTGAAGTCTGCCAATCCGCACTTGGCCAGCGTGGTGGACTATGGCCAAACCCTTCTCATTCCGAGAGAAGATTCGTGATTAGTAGTGAGCCAACAATGGCTTGATAAGAGAGAAGTATATCATTGAAAGTTATTTCACTGTAAGATTTCTACAACTTGTGATTATTTGGGAATTGCAGTTTTGCATTGCAATACAGAGAAACAAATGAATGTATTTTTATGGCCATGGCTAGCTCATTTAAAAATAAAGTAGCTAAAAAGTAGAGCTTTAGAGACAACATTTATGCTTATATAATAACAATATTTTAAAAATTTATTTCCAAGTTTTTCGTTGATAATAATTGACTCGTAGAATGTGAAAATACCTATTATTTTAATTTATGTAAGCTTCTCTAGTAATAGTAAAACTGCTTCAAGAATAAATTATACAAAGAAAATCTAAACGGAACGCAACCGGAAACAAGGTTATATTACATTTTTTATTAATTGCCTCCATCTATTTAGCAAGATTTAGCATAGCTTTCCTCGTTCGTGATTCGTCCATGAAACTTGACATACTGTTAGCACGTGGATGTTAGCCTTGTTTGCTGCTCCGATTAAACGGCGTTATGTATGTAAGTGGACTGACTGACTTGTTTAGTTTGTAACATGTAAATGTAACGTAGCTGATTTCCTTGTACCCTTTGGGACGGGTAGTTACATCAGCTTATCACAACTATTACGATTACATATATACATAAATCCATATTTTGCATAAAAATATTATTAACTTGATGATCCCCGCGACTTCGTCCGCAAGGTCGCAAATAAGGTCTTTTAATTTGACTTTTAACTTGAGAGGGTTGCAGTTATGAACAAACCCCTATCGTAATAGGTACATATTCTACATAAGTTATTAAGTAATTTTTACCTCAGGAGTATTAAGTAATTATTACCCAATTTTTACTTAAGATCCATACAATGAAAAAAAATCAAAAGTTCTGTTTCCAAATAATTTAATGTTGAAGTAATTGTACTTCCCTATCGGATAATATTATGAAACTGTTCTTTATTGCTCTACTTACGACTTGATTATTTAGGCAGGATGCATCTACAAGAATTATGTAGCAAGTATTACAAAAAAAAATTGGGTTTCCTGCCGGTTTTCGAAATGTCCTTCTTGTGTGAGTAACACCTTAGGCATGTAATAAAATCGGAGGTTATCTTAGGCAAGAATTTACAGGAGTTTTTGAGTAAGTATTCATGTACCTACTACTTGCTAGTAGGTAAGTTTCTACTTATGTACGGTACGATGCCATGTAGGAACCGATTATGCGTTTAATTTAACGACCGTATCCCTAACAGGTTAACCTGTGTACCATTTTAGGCTGCATCATCACTTAGGTACCACCGTGAGATCACAGTCAAAGATTAACTTGTAGTGGATAATATAAAAAATAAACCAAGCAAAAAGTCCCAAAAATACAGTAAAATTTAAAATTTTGAATATGTACATAATAATACATAATACATTTATAGTTTGTTTATTGTCCTAGTTGTCATAATAAATTAAATTATTTTATAATTACCTAAGAGTCACAATTTAATTAAAATAATATTATATTTTGTAATTATATTCAATCTACAATTATTGGAAAACATCTTTATTCCTGTATCAGAGTAGACTTTTTGCTCGCGTGTCAATAAAATAGTGGTATTGCCAAAGTGAGTCCGAGTAGTTACGTTCTTTACATGGTACCTACCTACCAGTACTTGAAAGGTCACTGGTTGCCCGCGAGCAAGGCCGCTTCTGATTTGGTATGCGGGAGTTGTGAATAACGATCGAATCCTTCGGACACAGCACAGTATAAATGACATTTTATAATATTTTTTGATAAAAATCATGAACCTATAAAATAACTCTAGTTACATGATCAACGAAAACGGGTTGTCTGGAGGAGATCACTTTTAGTGATAAGACCGCCCTTGCGCACGCGTTGTTTTTCTGTTTGTTTATATTTAAGTTATTTCTGTAATATATGTGTGGCAATTAAGAATTATCTATCTATCTATCTATCTATGATCAAATATAGAATATTAAAAATAATAGAGTACAGATTTTTAATTAAAACATCTTTAATTAATTTATCATTAAAACGTCTTATCGAAGTTAAGTTAACCCTCAGAATATTGTTTTGAGTATACGTTTTGAGCTTATTGCTTGATTGAAAGTAAATAAAAATATGATGTATATATTTATTTGCTAAAGTTTGTCAAGTTTTGAAGTTCCTTCCACGTTTAGATTGTATAGACTTGTCAGTCAAGCCTATATTATTAAATACAAAGAATTATGAGGGATGGGTTTAAAAGCTTAGGAGTTTGTACTTACCTATAATTTGGTATAGGATTATATTGTACACATAATTTCCATAGGAATCGTTTGCTAAGCGTACCAAGCTTACCTAACTATACATCGTACGTAGGTACCACAAAAGTGTTGCATTGTGTGATATTGTGTAAAAAATATTGTAATTTGCTTTTCTTAAATTGTTCTAAGTGTTATCTATAAATAATCTTTAATTTAATATTTATCTTACACATACGAGGCGACAAGACTAACTGTAACGGACAAACAATAATTGAACCTACATTCTTTATTATATTTTGATTTATTTATTAGACGATTTCCGCGGGAACTGTTTAATTTTCCGAGATAAACGTAGCCTATATCCTTCCCCGGGATACAAACTATACCTGTAGTACTAAATTTCATCAAAATCGGTGAAACAGATGGACCGTGAAAGCGTAGCAGACAGACAGACATACACCCTTTCTCATTTATAATATTAGTATGGATTAGTATCAGTGGCGATTCCTGGTGGTCAATCTGGGGTTTGCGCTAGCTGATGGTTAGGTATTTTCTCAATAAAACACATTTACCTCATATATCACTGATTAGGGGTATAGGTTTAATATAACTGTTAGGTTACAGGTTACCCGCCATCTTAGAGTAGGTACTTACATCATCACCCACCACCTGGTGACATTGCAGTCAAGGGCTAACTTGTACTTACTAGAATAAAGAATACTATTTTTATTTATCTTACACTAGCAGATTACCGCGACTTCGTCCGCGTGAAATAAGTTTTTTAAATTCCCACGGGACCTCCCTAATTTTTCGGGTTAATCTCGGTTCTCGTACCAAGCCTATGACACTCACAAATAATGTGGCTTTCTGTTGGTACCAGAATTTTTAAAATCGGTTCAGTAGATCCAGAGATTACCCCGTACAACCTCACAAACTTTACCTCTTTATAATATGAGTATAGTGCGCGTTACATTCTTCTTCTTGGTCGTGGCGTTACATTATCACTATGATATCTTCTAAAATATTAATCTGAATTAAATGGTGTAAGGGCGAATTTGATCTATATTAAATACTTGAGATGAACAACCATTTTATTTTGATAAGGATTTAATACTATGTTGGTAAAAACACCTTCGCGAGTAAAGCATTGTTTTAGACCAAATTTGAAAATCATAATGACGGTTATTGTGGGGCGACCTTAAAACATAGCTATATGCTGTCGCGGACTTTTTTGTAGAACTTTTTGAGAGGAACAATTCCATCATACATTGTTTTCGTTTAACTTTTACCATTTACGCAGCGCACGCCACGGAAGCTCTCAGATGAGACAATTTTTGCCGACTTCATTCACATTATTGCAATATTCGTAGGGATCTTTAATGTTTTTGAAAATAAAATACAGCCTATGTTACTCGCCGAGAATGTAGCTTTCTATAGGTGAAATAATTTTTAAAATCGGTTGAGTAGTTTTTGAGTTTCGAAACTAATACTACACAGCACATGCGCAACTCATAGTGCACGCCTTCGGCCCGTAGTGAGCGGGAGTAAGCGGGCCGACGGAGTTCGAAGATTCGCGCAGTACGAGTCACGTGGCAATGCGGCGCACGTCACAAGTCACAACTCACAACCAAGGTGCGAGGTGGTCATGGAGCGTGCGTGATTTTAAATAATTATCGATTAACGCAATCATTTTATATGATTTGTGAATGGTTCATGTTATAAAATAAGTATTAGTTTATTACTTAAATATAGATCTAGAATAATTGGTAAGTAACTTATTCATAATTATTGGTATTGCTGCGCAAGCTGCGCAATCTTAGAGGAATCGCCACTGATTAGTATCTTATCTTTTTATTCTCAGGAGGATTTATAATTATAACCAAATTAAAGAATAAATATTTTGCACAAATAAAACAGAGATATTTTGTTCGAATATATTTTTTGCAAGAGACAGAGGAAGTAGAAGAAATAGTTGTGGTTAATTTAATTACGCCTTCCACTTACCTACTAAAGTATTACCGTCATAAAAGTACTCGTTTCTTATTACCTTTTTCTTACCTTGACTAAACTCCTGTCTAGCCACTGCTCCTACTGTTACTAAGCCTTATTGTTACGTAATAGTGTGGTAATAGTCAGAGAGTCACATGGATGTAGGATTTAGGTACCACAATACATACTGATATTATAAAAGATATGCGAAAGTGTGTCTGTCTGCTACATACTTCCATCTGTTTAACCAACCAATTTTAATGAGATCGGTACAGATATTATAGGTTGTATCCACGGGGACTATAGGGTTTTTAAGAAATCTAAATCCATGCGGAAGAAGTCGCGGTGATCATTTAGCTACATATCCATACTATAATATTATAAATGCGAAAGTGTGTCTGTCTGTCTGTGTGCTACGCTTTCACGACCCAACTACTAAACCGATTTTGATGAAATTTGGCACAGAGATAGTTTACATCCCGGGGAAGGACATTGGCTACTTTTTATCCCGGAAAATTGAAGAGTTCTCGCGGGAATCAAAAAATATCAATCCACGCGGACGAAGTCGCGGGCTTCATCTAGTTCTAAATAACGCGATAAACTGCGTCTGGTTTAACGTTTCTTATATTTAAATATTAGATGATGCTATTGGATTTTCTTTTTATTCCCGCGGGAACTCCTTGATTTTCCGGGATACAAAGAAATTGTGTTCTTCCCTAGGATACAACCTATGTCTTTACCAAATTCTTTAAAAATCGGTTGCAAAGAGGGTCCGTGAAATCGTAACAAACAAACAAACTGATATTTGCATCTAATATTATACTAATTTTTCTATTCAGTATTGGTATTCGATTTTTATCATGATTTTTGGTAACTTTTCCAAATCCGTTGTGCACAGAATAAACCTATTGAAATATATAAACAGATATAGGTATTATATATTATAGACTTTAAAGACCTTATATAATTGAAATTTAGTTTACAACAAACTTTGAAAGCCTTTGAAAGCTTTGAGTGACTGAATAATTGACCTCCAAGAAGTCCCCAACGAAGTTTTAACATAATCAATGGAAATAAAATTACTTTGTTCTATAATTAGAATTAAACTGGTCTACTGATAAGGTGTATAGATAACGATAACGTCATTTATCCAGATTTCCTTCACTTGCCTGGTGGGAGGCTTCGGCCGTGGCTAGTTACCACCCTACCGGCAAGACGTGCTCCCAAGCGATTTAGCGTTCCGGTACGATGCCGTTTAGAAACCGAATAGGGTTATGGGTTTAATTTATCTGCCATGTCCCTACCAGGTTAGCCCGCTACCATCTTAGACTGCATCATCACTTACCATCAGGTGAGATTGCAGTCAAGGTCTAACTTGTAGTGGATAAAAAAAAACTTGCCCATTTCCAAGCAATCGTTACTCAATAGACCACTATACCTACATTCTTGCCAGTCCCCACCCTCTAAATTAACTTTTTGCGGAAAGACCTTTGCTCCATCTTGAAAGAATTTTTTCAGGTGATTTATTATTATCACTACTTTTGTTCGCGAAAGAGGTAGTATGAAAGGATACGCCGTTGAAGCTGACCTGAATATTTATGTAAGTTTTTACTTAACTTTATATATTATGTAAATCGTATTCTTAAAGGCAAAGTTACATTATGTGGATCATCCTGCATAATAAGGCCGAGAATGTTGGTATACTTTGAAAATAGTTTAAGTAGAGCCCAATAGAAAATTTTATGGAGATTTCACTATACCACTTATCGTAGTTTAGGATAGGGACTTGGCACGAAATATGAGTCTAAGGGCTAATTTTTCAATCGTCAGATAAATTTTATCGGATGAATAAATTTGACGTTTTGGCAGATTTTCAATACAAAACCTGTCAAAACGTCAAAGGGGTTGTTTCATCTTGGGCCAGGTACTTGTACAGTATTCCAAAAAATAGTATAAAATCATAGAAAACAAAATAAAATATGCTTTTTGGCAGTTTTACAGTGATTAAGAGGTACAAAAATAAAATGTTTAATTAGGTACATTTGTAGAATAGCAACTCTCGCAGCGCATCCATCCATCAATCTGACTGCTGTTGGATATTTTAGGGTTAATTCTTATTTCCCAGGTAATTTTATGTCAAATGTCATCATGACACGTGTAATATACGTCAATGTCAAAATGGACGCATGTTGTTGCGCTTTTATTTTGCAAAATAATTTCGCATTGTACCTCGTAAATTGAACTTTTTAATAAGAAATAAAGAAAAAAATGTTACTATTTTATGACCCCGAACATTTTGAAATACCGTACAAATACCTGGCCCAGGCTCCATATAAATTTGAAACAACCCCTTTATTCCTCCGATAAACTTTATCTGACGATTGAAAAATCAGCCCTAACTTAATGATAACAGCTTCAAAATTTGAAAAAATCTGAGGCAAACTGCAGAGGCTATTCATATTTGGTTCGCCTTTATCTACTCAAGCTCCACAAAAACTGCCTAAAGCCTTACAGATTGATCTGCCGTGAGTTGACGAAGCACCTTCCCCTGTATTGTATAAGAGTTTGCTCCGAAAAGGTTGACAAAATATTAATCCATACTTCCATACTAATATTAGAAATGCAAAAGTGTCCGACTGTCTGCTACACTTTTAAAGTCCATCTGTTCAACCAATGATGACGAAATGTGATATAGAGATTCATCCCGGGGAAGAACATAAGCTACTTTTTATCCCGGGAAATCCAAGAGTTCCCAGGGGATTTTACAAAAACCGGAATCCATGCGGACGAAGTCGCGGGCATCATCTAGTAGAAAATATTTATATAGTACTAGCTGATGCCCGCGACTTCGTCCGCGTGGATTGAGTTTTTTCGGTTCCCGCGGGAACTCTTTAATTTTCCGGGATAAAAAGTAGCCTATGTGCTATTCCAGACTATAATCTATCTATGTGCCAAATTTCATCCAGATCCGTTCATCCGTTGGAGCGTGATTGAGTAACAAACATACATCCATACATACATACATCCATCCATCCAAACTTTCGCATTTATAATATTTATTTGATACCCAATTACCTAGGGCCTAAGAAGAAGTAAAAAGCACAATCATGGTATTCATAATGCAATAAAGTGTCTTTGTCTCCCTTGTTCATGATATTTCTTATGGCTTCTGGGAAATGGCGAATGGAGATTAATTTATTATGTCTCGGAGAAAACATTGAAAGCGGAGAGCTCTCTATTAAGACGAGCGGGCGTGGAATAGGACGATTAATTATGATTTCTTCTAACGTCTTTGCATTGTGGAGACATGGACAGCGAAATCAGACTTTAGTATCGCAATTTATATTAACTGATAGTTTACAATATCAAAAGCTGCCACTTGGTTACGGTGGCTTTTAAATGCTTGCATTTTTGTAATTTTATAAAGCCGACGACTGCTGTGTAAAGATTTTGTCGGCGATATTTAAGCGGGGCGATGTGGTCCGAGAGCTGGCGACGAATTTCGGAAAGGTTCTTTTGACAAGCTGAAATTTGTAGAAATTTCGTCAATTGGCGAATCCAGTCCTGCCAGTCTGGTAGAGCGCAAAAAAAAACCCCAAAAAAAACATTTTTTGGCAACTTAATTTTTTTATCTTTAAATTTAAATTTATTTAATTATATAAATAATCTTTTATTTAGCCAAAAAACAAATTACATAAATGAAACTTACGTACATGGGGTACCACAGCTCTCCTGGAACCAAGGTGCCAACCAAGATTTAAGCCAACCTTGGTTCCACGAGACCTGGGCACTCACTCCTTAAAACTAACTTAAAATCTATATTTATTGGCTAAACGAGGCGCTGCCTCAGCTTGATGCTGCAGCCAGTCGACTGCAGCGCTGGTTTTCAGGCATGACCTCTAGTGAGGTCACGGGCTAATCGGAAGCGCAATATATATATATTTTAAACAATACTATTATAATATATAATAGGTACCAGAAGTATAAATTATTATTGGTGTGATTTTTGCGCATTAAAAACTAACACTAAATACGATATAAATAATGAAAATATAACAAAACTGCAAAATAAAACTGAAATCTAAATTAAGACTATCGTCAATGCTACTTAGTTAGGTACCTTTATACTATAATGTGTTATATACTCTTGTATATAACACATTATAGTATAAAGGTTAGGAAATATGGAGCTAAAGATAAGAATTGGAGCTGGAAAATGAGCAAAGGGGGAGAATACAAATAATGTACATATTATGTACTACAAAATTTGGACATGAATTAAATTTTTTGGTTATGCTTAATTTTATTAAAAGATTCCTATTTTAGTTTAGTACTGCACGATACTTGCACGATTGTCGAGTCAACATCTCCTGAAGATGCTCCGGTGTCGGAGTGAAACGTACGTTGAGAATAATTTGGAAGATTTATGTGGTGTGGTGAATATTGCAAGCTGCAAGTGCAAGATACACTGTACCACATATATTTGCCTATTGTTGCGGATTATAGCAAATTAAATTTCAAGTTCCTTCATAATCATGGACTTCCGCAAAGTAACGCCTGCTTCTATCCAATATTTAAATACGTCACAGTAAATTCAATATGGCGGACGATAATAGTTTGTTTTTTTAAAAAAGTTTTTTTAATAATTTAAGATTTTGTTATCACCAAGCATCACACGCCCGTATTTTTATTGACGTTCAAAAAGTGTTTGTTATCAACTCAGAATAATGATTTTTGACTTTTTATTTTGACTCTCAGAAGAAGTTCCAAAAACAATATCTTCCTAGGATTATAACAATCAAGTCGTATTGCTTTTGCAATTCATTTCAAACAACCGTAAACTTTATCGTCGAGCCAGTTTTACGTCAGATTGTGGATTGTTCAAACTGGTCCCAGTACAAAATATATAAAAAAAAATTGTTCAGCTACCGATTGAGTTGAAACTTTATTACACATGTAAAATTTCCAGTTGAAAAACCTTAAAAACCATTGAACAAGGAAAGCGCAGGAATTGTGCATTGTTGTGAATTCGTTTGTTTACCCACACGAGGTACGTTTTGTATAATGTTTGGAACAGTTCTTACCGCTTTAAAAAAAGTCTAAATCTCAGTTAAAAGTTAAGGTTGAGATTCATTCGCATCTTTAATTTTAAAGATTTCGGTCTTTTTCATTGGATAGGTACAATAATATTAAATGCGAATACTTTTTAAAAACAAGCTTTTTGTTCTTACGTCAATAAATAGATAGTTACATAATAGTCAAAGTATAAGAGTAGAGTTATTAAAGAGTATAAGTTATGATTTCCTGTTTCCGCTTTGCTATTGTTTTTTTTGTACTTTGAGTATAAGAAACCTGATTGTTTCTTGAAATCACTGGCTACCCTTTCGTAACCAGGCACACCTATTTTAATAGATAGGCCGCCCTTAAGACGGGTCTCATTGTGAAAGAGACAGCGAATATTGATTTACAGCCCTCGATACAGAAATGGAATAAATTGGAATATTAATTTCGGATAACAATGGTTCCAAACAAATTACAGCTTGCCAGATGTCTCACTCGATATCGCCCATTTCCTTTTATGTTTGCTGATTCACTAATCGTTCAGAATACGCTAAGTTTAGTAGAAAATTTCAAGCTTTCGCCAAGGTTTGTAGACATTTTAAAAATACTTAACCAACCTTATTTAATACAAGTACACCATTAAAAAGAGAAAATACTTTTAGCCAAGGTCAAGTTTTTCTTTTCCTAAAAAACTCAAACCAGTCAGAAAAGTCCTTTTTACCTATTTTCTTAAATGGCGCACAAAGCGAGGTCTCCAAATCTATTTTTACGCTTTGTCCATCTGTATGTCGCAGTTAAAACTCGTGAAATAATAACATTTAAAAGTTCTGATATCTCTATAAAGTTACGTATGGAAGCATTAAAATTGAATCACAAAATCTAAATTAAGCCAGGAACGGTTTGTAGTGAATTGACAAATTTAAAAAAATGCTACTATTATATGTCGGTAGGTATTATAAGTCTATTGACTCCAGTGGTAGGGTGCGTAGGGTTAATACTTATTCAACTTTAATTGCTATATACTTAATAAACGGGCGATGTCGTGCGTATAATAGGCATACACGCCTGTTATTAGCAGCTCGCAGAATGGCTTATGTTTATTTTTTTTAATACCTGCGTAAACATAAAAGCGAAATGGCCTCTCTGAATTTTTAAGAGTGAGTTAATGCACACGATGTACCTTATTGAATAGGTATAAAATTAATTAATTAATTAAAATCCGTAACAATTTCTAGTATAGCACTCTAATACATGGAAACAGTTGTGTTGTACAGTTAATAAAATAAGTATAAATACCTAACCTTTTCGTTATTTATATCAATAACGAACAACTTAAGAATACCGACTTTTCTGAATATGCCATAATTCTTTAGTTTAAACAGGTAAATTAAAAAAAACTATTACTAATTATATTTACATAAAATACACGCCGTCCAAGTGATCGTTAATGGACATGGTGCCAAAAACACTGGGGCTATTACCTCGTTGTATGGCAAGGCTAAGCCGTTGGGCGCAGCTCTTTTTTTAATTTACCATAATTTAAAAATAAAGAAAAATTAAATGATTAAATTCACGTAGGACAATTTGTGTCACATAAGATAGTATGTCAAGTCTCTACCACCGGTTCGGAAGGAAGATTCTACTGAGAAGAACCGGCAAGAAACTCAGCAGATGTTCTTTTTTAAAAAGAAAAAAGATAACAATATTATGTAGCTAATACACAATATATATATGTGCATACGTAATGTAACATTCATGCATAATTCACATAATATCAAACATTATAATATATATATCTACTTTCTACCCATTTTAAGTTTGCGTGGTTCTAGTATTCAATTCTTTGTGAAAAAGTTTCGGGTTTCCTTAGAAACTTTTAGGCTAACAGTAAATTATTACTTCGACAGGTGTGGCCGTAAAGGAAAGATTTAATACACTAACGGGCAATCCGGGTCAGCCATCCTGATAAGTAAAAGAGATAAAGTATTATACCACATCAGTTGAATGCTTTAAATTATATAGCGTAGTAAAGCTTACGGCCTTATTATTTTGTACAATGAAAATCTCTTAAAACTTGGAAGAGATTCAAATCGTTCAAGCTCTGCCAACGTAGTCTTCATTATTGTTACGTTAAGAGGCACACGGGATTATTAAATATAGTAATTAAATATTACATATTGCAGTGTAAATAATTAAGAAATGAAATTTCTTTTTTCCAATATCAGACGATGCCCACGGCTTCATCAGCGTGGATTTATATTTAAAAATAATAATTTGTCGAGAACTCTTAGATCTTTCGGGATAAACTACTTCCGGGATTTATGTTCCTACTAGCTGATGCCCGTGACTTCGTCCGCGTGGATTTAGGTTTTTCGGTTCCCGCGGGAACTCTTTAATTTTCCGGGATAAAAAGTAGCCTATGTGCTATTCCAGACTATAATCTATCTCTGTGAGAAATTTCATCCAGATCCGTTCAGCCGTTGGAGCGTGATTGAGTAACAAACATATCCATACATCCACACATCCATACATCCATACATCCATACATCCATCCAAACTTTCGCATTTATAATATTTATTTGATTCCCGGGATGCAAGCTACTGTAAGCTACCTCTGTTCATAGTTTCATCAAAATCGGTTAAACGGATGGGCTTTGAAAACGTACCAGACAGGCACACTTTGGCATTTATAATATTAAGTAGTATAGGTTATCAGACTTGCCTTCTGTGCATGGGTTGGCTTGACCACGTTTTGATGGTAGATGTGAAGTTTATCAACCTTCCTCATCAAATAATCTCTCAATAATGTACAATATGATGGTGAAAACCGTATTCAAATATTATGAAACCCACTGAGAGGTTAGCGAGTATACATTATATATACAAACGCGACCTTACTTTACCAGTTACAAACAATCGTTACAGATGCATATGGACAGAGCCTGGTTGGCAATGGACCATATTGTGATCTATGGCAAAATTTAATCATTTGGTCGAAATTTATGATGATTTCCATCATTACTTTTATTAGGACAACTTGTGATATGTCAGGACTCTACCGGTTCGGAAGATTTCAGGCATTTAAATACACTTACCTATCCATTAATTGTTTGAGTTGTTATCAAATTTTGAGAGCTCTCTGCTCGTTAAGTAAAGCGAGGCGTGACGGGCGCGGTAAGTGAAGAGGATGGGGTTCTCGAAAATCAAAGCCTGCAACTTAATTACCATAAACAAACGAGAAAAGCATTATTTTACAAGCAAAAGTATTTTAAAGGAATTAATGAAACTTGGAACTAGAAAGCGGCGATACGAAGCGATACACTAATTCAATGTCGTACAACGAGCTATGGAGGTGGTTTGATAGCTATTTGGAGTTATTTTGCGAGGTATTCAAGGAACTTTATAAGTATTTGTGTTTCTTTGCTAGAAATTCAAAGAATACTGCAATAAAGGGTTCACTAAAAAACTTGCCAATTAACTGAAAAACTATTCAAAAATTCATGGCTGCTCAAGACATTGTGATACTAGCGTGACTGGATATCGTGAGCGTAGATTTGAGACCCAAATCATTGGATGCTAGAAAACTGGGAAATTAATCTTAAAACTATTGGCTAGAAGCAGGCGTTACTTTGCGGAAGTCCATGACATTGAAAAAACTAGAAGTTTAATTCGCTATAATCCGCCACAAAAGGTAAATCTATGTGATACAGTGCGTATCTTGAACTTGCAGCCCACGATATTCTCCACACCACATAAATCTTCCAAAATACCCTCAACGTACGTTTCACTCCGACACCGGAGCATCTTCAGGAGATGTTGACTCTACAATGCACGATTGTGAAGCAAATATTGATTTGTGATTGTCAGCAATGACAATCGTGCATTGTAGAGTCAACATCTGTTTTTTTTTTTTGTGAGATAGGCTTGCGCTTGACGACAATCATGCTTAGTGCAAAGCAATGATGAGGTCTAGGTTGGAGCGCGCTTGCCTAGAAGATGCCTATTCACTCTTGCCTTGAAGGTACCTAAGTTATACGTCTCCTGAAGATGCTCCGGTGTCGGAGTGAAACGTACGTTGAGGGTATTTTGGAAGATTTATAATGTGGTATGGAGAATATCGTGGGCTGCAAGTTCAAGATGCGCACTGTACCACATAGATTTACCGTCTGTGGCGTATTATAGGGAATTAAACTTCTAGTTTTTTAAATTTAATCTTAAAACTGCCGTCAAGCGTGCTCCACTTGAGTAGAAGACAGAAACTTAGTAAGTTTCATCAATCCAAATTAATGTATTATATCTGAAGTTTGATTAATAGAGCTTTCTTGGAAAAGACTCTATCGATTTAAAGGTAACTCGGGGTTTATAATATGGTACGCTTTAGAAATTATCTCGCTTCTACGAAGGATATACTCGTAATATGTTATGTACAATTAATCTGCTAATATTTTTTTTTAATTAGTAATTTTACAGTATAAATCTAGGTACTTTTAAAGCAATGATGCAAGATGATAATTTCTCAATGGAACTTTTCTAGAAATACTGAGGAGTGAAAAGTTCATATCGCCGCAAACTTAAGTTGCCTCCTTTTGTCTTTGCTTACTTGCTTCCGATTTCAAGAAAACGGTGAATTGAGAAATATAATATTGTTACAGAGTTCCAGGAAAACTTGATGACATAATGGAACTGCTAGCAATATATTGCGAGAAAAGAATTTGGGACCTATTTGAGTTTATGATGAAGGTATCCCTTAAAACTCGATGTTGGTCCTCACTTTTATTCCTTTTTCTGAGTCTACTTATTAATTGTTAATCCAACTCCTGTAAAGGCATTTAGGAATGGCAATTACGTAATACTTTGTAATTTCTAAACCATATCGATATATTCGATAGATTACAAGTTAACGACACTAATATAATACCACGGTTAACATGGGCTCTGATGATGATGGTTTGTGTTAGCGTGTTATGTTGGTAATTTTATTTAACTACTTATACTCGATAAATATGTTTGAATTTTTAAAGCAGACTTACTAAGTGCCTACCTCATACTCGTAGCTATGTGTGGTTAAGTTTGCTAGTGCAAAATTAATTTTGAGTGAATGCGTAAATGCGCACAGTATGTCTATAACTATTATTCAACAGTAGGTAGTCATGGTCTAGCTATTTTAATTAGCTTATTATAATAAAGTGTATATGATATTTATTTTCAGAATCGTTATGGTACTTTCCAGATAAAAAAATTGTTTTTTATTTATATGACGCCCGTAACACTTCTATGGCGTGGATATATAGGCGTGGCCGCAACATTTCTAAGACGTGGTTTTTAAAATCCTAAGAAACTCATAAATTTTCCTGGATATAAAAAGTTGCCTTTGTCTGTCTCCGGGTTACAAGTTATCTCTGTAACGAATTCACTGAAAGACAAACATACACTTTGGCATTCTTATTATTATTATTTATAAGTGATTAATATTAGAGTTTTGTTTACATTTTTCATAACAAAAGAAACGGGTAAGTGCGAGTCAGAATTGCGCACAAAGAGTTCCGTACCACAACACAATGTAAATTATTTGAGTAAATAACAAGAAAGATGTCATTACAACACGTAATCAGCTGTGAAATAACTGACTCACGTATGGTGCTAAAGGAGTATCGTCTGATGAACAATTCGACACCCTATGAATACGGAACCCTAATTAACGATTTTCGGAATTTTCCCTATGCTTGTGCTGTGAGACCTTGCTTCTTGCATAATATTATCATGATTCTAGGTCAACGGGAAGTACCCTATAGGTTTTAAATTATTGACGAGTGACAAAATATGCGGCAAAAACGGCCGTATCTTTTGATTGCGTTGACTTAGAAGTTTTATTTTTTTACAGCTCCAAGGGACCCTAACCTAAAGATTTGATATTAATTTCAAATTGATACCTCCTCCACGCGTTCCCGAGAAAAAGGGGGTTTACAGACAGACAGACAGACGGATAACGAACCCAAAAAAGATGTTATTATTTTGTCTCAACTTGAAATTCAGATCACTTTTTTAAATAATTTCTAATGTCATACATTATTCATATTGAATGTTTCAATGTCCTTAAAAATATTGAAATGTGATTTTTTATTAAAGCCTGAAAAACATCAAAAATAAACATTATACAGAACGAGATATAGTAAAATCAAACGAGACTGAAGAGTACGTAATATCGGCATATGAAATTCTATGGTGAAATAAAAGAGTATTCCTAGAGGCGGGTTGTCGACGCCATGCATCCGACACTCGCATTTTACTTGCAAATTGCTTATATCCATCGATATGGACCAGCGGACCTAATATGCATAATTGTATTCAATAGTTGTATGCCATGAGTGCATTATTATTTTGATGATACCTATATCATCATAAATGTATATAAATGTGTTTAACCTAGCTGATTTAGACCTAAAACCTAGACGGCATTCGAATGCAGACTTATACCATACTGCTTATATTATTATTATTTGGTGAAATCACAGAATAGGTTATACTACGTTGTATACTCCACTCACTTCAATCACTTTCTTCACTTCATTCATTTTCTTCACTCTCGGTCAGTTTTTGTACAAAGTAAATAGGTATATTCCTAGTTGGTAATATGAGAAGAACAGTAATATACTCGTAGCTTAAAGCTATACCTAACTGTCCTTTTCATATCAGCATATAAACCATGGAAGCCATGGAGGTAATAAATACCTAGATGTACCTGGTATGGACATTTTGAAAATACAAAACGGGCATTTTAAAGTTTGAATTAAGAAATAATCGGACTGAAATTCTGGCTGTAAAAAATGTGCAACTGGTGGACTTTGAATTTAAAAGAAAAAAATCGGTAGGTATATCGTTACCAAGGGGCTACCTCGGCTTGAAGCTGGCCAACTCTTAGGCACTATTCCAACTGGCACACAGTGTCCTGACTGCGCAAACAATTCATTAGTACAGATTGGCTGCAGTAAGATTTATTATACCAACGTTTTTAGTTTTTTAGGTTCCTCAACTAAAATAAATTGTGAATGTACATTTGGTGGCAGTTTTTTTTTCTCCTTTTGAATTAACTGATAACTTGTTTAAAGGAGTGATTCAGGTGGACCTATTTTTCTAATTATTCAGCATAGGTGTACGTTTTAAACGTACGTACGGAAAAATTAACCCTGAGAAAATAATTTTACGGATATTTTTCCAATTCAATTGTAGGAAGGGCTCCTTGAGCTTCTGGTATAGAAAATGATCATGAAAGAGGCAGCGAATATTGATTCACACCCCCGATTCTGAAATGGAATAAATTAGAAAATTAATTTCGGACAACAATGGTTCCAAATAAATTTAGCGTCCCCAGATGGCTTGCCTCTCTATCGTGCATTTTCATCAAACAGGAAACTTTTGATAATATATTTTGGAGGTGATTGCTTCAAAATAATTCATTGTTAATATTAAATGTATACTTTTACCTTAATTCACATAAAATGAAAAGGTATTTTTAAAGAGCAAAATATATTAAGCCTCCGACGAAAAAATAATAGTGTTAGGGCCTGCGCCTATAGATGGCGTCGGCACGGCATGGGATTTTCATGCGATGTATAAAAATATACCTAACCTACTACATATTATATAGTATGACAATAATGACCATTGTAGGTACAAAAACGCTTTAGGCACAAGCGGTATGCTTTATGGCCATTGAAACTTCAATTTTATTGTCATACTATTAAGTTATATTTTCTATTCGTCGCGGAAAAAATCCTCTGCCGTGCCGTGCCGCCTATGGGCGCAGGCCTTTATGTGTGAATGCTTTGTTGAGTAAATAATACGTATGTTTATATGTCTGTTGATCTGTCCATCTGCTACCTTTTCGCATCTCATCTAATAGACAGACAGACAGGTAGACACAATTTCGCATATTTTATAATATAAGTATGAAATATGTAAGAAAGAGAAACGACTGATTGACATAATTATCAACATACAGCTAACCACTAGGTCTAGAAACATTATGAGATTTTGTATACATGCTCTATGTATAATGTGGACCCAAAGAGAGTTAGAGAGTCGAGGAGCCAAGTTTATTTTGTTAAGTTTTACCTTTAGGTAAAGTTTGCACAAGGACATGCTCCCAAACCGTACAAACTTCGTGAGAGAGCTGTACCCTTACTCTGAGATTGATCGAATTTAAAATACGGTCTCACTAAGTGAGGTGAGTTACATATGCATCAAACTAAAATGAATCTTAATCTTATTAATTTAGAGCTCAATTTCGTACATGCATTCACAGCTAGCGCTCCAAACGATACGTTTCGAAATTTGAATCGGTTGCACTGAATTTGTGGCTTTAAATCAAGAGTTTTTGGGTCCATTTTAGTTTGACTCAAATGTGATTCACCTCACTTAGTGAGACCGTATTTTAAATTCGATCAATCTCAGAGTAAGGGTACTGTTGCTTGAATAAGTGGCATGGATATATGAGATGGCACTATCGGATATATTATATCTTCAGTAGGTACATCAGTGGGATACTGTTAGTGCTCAATTATAATAATAATAATATCTTTGAATTATGTACTTTGCAAAATTTTTAGATGAGCCGAAAACAGAAGGATTTTCTTAACTCATTTAGTGCATATTTTGTCTTTAGAGGGTGGATATCATCGGTTCGTCAGTCAAGTATACATACAGTACAACGAGTAGAAACAGATAGCCGCTACATTAGAATCCATCGTTCTGGAGCCACATTCGTAAAGAATAAGGAAAAGTTGAATAATTAGTTCGAAATAAAAAGTTTTTCTGTACAATTAAAATTGTTCATAGTTTTTGTACCTTCTTTTACGACCTATAACAATACCATTACAATAAACTTGTTAATCATAATAATGCAAATACATTTTTCCACATCACACAAATTTCAATCACGAAATAGCCGTGTCAGGTAATGAATTATAATAATAATATTTAAGTATACATTATTATAAGGCCAATACACACGACATGATTCATGATACATTTAGCATTCAGCAATCAGCGATTTTACAACTGCATTGATGCTACCGGTTTGGCAACTAACTGCATTGAATCAAAGAAGGGCGTTTTATCAAATGCTTCGACGCTCCGTCGCTTTTTACAACTTGTCGCGTATCAAAATTTCAAATTCCATAGTCATATTATACGATATGAAATAATATGGATAATACTTATGGCTTTTCTCCATGAAATATTATGCTGTCACTGTAGAGGTCACTGCAAAAGAAGATTTTGATATTAATTACTGTAATATTGTGTAAAATGAATTACTTTATATATTCTAAAAAAAGATAGGCTTGTGCTTGACGAAAATCATGTTGTATCTACAGTATTGGGGTTTAGGTTGCAAAAGCGCTTGTCTAGGAGATGCCTATCTGCTTTTGTATTGAAGGTAGTAAAGCGTTTATTGTAAGGCAGGAAACAAGGACACCGGCATACCATTCCATCTGCCTCAACGGTTCATATTTACAGAACTTCATAACAAAAAAAATTAATGCGATTGGCTACACCACTATTCAAGCAAGGGCTTAAATTTAAAATCGTAGTTTTGAGTCAAATCAAATCAAATAGCTATTTGTTATTCAAGCAGACTTATAACAAGTGTTTTTGAATAGTCGAGTGAATCTATCACTGTTTCGGAATGCCGTTTCCACCGAAAAGAACCAGCAAGAATCTCGGTGGTTGCTCTTTTGAAAAAATAATAATGTGAGCTTTTGAAAAGGGACTAAATCGCAGACCGCCGCTACTAAATGTATCGTGTGTATTGTGACCTTTAGTGAAAAGCGCTCGGGTCCCGCGATGCGCAACGACATGATTGTAATGGCTGTTCAGAAGCGTGTTTGTGTTAACCCCGCGGACACAGGGAATAATTACATTATCCCATTCGCGTGGCGTGAGCAAAAATGTGCTGATACGTAATAATACTCGTATAAGCTGTAAGTAATAATGAGATTACGGGTTGTTTGGGAGTCACAATATGCTTAGGGCAAGTGAAGACGAAGGATGAGTTAGGGGCTAGGGCCAGTACAAACGGGCCCTAAAAATCTAAATCAAAATCAGTTTATTTGAATTTAGTTGAAATAACTACATTTTTGAATAATTTTTAGAAACACTATTTCATGCCGCTAGGCGTACAAATATCGGTCATAAATCTAAAATTAAACAATTATTATCGCAGCATAATTATACATTACTTATTGGTTATTTACTCCTAAGTGGAATAGAGCCGAGTAGGTACTTTGTGATTAAAACTCAGCTTCACTACATACTATTAGAATTGAAACGAACCCGTAATTTTTAGGGTTCCGTACCCAAAGGGTAAAAACGGGACCCTATTACTAAGACTCCGCTGTCTGTCTGTCTGTCTGTCTGTCTGTCTGTCTGTCTGTCTGTCTGTCTGTCTGTCTGTCTGTCTGTCTGTCTCCAGGCTGTATCTCATAAACCGTGATAGCTAGAAAGCTGAAATTTTCACAAATGATGTATTTCCGTTGCCGCTATAACAACAAATACTAAAAATTAAAAAAATATATATATTAAGGGGGGTCCCCATACAATAAACGTGTTTTTTTCGTATTTTTTTGCTCAATATTAAAAACGGTAACAGGTAGACGGTTCAAATTTTCACAGAATATGAACTTGTATATTACCTTTCAAAATAAATAATTAAATATCAATAAAGTAAATATTAAAGGGGGGCTCCCATACAACAAACGTAATTTTTATTTTTAATACGTCATAAATCGTAAAACTTACTACAGGTTTGTACGGAACCCTCGGTGCGCGAGTCCGACTCGCACTTGGCCGGTTTTTTGTTTTCAGTACACCGCTACATAATAGGCCTGTGTCCTGGGAGTTCATGAATTTGCCGTGCGTCGTCTCTATAATGACTAAGTAAATTGAGCTAAATAGTAATTATCAAGAAAGACGCCGCGTCATGATTTTTCCGGTGCGCGTTGTACCTGTTTTTATCTGTTAGCAATTATAATTTTTTGAACTATTTATTAAGTTAATTACACATTATAGGAAAACCGCAGGATTAAACCGCAGGCGTCACCGCTGAATAACAGCGGTTTCGGCTGCTGATGTCGTGTTTCTGACGTCATTTGCATATTCAGTTAGTTCTTAAAAATGCGTTGCGTGCGGTTAGTCGAACGCTACATTTGTATTCCATGCAACTCTTATCCCAGTTCTTCTCGGGTTAGATTAATCTAAATTAATAAATAGGAAATATTTGTTTAAAAAAAAAATTGTTGTTGGATAAAGATGAAATATTTGTTTGATCCTTACCAAAATAAAGTTGTTGGTCATCTCAAGTATTTAAAATAGACCAAATTCGTCCTGTACACCATTTAATTCAGACGAATGTCTTAGAAGATATCATAGAAATAAAGTAACGCGCAACAGAAATAAGCGCGGCCGCGACCTGTAGTAGCAGCATTATTGGTAAGTCAATGGCAGGAGGTGATATCGCAGTGCTAATGTAAAACCTGATGTGCGGCCCAGTGCCGACTGGCAATAATTGGGTATTCAGAACTATTATGATGATTAGTGCTACCCGTGCGAAGCCGGGGCGGACCGCTAGTAATTTATGAAGAAGTTAAGTACCTGCACAAATTGTACCTATAGTCTATACACATAATTATTATTAACACTACACTGAGACGACAGTATGCAGGAAGTAGAACGTCTACATCGTTCTACTTTCTACGTACTTTTTGACAAAAAGCTCGACCCTCGAGTCAGAACAAGCACTCAAAAGTAAACTTGTTCGTGCTTAAACACTTGTACAATATTAAATTGCCTCTAACAACTACAAATTGTTTCACGTTAGCTACTTGAAGATTGCGTGCGCGTCGTCATTTGCACGATTTTTAATTTTATAAAATAAATTTTATTTATTTATATAAAATAAAAATAAACTAAAGTTTCTGTACTCATTCTCTGGGACAGGTAGGTACACTAATTTCTTAGACGCACACATAAGTTATGTTCTTTGGCCAGATCTTTTTATCTTAATTATAAATTCAACGTAGTGATTTTCCGGTGACTGACTTATTATAGAAAAAAAGCCTTTAAAAACATTTTTCTATTTATAATTAAGAAGGCGAAAATTAAATGAATATGTAATTAGAACGTCCTGGAAAATGTTTAGAATTTTTCTTTTTATTTTAATAAAAACATAAGTAATTAAGAGGCATTCATGTTAGAGCTGTTCATATAAAGGAAAAGTAATTATAAGAAACGATGATGACGTCTCGCTACCTACTTGAGTAACACGCTTTTGAATTTACACATTTCAATAAAGGGTGAGGGCTTGCGAATTATTTTATTTCAAAACTTAAATTCTTTGAAAGTGCGCGAGTCATAATCAACATCGGGTTTTCTCGTAAAACTTTTTTGTGACGTAACAAACAGAATTGAAATAATAAACTATAAAATAAGTATTATTGTTATTCATTTTTTAAAAATTCCTGGAAATTATTTTTTAAATAATTAATTTTCAATACAATATCCACAATATCGAAGCTTTTGTGTTACGCCCGTAGATATAGATATAATTCGCGCGCGAGTTGAATGCAGAGCTTATATTGTATGTGTCACCATACTTAAGCTCTGCATTCAACGCGTGCGCGAATATATACCTACTATGGCATATACCTCAAAACGTCATGACTACCCCAACTATCTAGCAATCCTAGACGTGATGCAGAACATGTCCGATTGCACACCACACGTCGCCACGCGAATTGCTGATCCAATATACGTTGCCAGGTAGAAGCCGATTAGAAGCTTGAGGTCCTGCAACTGACAGGAACAGGTTACGGCTCTGCATTTTAATCTGCACTATAGTAAGCAACGACTTTACTTATCATAAAACAAAGTCCCGACGGAGACGAAGACGGACACAGGACATTTATGTATCATCAATGTATTCATCAATGCTATATTCATCTTCTCTATATATAAAAACTAGTATGGCGCGTGGCTGCGCGGCCCGCTGAAGCGGACCGCGTAATGGACCGCGCGGTCCACTGTCTACTTACTCGCTGTCCTACTATCCTGCCCCCCGATTATGTAAGAATGGCCGAACAAATTGTCAAAGCTCGGCGTCAAAGTAAAATAAACCATAACAGCATTAAATTATAGCTCAATTTCGTTTTTCGAAATTGAGCACTAATTTAATGCTGTTATGGTTTATTTTACTTTGACGCCGAACTTTTACGATTTGATCGACAATTCTTACATAATCGGGCAGCTGGTTTACTGTCTACGTGTTCTGATCTGAACAACACACTGCTATGCTAGTGAGCACAGTGGAAGCGCCAGCACGCCAAGCGTCCGACGTAAAAGAAAATTTCATAAAGGAAAAACATAAAACAAAGACCACCAACCCCCCGCCCCTCCCTTTTTGTTTGAGCAGCCCCTAAGTAGGTACCTATCTTTAATACCCTGACCGTGCTCCTCACCCATCATCCGAACCTTCGATCATCATCTCTCTCCATATTTTTTTCTCCGAACCATTCGTCAAAATGAGATTTCCATAAAAACAAATTTTGAAAAGGAACCGCATCAAAGTCTTGCATAGCAATATTCGCCATACATTTTCTATGGAAAAATAAATTCCGCCATCTTGAATTTTTTTCCTGTTCATCAGGTAGACCTTCATGTCCTGATCATCTTTTGCCAAGAAACCACTCTTCCATCTTTTATACTCTCCGAGATAGACACCGCCGAAATTTGTATGGAGGCCATCTTAAATCCGCCATTTTGATTTTTTTTCAGCTCACTGTCAATTGGATGAAGTTTCGAGTGACATTTGGTCGACCACCCCCCACCTATCTTCAATACCCTTTTCTATGGAAAAATAAATTCCGCCATCTTGAATTTTTTTCCTGTTCATCAAGTAGACCCTCATGTCCTGATCATCTTTTGCCAAGAAACCACTCTTCCATCTTTTATACTCTCCGAGATAGACACCGATGAAAGTTGTATGGCGGCCATCTTAAATCCGCCATTTTGAAATTTTTTTCAGCTCACTGTCAATTGGATGAAGTTTCGAATGACATTTGGTCGAGCACTCCCCACCTATCTTCGATACCCTGGCTGGTGCTCTTCATCCGTCTTCGAAATCCTCAATCATCAGCTCTCTCCGTATTTTTCCTCCGAATGAATTTTTGTCTTCTATACGAAACGATGAGTGAAAAAAAAATTTTTCATACAAAATTTTACAGGAGAGGTGATCAATGAGTCAGTCAGTCAGCACGAGCAACTATATATATATTAACTAGTATGGCGCGTGGTTGCGCGGCCCGCTACAGCGGACCGCGTAGTGGACCGCGTGGTCCACTGTCTACTTACTCGCTGTCCTACTATCCTGCCCCCCGATTATGTAAGAATGACCGATCAAATCGTCAAAGTTCGGCGTCAAAGTAAAATAAACCATAACAGCATTAAATTAGAGCTCAATTTCGAAACACGAAATTGAGCTCTAATTCAATGCTGTTATGGTTTATTTTACTTTGACGCCGAACTTTGACGATTTGATCGACAATTCTTACATAATCGGGCAGCTGGTTTACTGTCTACGTGTTCTGATCTGAACAACACACTGCTATGCTAGTGAGCACAGTGGAAGCGCCAGCACGCCAGGCGTCCGACGTAACAGAAAATTCTCATAAAGGAAAAACATAACACAAAGACCATCAACCCCCCGCCCCTCCCTTTTTGTTTGAGCAGCCCCTAAGTAGGTACCTATCTTTAATACCCTGACCGTGCTCCTCACCCATTATCCGAACCTTCGATCATCATCTCTCTCCATATTTTTTTCTCCGAACCATTCGTCAAAATGAGATTTCTTCCACAAAAACAAATCTTGAAAAGGAACCGTAGTCTTGCATAGTTCTACACTTGTAGCCTATTCAATATTCGCCATATATTTTCTATGGAAAAATAAATTCCGCCATCTTGAATTTTTTTCCTGTTCATCAAGTAGACCTTCATGTCCTGATCATCTTTTGCCAAAAAACCACTCTTCCATCTTTTATACTCTCCGAGATAGACACCGACGGAATTTGTATGGCGGCCATCTTAAATCCGCCATTTTTAAATTTTTTTTCAGCTCACTGTCAATTGGATGAAGTTTCGAGTGACATTTGGTCGAGCACACCCCACCTATCTTCAATACCCTTTTCTATGGAAAAATAAATTCCGCCATCTTGAATTTTTTTCCTATTCATCAAGTAGACCTTCATGTCCTGATCATCTTTTGCCAAGAAACCACTCTTCCATCTTTTATACTCTCCGAGATAGACACCGACGAAATTTGTATGGCGGCCATCTTAAATCCGCCATTTTGAATTTTTTTTCAGCTCACTGTCAATTGGATGAAGTTTCGAGTGACATTTGGTCGAGCACCCCCCACCTATCTTCGATACCCTGGCTGGTGCTCTTCATCCGTCTTCGAAATCCTCAATCATCAGCTCTCTCCGTATTTTTCCTCCGAATGAATTTTTGCCTTCTATACGAAACGATGAGTAAAAAAAAATTTTTTCATACAAAATTTTACAGGAGAGGTGATCAATGAGTCAGTCAGTCAGCACGAGCAGCTATATATATATAAACTAGTATGGCGCGTGGTTGCGCGGCCCGCTAAAGCGGACCGCGTAGTAGACCGCGTGGTCCACTGTCTACTTACTCGCTGTCCTACTATCCTGCCCCCCGATTATGTAAGAATGGCCGAACAAATCGTCAAAGTTCGGCGTCAAAGTAAAATAAACCATAACAGCATTAAATTAGAGCTCAATTTCGAATCGAAATTGAGCTCTAATTCAATGCTGTTATGGTTTATTTTACTTTGACGCCGAACTTTGACGATTTGATCGACAATTCTTACATAATCGGGCAGCTGGTTTACTGTCTACGTGTTCTGATCTGAACAACACACTGCTATGCTAGTGCAGAGCACAGTGGAAGCGCCAGCACGCCAAACGTCCGATGTAAAAGAAAATTCTCATAAAGGAAAAACATAAAACAAAGACTACTAACCCCCCGCCCCTCGCTTTTTGTTTGAGCAGCCCCTAAGTAGGTACCTATCTTTAATACCCTGACCGTGCTCCTCACCCAACATCCGAACCTTCGATCAACATCTCTCTCCATATTTTTTCTCCGAACCACTCGTCAAAATGAGAATTCTTCCATAAAAACAAATCTTGAAAAGGAACCATAGTCTTGCATAGTTCTACACTTGTAGCCTCTTCAATATTCGCCATACATTTTCTATGGAAAATAAATTCCGCCATCTTGAATTTTTTTCCTGTTCATCAAGTAGACCTTCATGTTCTGATCATCTTTTGCCAAGAAACCATTCTTCCATCTTTTATACTCTCCGAGATAGACACCGACGAAATTTGTATGGCGGCCATTTTAAAGTCACTGTCAATTGGATGAAGTATCGAGTGACATTTGTTCGAGCACCACCTATCTTCAATACCCTTTTCTATGGAAAAATAAATTCCGCCATCTTGAATTTTTTTCCTGTTCATCAAGTAGACCCTCATGTCCCGATCATCTTTTGCCAAGAAACCACTCTTCCATCTTTTATACTCTCCGAGATAGACACCGTCGAAATTTGTATGGCGGCCATTTTAAATCCGCCATTTTGAATTTTTTTTTCAACTACCGCCAATTGGATGAGGTTTCGAATGACATTTGGTCGAGCACCCCCCACCTATCTTCAATACCCTGGCTGGTGCTCTTCATCCGTCTTCGATATCCTCAATCATCAGCTCTCTCTGTATTTTTCCTCTTAATGAATTTTTGTCTTCTATACGAAACGATGAGTGAAAAAAAAAATGTTCATACAAAATTTTACAGGAGAGGTGATCAATGAGTCAGTCAGCACGAGCAGCTATATATATATTAACTAGTATGGCGCGTGGCTGCGCGGCCCGCTGAAGCGGACCGCGTAATGGACCGCGCGGTCCACTGTCTACTTACTCGCTGTCCTACTATCCTGCCCCCCGATTATGTAAGAATGGCCGAACAAATCGTCAAAGCTCGGCGTCAAAGTAAAATAAACCATAACAGCATTAAATTAGAGCTCAATTTCGAAAAACGAAATTGAGCTATAATTTAATGCTGTTATGGTTTATTTTACTTTGACGCCGAACTTTTACGATTTGATCGACAATTCTTACATAATCGGGCAGCTGGTTTACTGTCTACGTGTTCTGATCTGAACAACACACTGCTATGCTAGTGAGCACAGTGGAAGCGCCAGCACGCCAAGCGTCTGACGTAAAAGAAAATTCTCATAACGGAAAAAACATAAAACAAAGACCACACGGCAACATGGCTTTCTAATGGCAAACCGTCAATAATTCTTCCTTAAAGAACAAATCTTGTAAAAAACCATATCAAAATCATGCATATTTCCATTGATATTTCCTAACATCTTCTACTCTCTTCAATGTTCGCCATCTTAATTTTTTCTGCTCATCAAGTAGACTTTCAGGCCCTGATAATTTTCTACCCAAAAACCACTCTTACATCTTTCAAATACTGTCTGAGATAGCCGCCATCTTGAATCCGCCATTTTGCATTTTTTTCAGCTTACTGCCAATTGTATGAAGTTTCGAGTATTTTTTTGTTTGAGCAGCCCCTACCTATCTTTAATACCCTGACCGTGCTCCTCACCCATCATCCGAACCTTGAGAATTCTTCCATAAAACCAAATTTTGAAAAGAAACCGTAGTCTTGCGTAGTTCTACACTTGTAGCCTCTTCAATATTCGCCATACATTAACTATGGAAAAATTAATTCCGCCATCTTGAATTGTTTTCCTGTTCATCAAGTAGACCTTCATGTCCCGATCATCTTTTGCCAAGAACCCACTCTTCCATCTTTTATACTCTCCGTGATAGACACCGACGAAATTTGTATGGCGGCCATCTTAAATCCGCCATTTAGAAAATTTTTTCAGCTCACTTTCAATTGGATGAAGTTTCGAGTGACATTTGGTCGAGCACGGGCCTATCTTCAATACCCTTTTCTATGGAAAAATAAATTCCGCCATCTTGAATTTTTTTCTGTTCATCAAGTAGACCTTCATGTCCTGATCATCTTTTGTCAAGAAACCACTCTTCCATCTTTTATACTCTCCGAGATAGACACCGACGAAATTTGTATGGCGGCCATCTTAAATCCGCCATTTTGAAATTTTTTTCAGCTCACTGTCAATCGGATGAAGTTTCGAGTGACATTTGGTCGAGCACCCCCCACCTATCTTCGATACCCTGGCTGGTGCTCTTCATCCGTCTTCGAAATCCTCAATCATCAGCTCTCTCTGTATTTTTCCTCTTAATGAATTTTTGTCTTCTATACGAAACGATGAGTGAAAAAAAAAATGTTCATACAAAATTTTACAGGAGAGGTGATCAATCAGTCAGTCAGTCAGCACGAGCAGCTATATATATATTAATGAATCCCTATTTCCCTTGGTCACGGCATCACGCGTGAACGGCTGGACCAATTTTAATAATTCTTTTTTTGTTGTGTTTGTTATTGTAAGGAGAAGGTTCTTATGAAAGAAAATGTTTGAAAAATTGTACGGAAAAGTAAAAAAATTGGGTTAAAAAAACTCCATATACAAAAGTACATAAGACAGTAGATAGATCTTCAAATATATTGTCAGACTGACTAATTTATTCAGTTTAATATATTATATACATTTATACTGGGAAAAAACCAGTTCCCACGGGACTCCATCCACGCAAACGAAGTCGCGGGCATCAGCTAGTAATTTATGTATTCATCAATGCTTTGTGTAAATTGGTTGAAATATGACGATGATTGTTGGAGATGACGGAAAAAATCAAGCTGACTGGAAGAATCGAAAACGCTGCACATTAACGCCGCAACAGAGCAACGGATCGACGTAATTTTTTGCATGGGTTTTGTTGAGGACCTGGAGGGCATAGGCTACTTTCTATCCCGGAAAATTAAGGAGTTCACGTGGGAATAAAAAAAACTTTTTTTAAGCGGACGATGTAAAGTTTTCAAGTAGTTATACATATTATAATGTGTTAGCTTACATCTAGTGAGGGGAGAGCCTTCGGCAGTTTCTAGTTACCAGCCTACCGGAAACTCTGTGGCATAGTGTTTTAGAGTTCCAGCATGATGGTGACGTCGTCATAAAGAATTTACTTTTGAGATTTGTTAACCAGAGCAGAAACCTATCATGACTTCATTTTACTGATTTAAAAGTGCAGCAGTCATGCGTTTTGCAGACATTCAAATATCTACTAAAACATGTCTTAATTTTAAGCTTAACTCTTAACTAGCTTATGCCCGCGACTACGTGGGCATAAGCTAAGCTAAGTGGGCTTAAGTCTTAACTAGCTACGTAGATTGAGTTTTTTGGTTCCCGCGGGAACTCTTTAATTTTCTGGAATGAAATCATCCAGATCCGTTCAGCCGTTCTGGCGTGATTGAGTAACGAACATCGATCCATACATCCATCCAAACTTTCGCATTTATAATATTAGTATAGAAAGCTAAGTGCACGTTTTTAACGCCTGCTGTTTAAAGATTATTCTTTCGTCGTGCAACTAAATGGTTTACCAGTTTTCCGTAAGTTTTAGTTGGGAAATGTCCATGTGTAATAAAACATCGATGTAATAAAAACTGCAGCTCGATCGAGCGAAGGCTTGACAGCTTTTTCATATGGAAAAAAAATGAATGTCCCGATAATAACCGATTTACATATATGACTTTGCACGGTTTTATCTAGGATCAACGTTTAACGATAAATAACTGAAGCGTGTTGAATTTTTTTGATGTATGAAACTAAAGATAAATAACAGTAGTTATTTATAATTGTTGTCATCTTGACCTTTAGGCCAATAAACATAATTATTACTATGATGATTAAGAGCCATGATGGATTACGTCCTTTTAAAGTTATAAATAACTAGCTGATGCCCGCAACTTCGTCCACGTGGATTGAGGTTTTTTTGGATCCCGAGGGAGCTCTTTAATTTTCCGGGATAAAAAAATTCATCCTGATCCGTTCAGCCGTTCTGGCGTGATAAAGACTAACATCCACCTATCCATCCATCCCTCTTTGTATCAATCCAAACTTTCGCATCTATAAATTAAATAAAGTAAGTAATTAGCATAGATCATTAAAACACGGTACTGAGCGTCTTTTTCGTTTGCTTATGATAATCAAGTTGACAAGTTGCAGGGTTTGTTTTGCACAGGCCCTCTCTGCCGCGCCTACCCGACTCACCTTGGTTTACTTTGGGAGGACATGCTCTCACGAAATTCGATGGCTATTCAAACAGTTTTGCTGAGAGCAATGTTTACTGCACCAGAATAAGTTTAGGCTCAAAATATTCTGTACATAAAATAGTAGAAGCATTTTACAACTGACATATTGCAATTTAGAATATTTAATTTATGTCAGACAATAATGTAAGCATGTTGCACTTCATAACTGTAGTGATACACTATTACCTGTTCTGTGGTGTTACCTACGATTAACTAGTGGTATCTACTGACGTCATTAGCTATTCATCGGTGCGCCTGATGCTTCTGAATCTTGCAGCAGATGAACATTAATTTTAATTTCTGAAAAAAAACGAAGCGCTTTTTGTGGCGCTCGCGGGTCTTTTCGTGGTGGTGGTGGTGGTGTTATACATAATTATTTTATGACCTTCTTGTTGCTTGAATCCATACTTAGAAAATACGAAAGTAACTCTGTTTGTTTTGCGGCTCAATCGATGTGAATCAATCTTGACACAACATCACAACAACAATCGTGTGTAAAAAGTACCCCACATACATAATATGTACTTACGAGTACTTTTTATCGTGTATACATATGATACTTTTTATACTGGAATATAAAAGAGTTTTAACGAGATTTTCAAAAAACTTGAAACCACGCAGACGAAGTGAAGGGCATCATCTATTTACAATTAAAGCAGCAACTTGTAGCTTCTGTCATATCATAATATGAAACAATAATGAACATTGCACTGGCTCTGGTTAAAAATTTGAAACCTCTCCAAGTTTTAAGCGAATTTCATTGCGCGAAATAATGAAAACATTTTATAGTATGCCACTGTGCTGTACTTTTTGTCCGTGTTTTATTTTTAAGTATGTGGGTGAGATTCTGCTTATTATTCTATCAACTCTTTTCCATCTTTCTTAAAGGAACCTTATTAATGGAATTTTGAGACGGCGATGTACTTGCCTCCTGAAAACTTTATTGGCTGGACTTTTTTTTACTCCACTGTAGTGGAATAATAAACAGCCCTTAACTGCGATCTCACCTAGTGGTAGATGCAGATCTACACTAAGTGTTAATGCAGTCTAAGATGGTAGTGTGCTAACCTAATCGTAAACCCATACCTCTAATTAGTTTCTACACGGCATCATAACGAAACGCTAAACCTAGCTAGGAACGATAAAGTGACATCTGTTGGCCTGAAAGCAGGTAAGTAACTTCTATAATTTAGTTTTTAGCGTACACATTTACCTAATACATTTTCGCGTAAATTAAAACGTGTTGAAAATTCTTCGTACTAAAATAACTTGAAATTTTATCTATCCCATTACGGCAGCTTTAAGTTCAAATTTCCTCCTGTCAAGACGGGCGCTCGGCGCTGTGCGTACAATCGAATATTTCTTATTCAGTTATTTCTTGAGAAGTGTTTGGGATTTTCCTTTAGAAGTTTTAAGCCGGCAGTAAATTATTCCTTCGACAGGTGAGGCCGTAAAGGTAAGATTTACGTTTGTGGCAAGAACGGGTGAGACGTCCTGATAAGATATTAGGTGGGCTCTTAGGATCTATTGGGATAGACCGCATAAAGTTTTGTGCTTGAACCAATTGTAGGTTATAAACTACGGTAATATATTATATGTAACATCAACCTAACTGTGCGGGATATTAGTACAAAATATACATGACGTATTTCATCGTTCAGTTCATTGCTTCATATCGAAAGTAACCAAGTAATTTTTAAGGGTTTGTCAATTAAGTCAGCGGATTGCGCTCTCGAACCAGATAATTACTTTTGCCAAAATATACCTAGATAATAAGGATAGTACATAATTCTAGACCAGCTCCGATAGTATCGAAAGAATCGCAGCTTAAGCCTTCGTTACTTTTGTTTTTTTTATTTATTTGTATGGAAGTAGTCAAAAACAAATCATAAACCTTTTTACTAAAAACAGCGTGCAATTGCGTATGCTTATAAAAAGCCTCAATAAGTTATTGTAAAATTGTATTTTTATATTGAAATAAACTTGTAAGAATTTCAATTAATCTGAATTTACAGAAAACAAAGATTTTTTGACAATTTTATGTAAAACCGTATAATAACAAGCATCTTATGAAGTTTGAAATATTATCTTTCAAGTGGGGTAGGTACATCTTAAGTAGTTCACCAATAACAATCCATTAACATAAGTTTTGAAGGACTTTTACTTTCCAATCGAAGCTTAAGTCTAAATTATAAAGTTAAATTCATAATGTATTCCTGAAGTTGTAAGTATACAAGAACTTGTCTGTTAGTCCTTTCATTAGTTTACGATGGAATTGCTCTGTACCTACTAGGGAGAATATTATCATAACTTAATACATAGTATTATTTTGTATATTTGTTCCTATACAAGTGTATAGATACAATTAAATAAATAGTGCGTAATTACGCATTAGTAATAAACAACACAAAGGCAATACTTAATACAATATTAAAATACTAAAAACTAAATATTAAACTAAAATAAATTTAAAACAAATCAATGTGTAATTTAGGTGTAGCGTACTATTGTTGATCAACAGAAATTCTTGACGTATTTTTTAAATTTCTTTTAACCTAATTATTTTTTTTATAATCTCGAAATCATTGCCTCCATAAAAAGGTGATCGTACACCACGAGACGAAGTGGAATCGCTACAGCCGCCAGAACCGAAAGGTACGCCAGGAACTTTTTATCTCAGTGATGAAAACTCGCTTGACGTCACGTCATAATTCGGCACATTCTTGAATGTTTTATGGATTACTAGCTGATGCCCGCGACTTCGTCCGCGTGGTTGAGGTTTTTTTGATTCCCGCGGGAACTTCTTAATTTTCCGGGATAAAAAGTAGCCTATGTGCTATTCCAGACTATAATCTATCTCTGTGCCAAATTTCATCCAGATCCGTTCATCCGTTGGAGCGTGATTGAGTAACAAACATACATCCATACATACATACATCCATCCATCCAAACTTTCGCATTTATAATATTTATATGGATGCAGCCATGCGATCATCTTTACACTCAGTTACATATAATTTTTACCTGGTTTTTGTAGTTATCATCTCGTTATATGTAATTAATTGCGATTTAAAATTGAGTGGTCCAACTTTGAACCACGTAACTATAACCACCTTAACAAATAAAGGCTCTTAGCAACAATGTACGGGAAATGTGGCGTGATAAAGATACAAAATATTTAGCACGAACTTCCGTAAGTATGCCGCAAACGAATCAAAAATCATATTAAAGTCTCTTTACGTGAAAACGCGTACCGAAATTGCACGTTTAGACTTAAAAGGTAAAGTGGTTTTACTTATAACGGAACATGAAAATCTAATTATAAAGGTTGTGATAACTCAAGTTACACAGGGTTCAAAGCGATCTGTTTCGCTGAGTAAATATTTTGACTTCGGGAATGGTAAAATTTCTCAATTCAGAAGACATTTCATTAAATGGAGAGATTTCATGTCAACTAAAAGCCTACGCCGAGGTAAATAATGTTATTCAAGCACTGTATTATTATATTATCAAAAAAGATCATTAACTTGAGAGATTATTAGTATTTAATGGAATTAAGCTCATTGAACAGTGTGGAAGTTTTCAAGCGATACAAGTTACAACGCGTCATTTCAAAAATGTTGTAAAGTCAATTGAATTTTAAGTCTACTGCTTGAGTTAACCTACAACTTATTTTTAAAAAATTTACGTACCAAGTCTCTATTTCATTTTGATTCACAGACATCACAGTATTCACTAATGTACAAAATCATAACACGTGCTTATATTATTACAAAGTAAGCTTACAAAAACGGTCTTAATAATTATTATGATAATAGAATATAACACTAGTGAATAAAGCGGGAATTCCTGACCCTTACTGTGTGAGAAAATGTAAAAAATTTAATCGTGTACCGACCGCATTATTGGTGGCGTCATATTGAGCTGACGCAAACGATCGGGTCAGTTGGGAGTTGCGACCGAGGACGGAGGACTTTATTACGCTTGTTCAATAAAACAGTATTCCCTGTTTATGTTAACTTATAGATAGTAGCGGTAAACAAGATGTTTGAAATGAAAAAGTATAAAAAAAAATTCGCATATTTGTGCGCGCGTCACTATGCCACTGGATTGATTGAGAACCATCCTTTCCCGGTTCGGATCCAAATCTGTAACCTAGGAATCGAGATGTGAACAAGTCACAAGAGTAGGGAAAAATACCTAGCTGAATTTCATGAGCGTAAAACGCATGAGTTTTTTTTAAATTCACAACAAGTTAGCCCTTGACTGCGATTTCACCTGATGGTAAGTGATGATGCAGTCTAAGATGGTAGCGGGCTAACCTATTAGGGGCATGGCAGTTGTATTAAACCCATACCCCTATTCGGTTTCTACACGGCATCGTACCGGAACGCTAAAACGCTTGGAGGCACGTCTTTGCCGGTAGGGTGGTAACTAGCCACGGCCGAAGCCTTCCACCACTCACCAGACAATTTTTTCTTCAGCGATGTATCCACGTAGCCTATTTTGTCGCACTCCCTCAATATTTTAATAAGTCCAAAAAAAGCAACAATCCGCGTGCATTTTTCCGTTCGCAAAATTCCGCTAGATTTGCTTCTAGCCTTAGAGACAAAAGTTCTAGGTATTTAGGTTATATCAATTCATTCACTAGGCAACGAATTATATTACATTTATTAAATAGTCTCATCAAAATACGTTTCCATTTACAGTTTGTTAAGTATCGCAATGTATGTGGTTTGGTCAGGGTCGTTGCGACCGCAGTATATTGGTGTGGTTTTATTAGACGGGCGGATTGCTGTGGGTTAAACTGTTCTATTTGATGAAATGTTCTGACAACTGGCTCCTCATTTTCGATCTCTTTAAAATGAGTGGACTCGGACGACCCGGGTTAATATGGCTATAAAATACCAGCTTTGATTTTGTTTAGGTATTTTTGTATTTTCTTTTTATGGCGCTTTTTTGTTAAATGAGGTAAAATATCATCTACCTCTTGTTTATATTTTACAGGTTCTTTTGAAAAGCTCAGCCTCTTTGTTGGTAGGTCTATCAGTATAACTACTAAGAGTCTTATAAAATATATTGAACTTAATATTTTATAGTAGGCACTCATAATTTGAATTTCGTGCAGACCAAATTATTATACGGGAGTTTCTTATTTTTTACATTGTTTAAACACTATTTAAATTTAAATTCTTCGCTAAGTATAAGCCGGTGTTAGAAAGTTGGCGGTGTTTCACCCCCCGTGCCTCGGAGAGCACGTTAATCCGTCGGTCCCGGTTATTATCACTAACATGATAATAGTCGTTAAAGCCCGCCAACCCGCATTGGAGCAGCGTGGTGGGTCTAAGCTCTAATTCCCTCTCTCCTATGAGAGTGGAGGCCTGTGCCAGTAGTAGGACGTTAATGGGCTGTAATGGTAATGGTATGGCTAAGTATAAGTTGATTTAAATTCACTTTAATATCAGATGCAACTTTTTCAAAATTTCACGCGGGTGAAGTCGGAGCATAAGCTAGTGCAAAAAAATTTAGTAAAAATATTCCATTAAGGCGTACCAAGAGGCTATTACGGAGAACAGAAATATATATTTGTAGTTAGTTCTTAAAGCTCTAAAGGTAAAGCTTTTCTAAATCGGAAAAGGGATAACAGGGTATCCGGTTTGTTTAGAGACAAACGTAGTCTAAGCACTGGGCTCATCCATATTTGTGGACCATGTAACATGGCTGAAGCCTTTGTCATGCTTCCCTACTTGAACTCAGCTCTCTATACCTACAATCTCGTACAATAGCGACCCTTACTGTAATCCGATTTACACTAGAATCTTTATTATGTCTCACAACATAATAATACATTTGCTTTATGTACTGCAGTCTGCAGGTTCAGGATATACAGGGACGAAAATAAGTATCCGCTAGACTTTTTGGAACTGGTTTGCATAAATATAATTAATGTATTAAAATATTTCATAAAATATGAATAAATTATCCGCTTCTCATACTTATCTTTTCCACCCTGTATCCATATTTATATCCATACTAATATTATAAATGCGAAAGTGTGTCTGTCCGTTTGCAACGCTTTATCGACCTATCTTTTACACCGATTTTGATGAAATTTGGTATAGAGATAAGTTGCATCCCGGGAAAGGACATAATATATTATGATCGGGCTAGGCTTTTTATCCCGGAAAATTTAAGACTACAGGAATTAAAAAGCATAATCAATAATATTATAATGCACTAGGGAACTTTACTAATGAAGTAAGTAGTGTTCTGCCAGTAATAGTTAGTATAGTATTCTGTAGTTATGCTGGCCATTGACGGTAAGTTATACGAGGTTCACGCACGAGTTTAATGCAGAGCAAATGTATGGTGACACATACATTTACTCTGCATTCAACTCGCGCGCGAACTTTTAATTTTTTTATAACTATACATAATATCACTCACGATAGTTTAAATGTTAATTTTTTTTTTTAAATTTACTTAACCTGCGTATTTAGGTACTTGCTGATGCCCGCGACTTCGTCCGCGTGGTTTAAGTTTTTTTGATTCCCGTGAGAACTCCTTAATTTTCTGGGATAAAAAGTATATCTCCTCTCCAGGTGTTCAACTATACCCATGCCAAAAATCACGTCGATCCGTTGCTCCGTTGCGGCGTGATTGAAAGACAAACCAACAAACAAACACACTTTCGCATTTATAATATTAAGTATGATGCCTGCTATACTATAAACTAATACTTATATTATGTATTATAATCTACTTTTACAACATTATTATAAAAAAAAATATCGTCAAAGTGTCAGCAATATTAGAAGGAATAATATCGAGAAATACTTTAATGTGATGCAAACGAGCCGACACTGCATCAATTCCTATGCGAGTTTCTAAACGAGGGAAATGGAACTTTTCGCTTCCCCCGCGAACTTTGGAAAATATTGGTACCATTCCAGTTTAATAAAAATTGAGTTGTGACTCTCTTTATGCGAAACGACCGGGGCAGTGGCACAGGTAGCGATAACTTCTGTAAAGTATAGTGCCTTTGATATTACTTTATTGCAGTATATTTTTTGTGCGGAGCTTTTTACTTTTTGTTATAAATATTAATGGGCTTTTTATTCATAAGTAGACTAGATGCTGCCCGCGACTTAGCTCTTATTTTACGGGATATAAGATATCTTGAAGCTATCTTTGTTTCAAATTTTATCGAAATTGGTTTATCGGACAGCCCGTCAGAAGGTATCAGCCAGTCAGACACATGACATTACACAGACAATGTATATATCAGCACAAACAGTTAAACTTTAATAAGATTTTTCTACTTTAGCTTTTTTTAGCTTTGATTTGACATTCAGAGTGACTTTATTGGATACGTTACTAATATTTTAACGTGAATGTTTTATGTTACGATAAAAAACAGTATTAATAATATGAAGATAGTAAACGTAGCTTCAACATTACATGAATTTGATGACGCCGAAATTTCCTGACGCCCAAATCTTATATTAACAAACTCAAAGGGCCAACGAGCTTTACAAGTATACATCAAGACAACTTTAATTGCTAACAAGATCAAACTTTCCAAATTCGGGACCCGACAAATCGAAATCGCTCTTAGCAAAACAAGTATTAATTTTGTATCAGCGTCCGGGCGTAAGGGCGGGCGGCGCAGTTCTCCCCCGCCCAACCAGTCTTTCCCGCGCCGCCGCCACGTAACTACGTACGGCGCTATCACGCACATATCAAAAAGCTCCCTTCATTAAAAATCACGTACCGTCAAACCTTCACGACACACACGATCGAGTCGACGTGGCGCGCGGTCCTGTAACGCGCTTTATCATATGCGTACTTAAAAATATTAAATAATATATACACAAATAAACGGTGAGGTTATGAAAATGTGATGCCAGTAAGTCCCAGTGCCCGCAATTCTTGTTTGCACGGAACTCACAATGTGGATTGTTTAGTTGAGGAATTTATCCATGAAAAGTATTGTGGAAGGTGAGTTTGTAGCTGAGAGGGTTAATTTTTCAGTTCGAATCATGCGGATATACACGCAAGTCACCTCCAGAGCCAATATACAACAACTATTCTATTATTTTAAGGTATATAAAGCACAAAAATTGTAATTTATCATGCGTATAGTAATGATAAGCTACAAAACACTCAGACACTCGCCGTATGATTTATATACTGCCGATAATAATAGCTACAGGCAATCTCACTCACTAGAGGACTAGACATTTTACTAGACATAATTTAAGCGATGATTATTAGAGCATTTCAATTCTTTCCTTGAAAACCAGTTAAATATTTTAAGGTTTTTTGGATTCCAATATGCAGATAATAAGGAGTGAATACTGAAATTCTTTAAGGACCGGCTACTACCAATGTGGAAATTATTAGTTACTAATCAGTGTACACGTTTACGTAGTATATGCGTTTGCGTAAATTAATCGGCTTTTTATTCAGAGAAAACACCGGATGAAGACTAGAGATCCTAATTATTAAAGAGTTAATAACAATTAGGTTAGAGCTCAATTCGTTGTATTTAGAGCTAATTTCATTTTTATTAATTTGGTGTGTTCATTTCATTTCCTTTGAAATTAACACTTGTATGGTACCTACATATCCATAATCTGCGATTTCATCATGAAAATCAACTTATTATCAGTCTCATATTACTATTCATCAATCAAAAGATTTTTTATTCCACTACAAGTTGACCCTTCAATGCAATCTGACCTGATGAAGAAGTAGCAGTGAAGATGTAGTATAAGATGGTAGCGGGCTAACCTGTTAGGGGTACGGCACTTATATTAAACCCACACCTTTAATCAGTTTGTACACGGCATCGCACCAGGACGCTATAAATTGCTTGGCGGTTCGTCTTTGCCGGTAGATTGGTAACTAGCCACGACCAAAGTATCCACAGTCAGGGATAGCCATAGCGATAATAACGACTGAAATTAAAATTGCGGTCATATCCTTACTGTCAATATTAAAAATGCGAAAATTTGTCTGTCTGCCTGTCGATCTCCTTCATTTTCACAGCTCATCGGTTCAACTGATTTTGACGAAATTTGGTACTAAGATCAGTTTCAAGGCTAGAAGGATAGGCTACTTTTTATACCGGAAAATCATAGAGTTTATACAGGATTTTAAAAATGCTACCATTTTTTTGCTTTATCATTACCACTACCACCAGTTTAGATTGCAGTCACCTTTGACATAAAAAGTCTTGGAATTAAAAAAATCCGGTCAAGTGCGAGTCAGACTCGCGCACAAAGAGTTCCGTACCGCCACACAACATAAATTATTTTAGTAAATTACAAGAAAGATGTCATAACAAAACGTAATCAGCTGTGAAATAATTCAACACTCTATGAATACGGAACCCTAATTAACGATTTTCGGATTATTTCCTATACTTGTGCTGTGAGACTTCGCTTCTTGCCAAATTTCATGAGTTTAGAGTCATGAAATTTGGCAAGAAGCGAGGTACCCTATATGTTTTGATTTACTGGCGAGTGTCAAAATATGCGGCATAAACAGCCGTATCTTTTGATTGCGTTGACTTAGAAGCTTGATACAGCTCCAAGGGACCCTAGAACTAAGTGCATTTGATATTAGTTTCAACTTGATACCTCCACGCGTTTCCGAGAAAAGGGCCGTTGACAGACAGACAGACAGACAGACGGACAACGAAGTGATCCTACAAGGGTTCCATTTTTCATTTTAAGGAACGGAACCGTAAAAAGACCAGTTCAGAGATCAAAAAGAAACTGAAGTTTGCCACAAAAATTTAAACCTTGTCTCGAACAATAGCTCACTATTTGTATTTACGTTATGTTTATTCC
The DNA here is from genome assembly GCA_917051295.2 of Erebia ligea. Taxonomy (NCBI): domain Eukaryota; kingdom Metazoa; phylum Arthropoda; class Insecta; order Lepidoptera; family Nymphalidae; genus Erebia; species Erebia ligea. The sequence continues at coordinate 9,862,071 of OU785237.1, read as the reverse complement.
TAGATGCACGTCTAAACCAGGGCCCCGCAAGTGTCTTAAGCACTCTTGAGACAAACCAAGCGAGCACGTTCAGTTGACGTTATCATGTTTTAGACACCTCGCATAGTTTCAAGCGCAATCCAGTTGTAAAAGTACAGAAGGGAGTAGTGCTGCAACTGGCTTTAGAGAGGATTTGAAAGTTTAGTGATTGTTACGTCGTTTTTAATCCATACTAATATTATAAATGCGAAAGTGTGTCTGTCTGTCTGTCCGTCTGTCTGTCTGTCTGTCTGTCTGCTACGCTTTCACGGCTCATCTGGTACAGGGGTAGATTGTATCCCGGGGTAGGACATAGGCTACTTTTTATCCCGGAAAATTAAAGAGTTCCCGCGGGAATCAAAAAAATTTTAATCCACACGGATGAAGTCGTAAGAATCATCTAGTCTAGTAGGTATTACAACGATAAATCTAATCAATAAAATACTCTTAAATGATTTGAATTTACCTACATAGTTAAACTAGTGAGGAATCATTGGAAAATTCAACTTAACTATAAAACTTAATTCAACTTAACTATAAAACTTAATTCAACTTAACTATAAACTTAGCTTAACTAAAATCTTAATAAAAATTAAATACTAAAATCGTTTAAACAGAATTGGCCTTTTGGATGGCCCAACATATCCTTTAGCTTCCAGCGCTTAGATCCCTGGTAGACCCGATATCCCGTTTTGAAAGTTATGTCTTTTAGATTATACTCTTGTTATTTTTGCATGTAAGATGTTTAATTACACACTGAGGTCAACGCCCACCTGCAGAGTGCAGGTGAGCCCAAGGCGCAACCTCTTTATTGATAACAACTTAAACTACGCTATATTTATTTAGGCATAACGGTGTGGCCCTTGGGTTTCCTCTGTGTTTTGTTTTCACTATACCAATTTCAACCGTAATATATAAAACTAGTATGGCGCGTGGCTGCGCGGCCCGCTAAGCGGACCGCGTGGTGGAGCGCGTGGTTCACTGTCTACTTACTCGCTGTCCTACTATCCTGCCCCCCGATTATGTAAGAATGGCCGATCAAATCGTAAAAGTTCGGCGTCAAAGTAAAATAAACCATAACAGCATTAAATTAGAGCTCAATTTCGAAACACGAAATTGAGCTCTAATTCAATGCTGTTATGGTTTATTTTACTTTGACGCCGAACTTTTACGATTTGATCGACAATTCTTACATAATCGGGCAGCTGGTTTACTGTCTACGTGTTCTGATCTGAACAACACACTGCTATGCTAGTGAGCACAGTGGAAGCGCCAGCACGCCAAGCGTCCGACGTAAAAGAAAATTCTCATAAAGCAAAAACATAAAACAAAGACCACCAACCTCCCGCCCCTCCCTTTTTGTTTGAGCAGCCCCTAAGTAGGTACCTATCTTTAATACCCTGACCGTGCTCCTCACCCATCCTCCGAACCTTCGATCATCATCACTCTCCATATTTTTTTCTCCGAACCATTCGTCAAAATGAGATTTTTTCCATAAAAACAAATCTTGAAAAGGAACTGTAGTCTTGCATAGTTCTTCACTTGTAGCCTCTTCAATATTCGCCATACATTTTCTATGGAAAAATAAATTCCGCCATCTTGAATTTTTTTCCTGTTCATCAAGTAGACCTCCATGTCCTGATCATCTTTTGCCAAGAAACCACTCTTCCATCTTTTATACTCTCCGAGATATACACCGACGAAATTTGTATGGCGGCCATCTTAAATCCGCCATTTTGAATTTTTTTTCAGCTCACTGTCAATCGGATGAAGTTTCGAGTGACATTTGGTCGAGCACCCCCCACCTATCTTCGATACCCTGGCTGGTGCTCTTGATCCGTCTTCGAAATCCTCAATCATCAGCTCTCTCCGTATTTTTCCTCTTAATGAATTTTTGACTTCTATACGAAACGATGAGTGAAAAAAAAAATTTTCATACAAAATTTTACAGGAGAGGTGATCAATGAGTCAGCACGAGCAGCTATATATATATTAACTAGTATGGCGCGTGGTTGCGCGGCCCGCTACAGCGGACCGCGTAGTGGACCGCGTGGTCCACTGTCTACTTACTCGCTGTCCTACTATCCTGCCCCCCGATTATGTAAGAATTACCGATCAAATCGTCAAAGTTCGGCGTCAAAGTAAAATAAACCATAACAGCATTAAATTAGAGCTCAATTTCGAAACACGAAATTGAGCTCTAATTCAATGCTGTTATGGTTTATTTTACTTTGACGCCGAACTTTTACGATTTGATCGATAATTCTTACATAATCGGGCAGCTGGTTTACTGTCTACGTGTTCTGATCTGAACAACACACTGCTATGCTAGTGAGCACAGTGGAAGCGCCAGCACGCCAAGCGTCCGACGTAAAAGAAAATTCTCATAAAGGAAAAACATAAAACAAAGACCACCAACCCCCCGCCCCTCCCTTTTTGTTTGAGCAGCCCCTAAGTAGGTCCCTATCTTTAATACCCTGACCGTGCTCCTCACCCATCATCTGAACCTTCGATCATCATCTCTCTCCATATTTTTTCTCCGAACCACTCGTCAAAATGAGAATTCTTCCATAAAAACAAATCTTGAAAAGAAACCGTAGTCTTGCATAGTTCTACACTTGTAGCCTCTTCAATATTCGCCATACATTAACTATGGAAAAATAAATTCCGCCATCTTGAATTTTTTTCCTGTTCATCAAGTAGACCTTCATGTTCTGATCATCTTTTGCCAAGAAACCACTCTTCCATCTTTTATACTCTCCGAGATAGACACCGACGAAATTTGTATGACGGCCATCTTAAATCCGCCATTTTGAATTTTTTTTTCAGCTCACTGTCAATTGGATGAAGTTTAGAGTGACATTTGGTCGAGCACCTTTCTTCAATACCCTTTTCTATGGAAAAATAAATTCCGCCATCTTGAATTTTTTTCCTGATCATCAAGTAGACCCTCACGTCCTGATCATCTTTTGCCAAGAAACCACTCTTCCATCTTTTATACTCTCCGAGATAGACACCGTCGAAATTTGTATGGCGGCCATCTTAAATCCGCCATTTTGAATTTTTTTTCAGCTCACTGTCAATTGGATGAAGTTTCGAGTGACATTTGGTCGAGCACCCCCCACCTATCTTCGATGCCCTGGCTGGTGCTCTTCATCCGTCTTCGAGATCCTCAATCATCAGCTCTCTCTGTATTTTTCCTCTTAATGAATTTTTGTCTTCTATACGAAACGATGATTGAAAAAAAAAATGTTCATACAAAATTTTACAGGAGAGGTGATCAATGAGTCAGTCAGCACGAGCAGCTATATATATATTAATTCAAAGTTCTGACTGACTGACTGACTGACTGACTTATATATCAACGCACAGCCTAAACCGCTGGGGTTAGAAACTTGAAATTTTGACAGTAGGTTCCTTTTGTGACGTAGGCACTCACTAAGGAAGGATTTTTCAAAATTCCGTCCCTAAGGGGGTGAAATAGGGGTTGAAAGTTTGTATGAAAGTCCGTCATTTCTCAAGTTATATCCATGAAACTTGGTATATGAGCTACCGGTAAAAAATTAAGAAATACGTGTTTCACAGTTTTTGAAAATTCTACCCCCGAAGGGATGAAATAGGGGATGAAAGTTTGTATGAAAGTCCTTCATTTCTCAAGTTATAGCACGTTATAGCCATGAAAATTGATATTTGGGCTTCCGTTTTAAAATTATGAAATACGTATTTCACAATTATTGTAATCTCTATCCCCAAGGACGTTAAATAGAGAGTTTGTCCTTCACTCACGCCGCAACAGAGCAACGGATTAACGTGATTTTTTGCACGGGTATAGATGAGGACCTGGAGAGTGGCATAAGCTTTTCCCGGAAAATTAAGGAGTTTCTGTGGGAATTAAAATTTATGCCACGCGAACGAAGTCGCGGGCGTCCGCTAGTATGATATCAAATTGAATAAAGATTAGTTCAAGTTATTACCAAGAAACACTCGGTTCCACGCACTTCATAGGTATAGGAACTTTGGACCTAAGGATACATATACCAGTGTTAAAATATCGAATTTAGGCATATAATATAAAATATTATAAATGCGAAAGTGTGTTTGTTTGTTGGTTTGTTGGTTTGGTCTTCAATCACGCCGCAACGGAGTAACGGATCGACGTGATTTTTGGCATGGGTATAGTTGAGGACCTGGAGAGTGACATAGGCTACTTTTTATCCCGGAAAATTAGGGAGTTCCCGAGGGAATCAAAAAAAACTTAAACCACGCGGACGAAGTCGCGGGCATCAGCTAGTAATATATAAATTTCAGGGACTTATTTTCTTGTAGAATATATCTTAACTATATTTTATGGAATCGCACGGTACATAAAACTATTAATTAACAAAACTTTCCCTTTATTGTCCTTTGCACGCGTCGTTGGACTTATTTAATAGGAGATCGAAACGTAAAAGGTATATATAATATATTCACTGTATACGGGTTGTAGACTCATTATGTATGCCTGTGAAGGCCAAAAATTGTCCTGTCCATCAATAAATAGTTTATTTTAGAGATAAATATACCAACATTTATTGCTAATCAATCAACTTTCGCTTATAGGTATAGTTGATTACTAGTTGAAATAAGTAATGTTGCGACTTAACTGACTCCAACTTCGTTCACTTGAATTATCTGAAATTCCTTTCTTAATGGGGGTCTGCGCGATAAAGATAATCTACATGCAAAGTTCTAGAGTCTAGACCCAAAAGTTAGGACTGTTCGTTGAAATTTTCATTAGCTGAGCCGTCATTATTCTCGGCACGTCTATTTCCCGTGACGTCTGTTTACCGAGTCGTTATACATTTAGAGCGATACTGAAAACAAAGAATGTAGAGGATTATCACTCTCCATTGTGAAACTATCTAAATTAGCGGAAAATGCGTAAAATTAACTGACTTATTAAAGGAACTAATTGCAAAGTGTAATGTTAAATATTCTATCTCAGGTATAGCTGAGCACTATACATATAATAAGTACTGTTCTAAATTGCATATTTTATTTATTACTAGCTGATACCCGCGACGTCGTCCGCGTGAATTGAGGTTTTTGGTTCCAGCGGGAACTCTTTAATTTTCCGGGACAAAAAGTAGCCTATGTGCTATTCCAGAGTATAATCTATCTTTGCCAAATTTCACGCCGATCCGTTCAGCCGTTCTGGCGTGATTGAGTAACAAACATCCATCCATACATCTATACATCCATCCAAACTTTCGCATTTATAATATTAAGTATAGATTAAAGAATCAAATCATAAAACTGATACAATCTATTTACTTTACAAAAAGATAAAATAGTATTGGCAAATAAAATATAAAGTTCGTATAGTGTGGATATTTCGATAACACGTGCGTTCGAGCGCCGTCCATCTAAACCGACGGCAGGGCGTAATGGGAACTCGGTTTAAGCGGTTTTTCGTCTGCAAATCTTTTTAAATCACAAAAGCCAGTCGTCAAGATCGGATGTCGAAGAGGAAAAGAAAATATCCCGTAGAAATAGCGCAGCTGCTCGGATTTGGCGCGAAGTTCGAAGTAAATCCGAAATGAAAACACACCCTGCCGCCGTATGTAGGCCATCGTGTCTCCCACATGATCAGTGGCTCTCAAACTTTTATGGACCAATGCCCATTTTATTGAAGGATGAAATGGAATAGGAACTTTATATTATGACATTTGTAATCAAGTAAGCTTTAGGTAGCTATTAAGAATTTATTACTGAAGATTACCTACTATTGAAATTAGTAATTAAGAAGTATTGAAATATTCACTTACCTACGATTGGTAATTTGTGATTTTTTTATAAACCATCTAATTAGTTATTTTCTATTATAATATTAATAAAGAATAATCTTAAAAGATTAAACAAAGCCTCAGGTAATCATAATTTGTTTACTTTAAAAATTTGTTTATAAAAATAAAAATTTAAAGTGGTATGAGTATTCTATCATTATCGAAATACATCTTAACCTTTATCGCTGACAACAGCATTAAAAAGGTTTTAGCACTAGTCCATCATGCTGGTTAAGTGCGGATTGCAGCAGACTTCACACACCTTTGAACTCTCAGCCATGCAGGATTCCTCACGATAATTTCCTTCACCGTGAAAGCGATAGTGTGCTTAAAATTTTACTGCACATAACACCGAAAATGCGCGTCAGAGGATCGAACCCATCACCAGAATAGGAGGAAGCGTAGGATAACCACTAGTCTGTCACCGCTAATTAAATCACCAATATTCAGTTTAGGGTTTATAATGAACGAATGACTTTTTCATAATTTTGTACTATTTCACTGACGCCACACTTTGAGAAAGACTGCATAAGATAAATTCAAAAAGGATTCCCACCACATACATTCATTTCCAACTCAATAAGGATTAAAACTTCATTTGGCGCTGAAAAGCTTTAAAACTTTCCCGTGAACCAGGTTTATCCCTTTACTTAACACGCGTACTTATCAGACCTACCTACTCGTATTCATCTTAAGTTTGGATGAGTCTTGAATACGTAATATCTCATTAAAATGTGCTCCTAACTAATTTTATAAAATAATAAAGTTTTTTGGGATACTATAATTTGATCCTTAGTAAGCATTACTAAAATTCTACATCAATGTTAGTAAGTAAATTTTTCCTAAATATTTTTAGTTCAAATTATTGCTTAGATTTATAGAAACGCGATGGCCGCGACTTCGGCTGCGTACTATTAGGTATTTTAGATCTCTTAGGTCCGGGATGCAAACTATCCAAATTCAATATACCTATACTATGTATAAGTATATTGAATTAAATACCAACGTGAATTTACACGAAAATAAAGGATTACAATAAAATGATTCAGTTTCGGTTTAATCGCTTAACGTCATTCGTTATCTGCGCTATTAATTAATTAATTTTCTAAATTAAACCTCAGTGGACGCATACTTATTTAGGATGCCAAGGTTTATGTGTAACAAAGAAGCTGCATTTTATTATTATTAGCTGCACTGCACGTCATTCACTCGGCTCTAGATTATAACCCTGTGAGAACTCTTTGATTTCCCACTTTAAAAGTAGCATAATATATTATGTCCATCTTCTGGAGCTGAGCTAAATGCATCAATCATAAACAATCTCTGTACCAAATTTTGACAAAATTTGTTAAACTTGACCATGAAAAAGTTATTAGGCAGATAGACGTAAAATATAAATATAATATTATACCGATAGACAGACACACTTAAGTTGCCATACCAATATAAAACAAAAGTTGGTATGCCCACACAAGCAGCAAGAAGCAACGCTTATTCAGCTATTCAGTTTACCCATCAATATTTAAATGCAAAATCATTTAAATAAAGAGAAAACAAAAAAAGCAATAGCCTTATAGCTATAACCAACCTGCAATTTAATTTTTAATTAATAGCCAGAACAAAGTGAGTAAATGGAATTTTTAAAAATGAGCATGTTAATAAAAGTCCTGTACATTTTCAATGAGTCGAGTCGGCAACAACGACCAACAATTAGTGACACGCAAGCAAACTACCTGACATTCATGCTTCGTTAGACCTTCGTTGGACAATACGAACATACATTGATCACTTTTATAACTACGACAATCGCGATGCTAATACGACTTTACGATATTGGCTTACTAAATGAAGCCCGCGACCACAGAATAGGTAATAGCCGCAACTAAGGAACTCTTTCATATCCGGGATAAAAAGTGGCCTATGGACTTCCGCAAAATGGAATCTATTTTTGTACCAATCATCGAAACCGGTTGTAGAAACGAAATTTTGACGACCTCCCTGGCGCAGTGTTGAGCGCTGTTGTCTTAACGTGCGGAGGTCCCGGTTTCGATCCCTGCAGGCAGGGTCAATTTGGGAATTTATAATTACTGAATTTTCGCTGGTTTGGCCTGGTGGGAGGCTGCGGCCGGCTTCTACCGGCAAAGACGTGCCGCCAAGCGATTTAGCGTTCCGGTACGATGCCGTGTAGAAACTGAATAGGGGTATGGGTTTAATATAACTGCCATGCCCCTGCTTACCTGTTGGTAAGCCCGCTGCCATTTAGGCTGCATCATCACTTACCAATAGGCGAGATCGCAGTCAAGGGCTAACTTGTAGTGGATAAAAAAAAAGTGTAGCGGAAAAACAGACGTATACCTACCTACTGAGCAAAACTTGGAAAGTAATCATTTTAGTCACCGTTTCCTAACTTATCTTCTCTAATGTCATCTTAATATTAATGAAAATAATATTTTATTGTTGTATCTGATTATATCGAGAAGTCGTATCGTTATAGTGTCGTACAGAGAGAACTCATACATTGTTTATACCCTCCTAGCTGAATTGGCATAGAGTTAGCAAATATTGAGCTTTGTTGTATAGAAAAAAGACAGTAATGGAAAATATTGATTGCACTTTTGAGTTAGGCTGTTGTTTGTTATGTGCAATTGAAATTTAACCTTTGTTTGAAATATTTACACGAACATTTTTTACTGGCGTGTCGCTACAAAAGTGTAAGCGGGTGATGGCAATCACGGTCGCCCATGGCATTTCGAAGGGGAGATAGGGGACGTAAGGTGTTTTAAAGAAAGTTGGATAATAACGAATTAAATAGCTACAATTAGCTATCGGCCATCTAAGAACAAGGTGGCTCGTTACCGATATCAACATTTTAATTAGGTTTTTCAGGCCTGCTTGAATTAATTATCATTCAATGACATAGTATATTATTACTATAATGATATGACCTCCTGAGTTTATGTATTTAGTAAAGATGCGCAAATGCGTTGGTGTACTTAAAGGCATTAATGTATTTACCAAAAAGCTACTTAAGTAGGTATGCGTATTTAACAATCGCTATCGTATTATAAAAAACTTATTTCGTATCGCTTTCCTTAAAAGTTAGAAAGGTATGTATCTACTATAAGAATACTTTCTGATATTAAAATAGTGGAGTTAACTAGGTACGTAAAATAGGGTCTTTAATAAAGTGGCTAATATCTATAAGTAGCCTTACGCACTAAACAGCAGTCTTTCAGTCAGTACCTAATATCAAGAAACCTTTAATATTTATTGAAGCGTAATAATGTTTGTATAATAATTTTTTTTAGCAGAAGAATTCCAGATTTCTAGTCCGACCACGGCTTCCAGACTACGTTCACTGCCCCATTTATGATAACAGTCCGTTACTTATGGTATCATTAAGAAAATTGCTTAGAAATAATAATATACTTTGTATTGTATTCTATTTAACCTCAATAATAACTTTTTGTTTAGGTAATTAAGAAAGGACCTCTTTCAAAGTTATTTTATCCAAGTTAGATGACGAAATCAAAAAACTAATTTAACTTCCATTGAATCATTGTCTATTTTATGGTTTCTATTCTTATTACATTGTTCGCTAAAGATATTAAAGATGAAAACCCAAAAATAAACTTCATGACAACAGATAAATAGGTCTGGGTACATTTCGCAAGAATCATTATTGGTCGATGTAGCGGCGATATAAACTTATTAGTGCTACTTAATAATTATTTTATCGTTGGTGGATTCTTTTCTTTCCTTTTGTTACATAGTATAAGGCTTTAAGCATTGTACGCGATTCAATTTGAAGGCTTTGTTTAAGATGCGTCTACAGCTGATTTTTAACTAACTTTCTGTTATAATCACTAGGAATTGTACCCACAAACGCTTAAACAGATAGGCCAAAATTATTATATTATTCATTTTAGCCCCTTCGAAGGTATTCATATTATTTTTGTTATTCAATTTCCTATTATACCTCAAAGTCATAATTATGAAATCAGAATAAGCGAGTCATTTCAAATTATGGTTCCGGCACTTTGAAGATCATTATCCAGTCTTATCCAAGTTCATTAAAATTTTTATTCAAACGCTTATAATGTTGAGTGTCGGAAATGGATTCAATTACAACAAAAACTGGCCTGAAAGTGATGGTTCTTGCGGGAGACACTTGAAACAAACGGCGTTATCAAATCAGTGCACGGATGTTAGGGTCAGCGTATATTGACGGGCGAAGCGATGAGCGCTTTTTCAGAACAAACTATATCATAAAATCTACTTGCATGCCAAATATCAGCCTGATCCGTCCAGTAGTTTGAGCTGGGTCTTTAGATCACTCAGTCAGTCACTCAAATTTTCCTTTTATGTATTTAGAAGACTACATTATGAACTTGCCTCCACTACTAACATGATAAAATCGCCGCTGGTATACACTAACTACATTGTTACATAGAACGTATCTGGCATGAAATAAAAAAAACTGATTTCTTGATATTTATTGAGGCATAATCGTACATAATTTAAATATTGCAACAGCAGTGGGGAATAGTGCGGTATATGGTACCATGCCAAGTGCGACATGCAAAGATCCTTTACCATGGTTCATTGCAGCGTTGTTATGAATGCGTAACACCTTTCAATATCGTAACAATAACTTCTTAATAATCTCACAAAGGGCCACTACACTCTTGAATAGTAATAGCTAGTCTTACAAAAAGAGGCATCGAGTCGCATCATGCCTCTTTGCCAGTGTGTCCCAACCCTTCCGTGCCGGTGAAGGGGAGGGGGGGGCACTTATTCCCTCGCCCACCTCCCATCCGCCGGCCCGTCGAAACCTGGGGCGACAAATTAAAAAAATATGGCCGAATCGACGCAACGATTTCGATGATCACGAATTCTATAAAATGAATTAGATTGAAATATTAATAGCCTTGGAAATTAAAAAAAATTGCTTTTGAAATTTCCTAAAAGGTTTATACAAACGCGACTTCTATGCCTTCTTATTCTTTCCTGTTAGACAAATCTAACATTTATTAAATATTTTTAATAAATAATAGATAATTATTTTATTAAAGTCCAACTACAAAACAACCAACAACTACTGTAGCGCAAAGGGATTAAAAAAGGCTTCGTAGCTTAAGCTACCGCGGTGCTATGATACTTTGTTATAGAACACGCTACGAGAGCATTCCGCATACATTTTGTAATAATGGCATAATACTGAAACAAACATCCTTTTTGAATATTGTAAAGAAGTAGGCGTTACTTTGCGGAAGTCCATGATATTGAAAAAACTAGATATTTAATTCGCTATAATCTGCCACAGAAGGTAAATCTATGTGGTACAGTGTGTATCTTGAACTTGCAGCCCGCGATATTCTCCACACCACATAAATCTTCCAAAATACCCTCGACGTACGTTTCACTCCGACACTGGAGCATCTTCAGGAGATGTTGACTCTACAATGCACGATTGTGTAAATAATTAAATTTCTAGTTTTTTCAATCCTTTTTGAAGTCTTTTAAAAATAATATGATAAAATTAGCTTATAATATGACAAAATCATCAAAATACACAATATGATGTCACGAAATGCCAAGTCCCAGGGGATTTAGCTAGAATAAGTTTGGCCCTAAAAAACTTAACTAATGGCCCTCAGCTATGAGAATCACGATGTAGTGCTAAGCTAACTACTTTTTATTAGCCATCGGTGGGGTTAATTTGCATATTATTGCCATCATAGATTGTCGTGTTGGAAATTGCTGGTGTGCGTATCGAAAAGAGCCGATTGGCGTATTGTTTTTTTTTTTGAAGTAAAAACTTCTACAAACTTTATAGTATAACATACAAATTTTTATCGTAGACGAGCGAACTTAAGCCACTACAAAAAAGCAAGCTAAGTTATTTTTACAGAGTTCATTGAGCAGGAATGTAATAGGTGCTTCCCTTCGATGGAGATAAACTGAACGACAATAAAACTGAACGGACGTGATGTGATTCCCATGAATGGTCTTCCAAAAAAGCTACCACTACTGTTTATTTTATTGTTACCTACTACGAATGAATGTGCAATATACGCTTGTCAAAAGATATTTGGTATTTGACAACTAAACAAAACAGTAATTTTTTTCAAACTTCAAAACGCGTGCTTTGTAAGTATGGGTTTCTGTACCCAGTGTGTTCTGTAAGTGTTGGTTTTGGTACCTTCAAATCAAGAGTGAATAGGCATCTTCTAGGCGGGCGCGCTCCACCTTAGGCTGCATCACCACTTGCAACCAAGTCTGATTGCAGCCAAGCGCTGGCCTATACATTTAAAAAAAAAATATATATTATAATACTGGATTGCGACGTCATCAAAGCTCGATGCAATTTTTTACTTTAATCGATAGTTTAAAATGGTAATTCAACAAAAATCTGACAGAGGACATGGATATTACGACTTTAGGGAGATCCTCTATTTAATAATCACAAAAATAATTTATTTGCCTAGTAGTCAAATACCCAATTATCATGAGTTGATATCATTCAAGCCAATGTGAGGATTGAAATCCTTTGGCTGGCTCAAGTTTTACACTATAATAAGCTTATGTATACACTTTAATAAGCCGATCGTCATTTATGACAAATTGCGATCTTAATCAAGATCAAGAGTTAATTTCAGCAGCTGCTTAAAAATATCACAAAACAAAAACATAAGCATCAAATCGTCCGGCCTAATAACTTTGATACCATAGGAAAAAGGATTACGTTATTCTAATTTTAGGGAGTGAAAAAATTTCTGCCGTGGTGCGAAAAATTATAAAATCGCCAATTTGCCGGTTCAATCAGAATATGCTTCAATACACAGTTATGACTATGAGCTTAGTGCTCCACTGCACTTATGAGCTAGCAATTAACTGTTCGGGAAATGTAGTTTGCACTGCGAAAATGATTTTGCCTTGAACCATATTATTGATTATTTTAGTTATAATATTACTAGATAATATCCTCGATATCGTCCACTTTAGGTTTTTGAAAAGTTCCGGGATAAAACTATGCCCTTCTCCTGGATGCCACCTACATAAATTATTTCTGTACGAAACGTCAAAATGAGTTAAACAGATGAGTCGTGAAAGCGTAGCAGACAGACAAAGTTTCACATTCTTATAATATTAGTTGATAATAATATATTATGCTTTTTTTACAAAATTATTGTCTAGTTAAAAAGTTAAACCTTTATTAAAGAGTGTGAAGTATGTTGCTGGTGCCAAGTATTGTGCCTACCCATACTGTACCAATTTTCAAATCCCATTTTGACATTGATTAAAGACTACATGACCTGCCCTATATCTGACTCGGGTGGAAATTCTGAAATTCTTCTATAAGGGGATATAATTCGACCTCTACGTAATTAAAACACATAAGTTTCTCTACTAGACTCCATCATTTGATATTTTATAGGTATACAAGGTAGATGTTATAAAAATTTTGTGAATATTGAATTAAATTAAAAATTATTAAAGTATTAAATTGTGAAAGTATTTGTTCATACTTGTAACACAATAATGATAAACCATATTAAACCTTTGAAACATTTTGTTCGTAACCATTATCTTTGAGAACCATTTAATCCAGCTGATTAAGCTGGTAAAATGGCGGGATTATCCTAGTTTTTTCACACCAGGGCACAAAGCGTTTTGAATATTTCATGCTTTATAAATTTATCGCATGACTTAGTGAAGGGGCTGCTTCATATCTCGAGCAGGACTTTGCTGAGTTTTAATTTCTTTTGTATGTTTTGTTATATTTATCTTATTTGCCTTCTATTAATTTATATTCTACTCCATTTTCTAATTTTATTGTTAAACAAGTGAATTATAATTCAAAGAATTAAAAAATACGACTGCCATAGTTAAATGATATTTTTTTTTGTGAATCACTGGATATTGAAATATAGTCTTATATATTTCTGGAATCTACTCATCATTTTCTTGATGATGACAATATAGTTAATCTCATTTTGGAAAAAAAATTCAACTTTAGTCTTTGATGCGGGACCATGGTCACCCTATCAATTTTTTTTTAATTTTACTAGCCTATGTCACCCGGAATAAGCTAAGGATTCCAATACCTCATTCATCAAAATCCGTTCAGGTGTACAGAAGTTATGGTGGAATATACAAACTCACATACATACATACATGAACCCTTTAAACATTATACTCCTTTTTTCAGGCAGTAGTATAATAAACTACTTTCTGTATTGGGTGACTATACTAAAAATATAGGTGAACTTTGCCAGAAAACTTGTACTTCTGGCTTTGTGCTACTTAAACACTGTAGGGGTAGGGGAGACAAAACTCCGTGGGATATGCCCAGATTTCAGTCTTGCTTTTGGAGTTTCCGGTAGGGTAATTTGGCGCTAATATTTACAATCCGGAGTTTCGAGGCGTTTTACAAAACGATGGCTTATGACTTAGCTGGATAGCCGCATTGAAAAACGCGAAACGCTGATTCAATGGCCGAAGCAATATTACAATCTGGATAAACGTTGAAGCTTAGCTTCTGGCTTTTGTAACATCACATTTGTAAAAAGTTGACGTCGAGAATCAAATAAAAAATAATAAAGAAAGTCAAATAAACATAAAACTCGAACAACCAACGCATGTCGTAAGAGATTTTGCCATTATTTAGAAGAACATCATTCAAGAAGTAGGTATACAGCGTCTTTAATAGCGGTCTTTATTCGCAAACGGCCTAACGAATACAGTCAATCTCTTAGACGTAAATCTTCGCCGGAGTCATAATTCAAGTTTATTGAGTTCGCCAAACTTTTGGGCCCTCAAGCGCAGAGTGCTTATACATCAAAGAATTTTACTAATATTATCTAACTTGAGATTAAAATATGGATTTCACAAGTTCCAAGTTCCAAAATCGAAGTTTGTTTTTATTAAATAGAGAACCGGAGCCAGCTGGTAGGGACTTTTTTGTTTCAAACTTTCATCAAGTTTTCGATAAGATCAAAGTTTGAATGGTGCTGTAAAGCTAAGTTGACGTACGCAATGAACCATTTCTTTAGCGAAATAATTGAAATACTGGCTTTTTATGTTTTTCGTATTATACGTCAAGGGATTATTTTCTTAGTAAGTTTAAATGACATACTCTAAATAATAGTATAGTATAATATAATAATTTATATCTTTAGTACTAGTAAATTAATCTGTCTGAGAGTACCATCCGTAACGGCTTGTCCATCAACTTTTCAGCAATATTAATTCATCATTGCAATGCAAATGCAACACCTATCCGGCTAAAAAACTATGGTTGATATCAAAATTGTACCTACTAATGGTTGACATTTACATTCGAATTTCGAGCAGCTTCGTTATTAATAGTTGTTGGTATCGCCCATTTCCTTTCGTGCGAAGGTCACCATTAGTAAAGCAAACAAAATAATCACCTTTTTGTCACTTGATATCTACATTTACAAAAACATTTCCCCCGTGTGTCATTTAGCGACTATAAATACTTTTCTTTTTCTTATTTTAGATTCTTCAGCGATTTTTGTAATTACTGTCTATTGAAAACTCATAGTAATATAAATTAAAGTAACAGTAAAAGTAAAAGAAAAATATTTTGTACATATTCTGAGTCCTTAAAAGCAAATTCGAGAACGTTACACGTGTTCAGATTTGATAATTAGGGCTAGTTCTCGAATCAAACTAAGGCTGTCTTGCACAAGCCTGCCTAAACTGATTTAGCAATTTTTTTTGAGGTGGTCACTTTTTGATATGTTTATTTCGGGGTTGACAAAAAAGGAAAAGGACAGGTGGTGACATTTTATCCAAAATCTTCTATTGATTAACTTCTTTGTCTTTAAACTGCGCATGTACCTATAGCCAGAAGTCAGAACCATTAAAAGCTATTTCTCTAAAAGTCTTTCAAACGAATATAAAGGAATGAATTCAGCTCTCGCGAAATCAATTTGACTACAAGAGATTGGCGAGGCTACGTCCTCATTCTTTTAAATTTCCGTGCCATTGTTATGTAAATTATGAATTAGCCGTCAATTATTGTCACGTATACTTTCTTTAGATCGTCTTCGAATTCTTTGAAAGAAACAATTGAATATACGATATTTATTTTAATCTAATAATAGCTGACTCGTATTACCTATATTTTGTGTGAACGTGCTTACTTATCAAATAAATATTATAAATGCGAAAGTTTGGATGGATGTATGGATGTATGGATGTGTGGATGTATGGATGTGTGGATGTATGGATGTTTGTTACTCAATCACGCTCCAACAGATGAACGGATCTGGATGAAATTTGGCACAGAGTTAGATTATAGTCTGGTATAGCACATAGGCTACTTTTTATCCCGGAAAATTAAAGAGTTCCCGCGAGAACCGAAAAACCTCAATCCACGCGGACGCTATCGCGGGCATCAGCTAGTCTAGGAATACTTTGAATGTGTTATGAATATTAATTAACGAGTAGGTAATATTAATTTCTCGCGAAATGTTGTAAATGGTTGTGAAACGGCGTTTAATCCATTAAGGAGGTTAGAAATTATTATATTAAGTTTTGTTCAGAAAAGAGGAAGAAGCAATAGAATTACCCAAGTTTCATTCATATAATGTAGAATTATATTTTTAAAGCTTTTATATTAATGCCAAATTCATACGTAACGTATTTTCACCATTATGGTTGAATTTCAGATTTTTATCTAAGAATACGATATATACTTTACTATCAAATGCATTTCTTTGAAGAATTTCCTTGGAGACAGGAAACTGTAACGGTATATCTTGTACAGCGCTATCTCGTATATTGCGTTTAATTTTTTAAAATACTATCTTAGTATAGTACCTACGTCCTACCATTTGCGTGGAGATTCTAATTTGGCAAGTACATTTCAGAAGCGACAAATCATACGGTATACTAGTGCACAAGTGCACTATAGTACGAATTTTAGCATTTATTATGGAAGACGTCCTTTACAAAGAAATGCACTTCCTTCGAATGTCTTTGGAGACAAGCACGTAACCTTACCTCAGAGAATAATGCATGAATTTTAGAACACAGATTTTTACTATTTTCTTATTTATGTTTACGTTTATATTGTAGGTATAATTTTATTGAAATTGTCATCTATTGCATAAAGTTTGCATACGAAGATAAATAGTAATAAGTCACGGCAAACTAGTAAGGGCGAAACACTTTGGATAATTCAGTAGCACACTTCTAAAGCAAAACATGTAGCGAAAGCACACTTCAGTAGTTCGGAGGGGAAACACGTTTTGTCCTATAGCGATAGTCAGTGCAGTTCTATCAAAATGTGATTTAGGCAAACGTGTTTCCTCTCTGATACGGACGTTTTGGCGTGGACGCTTTGTGCTGCCTGGTTTCTAGTGTGTTTTGCCTTAAAGCTTAAGAAAGGCTCTACATAAGCTCTACGTAAGTTTCCGACATAGCTACGCGAACGGTTTCATGTAGCCATCTTCTCACATTTCTTATGCAATGTTACATAATAATTATTATAATATGTTACATATCATATAACTTTGTACAGTACCCACAATATTTTGATGTATAATCAGTTTAGCAGTTGTTCGATGTGGGCACGTGTTTTATGATTATCCTGAATTTTCAATTATTTATGGTTTAGAGTACTAACTACTTACTTTTAAGTACCAAATTTAATCATAATTCAAAATTCAAATGTTTTTTATTCAAATAAGCTTTTACAAGCGCTTTTGAATCGTTATAATATGAATCTACCGCTGGTTCGGAATGCCATTCCTACCGAGAAGAGCCAGCAAGAAACTCGGTGGTTGCTCTTTTCCATCAAAACTTACAATCATCATAATGATACAAGTAACTGCAGTCCCACGCATAGCTGGAGCGAATCAAATCCACGCTGTTTTTTTTATCATTTACGTAATCTTCGATTGTATAGTAAGCTTTTCTCACGAGCATACAATATTCAATACACGCCAAGACTGGCAGACAGAGGCAGCCCCATTTCCGACGGCCGACGACGATAGCAAGCTAAATATAGTGTTAGTAACTCGAAAAACAACAAAACATTTTCATCTATTTTTCTTAGAACAGTGAATACCTTCTACTAGAAAACCGTGAATATTTCCGACGGATCAATTATTAAAATGATTTACAACTCCCCGGCCCGTTGAATTTGCAAGACGGGCGTGTGCGAAGGTTGTATTTCAACAAAATGAAAAAGAACAAGACTTTGCCTACATTCAAAAGAAAACGTTAAACGCGTTTTGAATTATTAATATCGCGATATTTGAATGTTTTCTCTTTTAAGTATAATTAGAGATTAAATAAATAATTTTCCATTTTATGACTGTTCTTAACACCGTTTCGTATTCTTAATTTTCAGGTATATTTGTACAAGAATGAGGAAGATTACGCGGAACGGTAAGCTTTTGTTTTGAATTTTTATTTGTAAATTATGTTCCCATTTCAGAACATGATGTAAGACTAGCTTAAGAGCGTACATACCCTGAGCCTCTTTTGAAGTTTAGGTATTTATCTCGGGTTTAGGTATATAAAATCCTTTGTCTCGGATAGTCCTTTGTTTGAGCGAGTGAACAGAAGGCGTCGGGTGCAAAGTAGTTTGACAAACCGTTTTGATCCTAATCCCATTTTCAAACGGGCAATTATTTTTTCAATATTTAAAAGAAATGTTTTTAATTCGCTTAACATACGTTTCATATAAAACTTTTTTAAATATAGGTGTATTCATATAAAGAGAAGGTTGCATGATTGTAAGTATAGATGTTTTTAAGTAGGTACATCCATACTAACATTATCTTTGTTTGCTTATTTTCTGTTAGTTACTTATAAGACACATTTTGTACAAAAATAAACAAAATAGTAAAATAAAATATTAGTATTATTTTGATTTTTACTTACCATTATTTACAATATAAAATTATTAGATTTATATAGTAAATGCTACTATCCATACTAATATTTTAAATGCGAAAGTGTATCTGTCTGTCTGTCTGTCTGTCTGTCTGTCTGCCTGTCTGCTACGCTTTCCCGGCCCTTCTTTTCAACCGATTTTGCTGAAATTTGGTATAGAGGTAGGTTATATCCCGGGGAAGGACATAGCACTTTTTATCCCGGAAAATTAAGGAGTTCCCGCGGGAATCAAAAAACTCAAATCCACGCGGCCGAAGTCGCGAGAATCATCTAGTATTTATATACATATCACTACGCCAGGTCTTAGTTTTTAGAATGCATCGATTGACCGTAAACGTTCGATCATATTAGCGTTAAAGTAAAATGAATCTTAATAGTATTGATTTAGAGCTCAAATTCGTGTTTGCATTCACACTGCTCCAAATGGAAACGTTTCGAAATTAAAATCGGTTGGAATTTGTGACTTTAAATCAAGCCCCTTTGGGCACATTTTACCCTGACTCCAATGTGATCGAACGCTCGATTACGATCAACCGAATTTTCAATGTAAAAACAAACTAAAAACGGGTGTCTCTTATTGGCACTGATCTCCATTTACGGGGATCTACTATTTCAGGCAAAATACATTTGTAATAAAAACTTATTAGTTTTTGTTTCATATTTTTTTGACAAAATTGATCGTCCTTTATAATCTTTTCAATTTTAAAATTAATTTTTTTCCGGTTCAAACCGCAAGAAGACAAATTTTGATTTTGATTTTGATTTTGAACCTTTTTGATTCCTTGCCTTCGCTAATTGTTCACTACGTAAGTATTTCTTTTTTTTTAGAAAATCGGAGTTTTAGAACCCATTTCTGAAAAAAATAACTTATTTTAATTCGCACGCAATGAATCCTAAAGACAAAACAGTGCAATAAAACTGATAAGCACGTGCAGATGCAGGTGTTTCACCAACATAGGTTTTTGTTTATCATGGTAGGTACCTAACAATAGACTCGCGGGTCAATAGCGATACAATAATAAAAAAGGTCCGGTTCGGAAAATATAAAACACAATCATCAAGTGCCGCTCTGTAAACGATAATCACTTGCAAAAGGTAATAAAACTATGTAATCCTGCAGGTGTGGCGGTAGTGTACTCAGCTTACCAAAATAACAATAGAAATTTACTGCGTGGTAGTACTAAAATACAGCTTAGCTACCAATTTTTCAAATAACTTTTTGCCGTGCTAATGAGTGTATTGTTATTTGTAAGAAATTAATAATTATGCCTGACAGTAAAATAAAAACGCGATGCCAAAAAGCGCATAAAAATACCATGAAAACCAAATTCAACTTTTTTCGTGATTGACTGACCGACAACGCACAGCCAAAATCGATGAACCTAAATATTTGATTCATTGAGTAGTCTAGGTGTGAACTGAGGAAGTAGGAAAAGGCTGATAGGCTTTATCAAATGTGCAACATAAATAAGTTATTGAAATACTGATTCACATCAGACAATGCCTTTTCAAATTCCAAACCAGGCAATAAAACTGATAAGCACGTGCAAATTGCAAGTATTGCACTAATGTAGGGTTTTGTTTATTAAAATAACAATAGCGATCACGGGTCAATAGTGATACAATAACAAAAAGAAAAGTCCGGTCGACAACCATACTCGTAAAAAACAATAATCTAATGACGCTCTGTAAACGAAATACACTTGCAAAAGGCAAAAAATACATAATTACAGTTGCGCTAGTATGTATATTCGGTTTACCAAAATAACAATAGAATTTACTACGCGGGGTACAATAAAGTACAAGCTGCACTTTACATAACTTTTTGTTGACGTGATGAGTGCATTGTTTGGAATAAGTAACTTTGCCTGACAGTAAAATAAAACACGCAATGCCAATAAAGCGCGAAATGAGGCCATTTGGCTGACCAACGCTCAGCCAAAATCGATGAACCTAAATATTTTATACCTTGAGTAGTCTAGGTGTGCACTGATGAAGTATTTTGAGTTGACAAACAGACAAAAAAACATGGCTTTTTTGTCAGTGAAATATCCCGTATTGGATTTGCCGTGACGTCATACTATGGTCTTATAATATCTCAGTACTCAAAATATGTAGGTTTGCAATAAGGAGGGAACCAACAAAGAAAAACACATATACATACAAGATTGCTAACGACCAAGCCTTCCCCAAGTCGGGCAAAGAAAGGTTCAGTTCAAAACATAAAACAAAACCTATTCATCAAAAAGGTCCGTAAGCGTGGTAAATAATAATAACTACCCAATTGTTTGCATAGCTACCTGCTTTTGCTATCGTGACGACTGTATTTTCATGGCCATAAATAATATCTATCCAAGTGTAAAAACAAGCAAACATGCGAGCCAAACAAATACAATTCTAATTTCTAATTTATTGTAAGTGCACAGTAAATTTGACTATTCGAAAGCTCATTGCATAAGTTTACTAACGTCCAATCGTGTGTCTCGATACGAGTCGCTTCACTAGGTGACTCCCGCAACTTCATCTGCGTGATTCATGATTTTTAAATATCTCATGGGCATTCTTATTTTCCGGGATAAAATACCTATGTTTGTCTCCAAGAAAGTAGCTATCTCTGTACCGAATTTCGGGAAAAATTGGTAGATAAACCTTGCATGTAGACAGCTGACAGACCGACAAAGTAACACACTCG
Organism: Erebia ligea; assembly: GCA_917051295.2. Classification (NCBI taxonomy): domain Eukaryota; kingdom Metazoa; phylum Arthropoda; class Insecta; order Lepidoptera; family Nymphalidae; genus Erebia; species Erebia ligea. The sequence continues at coordinate 9,840,594 of OU785237.1, read as the reverse complement.
CATGTTTAATATTAGTAAGGATTACAAATTCAAAATTTATATAAACTTATTTATTTAATAAATATAACACAATATCTAATCGCGGGCAGTATCATTTAGAAGTAATTCAAGCCGGAGGTAAACGATCCAAAGGGATACAATAACCAAATCATAATGCAAATCACACCAATAAAATGCCAAGTCGTCATAAGGAAAGAGAATTTCACAACCAAACACAAGATACCGCGCTAATATGCCATGAAAGACAATAAACACGTAACTTTTTTTTTGAAGTGCTGGCTCATTTTTTGCGCAAAGGATCAGCCTGGCTGTCCAGCGCGGAAATGCAGCCAGCATTCTCGCCACCATTCCACGCGGGCATGGCATTATTAGGTTAGGCTAGCTAGGTTTATTGTTTCTATTGTATTGTTTTCAATAAATTTTACCAACGAGTGATTATCATTTCAGTACATGACATCGCATTAATATTTATAAGGGACGGAGTTGCCAGTCTAGGTAGAGATTGTTGGTCAGCCTTTAAATAATAGTTAATTTAACCACAAGCTTTATAAGGCAAGTTTAGTAAAGTAAATTATTTTATAACTGTCTGAAACACACGACCTTGTCTGAATTGAATATTCAAATTCTTATTTACGAGTAAATAATTAAGTAATATACCTATAAATATCATACACGTTTAATATAAAGTATAATATACAAACCTTAAACTCTTTAAAACAAAATAATTTTCAACCATCAATAAGAAAAAGCAGCCAATATTAAAAATGCCTACTATTGAGAAGTGACAATCACACTACAATCTCAGGTATATGCTACGTATATCATTTTGAGTTGCGGAGACAAAAGGCGTTACGTCCACCCTCTGAGAAGCCTCGGCTACGACTAGTTTTCCTAGTGCTTGATCACGCAGTTTTGTAGTGTGTTACAAACTTATTTTTGGATGTAAATTATTGTTAATTATATATTTTTTTTTGCTTAATATAATTGAAAATATGTCTTACTTTTAGGAGTACTAATTTATTTTTACAAATTAAGCCAAATAACCTCCTAAAATGACGGTTATATGTGTCCTTAATTTCGTCAAATTAAATCTTCTTTGTTTTGAATTTTATAATACAAAGGATAGCAAATTAATAATTTTTATCTTCAACTATAGTAGTTCAGGACCTTATACTCAATAAAAGTATCTCTTTGTGTGACCACAACGAGTAAATTTGGATGTTCGCTAACGTCAAACTTTACACAAAAATCAAGATTAAATAAGAGCTTCTTGGTATTTTCGTAATATGGAACAATCTATTAATTAATTTCAAAATGTTGTCAGTCATTATAGTAGATCAGAGAATTCCCTACAATTTGGTATGAATAAGTTTTGGTTTAATGCAGGGAGTAACAAAATATCAGGGGGCAAAAAAGCTAAATATAAGGGTCTACCCTTGCAGCTCGAGCTCAGCTCGAATGTATAGTCGTGGGCTCATCTTATGTACTATGTAATTATGTTAAAGATCAATTCTACGTATTATGATAAAGTAGAACTGATCTTTTATATTATCAACTAGCTGACCCGGCGAACTTCGTACCGCCTAACAGTCAATGAATGTCGTGTTACAGATTAGCTGAACTTATTTTATGAAAGTAATACAATGAATACAAAATAAATATTAAGTTCAGTTCTTAGAATAACTAAGGTTCAGTTCTTTAATAAGATAATAACACAAAAAGAAATAAAAAAGTACAAAAATTAATACACTATAATACATAAATTAACACAATATCTGTTTTGTTGGAATGCAAAAAAAATTCTGATTGTCAGTTGGTTGTCGAATGTTTATATTTCATGGTAGCGGTAACGCCGAAACGGATCGACTTTTCGAGCACATCCAACAAACGATCGACTATGCGCTAGAGCAAATTCCCTCCAGTTTCTTTACGACTTGCCAAAGCAATCCGTTCGCACGAACGTTGCTTTACTCGGAGATGCCACGTTATTACACTTGGAACGCTTCATCGTAGAAATTTCTACGTCGGAGGCAAGGCGATGCGGTTCCTGATCATTCGGATATGCGTTCTACGTAGGTAGAACGACAACCAACTGACAATCAGATTTTTTTTTGCATTCCAACAAAACAGATATTGTGTGTGTGAAATAGCACAATAAAGACTTATTTTTATTTGCATTCCAAACAATGACAACCATCAAAATATTAAAACATAAATACGCGATAATCCGTGGATAATCCGAGTAATGTGGATATAGTTATGTTGTCGATTCAAAACCCTTAATTTAATACGTGCTTCAATTCGAGTGGACCCGAGTCTACCGTACCGACGAAGGGACGAACCTCAAATGTTTGACAGGAAAGTAGGTAGAACAGTTTATATGGGAAAATGAAATTGTTGTTTTTACTATCTTTCTCGCAATTTTGACAAACATTTCAAAACCAATATCAGATTTATATATATATATAAGAAGATTTGTTAATATAAAAGATCAGTTCTACTTATTATGTAGCTATAAACTAATCGCAATTGACTACTGTAACCAGCTGTGGAGTTCCGCCCTGCAGATGCAGGGCGGAACTCCAGAAGATCAGAAGATTAGTTCAGAGATCTGAACTAATCATCTGATCTGAACCTGCAGATAGCATTAAAAAAGTAATTAGTATGAAAACCTGATACAAGAAAAAAAAATATTTCAGAATCGGCTCAACTGCGGTGGTAGGTCCTAAGGATTTAGGTACGTTAAATAACTCAATAATTTAATGACCCCATATTATGCCATGAGAGCAGGTAAGATTTCAATTAGTCAAATGTACATGTTTTAGATTCCGCAATATTATTATACTAGCTGATGCCCGCGACTTCGTCCGCGTGGTTGAGGTTTTTTTGATTCCCGCGGGAACTTCTTAATTTTCCGGGATAAAAAGTAGCCTATGTGCTATTCCAGACTATAATCTATCTCTGTGCCAAATTTCATCCAGATCCGTTCATCCGTTGGAGCGTGATTGAGTAACAAACATACATCCATACATACATACATCCATCCATCCAAACTTTCGCATTTATAATATTTATATGGATTATGATAGAGCGTACGTGTAGGTATTTCATTTTTTTAACATAAATGATGGAAAATCCTATATGTTCATGACGTGACCATGACGTGAGTACAGCTAACCGGTGATATGTCCAATTAAAATCACTCACATTAATCTAAATTCTAGAAAGCAGTAAATGATAATTATGAAATTTTTTAATCCAATAAAGCGCGCTATAAAACATTAATAACTTTGTGGCCAATCACATTCACTTGGCTAGTTTTATTATACAATATGACCCCATATTGTTTAATGACTTTATTGTAGTTAATAACATAAAACCATACCGCTATTTAGGTCACATGAAAACAGCTAACATTTGATGGACGCGATACACCCCTTTATTATCATTAATGAACCGAGCCTTGCTATTAAAAGCCTATTTTTGTATACGAAAACATTTAATAAAAGATAAGGTTAGGTCATGTTTGTAATTTGATTGATCAAGCGGTTAAAATATTATGTTCAAATTAATTATTCGTCTAAGGGCTGATTTTTCAATCGTCAGATAAAGTTTATCGGAGGAATAAATTTGACGTTATGACAGGTTTTGTATTGAAAATCTGCCAAAACGTCAAATTTATTCCTCCGATAAAATTTATCTGACAATTGAAAAATTAGCCCTTAGTACATAAAGTCACATAAGGTCCAATAAAACGTTACAGTAACCATAATAATATCAAACTCGACTTTTGATAATTATGATTTGTATGACACAAAGGAAAATTCTTCATGAGTCAGAGCTAGCTCGTTACTTCATATTCAAAATTGGACTCCTAGCATTAACCATGAAGACACGTTTTGGTGGCCTTGACCTTATTTACCAATATGTAACTGACTTTCGGGTAGCAGCGCTTTATGCAAAACATTTTCTATCGGAAATTATAGTCTACTTTTGTCTGCGACTTCGTCCGCGGGGTCTAATTTCAAACCCTTATTTTATCCCCTTAGGGGATGAATTTCCAAAAATCCTTTCTTAGCGGATGTCTACGTCGTAATAGAAGGAAAGAAAGAAAAAAGAAATGCCAAATTTCAGCCCGATTGACCATACTTTGAAGTCACATTGTCGGAAACAAGTTGAGTAGACGCTTACGTAATAGAGCAAGATCCCGCGACGATCGGACCTTCGTTATTTTATTAAAGCTGAAAGATTTTCTATGTATGTCTCTAATCATATCATATACTAATACTATAACTGCGAAAGTGTGTTTGTTTGTTGGTTTGTTGGTTTGTTGGTTTGTTGGTTTGTTGGTTTGTTGGTTTGTTGGTTTGTTGGTTTGTTGGTTTGTTGGTTTGTTAGTTTGTTGGTTTGTTGGTTTGTCCTTGAATCACGCCGCAACGGAGCAACGGATCGACGTGATTTTTGGCATGGGTATAGTTCAGGACCCAGAGAGTAACAAAGGCTACTTTTTATCCCGGAAAATTGAGGAGTTCCCGCGAGAATCAAAAAAACTTAAACCACGCGGACGAAGTCGCGGGCATCAACTAGTAGTATAGACGATCCCCGACTATGAAGTTTGGATCGCGGTTGCTTTGGAAGGTATCAGGTTGAAAAGGTGGCTCCTCAAATTCGTTAGGGTATTAAGCTCCGTTTTTTTATATTTTTCTTTGGAATAATATAATAAACCTTATTTACAGCTACTGTGCCAACGTGCCGCCAGGCTAGAAAATATTGCTAGGTGGTACGTGGTGGTACCTTAGTTGATCCCACAGTCAGCTGGCTGAGCTTTGTATCCAGAATTTAGCATTCCGGCAGGAGAAACACAAAATAACAAACTTACTTGACCGTAACTTTCGTCTACTGCGTCGGCGTAGTGTGTTCTCGTATATCTAAAAACACCTCATTTTCTCATAGCAAACAGCGTTATATTTCTGGGTTATAGTTAGGTGACGTTTAATTTAAAACGGGTGCATATTTACATACTACCTAAAGCTACCTGAACAAGTATTCAATCCTTGTAGAGATTGTACTCCCTCGTCCGTGCCATACGATAAACGATGAAAAGACCTACGCCGGACACTCTATTCATGTACATCATTGAGTGCCTCGAGAGGTAACCGTGTAGAAAACCGGAGAAAATGCGGACGACACAATGTTTACAGATTTGAAACTATACTTACACCTTAAAACGTTGCAGTAGAGTTTAAATTCGAACGATATTCATAGGATAACTTTAAAGTGACCGTATAATATTATACGTTCATAGTTGTCTATGCATTTGGGTAGATAGCGAGGATTTGTAAGGGAGCTGTGGATTTATTTTTGGTTTAAGTTATTTTAGGTAGCTGATTAATGCATTTTTTGTATATAAACATACAAAATATATCCCACTAGCTGACGCCCGCAACTTCGTCCGCGTAGAATAAGTTCTTTCAATTTCCACGGGAAATCCTTAATTTTCCGGCATAAAAAGCAGCCTATATCACTTTCCAGGTCCCCAACTATACCCATGCCAAAATCACATCGATCCGTTGCTCTGTTGCGACGTGATTGAAGGACAAACAAACACACTTTCGCTTTTATAATATTACTATGATAATAATATGATACAAGTACAACGAATCTACCAAACAGTCTCAACGGTCGTTCCCCCTTTTTAAAAACGTTCGTTGTTGTATATCCACAATTTTACGCAATTGTCTGAATTCCCTCGTCCGTGGAGTGATAAAACGTTGAAAAGATGATATATAGGGTGGACGGACAGCGGTCCGGTCAATGTGACTAGATGTGGAAGAGAACGGAGTCCTTTAACAATGTTTATTTGCCTTTTTAACCCGGAGAGATAGCATTTGTCACTTTTAGCGAAATAAATAGGGTGCTTTTTATCTGTAGCGCTCAAAACCGTTGGACACATTATTTTAAGTTAGGACTTTTAGTGGGTCTTCTGTCTTTATATTCGTATTTTGGAAACAATAGTTGGATACTATCTTAAAATTCACCTATTATTACCTACATCAAAGAATGCTTTATTTTATTACTGTGTCTGTCCTATGTCTTACTCTCCATTCTTGTCGTTGAGGATTTAGATTATTTACAAACTGAAATTTATTTTTTACTTGGATCAAAACTACGAGTAACGTCAACGACGACGAGTGTTTCTGTGCAAAATTTTACCAAGATTTTTTCGGTGGTTGAGCCATTGTACAGATTTTAGGCGGCCGACGCGGTGCTCAGTTTAAACCTATAATCTGAGGGCTGGCGGCTGTGGCAGGTGTGGTGAGGACGGGGCGTACTCTTACAATATACTTGATATTAAAATGTAAAACCTGCCCACTGCCCACTGGCTATATTGGGTATAGACTATTAGGATTATAAGTGCTACCCGTGCGAAGCCGGGGCGGATCGCTAGTAGGTAAATAAAACATAACTGACCAAACTACGTGTTACTCTAATTACGCAGGTATTTCACACAGTTCGTGAATGTATGGCTCGTTAAAACTCATTAATTACAGGATTTCAAACGGAAATTAAAAATTCAGTTCGATGAACTATTTATTAATGTAATGAACAAACATTTATCACATTTGACAATCAAATAATTTTAAATGTAATTTATGTGGATAAATTTAAATGATAATTATAGCCGGCCGATTTAGGGTTGAATTACATTTATCAGTATCTCTAGATCCACCGGTATATGCTACACCACAGATAAAATTATAATTCAGTCAGTTGTTGATATTGTTATATTATGGATTGATAGTAGTCCTTTTTTTATTTTACATGGATGTAAAGAAAGCGTAAAAAAATATGTTACATAATAAAATATTATAAGTCAAGAACGCCGAGATGTACTCGTAAGTAACGTCATTATCGTGCCGTTTGTTTGATTGCTGAGATAAATGGGGGCGCGCCTCGAGCACTATCGTTCGGATTTCTCTCGGGGGCTGTATATAAATATTAAAGTATATGTCAGCGGTCTATTGCCATAATATAAGACATTTTATTTAAAAAGTAAAAGCTGTATTATGGTTTTTTTATATTATGGTTTTTGGGGAGTTTGTTGTGGGCTCTTCTCAGCCCAGAGCGCGTTTGGAACCCTTGTAGCTTTAGTTTTAAGATACCGTGGCCAATTATCACCATCACGTCTTATATTATTAATTAAACGTGACGTTCAGAAGGTGTACTTTGTAGGTACCAATTTTGAATAAATATACTTTGGGTTTGAGTTTTGGTCGTAATTTAGGCTTAGCTTAGATTTAGAAGCTTAGTAAGAAGATATCTTCTGGCTATACGAGGTTGAGAAAGTGTTTTAAAATTGTAATTATGAACTTTCTTAAACATTGTTTCGATACAATTATAACTAAGACTGTGTTAAATTCAAACCTTTGACAGTATTTTCTTTAGACAATAATTTAATTGTACCTACGGACATACTACTCGGACGACGTCAACTTTTTGGAGCTAATGAATAACGTAATTTTTAAGGTACCAGCAGGGCTAGCATGGGCCGGAGATAAAAATTTTATCCCCCGATTTTATCCACTGACAAGAGATAAAATTAACTTATCCACCTCTCAGAGCACGGAAACAGGGGAGAGGAGAAGTTTATCCCCGTTTGACATTTCACGGGGACTCGGGGGACTATTTATCCACCGTTAATTAGCGTTTTTATTTATTTATTTAGGAATAAAAATTTTATCCTTTCCTCGGGGAGAAAATTGTCTCGGCCCATGCTAGGGGGGCAGGGTATTTATAATATTCCTCTATACCTACGTCACGTACCTAAAAATAAAGCCAATTCGGCTTTTTATTGTAACTATACTTAAACCAAATGGTAGATCCAATAGTTGAAGTGCGCGTTGTTATGTTCCAAGTTTTAGAATTAATTAAACGTCGATCATAACTGTTTGAGTAACCAACACTTACCTACTCGTGTCATCAACTGGGAAACTATTATACCTACTGAGTAGTATACGCTAGGTATAGCTTTTTTTAAATTTATATTGACATAATATGCCCCTTCTTTAAAGGTAAATAAACTACGTCAATTCTAATCAGCATAATAAGTGTATTAGTAAATTATTGTTTTCATATTCTAAATATTAAAATGTGAGTGTATACTTTCTAAAATGTCCTATCTAAAGAATCAAGTTTCGAGTAAAACTACAACTGTTGAATCATGAAATAGTCGATTCTATTTCCGTACTTTGAATCTATCCCTCTCAGAGTTTTATAACGAGTAAAAGAGATTATAATCTACCTAACTTTCGTTGTTAGCTGATAATACTATCTCAGTTGATGTAGACTCGCTGCATAAACGAATGACTTCCATGTAACTGCCTCGTTAGTCTAGTGGTTATCATGTTCGACTGCGGCTGACGAGGTCCGGGTTCGAATCCCGGGTCGGGCCATAATTAAGTGTTGGGTTTTTCTGATTAGATTAGAAATTCTTAGTACTAGCTCGGAGTTAGGATGTTGGCGGTGTTTCACCCCCGTCCCTCGGAGAGCACGTTAATTCGTCGGTCCCGGTTGTTATTATCACTAACATGATAATAGTCGTTAAAGCCCGCCAACCCGCATTGGAGCAGTGTGGTGGGTCTAAGCTCTAATTCCCCTCTCTCCTATGAGGATGGAGGCCTGTGCCCAGCAGTAGGACGTTAATGGGCTATAGTGGTGGTGGTGGGTGGACTTTCGTGATAAAAAAGAGCGATGAGATTAAACGATATCAGCCTTGTCATTTTGAGTATAGTTTTAAACTCAATGGACGAAGCATTTAATAACTATAGCTTTTAAAAAATCCAGTATTATCAAGTTAAACTATAGCTCGTGTCAAAGTGGACATTGTCCGATAAAAAGGTTATAGTACTTCATATTGACTATATTGAATACCATAATAATAATATTGGGTATTTGATCACTTGATTTGATTTTGCTCATGTTAAAAACACTTGCTTGGTAAATAGGGGGCAGCTTGAGAAATAGACTGACTAGTGAAGTCATCAAAACTCGACGCACTTTTTTAGTTTGATATATTGTTAAAAATGGATATAAAACCTAAAACTATAGCAGAAATATCTTTTTAATAATCACAAAAATAATGTATTTTTGTCATAGAAAATTTTGTATTTGTAAATAATTTTCAATAGGTACTTAAAGGTACTTACCTATCTTTCTAAAATGTAACTGACCTTTATAATTATTGATACTTAATAGGACTATAAATTACTGCATTACGAGTAGGTATATAATATTATTTCCTTTTCATTATTTGTTTATGTTTTTGTCGCAAACATATCCTTATATGTAATTCGTTTTTTGTATAGTTCCATCAAAATCGCAGACCCTATTAGTGAAATTGCTGTGACCGGCCTTCCAGAGAATTTCCTTTACTATCAGACGTATTGAGCTCAAAGATACTTATGTCTATTAAAATAGAAAAAGGACCTTATTTTATAGGTATTGTATTTGTTTCCGATACAATAAAATAACTAAAGAACGTCCTTGTAAACGCAATGGATTAAAATAATAATATAATTTATCTTTTAATTTTATTATTTCTTATTATTAGATTATATCTAATGATTTAACTTTTATTTTATTATCTCGAGATATAGATTAGAGATTAGGTTTTAAATTTTCTGAAGCATTTTTCTTTAATAAAAGAAGCCTATGTCCTTCCCCGAGTTATGTCATATGTTAATATTGGTTGAGTAGATAGATAGTGAAAACATAACATACAAACACACTTTTGCATATCTGATATCGGCTAATATAAGCATGGATTCAATAAATATTAAACAAATAACGAACTTCGAAATAAACAATAACCACAATCTGTTTTTACTAATTAATATAATCTGTTGTACCAATTAATAATTGTCTGAACCAAATGTTAATATTATGATTTTACGTTAAATTTAAGCTTAATCTATCGTATGCCTGTTAGAGGTAGACTGTTCCTACTATGTAAAATTATTACTATTTTAAGATCTTCAACTATGTAACAGTCAAACGATTTTAATAAATGAAATGAAATGAAAAATGAAAACTGAAAGCTACAAACAAAGCTTGAAAATAAACATAAATAAGATTAGAGATAAAAGTATTCAATAGCACAAAACCATTTAAACAAAGAGACTACAATTTACAAAATAAATGTAAAAGCGGCCCATAAAAACGCTTTTGGCACGAGTTGGCAAGGAAATCAATCCACAGAGCATTGCCGCATTACGGATGTGCCCGATGTTAAGCATTTAACTATCATTATGTCGCAGCGGGAGTATAAGATGAATGTGCCGAATACTCCACACCCCTGTATCTTGGCGCCGGTATCTTACGGGAGAAAAATTTCCTAGATTTGGGTGTTTCCGGCGAACGCCGTACAAGCAGCTAACGGCGGAATTCCCAATCTCGCCGGAAATCAGGCGCTGGCAGCTCCGAGGAAATTTCGTTTATTCCAAATTTGTCACTGAATATATTATTGTGCCCGCGTGTATCTTGTCATGTTTACAAAAAAAAAAATTTGTTCCCCTACAAGTTAGCCCTTGACTGCGATCTCACCTGATGGTAAGTGATGATGCAGTCTAAGATGGTAGCGGGCTAACCTGTTAGTAGCCTCCGGCTAACCTGGCAGTTATTTAATATAACTGCCCTATACCCCTAGTCGGTTTATACACGGCATCGTACCGGAACGCTGAATCGCTTGGCGGTACGTTTTTGCCGGTAGGGTAGTAACTAGCCACGGCCGATGCCTCCCACCAGACCAGACCAGAGAAAATTCAGAGAATTTCAGATTTTCATCTTCAAATGTTACAAGATGTAAAAAACGTTAATACTTGTATGTTAGGCTTGAGAGGGTAAACGACGTGGGGTCAATGAAGAAGGTAATCACTTCTCGTAAAACGGAAAATAAATTTTTATTTCGACAACAATAACCGGGTGTCACGCGTACTCGTAAATGAGGTACTTTTGTTTAATATAAGTAAAGCAAGGCTCCTGACACGCCATCCATCAGGCTCTCAAGGCCTATGACAAGAAAGCTTGCCTCCCTCATGAATATTTATCGTACTGTTTATTTCCAAACCCGAGTTTCTGAGGAAAAAATACTCGTGACTGTTACAACTCGTTCGTTAAAAAAATTAGGTAGATAACAGTTTGGAATACAATTTAAGACATCTATAAGTAAGCGCTTTCATACCTATGCCTACTCATGAGAAGGTTTTGTTGTTATGTTAATCTACGGGAATGGAAATACGCTAAATTATTATGGTCGAAGGTGAAAATGATTTTAGCATTCGTTTGGAAATCTAATTAATTTGGAGATAGTCATGCTTGAAATTGATCCAACCAGTTGGATCAATAATATGTTGGAACATGCAGAATTGATAAATCTTGTAAGTTTTAATAATATTAACGATGGTGTTGAGCGTATTGATTAATATACGAAAGTTAGGGTGGATGGATGTTTGTTACTCAATCACGCCAGAACGGCTTAACGGATCTGGACGAAATTTGGCACAGAGATAGATTATTGTTACGCATGGTCAGAAATGAAAGACGTAAATTAATATGCAGAATCAACAGCAACGTTTATTTCACTGTTCACAATAATTTACAACATATCACTTCAAAAATACACGGTATAATGCCCGAACACGGCCCGATGTCCATGTTTTATACATTGCCACCTCTCCTCTACTCTCCCCTCCTCTCCTCTCCTCTTCTCTCCCCACCTCTACTACTCACTGCTACCTCCCTCTCTCTCTCCCCTCTCCTCGCTCGTTACAGTCGGCCATCCTGCAACAATTGCCCCGCAATTGGCGAGAAAACAAAAAAAACTTTAGCTCTCTGATAAATCAATTAGACCATCTCCTTAACACTACAATCATCGCTGCAACCATCACTACGGAAAGGTCCCAAGGAATCTGCTGGAACAACCACGTATACCCTTAATGCTCCTAATTTCATATCTCCAAAATACGTCTCGCATAAATTTTTAGGTGAGCTGGCAAAGCAATCTGAATGGGCTATCAATAAATCGATAAAATCACACCGCTGGTCTGCACTAATTTCCCCCACATCTATTTTACCCAGTGACAACCCACCGAGTATACCTACAACTTGTTTATCTAACTCTACTGTCATAATTAACAAAAAAATTGCTTACCTCTGATATCTCTGTAGGTACACTGCTCGGCACGGGCAATAGTATCTTGTCTCATTACAGCGAAAACAAATAGGATGTTTTCGGAAACAAGGTTTTCGGTCCTTGTCGCTGGAACTACTCGTGATGTCAATTATTGTCGAATTACCTCAGGGTCTTGAAGAAAATCGGCGTCCTCACAATCTCAATCTGAACTTCGCATCTTCTTCGATCTCACATACATTCTTGGCTTTTTTCATTTCATTGTGAGATTTTTGTGGGCCTTATTCATCCCACTTCTGACTGTTACGCATGCTCAGAAATGAAAGACGTAAATTAATATGCAGAATCAACAGCAACGTTTATTTCACTGTTCACAATAATTTACAACATATCACTTCAAAAATACACGGTATAATGCCCGAACACGGCCCGATGTCTATGTTTTATACATTGCCACCTCTCCTCTACTCTCCCCTCCTCTCCTCTCCTCTTCTTTCCCCACCTCTACTACTCACTGCTACCTCCCTCTCTCTCTCCCCTCTCCTCGCTCGTTACATTATAGTCTGGAATAACACATTGGCTACTTTTTATCCCGGAAAATTAAAGAGTTCCTGCGGGAATTAAAAAGCATTAACCCACGTGGATGAAGCCGCTATCGGCATCAGCTAGTTAATTAATAAAGATAAAGTTGTCTAGATGAAACAATTTTTTAGCTTGAAATATTCATTTAAATTGTAAATGTCGATTAAGGGCGCCTTCAAATTTGTCGCAAAGCGTAGCTCGGCTGCAGCGCGGCTGCAGCGCTGCGGCCGCGCTCCTGTCGCGAGGTTCGAACATCATAGGGTTGTACCTATATTTATTTTCACGATGGACTCTGACGAAGAAACACTGCTCTGTGTTACTATTAATACGAAACAACGAAAATATAAAGTAGTTGTGGTAACAATACATAATATTATACTTACATGCTTCATTTTTTTTCACTTGGAGTGTTGTTTGTGAAATTGTCAATAAAAATCGGCCAAGTGCGAGTCGGACTCGCGCACCGAGGGTTCCGCACAAACCTGTAGTAAGTTTTAAATTATTAAAAAAAAACTACTTACTAGATCTCGTTCAAACCAATTTTCGGTGGAAGTTTGCATGGTAATGTACATCATATATTTTTTTAGTTTTATCATTCTCTTATTTTAGAAGTTACAGGGGGGGGGGGGACACACATTTTACCACTTTGGAAGTGTCTTTCGCGCAAACTATTCAGTTTAGAAAAAAATGATATTAGAAACCTCAATATCATTTTTGAAGACCTATCCGTAGATACCACACACGTATGGGTTTGATGAAAAAAAAAATTTTGAGTTTCAGCTCTAAGTATGGGGACCCCAAAATTTTTTTTTTTTTCTATTTTTGTGTGAAAATCTTAATGCGGTTCATAGAATACATCTACTTACCAAGTTTCAACAGTATAGTTCTTATAGTTTCGGAAAAAAGTGGCTGTGACATACGGACGGACACACAGACGGACAGACAGACATGACGAATCTATAAGGGTTCCGTTTTTGCCAAATTTGGCTACGGAACCCTAAAAATGCATATTTCTTCCCAAGCCTTTTTCTTTTCGATTTTATTGCTGTACTTGTCGGACTTCGAATCCCATATTGCTGGACGACTCTCAACCTCATCGATAAATTCTTCTACCTGATTTTCGTTCATGTTTAGACTTGAACAAAAATACGTGCTCAGTCCCGTCACTAGTCGATCGATGAACTGATGCGCGGCCGCAGCGCGGGTGCAGCGCTGCAGTCGCGTGTTTTTTATTTATATGGATTTACAAAGCAGCGCGACCGCAGCACTGCAGCCGCGCTGCTTCCGCGCGGCACTTTGCGGCAAATTTGAAGGCGCCCTAATTGTTATAAGTTTGAAAACACCTTAATAAAATGTCAAATTTTCTAAAAATGAAGTAGCGTTATTGTTTAGAAAACGTCTTTGTTTCGTCCAAGTTCTTTGATCAATCATGACAAATTGTGTTTTGTTTTAAAAGCACCCGTAGCGTAGTTTGACAGTTGCTTACCGAACAAAACTTTTCTTCTGTTGAAATAGGACTAACTTTGAATTAGTTCGTCCCGATGTTGAATTCATATTTTTATTGTGAAAGGAAAATTGACTGACGGTGTTAAAAGCTTTTAGGTTTTAGAGGACTTCCCTCGGTTGCGTAGATAGGTTTTAAAGTTAAAATTTATTTTATTTCTTTAGACAAAATATATTTAGTTTTATTCAATATAAGTTTTAAACTGTTATATTATCTTATTGAAGAAGAAAAAGAATAAAAAATATAAAAACCTAATAATACTATACGAAGGTGCCTGCCCTTATTTGTCAGCAATTTGAAAAAGAAACCTTCACGAAGAAAATAACTAGAAAAATCAGAGCGAAAAAATGCAAATGAGTTACTTAGATGAAAGCAATAAAATAAATAGAATCCAGAGAGCTAAAGTGCACATAATTAATTTGTAATTAAAAAATCTATTGTTTATTTAATTTTATCTCATGATCAACCATGGCAAAAACGAATAATAACATACGCTGCAAAGTATTTTTAATAATTATTTATTTCAGAACATGTTATCCAAGTGTTCCATAGGTTTACAAAACCAACCAAAGTATACTACGTTACCGTGTTCTCATTTACTTCCAAAATATTTTGCGAGCCTTACATAAACGGAGAATGCCTTGGAGGCCGCAGGAAAAATGGCAAGCAATAAAAATATCAAGTCAGGTCATCAGAATGGAAAGCCCGAGGCGTTTCGTCGCCAGATGTGCCGCTGAATCAATGACAAACCGCTTCTTCGTGCCGCGCTTCGATATGTCAAGATGGTCTGCGAAAAGCCAAGACTAAAAGCCGAGAGCCCAAACTTAATTTTGAAGAGGTGCTTGAAAGCTAAAAGTCTGTTAAACCCTGCGTTACCTCTATATAATAACAGTAATCGGGTGTTTCTAAAAAAAATTCTCAGTCTACCTTTAGGAGAGAGCCTACGGTAGACTAGATCCTGGGGTTGATTTCCAGGTTGTGTTTTTTTTCTGTAAAAAAACTCAGTAGGTACTAGGTACAAGCCCGGAATTAGGCCACGTAAACTTTGGTCACTCTCTCTTTGGTCGTATCAGAATTTTGTCCTATTACGGACTTTAAGTGAATTGGAGGTACCCAGCTATATTTGAACTCTTATTGTTTGATGATAGTAGATCCTAAATCACCACCACGCAGATGGTAAATCTCTTTGGAGATACGCCGCTTCGTGACCTATATTCAGTATATAGGAATGACATTATTTTAAACATTACAATATTGCCAACAGGCTCTCGAGCCACAAGGCAACTATAATAATGGCCTGTGTTATGTTTGCTGACGGGACTATTCCTGAATCGCACACCTGCTATCTGTAATATACGGCGCTTTGAATATTATTTTTTTGGTGCGAATGCCGAGGATTAAAGGAAAAATATGGAAATGCCCAATGTTTGCAAATGCGCCTAATGTGAATATTTACAATACCTACTCCGGCAACTCGTAGATATTGTTTGTATCCATATCACGGCTTAACAAAATGGATAGCCTAGTTTCCATGATTCGACGTCAGAGGAACCGTCAAAGTTTCGATTTCTCACTAATGATAAATAAATAAATAAGCCTTCATTAACAGATTTTTTTAAACATTTAGAGTATTTGTCTTTTTTTTTTGCTTCCGGGGATCGAACCCGGGACTTCCGCACGTTAAGACAACAGCGCTACACACTGCGCCACGGAGGTCGTCTTATACTTAACTTAGTTTTTGACGACTAGTAGTTGAGCGCTGTAATGTCTTAACGTGCGGAGGTCCCGGGTTTCAATCCCCGGCAGGGTCAATTTGGGCATTTATAATTTCTGATATTTCCCTGGTCTGGCCTGATGGGAGGCTTCGGCCGTGGCTAATTACCACCCTACCGGCAAAGTCGTACCGCCAAGCAATTTAGCCGTGTAGAGACCGACTAGGGGTATGGGTTTAATATAACTGCCATGCCCTTAACAGGTTAGCCCGTTACCATCTTAGACTGCATCATCACTTACCATCAGCTGAGATCGCAGTCAAGAGCTAACTTGTATTGGATAAAAAAAGAGTCTTAATACATTTTCGTAGCTTAACAGTAAAGATAATGTTAACTATGCACTATGTACCTACTCAATGGTGTGAGAATGACATCCAACTTTTTAGAGGACTAGACTTTGGTGCCATGTTAAACGCCCACGATCTCACGTCCCATAAGAAATTAAAGATCTTGCTTACCTGAAATTACGTAAGATCCAGTTTTAAAATACCCATGAAAAAGGCAAGCGAGTCAATAAAACTACTAGTGCAATAAAAACTAGCAACACTCGATTATGTTACTGCTTTATTACATCCTTGGAAATAAATGGTAGGCAATTGACATTGTCGACGCCCTTTAGTTGGGCAATATTTTTCAAAGTTTCTTTACGGTTTTATGTCCCCAAAACTGAGGAATAGCTTAAGTTTTTTTTTATGGGACATAAACATTTTTTGTTGCGCAGTTCTTGATGGATATCACTTATTTTATTAATATTTGACTACCTACGAAAATTATACTATTGGTAGGATAATTGAAACGTTTAACTTGCCTCCTTATTTCAGACTGGGTGATACCCGCTACTTCGCCCCCGTTAATTTTTTTATTACCGTGGGAACTTCTTAATTTTGAGGGGTAAAAAGTCGATTTGAGGGAATGGAAAACCTTAATCCACGCGGACAAAGTCTCGGGCATCATCTAGCAATATTATATTGGAGGGTGGTCTACTTTTAAGATTTTATGTCAATAAAGTTGATCTCGGAAAATCTTAGCAGCTTGAAAATAAGATTGACTAAGCTCAGAGACTAAGTGCTTAACAACATTATATCTCTACATTAACTCTGACTCAAACAATGAGAAGCTTCTTAACAATGAAGTTATATTGCTTAATGGAATCTTTTCTTTCAACAGCTACCTATTAATTGTTAAAGTCTTACTTACAGAGAGTCGCTAATAAGTAATACGTGTAGGTACATTATACGTGTGTAAGATTCTCTTTAGAACGCGTTTTTTCCAGATAATGGCTGACTTGTTTTTTTTTTGCAGTATTACAATAAAAAAAATTAGATTTTAACGTTGATGTTTTGTCCCCAAGGAACAAAAAGTTTATCTCATACAATAAAGTCCTGACTCATTGACTGACTTATCAAAAGTCAGCCCAAATCTGGCATGCTTATAAAAAGTTATGTAATATGTACAAGATTTCATCAAAATCAGTTATTCATAGGAGGCAATAGACACTGCACACATTTTTTTTATAAAAAGTATGGATTAGTATCAGCAATATGGATTTCTTAGGTGAGTTGCAAAAGCATAATGTAACAATTGGCTAATGGATATGTGAAGCGACGTGACCTAAGCCAATTACACGACGGGTTGATCAAACCGATTCCGGTATCAAAGGCAATCTTCTCACTCTCAGTGTTTGGTAATTGGTCGAGCTCGAAGCATCCCATTAGAGTAATAATGTAAGGCCCGAACTCCTCCTAAGCTGATGCCATGTGTACGAATTATTTTACGTGCTATTACGCACCACAAAGCTGATATTCTTAAAAAAAAACTACGAGTAGAAAGAAAGCTGATGTGCGCGTCAGCGAATATGGACTCTGAATCTTAGGGTCTTAGTACCATGATACCACTAGTGTTAAAACGTAGTCAAGCAGAAGTTATGTATGAATGCTCGCTGGTGACACTTTATATACTTTATATATACTTGATATAGTCATGTACAGACATTGTAAAGTATTGTATTTACTAGCTACTTCGCGCGTTCTTGTCATGTATTCTCAAATTTTACTTTTGTAGGTTAGGAATTCATAAATGTAAAGATTTTGCGCGAAAAGAAACAGTCATTCGCAGTGCAGTATATATTCAGTTGAAATCTGTCATTTTCAGGTTATGTTAATTGGTTAGTTATTAGGTTATGTCCCCCTTTAATGTTTTTTAAAAGGAAAGGAGCAGCCGGGCCTTTGCTTAATCAATGAAAATCAATTATCAGAAGAATCCTCAGGTTATCAGAGCGATATTGAAGAAGAAAATACTAATTGTTAATGTAAACATAAAATTAAGTTTTTTATCAAATAATAAAACTAAGGAACTTTTGTATTTTTTCCGTACATTTGAATAGTGCACCTAGTTCTTTAGAATTATTTGAAAATTTAAACAAATTATTAACATTTAGTAAAAAAAGGATGGTTGCAAAATTCATTTTTGATTTTTCAAATTTTTGAGCATGTTTCTAAATGGGGACTGTATTTTTTTATTATTCCACAAGAAAGTATAACTCAAAACGAAAAAGTTGCGACCTGAAAAAGTCTCTACGACAATTTTCCTAAAAGGAGAATTTTAATTTGTAATATTTTTTTTTGGGCCGAAAAACGTAATTATCTCGGAAGTCTCTTAATACTTTTATCTGTAAAAATTTGTGGATATTTCGGACACAAAAAGGTATACTTTCACCAAGTTTCGTCAAAATAAAATTATTTTTGTGTAAATGAAAAATAAAAAACGATAAAAGCGGTTTTTCGCATTTTACTCGGATATTTTGAGGTTATGTGAAAAAATTATTCACACAAAAGTTGTAGATCTTTTTATGATCTACCACTTTTCTATTGTACACTTTTCTCTCCGACTTCAACTTTCGCCGGAAATCGCAATAATCCAAAATTCCACCCCTTTTCATCCCCCATGTTTATCTGGAAACACCCCTGCTCACGCATTTCTTTTTGTTAAGTTTATTATACGGCACTTTACCATTTCCAACTGTCATCATGTTAACAATTTTGTTTTTTTTCGTTTCAAAATAAGCTAATTCGGCTGGACTAGATGTGATGTTTTGCATGGGCATAGTTAAGGACCTGGAGAGTGATATACTTAGACTTCTTTTTATCCCGGGAAGTTGAGGAGTTCCCGTGGGAAAAAAAAACTTATTCCACGCTGACGAAGTCGCGGGCATCAGCATGTTTTCCATAATAGACTTACCGTCAACCGTTTGATTTGTAACTGTTGCAGCTAGGTCGAAACGCATTCTATTTCTTAGCTGAATAAGCCCATAATTTATGTTCGAGAACTTCCGATAGTATATTATGCAATCTCCCGCTGCAATCTCGTTTGTAGATCGAAGTGCTCAATAGATATCCTCTTTAATTTATTACCGAAGCGTTGAAGGGCGGTGACTAACAGCTTCCTATAGCTGCGTCAATTTACATGTTAGGGACGTTTGATCGATCTCTAAACTTTGCTTTTACGGTCCCAAAAGTTTTTATTGCGTTAAAATTACGCTGCACACATATTTTTTTAGAAGGAACTTTGTCAAACCTGCTCGAACATGAGTAGGTAGTTTATTTTCAATTGATTAGACTTTTTTGTCGTTTGTATTCTGTATTTCATATAGGTATGTGATTTTATTACAGGTGGTTAAAATGTGGTAAAAACTAGACGTAAAGTTGTATAAAACTGTACAATAACAACATACTCGCGTTGTTGACCCTGTAGCTTTCCTGTACCGCTTAATTGTGTAGGAAAAGAAAATTAATTATGTAGATACCGGTATTATACTTTTCTGTATGCAACGCCTATATCCGACACAATATAATAAGCTTTTTTAACACAACAAAGGGTTATATAATGACTTTGAATGGAATCTAAGTCAAAATATGTTCATAGAGTTTTAATGTGCGCGATCAGTATGCTTGCGTGCCTCTACCAATTTGTGTTGGCACCTTATCGTAGAACCTAATGTTCAGTGTTATACGGCTTCCGACATGAAAACTGCTCTGAACTGATTGTTCTTGAGAAACTGTTTAAAAATATCGTGAACGCTGTACGTGTCTAGGAAGTCACTTGTTAACCTAATTCAATGGCCTACATAATAATTTTAATGTTACTGATGGTATTTAGATTTCGTCGTACCTAGTCGTCAACCGATAGACGGCCACGGACATTGGTCTCATATAGAGACTTGCATATGCCGCGGTATTTTGCCGCCTGGATCCAGTTGCTTGCTTGATGTCGAATGTCGATAAGGTATATGAGGTGGATAACGATGATCGGTGAACAGTTATATAATAGTTTTTTTAATCGAACTCTAGGCAGGGTATGGGCGTATGTAATAGCCAAATGCCTCATCTACACGCAACGCCCCCTGTAAATTAGCGAATGAGGATATGACGACCAATGAATGGCTTTTCATTTTTCCTTCACCTATCTTCTTGGTAAGTGAAAATGAGCCCTTCGAATCATAACTTATTTCCCCTGACTTTCTTTGCATCGGCGTCCAGCTCTAAATCCCTCTCCATATTCTCCGGCACTGGAAAGCGTAGCGTTGGCCGTTAAATGTGTATAGTTGGTAGGCATTTTTCAAATTCATTAAACTATACTATTTTGTTCCAATGTATCATATATAAGTTATATAATGTAGCTTTAGATTAAGGTGCAAAAACATACAAGATTCAGGTTCAAAGTTCAAAAATACGCTCGCACATACGTTCGAACATAGCGCCAAATATAGGGCCATATTTCTCTTTTATTCCTCTATATTTGCGACGGCAATAATATTCAAAGCGCCATATTTTACAGTTAGCAGGTGCGCCATTCAGACATAGTCCCTTCGACAAACACAATATGTGTCAAACTTATAGTTGCGTGGAACTTCTGTAAATTATAAAGTTTGCGAGATATATACAAAGTTAAAATAAGGTCTTACCTGGTTCTAACTAATAAACTTGAAATTATGACTTAGTTACGTTACCAAAGAATAGCTGCTACTAAAGCTAGCAAGTAGTTTAGTACCTATTACATTATCTTATTTTAATAATTAATTTACTTACCTTACGACCCGTTGAAACTACTCTCAGCCAAGCTATTAAGCACCACCATTGGTAACAACTAGCACCAGGGCCCCAATCATGTAAGAATTGTCCATCAAACGTTAAAGATTTTTGTCAAAGTAAAACAAACCATAAATGCATAGAATTAGAGCTCAATTTCGTCTGCCCATTCTTATACGTTTAGGTATGTACGATACCCTAAACGTGTAAGAATGGGCAGACGAAATTGAGCTCTAATTCAATGCTGTCATTGTTTATTTTACTTTGACGAAAATCTTTAACGTTTGATGAACAATTCTTACGTAATCGGGGGGCATGACTCGATCATCTGTCGATTATCGAGCTCACTAATGCCAAGCTGCATGTGATGATCTAGCAAAACTGGATGCGGTGCATGCACTTTTGATTATATATTTTGCCCAGTATTATAATCGGCGGGAATCTTGTGTTTGGGCACAGGGTTTGGGTGTTAATAACATAGTTGATATGGAAAATTTATTCGATAATAATATTATGTCTGTGTGTCTGTCTGTTACACTTTAACGGCCCATCTTTTCAACCGAATTGGATGAAATTTGGTGTTTTTTGTTATCAACTACAAGTTAGCCCTTGACTTCGATCACACCTGATGGTAAGTGATGATGCAGTCTAAGATGATAGCGGGCTAACCGTGTAAGGGGTATGGCAGTTATATTAAACCCATACCCCTAATCGGTTTCTATACAGCATCGTACCGGAACGCTAAATCGCTTAGCGGCACATCAATGCCGGTAGAGTGGTAACTAGCCACGGCCGAGGCCTCCCACCAGACCAGACCAGAGAAAATTCAGAAATTATAAATTCCCAAATTGACTCTGCCGGGGACCGAACCCGGGACCTCCCACGTTAAGACAACAGCGCTCAACACTGCGCCAGGGAGGTCGTCAGGGTGGGCAGGTAGGGAACCCGAGGAAGAAGCTAGGCTTTACTTTATCCCGGAAAATTAAGGAGTTACTCCGAGAATTACAAAAAAACTAAATCCATGCGGACGAAGTCGCGGGCATTATGTAGTCTTCTATAAAAGTTAGTTAAATGTCAGCAACTGAAGAAACAAAACATAAGTTAAATAAAGTGTTTTGTAAATGAAATTACCTGAAAAGTATGTTAAGATAAGCGCTTTGATACCTACCGTGTCACGGAACGAATACTATAAAAAGTTATATTTTCAGGTGTTTTAAAATCAAAATCCTACTTTATCTTTAAATAAAATCTCGAAACTATCTTAGAACTACTAAATATTTGAGTCTACTTGGAATACGTATTTTATTTTTTATTTTTTTATATCTTTATTTATTAAAGAGGGTTTGTTCAATATTGAACACGCCACCCTCATAGGAACAAAATCATTATTTCACTGCCTACGCTTAACATATGTTTTATACATCTCGTACAGAACCCTGGCCTCCTCTGATAAGGGGTAAGCCAGGACACTGTTACATACAGACAAATCCCGCAAATCAATATTAAACCTAGAAAATAAGGTGTCGTCAACTTTATGTCGTAGACTCTTCAGAGGTAGGTAAGTATTTTTACGAGTAGGTAGATGTAACTTTACTGCAATCTCAAATGTTCAGAACATTATAATCTTATTCTCTCAGAACTGACTCTATAACTAAACACTTTCATCTGAACAGGCGAAGTTAACATAGGCCAGCGAACAATGCCTTCTATGCGGTTTACACAGATAAACTTTGACCGATGCACTCACGTACAATAATAACCTTTGTACCCAAAATATAAACGACTAAAATAGCTTGCAAACTAGACTTGAATAATCATTCATGTAAATGGAAAGCCCCGTAACCGACATTACGTAGTTTGCTTTCAATACGAGAGGGAACTCAGGATGAATGGATTACCCGAATCATGCATTGTTAATGGCTTTTAAAATCCATATTTTTGAGTACTTTTTGTATTCCGCAACTTTCAAAACTGATGATTGATTACGCATAATTGACAATACGTTTGGAAATATTTGGTCGTGATTTTAATGCGCGAATTCAAATGTGGTACCAAATCAGGATATAAAACATGGTGTTTTTATCAATTTGGATTTATGAATAAATATTGTGGTTTTTGTAAACAACTTTTATGGATTTTTTTTTATCCTCTACAAGTTAGCCCTTGACTGCGATCTCACCTGATGGTAAGTGATGATGCAGACTCAGATGGTAGCGGGCTAACCTGTTTAGGGGCATGGCAGTTACATTAAACCCATACCCCTATTCGGTTTCTACACGGCATCGTACCGGAACGCTAAATCGCTTGGCGGCACGTCTTTGCCGATAGGGTGGTAACTAGCCACGGCCGAAGCCTCCCACCAGGCCATTTATTTGCGATGTTGTTCATGGATACTAATTAGCGTTTTTTTGTTATTGTATTTCTACTTTTGAAAACATCTTTTGTTTTAAGTCTTCTTAGAACATTAGAAGAATAAAATTTCCAACTGTATAAAGATCTTATCGCTTTTACTCGTGTCTAAGTTCTAGATCTTAAATTTAAGTAAAAAGCACGGTCCTGTAAAATGCTTGGTCATAGAAGACCCTTTTAGCTCTAAGATTTGAACTGGGCCAGCGCTTCTACGAATTATTTTAATCCTAAAAGTGCTACGAGATTTATTAAAGACTAGTTCAGTGGCACAATTGCTCTTAGATCGCGATAGGGGCTTCGCAAAATGGCGGAGAATGATGGGGTCGCTGGCCTGATTCTTTATCTCGCTGGCGATCGTGGCCGCGCTATCACAGGTTATACCAACATTACTGATAACGCCTGAAATATTAATGTGATTGTTTTGGTCGAGCGGAAATTTCATATGAGCACAACTTTCTTTATGACTTCTTTTGATATTGTAATTTTGTGGTAGGAGGTCTAAGGAGTTCCATTGAGGTAAAAATTTATCCTTACAATAACTTTACCTTGCTTGACGATTGTTATACCTGATTTGAAATCAGGTATAACAATCGTGCTCTTGCACTTGCAATCGTGCACTTGCTTGTGGTATCGCTTTTAATAAAACTTGTGGTTTTATCAAAAGCAGCTATTGTAACTACAAATGGCTTTGCAGCGTTGAGGATAATAAGATAATAATTGTTTTTGTGCTTCAATAGGAAAAATATAAGAAGCCTCTAGTTTTAACTGGAGTGGCTATAACACATACACCGTCAAGCACGTTTCATTTTCTTAGTTGGCAGACCACTGTTATTTTTGCCGAAATGTTCTCAGAAGATTATTTATGCCTTCCAAAAGCATCTTTTACACGACGAGTCATGAAAAACAAACAATTTTCCGAGACGAACAATAGTAAACAGAATGTACTACCAGCTCAAAAGGACATATGGTGCAAAATAAACAGGTCAGCGCAGAATATGCCACGCTAATACAGCTCGAGTTTTCTGGACCATTAGTTTTAATTTAGCATGTAATAAAGAAGAGGGCGTGCAACGCAAAGCAAAATGTATGGTGGACGCAAATGAGGAGTACATACTACGTGTCCAAGAATATTGAAATAGACGGTTCTATATAAGTTTCTTCACACGTACATACTTCCTAAGTTTATTATAATAAACTAGAGTTCTTGTTGACTGTTAGTAATGGTTGTAATAACGTGAGCCGGCAATACGTGTCCGGTTGAAATGTGTGTTGAAAGAAGTTAGTTCTTTTGGTTCTAATAACATATTATATCCTTTGGGAGTACCTTCTGTGTTTTCCATTCATAAATCTGCCTTCATTTTCGTCTTAGACTTTTGTTTTTATTTTTCTGCTATATTTAGCTGATGCCCACAACTTTAGCCGCGTGGAATAATTTTTTTAAATTCCCACGTAAACTCCTCGATTTTCCGGGATAACATAGGGTAGGGTAGGATTTTTGCCTATAAATCTAAATTCACGCGGAATGTGGGCGATGTCGTGGGCATTATCGAGTCTACGATAAATGTTTTTCATATAACCTGCATTGAAAGTGCTAGTTTCAATGCCTGTTGAGCCACCCGAAACTAGTAATTATTAATACCTAAAATACCATCATCCTATACTTCTTCTTTATTCTACCCTAAACTTCTTCTCTATTACTTCGGGTGATGCCACCCGAACCCTAGTCTGAAATCGTCTTGTTTCACCCCTAAGCACACAATATATATATTGCTTTAAAATCTGCTATAGTCCGTCAAACTTAACTGGCCCGGTGGCCAAAATTGGAAGTAATTTTTAAGCCTGTTTAGTTTTTGTTTTTATTTAATTTTTCATATTTACTAAGGAGTAGGGACGCTGTCACCGGGGTCATAATGTAAAAACTGCAAAAATTGATTACGGGTCAGATAAGTTTAAAGTTTGTGGGACTATTTAAGAATTTTACGAATATTATACAAGTTATCTAAAATAGCCGCAGTGACACAAGAGCGTGCTTTCGGGAATTTCTTGGGAATCAGTTTTTTTTTTATTAGTATAATAGGTGCTCAAGGTACATAAGGTACAACTCATGGTTTATAGGTTTTTACAAACTCCTATCCAATGAAGAAGTTTGCACCACGTCTTTAACTGTAAATGCAGCGTAGTTTCTATAACGAGTAATGTAAATAATGTTCATTGTTTTGTGATTCGAAGGGAGACAGGGGCGTGTGAAACGTGCGAGCACCGACTCTAGGGGGATTTGAGGCGTTCAGATTTTTCAATTTTTATTTGCGCTTGTAAGTGCCGATGCCGACACAGCGTTCCGTGGGTATTGCGATCAAATCAACTATTTCATTGTCATGTGCCCGAAACCCGTGACACCTCTCCGTTTGCCCTTTGGTTGACAGTTGAAATGAACGAATGAACTGTCCAATAATAAAAAACGTGAAAATAGACATAAATTGGCCACAGTTTGGGAATAAAATTCCGAAAGCAATTAGAGAACTCACATTCGATCTATAATTATTTAAGTCAAGACTTAAAAGGTGGCTTACGGAAAGGTGCTTCTACACAATAGATGATTTCCTAAATTTCAAATAATAATATAAACAATTAATGTAATTTTGCATGCCTGATTATAAGGTGAAACATTTCTACTGGAAAAATAACAAAAAACATCTCACTGTTGTTGTCACAAAATGTTGTTGTGTGTCACAAAATGTTTCTGCAAATAAAAAAATTTGAATTTTGAATTTTTGAATGCTAGACTGATATGCTAGAAGAGGTTACTATTAAGTAAACAAAAATTTTAAATCGACATTTTCCTATTTTCATATTTATTCATATTATTCGTTTACAATACTGCAAATTATTAATTAATTATGCCAACTTGATAATCAGTCACAGATTAAAATATAATAATTAATTTTAGGTATTCATGAGGTATTTTAGGTATTAATTATTGAGCTTCAGTGATATATATGTATTCAATTTCGCGTGCTGATAGAATTAATTTAAAAAGTTACTAGAATAACTAAGTTAGTACCTAACTACCTACGTATCTAAGCACATCAAAGTTTTCGTAACTAAATTCGGATTGGACCAATTATGTAAATTGCCTGCACTCGCTTAACACGAGGTACTTCATTTAAACCAGCGAAGATATTAACGATAAGTTACTTAGTATTTACATATAGAAAACTTTATATTATATTTTATTTACTTTGTTATAATGTTAGTTAGTTTTCTCTTTTTATTTTATTTTTGTTGCTTGTACCAAACTGTATCTTTCATTTTAAATTCTAGATAATGTAATATTTATACGTAATAACAATATTATAAGTTATCTATGTATAAATATATAAGGATAGATATAGCACTAATTCATAGTTCCGTCCGTGACTTCACTTGATCAAGGTTTCCACTGAAAACCAGCGCTGCAGTCTGCTGCAGCATGATGCTGAGATGGAAACCTTTATTTGGCCACGTATCACTATATATCTACTTAATATTAATTATAATTCTAAAACTACATGCAGTGATCAAATAAAAAAAACATTTTCTTTCTTTCGTTATAAATGCGAAAGCGTGATTAGTCCTTCAATCGCAAATTAAAAAGCAACGCGTTGACGTAATGCTTTGCACGGTTTTGAGGATCTGTAGAGTGACATGCGAGTTTTTATCAATCAATCAAGAGTTCCCCCCGGATTCTTAACACCTAAATCCACGCTAACGAAATCGCGGGCCTTATCTAGTTTTGAAATAAATACCTATTGAATTATAGTAAGTAACTAGCATCCACTAACAGAATTCTACCCTATGCGTGTTGTGATTCTGACACGGTAACTGGTGAAGTGGATTACCGAAATAATATAGCCTTTCATTCGAAGTAGGTACGTCCAAGATTGAGCTACCTATGGTATTTCTAGAATGCTGAAATGTGCAAGACACTCTATATCGCTAAAAAACAAATCAAATTTTTCATTTTCTTGTCACGTTGTTCTCAACTACGTTTTACCACAAAAGCCTCTAAATTGTCATCACATTATTTTACTACTAGCTGATGCCCGCGACTTCGTCTGCGTGGAATAAGTTTGTTTGATTCCCGCGGGAACTCCTTAATTTTCCGGGATAAAAAGTATGTCACTTTCCAGAGCCTCAACTATACCCATGCCAAAAATCACGTCGATCGGTTGCTCCGTTGCGGCGTGATTGAAGGACACACCAACAAACCAACAAACAAACACACTTTCGCATTTATAATATTAGTATGATGGTTTGTACTATGGTTTTGCACAGATCGCAATATATTATTGTTATATTTAACATTCGTGAAAAATGTATTTTTTGAATTTCCACTCAGTTAATAATAATTAAATAATATACTTACGAGTTCGAAACTAGTCGGGCATTTTTCCGACAGAACACGTGATTTTATCCGGATATTATGTACCTATACTAATATTCATACAATTTCAAGCCGTAATACAAAATACAGAGATCCAATCATTCAATACCAAAATTATACTACTTCAGTAGGTACTTAGTTTAATCAACTGTCGTGAGTTAGAAATCCTTAACTCGCCTACTATGCTCACTTTTCGAAGCTAAATTCGGATTGGACCAATTATGCAAATTGCCTGCACTTGCTTAGCACGGGCTCATTTTAACTGGCGAGGATATTTCGGCTAAGCATAAACGCTTAAGCTCTTTTATAATGTTACTTTAATTTTCTATTCACATGCCAGCCCTGCTTGCTTTGGCTTTTTAAATGGGTTTAATTTTGTAACAACTTCAGTTTTATTTACAACAACAAAGTTATCGATTATTTATATTAGTTTGTTTAGATTTTAATTTATGCTTGAGGGGTATTTGCTTTCAAACTGCTTAAAGTAAAAACTGGTGTTTGTTTGATTATAACTATTACTTAACTAAATGATGCCCGCGACTTCGTCCGCGTGAATTAAGTTTTTTTGATTCCCGCGGGAACTCTTTAACTTTCCGGAATAAAAAGAAGCCTATGTCCTTCTCCGGGATACAACCTATCCCTGTACCAAATTTCATCAAAACGGTAGGTATATAGGTTTGCAGATGTGTAGAGATACGAAATGGTAATAAGCGTATGTGGAAATTCGTAAGGACCCCATTTGTATTGTATTAAATTACAGGGAACGTTTTCACTTGACTGATTTAACGGGGATATGATGGTAATGTAATAAAGCAAATGGCCTCATCTTTGCCACACCGAATACGGCAAATTTTATTATACCATAAGAGCACCTACCTATGCTAATGTGCGTCATGCTTCAATATAATACTAGCTGATGCCCGCGACTTTATCCGTGTGGAGTTTACTTTTATTTTATAAAATTCTACCACTTATAGCTGCCGTTTGCTATTATTTATTGTGGCTACCAGGTACAACGATGTCAAACTAGTTAATAAGTAGATATTACTCAGCTTGCCACTCATGCTGCAGTGATAATACCTTCCTCAACCGTGAGGACTAAGGATCTGTCTATTGTAAGTAGGTATACGTAAGTTACCAGTTATACACTTTGTAACAATACTTTAGGTTCGAACTCCCCAACCTCATGCTGCAAGGTTACTGCGTACATAGGTATCCCCTCAGAGCAGGTTCATATATAGATTTCTTCTATACAAAACTACGTAGGTACTTCTTTACAATATTTTAAACGTGCGCCTTTTTTGTATGGTTTTGAACTTTAAAGTGAATACTTTAAATTATAATATTATCTATAAGTTTAAATACATATTATATTAAATTGATAGATAATGCCCGCGATTTCGTCCGCGTTGTTTAAGGTATTAAATCCGCGAGAACTCCTTAATTTTCGGGGATAAAATGTAGCCTATGTCCTTCCCCGGGATGCAACTTATTTCTATAACTAATTTCATCGAAACCGGTTGAAAATATGAGCCGATAAATCGTAGCAGGAAGACAGATAGACGGACAGACGGATAGACAGACAGACACACTTTCGTTTTCATAATATTAGTATGGAAGTATGGATTCATTAAATAAGTACCTTATGTAATAGTAACGGACGGTGGCTTTTACTCGTATATAATAATATGTTGTTCGATCGGTGATCTTGGGCCGTGCTCATGAATATCTTTGAAATCTGTCAAGACTTATTTTCTTTGTTTGAAAGTTCACAATAATTTTGGGATTCCTAAAATTAGCAAAAAAATAATTTTATTGAAATACCAGTTGAATCGTCCCAAAATCACCCTAGCAAGGGCACATAAATGTCGCTAAATAGTTTGGCCACTGTAATTGATGCGAAATGGGAGGTTTATGTCCATTGAGCAGTAACCTTTTGCTTTTCAATGGACATACTCGTAAACCTCCCATTTCACAAACAGGATTTAAGATAAGTAAGAGAACTATACTTACTACGTAGTAAGATCAATGTTACCCAATATTTTCCTGTGCAAGCTAGTAAAAAAAGTGTCGAAATCCGCAAGTAAACTGTCAAGACACGATCGACAATAATTAGTTGGAGTGTTGAGCGCGAAGGAAGTTCAAGATTGATGGGTGGGGCACAAAGGTCTGTCGGTGATAAATTGCCCAATATTAGGTCATGATTCGGGGTGGGTATTTGCCTATCGGTTTCTTTCAACACTATCAGATTGAGTTTTTGTGATGCTCTTCATAGAGTTTTAAATAAACCTTTTGCTTATCCTCTTTTCTCGTCCGTACCTATTTAGTAACTCATAAATTAAACTTAAAATTATATTTATAAAACTCACTTCACTTCACTTTGAATTTGATTTTGACTTTAAACTTGTGCCTCGGTTAAGTTTATTTTTCACACCACTCGCTCGTCAATGCCTTATTACAAGTCCTGTTAGCTAAAGGTAAAGTACGTCATTACATTCTCAAGGCTTAGCGGGGTTGTAATGTTGTACTGAAATCCATTACCCCCATGGGGAGTAATGTGATTTGAACTTCGGAAGATCCCGCATCCAAAGAAAACTCTGTTCATTCCTAGTATTGCTTTCTCTCTTCGACGTATGACGGCGTCCCTCTCACATTTTCTATCTCGTATATAGTGATGGCGTCCCTTTCGCACGAACCACAGAGTAAAGATTGTTGAAAATTCCTTTGAAAATTCCCGCCAACACTTATTTCCAAAACATTATTGTGCTGTTATTGAAATTGAATATATATTTAACTAGTTGATGCCCGCGAATTCGTCAAATAATAAACGATTTGCTCCCAGAAACTATTGAAGACAGCATTTAAAAGCATACGAAAATTCCTGCAAGTGGAAAACTACTAAGGGTGCCAATTGCCTACTTGATTTTATTGCCTCGCGAGGTGTGAAAATTAGAGTATTCAACGCAGGGGTAATGCTGTCTTTATCTTGGGCGCCCCAAACCCCGCGCTTCACTCAGGATTCTAGATGCAACACCCTCGCTATGCTCGGGAGTTACTCTAAGATCCCTCCTTGCTTTTGGGGTTTATCCCGGCGCCCGTGACGTAAGACCTTGCATTACCCCCATGTTGAATAATCTACTATTACACAAAGCTTATTAATTAACCTTCAAAAGCCTATGAATTACTTTAACAGACATAAAACTATAATAAACTTTGGACGAATAAAACTATTACTTATTCTGTGATAAAAGTAAAAAGGTCGAATGATATTATCTTGAACTTTTAAATTCTTATTTTACCAATTTACTAGACTTGAGGATCGAATAACAAACTAATAGCGTGCTAATAGCGGCGGAGCTTAGAGCATTGACAAAAAATATGCTAATCATATTATACAAAGTTTTAACTTTTGTTCCTTACAAAAGTTGCTTAGAAAATAAAATTAGAGAGATAAGATGATTTGAGTAAAATTGTTCCTCAAATTTTACCCTAAAATACACGAGAAGCCAGTAAAATATTACATTTGCACCAATTCCGTTTCATATTCAAATATCCCGAACGCATGTGTGAATTGATCGAATGTAGAGCAATTTATTGATATCGCTTGAAGAAACTAAACCTTAATTTTTAAAATTAAAGTTCAAATTTGAACTTCAAGGTTGTGAAGAGATCGTAGTTTGGTTATTATGTAAATCAGGTAGTGCGGAAGTGTCGGGACGTTACCTAGTTCCCGTTACTTGAGAGGCAAATTATGATAAATGAAACACGGCTTCGTGTATTCAAAGTTCAGGTGAGCACTTCCTATCTACTTAGTTAAGGATTGCATCTTAATTTAAAGACTTAATTTAACGAGTCTCGTTTGGCAAAGCAAGCTTGCTTTTAATTTTATACAACACTAGCCTTTGCCCCCGTCTTAGCTCACGCTAAGTTTGATTTTGATTAGAAGGTAGGTACATGTCAACTTCTATTTTATCGCCATGGGTTGAATTTTCAAAAATCCTTACTTTGCCTACCTCATAGGCAAATCCGTGCAGTGATTTTAGCTATACGTTGATAGATCAGTCAGTCAGTCAACTTATCCTATAATATTGTTGTTGTTGTTTGGTGCGTGGCTTTTGTTTGTGCCAGCACAGCACAATTTACTCCGCCAATGTCGCGATTCCTGTAATATTATTAAGTATTGTCTATATGTCCAAAGACGTCGCCCGCGTATATTATTATGATATAACCGAAAAAAATAGTGTCCATACGCCATGTCGTCGTCAGTATAAACATTCAGTATATTATCTATCTGATTGACTCGGGATCTCAGGACTCAGAATCAGGTAGCTTTATTACGCATTTGCTGTTTGCGACCTAACCTAACCTAACCTGTATGTGGAACGGGTACGTCGAAAACTATATTAACTGAGCACAAGGCCGCTCGTTTGGAGCGAAATTTGGGCTCCAACCACTGACACAGTTTGTGTTTCATCTAGCGCTGAAAGCATTTCGGCCAACTCTATTCGAGTGGTACCCATTCATTGAACACATGAATTGGTTCACTAATATATACTTACGTGTCCATCTAGACGAAACTACGTTGAATTGTCCCTAAACATTATCGATCTTTCGCAGACTATATTTCAATTATAGCTGTAAGGCGTGTACAATTTTTGATATTAAAATGTATGAATTGAGTCTGAATATAAAATATTAAGTATATCTATTGAACCTTTATAGAAAGTCAATTGTACTTATTATAATAAGTTTGCTTGCAGGCTGTGACTCTTATAAGTATGCTTATTAACAACCTAAATAATCACCGAATAATGCAGGAATGACGTATTGACGGACGGATTAAGATGGAACGTCAAGAATTAGTCAAAAAACAAATAGATGACCGAGCTTACCACACAAAATAAATTTGAGCACATTTTTCTCAGAAAATTAAGCCTCATAATACATTTATCCTCTTAAGTAATTTTGGGACACAACACATAATTCATGAAAGCGTGGCTAAAGTAGTACATTTATTGATTACAAATTTCTTGTTATTTATTTATTTAATACTAAAAATAATAATAAATAACCTTATTTAAACCCAAATAGCAACTAAATAATTTATAAAAGAAGGTAAAATTTTAACTATATTACTAGTTACTAAATTATTATTTATTCATAGTATTAAAACTTAATACAATATTAAAATGCTAAAAACTAAATATTAAACTAACTAAAAAATAAATTTAAAACAAATCCTTATATAATTAATACCTACTAACAATAAAATTAAAATAAAAATAAACCCCTAATCAAAAAGACCACCCCTGGTTGCCCCTGGGCCAAAGGTACCCATCAAGCTTGCAGCATTGCCACGCTGAATGGCGATGGATAACCTTTGAACCAGGTAGGAACCAGAACGTGGGTCGCAGCCCCTCTCCCTCAGACGACGCCCGATCTCTTTTATAAAATTTTTTGCTTCCCCACCCCAGCACCCCATCGTCTCCACCGCCAGTGGGACAAATAAATATTGGCCCAAGAGTGGCGCATACTTGGCCTTCTTCCTCGTGGCTAAATATATTTTTGCAATTTTTCTCGATTCCGACTAATTGGATTGATGGAGCGGCCCTCACAAATCTGTCAGCTAAGATAATGAAAGACGGTCAAATGAACTTTTGTCTGCTGAGGGGAACTATTTTCCTCGAAACGGCAATCTTGGCCTGACATTTTCATCTTTACAATCTGTAAAAGCCACGGGCGTCGTTCGTCCTCATGTAGAGTCCTATTTAACACTCATATTCTTCTTATTTGTCTTTTTGATTTTATTTGTACTGCTTATGTGTTGCTTCCAACACAGCACAATTTACTTCGCCAATGACACGTTGCTTGGAGAAAACACAAAGGAGGTTGACCGGTTGTTTCTTGATATGATATGATATTGATGCAAGTTCTAGTGTTCTTGGTGATTATGTCGCCCCGTAAAAACACTTTTTTATAAAGAATTAAACATAATAATAACTTCTTCTTCTTCTTAATAATAATAACTAAACAAGACTTATCTTAAACTTAAGTACTAAGTGACTGACAGTACCTTTTTAATCACATATATACACAATTATTATAAGACTGCAATTATTATAATAATGTGCACAACATCTCTGCCTGTAGCTGAATAAATTAAACCTTGAAATCATTGTCGTGAGTTCGTAGGATTCAAAGAAATACTAAGTGTTTGATATTACCAGCTTGCTTTTTATCGCGCCATACGCCACTATGTGATCTGCATTTTTGGGCAATGTTTTACCTACCAACTTACATAATAAATGAGGGTTCCGTGCCAAAAGCGGAAGTAATGGTGTGTACTCAAACCGACATGAAAAAATACTCACGACTACCATTAATTTTCATTTCCCTTAGTGTCCAAGGATTGCTGTCTTGAGGAAAGTAAGCGAGAATCAGGAAAGAGTGATAGTCATTTTATTAGAGCTTCTGTATACCTAAATAGTTAGAGTGTTCACGTTGCTATAAAGGAAAGCGAAAGAAGTGAGACGTGTGTATTTTTATCGTAAAGAAATCTAAGGTGAAAGCCATGTTATTTCGTGAGCGTTTTCCGATTGAAAATAATGATATTAGCTCTTTTACTTCCAAGCATCGACCCTTCGAATAAACTGCTGTAACAAATGTTATTGAATGTACGTTACCACCTGGTATTGCTTACATTGAAATGGAATAAATAGTGAAACATAACGGTTTCAATTGAAGACGAATTGAAAGAATTTTGATATTGTAACTACGACACCGGAATTATCTTGACGCCTTTAGTGTCTTGGTTATATTTTGTATTCGTTCACTTTTATGTTCGTAGGTACTTTAGAAAACGTCTATTTTGATATTTTTAGTGGACAAAGCGGTGCAAACTGCCCAGCTGTATGCTACACATACCTGAATGTTTTGAAACATAATATAACCCCTTCTCATCAGCCTTTAAAAAGGAAAAGCAAAAGGGATTCAGTAATACCCGCTTTGTACTACAATTGAGGGACTTTTGCCTGGAAAAAGGTTTAAATACGAATTTGAATATACGGACGATCTTTAATTTTCAGAGAATAAAGGTCAAATGGCAACAAAACTGTTTGGGTTTTTAACCGACTTCCAAAAAAGGAGGAGGTTCTCAATTCGGCGCGTATGTTTTTTTTTTTTTTTTTTAATGTATGTCGGTGCATATCTCCGTGGTTTCTCAACCGATTTGAAAAATTTTTTTTTCATTGGTTAGAGGAAGCTCCCGAGGTGGTCCCATAAAAATATCTGACTCCAAATCCTCAATCCTGATGCTGTAGGTGTACCATACTACATGAAATCCTCAAAACTAGGGATTAGGAAATTTTGATGGTGAATTCATATAGTAGGTATACGATTCAACTTTGAGTCCTAACTCCTCAACCCTGATGCTGCAGGGTAAAGAACTCCTGAAAAATAGCGATTTAGGATTTTTTATGTTGAATTCATATTGTAGGTGTCAAGCAACGACTTCATACTTAAACCCAAGTCCCAACTCCTCAACTCTGATGCTGCAGGGTACTGCACTCCTAAGCCGTGGGGATTTAGAGAACACTAAAAAGTTAAAAATAAAAATTCTTTCCAAAAAACCGACTTCCAAAGCCACTGTAAAGCAAAAAATAATTTTGATTTCTACACACTATGTTGAAGTCGGGCAAGCCTGACGCGTCAACTTTGCTATACTTGCCCGAATTCAACATAGTGTGTAGAAATCAAAATTATTTTTTGCTTTACAGTGGCTTTGGAAGTCGGTTTTTTGGAAAGAATTTTTATTTTTGTGGCTCACTTTTCGGGTAGTAAGTCCATAATCCAGCTCGTTGCAATCTCTCGACCATGTTGACCAGACTTGGTCAAACCTAGACCGAATATTATCACTTTCCTAAGGCTAGTATGTAAATCTTATTATTATTATTATTAAATAAACTAGTGGTTCGCCCCGAACTGAGACCTCGGGGTATCCATAAACTTGTACAGAGCGCCATCTATTGACATAATTGTGAAGTTCTGTTAAAATACGGAAGCTCATTAAAAATTAAATAATTTCGTTTCCTTATAATATTTATCAAATTTTAGTACCTATTTGTTGTTCAAGTACAGGATATAAATTATAATTCAAATAATTGATAAGTTTCAGGCTCAGCCTTGAGTTCTGAGGTCAACTTTGGACGTTAGAAAATCTCCCCCATTTCGTCAATAATAAGGGAAAAATTTAAAAAAAAAAATTTTGGACTTTATTCCTAATTATCTTTAAAATGATGTACCGCAACCCTATGTAACGCTATAAAATATATTTTACTTCGCATTCGCTTCTATGAGAGCCCCCCTGAAATAAAGATTTTTATAACTTTTAAGCCATCGGCGGGAGGCCATCGATTTACATACGATGTACGAATGATACGGACGGACGGACGGACGGACAATTGCAAATTCACTCAAGTAGACTCAGAGACATTCGCTTATCGCTCGGTCAAAAATATTATTGCATAAAAAATAGAACAATATTACAAAGGACATTATATAAATAATAAAAGTAAAAATAAAAGGTGACCTTTATCACTAAAGTCTTACCAGTTAACTTAGTTGAATTATATTTATTTATTGAACGTAGATATCCTCGTAGCTCGTAGGCTTCGTAGATCTGAATCTTGGACACAATAAGCTTTATTCTAGTGCTAAAATGTATCAAAATCTAAAGTGCCTCTATGAATAGCCATAAATAATGAGTTTTCTTTTTTAAGGTCTAGCCCCACTACAGATGTACGGCACGGTGCGGCACGTAGCGGCAAATATTCTTTGTATGATTGTATGGAACTGGGCCCAAGTGACGCTGCACGGCAATGCACTGCGACATAATTTTACAAAGAATACTTGCCAAGTTACGTTCCGCGACGCTCCGCGTCTCTGTAGTGGGGCAAGACCTTTAGAAACAAGAAACATATTATCAGTTTTGAATTACGTCTCGTCGTAGTTCCGTGCGGTCAATTTTGTACAGTGAATCATAGCTAGAGCAATAATAAGAAAACACTAAAATTTTAATGTGTGATGGCAGGACGGTGTGATAGTAACTACACAGGAGTATGCTACATTGAATGCGCGCGTAGTAGTGTATTTGTTAATTGACTTCATTGCGCGCTTTCCAGTTTTAAACCTTATTAGTTTTTTCTACAACGAGTTTTTGGAGCAGGGTTGGACACTTTTGCTTTCGCCTCAATAAACTTTAGATTTTTCAATTCCTATTTCAATTCTATTTCTTAGTTTCTGAGTCTTTGTTTTGAATTGCAATCGGCTACTTCCAAACGGAATAGCTTATTTCATTAATTGTTTGTTTTCCTTAAGATTGCTTTCTCAATTAATTGGTATAAATCATTCATGTTTAAATTGGTTTAGTATTTCGATTAATTAATTGGACGGAGTGTCACTCGGGGACGCTTAATTTGCCTAAGTAAAGAGAAGTCTATGCTAAGGTTACAACAACGACGAACGAAGAACAACGAAGAACTTAATTGGAACTGGAAACTGTTGTTTGGTAAAACTATTACTAGTAACTATTACCTCCCAATTTCACCAGTAAAATTAGAACAAACCTGTACTCAACTTATCTCAGGTCTAGTAAACTGAAATTGATGAAAGTTTGGCCGGTATTTTGTTTTCAACTGCAAAACGAAGCTGTGCAGTTTCTAATTAACATACAAACACATGAAAAACCAATATTTTTTTATATAATAAAGACAAATTTTACACAAAAATATTTTTGCTATCGATTGCTGTCACCACATTTTACGAAATAGGCAAGCAACAGAATTAACGATCGAATAGAGCTACATTTTTGTTACTAAAAAAGTAGTACGTATAAGTGACAGTCTAGTAGTTTTAAAACTCATAGTTGAGTATTCCGTGGGTTCTGTAATTAAAAAGTATAACTACAATATGTTGTATGGAGTTGAACCAACGCATGTCTATCATGTGCGCTTGTCCAATTCAACTAGGTACGTCAACTTCACCAGCCACATATGACTATATCTATCTTGCCTATGTTACTTATGCAAGTAGTAGCAGGCAAGTTAGTAGAAAGACACGTGATTGATTTTAATTTAATATGAATATTATAGTCCCACAAAATTATCTGACCCGGTGACCAAAATTGGAACTAATTTTTATGCCTGTTTAGTTTTTGTTTTTATTTTATTTTCAATAGATACTAGCGACGCTGTCTACACGTCTAATAAGTTTGTCGCACTATACTTGCTTACCTACATGGTTCTATAATTTCCTAGGCAGGTATAATATGCTTACCTACTGATATAATTATACAAAATTTTCGGACATGAAAATCAAATTATATAAGTACCTAATTGAAATTCATGTGATTAAATTCGCGTCAATTAATTAATGTCGCCGCCGCAAAACTATTTACGTAGACGGACTAATCACAATCATTTATAACGTAATTCGTGCAGGTAATAAAATAATATCATTATCTATTTTTGCGGCAATATTTTACTGAACATCGAAAATTTAAATACCTTTCATATCTTTGTATTTATTTTTATATAGCATTATACCTATAGAGTATTTTGTCAATTAATCAAATCGGCAACTTTTTTTAAAACGTAGGTATGGCTTTTTTTATGAAATAGCTGTTGCTTGCGATGTTATCAAAATTAGACGCACTTTTTTACTTTAATAGATATTTTAAAATGGTTATTCAACGTTATCCTAATAGGAGACCTTTTTTAAGAAATCCTTTATTTAATCATCACTAAAAAATAATATATTTTTAACATTAAGCAAAATCACAATTTTATTGGTAGTTTTATTTTAATTCTATTGAGAACTAAGACGAAACGCACACCACCGACATGTGGAGTGGAGTCGTATTTTCTGTTTGCACATTCCATGTTGCACTGGGCATAAATCGTCATCGACGTCGTCAACCGATAGACGTCTACTGCTTGGTATAGGTCTCTTGTAGGGACTTCCACACGCCGTGAACCAGTGACCCTTTGCGACTCGTTTGATGTACTCGTAGTCTGTCCACCCAGTGGTTGCACTGCGCTGTCCGGTGTGCTTTCTTCGGTTCTTTCATCGGTTTCATCAACTTTCATCGGTTCTTCGGCTAATTGCCCCACCCACTGCCTCCCTCAAGGGCAAGGAGAGCAGGGTATAGACACAAGTAAAAGCTTTACGATGTTTACAGCGGAAAGCAGCTTGGCACCCGTTTGCTTTATCTCAAATTAAATTATTATAATATCATGACTTAATTCATCCGGAATTACATTAGCATAATATTAGGTGCATTGTCGTGCAAATCCTACAATAATAATATGTGGACTCCAATTGAATAATCAGTTGATGCTTGCAAGCCCGGATTGTATTTGAACAATAGCCCTCGAGACGGGGAATCATAACTACCTTACCTACCGTTCTATACCTGCATGTAATTAACATTGGTACCAAACACTAAAATGTATACATAAGTCATTTATTTACATAAGAAAAGGCAAATAAAATTATGCCTATCCTAGGGGGCTTCGAGGGAAGGGAATGAAAGACAAAGAAAGACCAAAGTGGTTCCCATAGACTGCGACCGAAAGCATATTCATAGAAAATTATAATTTTGCTTACGTAAAGGCTAAAGTTGATTGTGTTACATTCTATTGGATTATGCTTAGCCCTACGATATTTTTTTACTGCATTTCAAACATACTGTGTATTAAAACATTTTTTTTGTGGTGTACAATATAGAATACCTATACAATATACATACATACATACTGTATTAATAGACTAACTAGATAATACCAGTGTATCCTATGTTACGTCATGTTTTGATTCTACTACCGGTTTAGAAAGGAGATTCTACAATTAAAATTCATAAAATAAATAAGAGAAAATAAAATAATTCATATATTTTTTACTATATCAAAATAGTCCAAAGCATTTTCAGGTTAATATTACTAGCTGTTATTATGTAAATTCAATAATAATAAAGGTATGTACCACAATTGAATAATAAGGCTATGTTTGAAGTGCAACCGTAGATTGTATTTGCACAATAGCCCCAGAGACGATATTATGCTATGCCCACGTATAATCCTACCTGTCGTAGGAAGACGGAGCATTGAACATAAATTATTCATTTATTATACTGAGATAACCGCTTTGTGATATCTACGAGCACCTAAACATCAAGAGTTGACTATCTATTTGTTTAGATGTCTTATACATATGTATTGTACCTACAATATGAAAAGAAATAATAGACATACTAAAACAAGCTTATTACTCGCCTTTTTCCCAATAAAATTAATGTTAAAAATTAAAATCAAATATCGCAAAGTACTGGTAACTTAGGAATAAAAATGTTTACCTGATAGTTATCACTCTAGTAAGATAGAAGAGATTATTACACGTATCTAAATAAATTAGATTTTAGATACTGATAAGGTTACAGGATTAATGATAAGACTCATAAAGTCATAAGAATAATATAATTGAGGAGGGTCTTTTCAAAACGGGATATGTCCAAAATATGAATTTTTTAAACTGAGTATGAGGTCTTCTTACCTATGCTGAAATACATCATTTCACACCTTAAACGAATGCAAAACAGGATATGCCACTTAGAAAATTGGACTTAAAAAAGTGTGTTCTGAACAAAACAGGATATTTTCTCAAAAAAAAAATCGCCATAGTTCACAATTTATTGATTTCGTATCAAAAGAGGATATTTTACAAGGGTGTCTCTTATTTATCAGGTTGATCTCTTCAAAACGGGACATTTTCTACACAGAATATTCGTATCATCAATCCGTTTCATTTATTATTCAAAAATGGTTTAACCTTAAAAGATAGATATATGCTATCGCGAACTTTTTTTTAGAACTTTTTGAGAGGAACAATTCCATCATACATTGTTTTCGTGTAACTTTATCTATTTACGCAACGCACGCCACGTAAGCTCTCGGAAGAGAGGATTTCTTCCGACTTAGTTCACATTACTGCAATTTTCGTAAGGATCTCTAATTTTTTTGAAAATAAAATATCGTCTATGTTACTCGCCGATAATGTAGCTTCCTATAGGTGACAGAATTTTTAAAATCGGTTCAGTAGTTTTTGAGTTTATCCATTACAAACAAATCTTTCCTCTTTATAATATTAGTTTAGATAAAGCTCATTAAAATAGGAAATACATTATTTTAATATATTAAAATGAACCATAAAACTGTGCGAGAACTAAATAGTGGTGGAAAAAAAGACAGACTCTTAATTTTAATGTAGTTACAATTATTCAAAAGGGGATAAATGTATAAACTGCATATTGCAAAAGGGGATATTTCCATGAAAGGATGGAACAAAAGGGGATATTTCGATTTTGTCCTAACAAAAGGGATATGTAAATTTTTTATGTCCTTATTATCAATTAACCAGAAGGTATTAAAATAAAAAAAAAGTATAATTCTTAGTATTTTATTATGCAGTTCTTATTTAGGTACATTTTTTTTCTGTGCAGTAAAAGGTTTTCCTACGAGTACAATCAGTTTTTTCTATTTTCTGAAAAATACGTTAACATGTACATAACCCGTTTTGAAAAGACCCTCCTCAATTATGCCAATGCTAAATTTTCCTACTGTAGGAAGACCTCCAGCCTGCTGGACCGATGACATGCAGAAGGTATAATATGAAAGTGCGTGGATAAGGAAGGCGAAGGGCCTTTGGTGGTGCGAAAAAAGGCCTATGTCCAGCAATGGACACATTCAACATTGTCTAATTTTAACTAGTTGTGTAAAATCAACCAAATTTTTTAATTTATAAATAGGAATTTTTAAAATAGGGCTTTGATAATCTTTACATCACGCTAGAGAAAATAGCCCAATGGACAAAGCAAAATTTAGCACGTCAACTTTAATAAGTAAAATATTATTATATCCTGTGGCAAATTTTTCATTGAATTTAATTTTCTCTAATAGCTCCGACCATCAGAGTAATTAGTTGTCCCTGGGAAAAAATTGAGGATAATTTGTTGAGAGTGATTGCTTGGATTTATTCTCGTAAAAAACCTTCGCGCTGATAAATGGAGTACCGTAAATGCCATGTTTTCGTTGATGCCTTTCACACGGATGACAATACAAATCTTGACTTTAATTTCCTTTGAGAATAAGTTTTCCTTTGTCAAGAGTGATGTGTAGCTTTAGAAGTTTTCAAACATATGTTCTTACCTTTTTTTTAACATAATATATTTTACCCTTTGATTATATATTTTACCATACCAAGTGTTGGGTTTTTCTGACAAGAAATTCTCAGTGCTAGCCCAGAGTTAGGAAGTTGGCGGTGTTTCATCCCCGTGCCTCGGAGAGCACGTAAAGCCGTCGGTCCTGCACCTGAACTCTCTCCGGTCGTGTCGGATTTTCTGTCCCATCGGGCTATGAGAGTAAAGGAACTTGGGCACTATAATATCTCCCGCGCAGATGGCTAATCTCTGTGGAGATTGGCCGCCGTGACCGAAATTCAGTCGGGAGGACATTATTATTATTATTATTATTATATTTTACCTACTGATATATCTATTTCATGATAGTTTCTTCTGACGCAAAAATGTTTTTCTATTGCGATAGTATCAAAAAAGTTTTGGAAAAGCTGCCAGAAAGCCTTGTCGCACTCATTATACTAAGGCTGTAATACTGTTGTACTGTTGGCTGTAAGGCTGCATACGTAAGGCTTTTTAGTTACACCGGGACGTAATATAACCACCACCACCACCACCACCACCTCAACAGCCCATTAATGTCCCACTGCTGGGCACAGGCCTCCACTCTCATAGGAGAGAGGGAATTAGAGCTTAGACACACCACGCTGCTCCAATGCGGGTTGGCGGGCTTTAACGACTAATAACATGTTAGTGATAATAACTGAGACCGACGGCTTAACGTGCTCTCCGAGGCACGGGGGTGAAAAACCGCGAACTTCCTAACTCCGTGCTAATACTGAGAATTTCTAGTCAGAAAACCCAATACTCAATTATGGCCCGACCCGGGACTCGAACCCGGGACCTCGTCGGCTGCAGTCGAACATGCCAACCACTAGACCAACAAGGCAGTAATATAACAGTATATTCTAATACAAGTGACTGATATTTGTCGGCGCTGAGAGCCTGTTTGTCGTATCCATCAACATATTTGTCACCCGCCGCACGCACTAATGCTTTTATCGAGGCCGATGAGATTTGTTTGCGCTGCTGAATTAAACAGATTGCATTCCCTTGTTCCTCTAACAACATTTTGCAGCCCGATTCGTGTGTAATGTTCAATGAATTTGTTAAATGAATCACCGCATCTGTTTACTTTGGTGTGCTATTTTTTGAAGTGAAAACTTCTTTAGCCGCGTCGAGCACTTTTTGGTAGGGGGTAAGCTTGTGGATTCGCGAGACCGACATGCTCGCGAACACCAACATGCTCGCGTTGTTACGAAGACAAAAGAATATATTTTATATTAGGGTTTAAAGTTTATATTTTAAATATTTTTTTTAATTTAAAATAATTTAAAATAAAACACTTCTATCGGCAGTCCCTATGACTGCCAATTTTATATTCCTTCAATTTGTTCAATCAAATAAATATTATAAATGCGAAAGTTTGGATGGATGTATGGATGGATGTTTGTTACTCAATCACGCCCGAACGGCTTAACGGATCTGGATTGAATTTGGTACAGAGATAGATTATAGTCTGGAATAACACATAGACTACTTTTTATCCCGGAAAACAAGGAGTTCCCGCGGGATCAAAAAAACCTCAATCCACGCGGACGTAGTCGCGGGCATCAGCTAGTATAAAATAAAGAAGTAAGTGTTTCACCGTTTTTAAAAATTCTACCTGTAAATGGTTTAAATGAGGGGTGAAAGTTTGTCAATCATCATCTATATCTATAAAAGGCTTTGTCCTGAGTAACTGACAGACAACCTACAGCCCAAACGGCTGAACGTAGAAAATTGAAATTTTGAGAGAATAACCCTTAGATATTTCTTGAACAACATGGAGGTGTAGCCAGGAATTATCGAAATTCCACCCCCAAGGAGGCGGTGGCGGCGGTTAAATGAGCGGTTCAAGTTATGCCCATGAAACTTGGTATTTGTGCTTTCGGTGAAAAATGAAGACATTGAAATATTTCACAGTTTTTTTGAAATATCCTTTTTAATAACCTAATTCCACGTGGACGAAGTCGCGGGCAAACGCTAGTCTATTCTATAAAAGTGTTAATTACTGTAGAGATCGTATTCATAAATGCCCTATTCGAATGTAGGCCTAACAATA
The DNA here is from genome assembly GCA_917051295.2 of Erebia ligea. Lineage (NCBI taxonomy): Eukaryota > Metazoa > Arthropoda > Insecta > Lepidoptera > Nymphalidae > Erebia > Erebia ligea. The sequence goes on along the minus strand of OU785237.1, from coordinate 9,796,284 downwards.
TAATCGTTTATTCCGTTAGTAGTATATATCTATTTACATTTAATAAAATTAAACATTTACGTTCATCATTAAGTCAATTGTGAGTGCGAATCGAGGCAATCAATAATAACGACGGGCCAATAAAAACCGGCTCTGGATACGCGGGGTCAACAGCAGTCGAATTAAAACACGATCAAAATGGCCTTTTGAATTTCTGTAAATAATCGACAATGGTAACTTTATTTACAACTGTTAACGAACTGCTGTGAATTATAAAATACATAAACATTTAAAATGCAAGTTCAAGTTGGATCTTAGAAATTCTACAACGTGGACATCTTTTAGATTAGCTGTTCATACTCGTATGTCTAATGTGACATGACGCATTAGCGTTACAATGGTTTTGTGTTGAAAATTATCAGAAAAAAAAGTGTATGTGTGCAATTCCATGGAAGAAGGAATTACGACTGCCGTGCAATTCAAACACGGCAGAAGTGAAAGTTCAGAAAAGTAGCCTACGAGAGAATGAGATAAATGTAACTTTTATATTCTTGTATATCTCATTCTCTCGCAGGTTAAATCCTATTTATGAATATGTTTGTCTCTTTTTAGTCTCTTTTTCGTGTCATCGAATATTCAAAGCACAACTATTTTAAAGAAGTTTCACTTCAAAAATTAGCTATTAATTGGTGACTATTATGGTTATTTTACTAAACAGACATTTTATTAAATCAACTATGTTTTTAAAAGCTAATCTCAATTCACATAAATGAATTCTTGTATATTTACGGAAACTCTAATTGAAAACCTAGAATCACAATCAAAAATAAATCCTTACCAAGTTGCATTTCCAACAGACCTTTCGGGAAAATAGTGTTACATAAACTAAAACGACGTCGTGAAAACGTATGAAGTTCGCTTCGTTCAAATTTCTTACAAAAGAGCTCCATCCGGGATTTCGCAAACGAGAGAAAAAAGATGTTGCTATTAGAACCACATTGCTCGTTCATCAGACCAATTGCTGCGGTTCAGCGGAGGAGCCATATTGCAAAAGTTCTTTTTTCAGTGCTAAGATAACAATACATTCGTTACAGGAACGCTTTAAAGGTCCAACATTTCAATCCACTTGATTGAGTATCTTTTTCAGATTGAAGGATTTCAAAGCGGAAGCTTAGATAGATTGTACGATACGATACGTACTTGGTACTTGTACCTATTTCAAGAACATTTTCTTCAATGTTTGGATGGAGGGACGGCTTTGAATTTTTCTCATTTTCCGAATTAAGTAAGAATGTTATTCAATTTTTTTTGGTGAGATTGGCGATTGCGCTTGACGACGATCATGCTTAGTGCAAAGCAATGATGAGGTCTAGGTTGGAACGCGCTTGCCTATAAGATGCCTATTCACTCTTGCCTTGAAGGTACCTAAGTTATACGTGGCTATACCTACTATACCAAATTTTAGATCACGTATGAGTTATAAGTAGTCTTAACCCGTGTTTGTTGTCTGTCATATGTATAACTATCAATAATACTGGTTTGGTAAATAAAATATTATGCAAGTACAAAGTTCAAAATATGAAAACAATGGTTAATTCACAATTATATACCAGTTTACCTACATCCTTGCTTCTGATAATAATTCTTTCCAAAAAATATTTTGGATAATTTTACCCCATTATGACTTATACTTATGGAGCTTTTTAAAAACTTTTAGGCAATCACTTTCACGCTACGAAATAAAATGAAAAACCTAGAAGTGATACAGAGGCTAACACTGTACCAGGCACGATACGGTTACAGTATTGGAAAAGATTGATGGAACTATCTAGAACGAAATCGCTGCCTGGCTGGAAATAGGTTTTCGATTGACCAAAATGTTTACGACAATTTCACATTATTTAAACTTCTTCCGTAATAAATATAAGGCTTACTTCTGCAACAAGGTCGATTTTAAAGCCCAATATGACTTGCTCGAATTTGGATTGGTTTTACGCCATGGTTTCATTTTAAAAGGAATGACATTACTATTGCATAATAGTAGTTTATGCAACTGTCATATAATGAAGGGTATTAAAACACGAGTGTGAGTTTATGAAACGAGCGCAGCGAGTTTCATAATAGTAACGAGTGTTTTAATACCCGTGTTATATGCAGTTGCATACACTACTTTATCTTCACTAATGCAATTTATCAAACAACAAGAGTAAAAGCTGACAATAGTTTATGTATATACGTATATTGTCACAGTGAACTTGCCGCCATTAAAATCTAACCAATGAGAGCGCAGCTGCGCGCGCAGGGCCAATCAGGAGCGAGCGCGCGCTGTTCGTTTTTTATTTAATTGGCACAAGATCTTACCAAAGAGTTTTGTGTATGTAAGTTTAGTAGTTTCGACGAAGTTTTCACGTATAACCCAACTGTTTTCAAAAGCCAGCCTAAACAAAATTTTATACAACTTGTATGAGGATTTTGACTTAAGGCTCGCCAGGTTAATTGGTCGCGTTTTATTGATGTTATAATGAGATTTTACGATATCGATGTGGATATTATACCATCATGTGAAATTGCTTAAATTGAGTGTTTTGTTATCTGCGCTATAACAGTAGTAATTATAAGTCAAGTATTGGAAACATAAGTAGAATGTTATAACATTAGTGTAGATAAAATAAATTTAATTAAATTCAAAATTCAAATGTAAGTCTTTGGTCCAACACGATTAATTTTTTCCTCGTTATAATAATCGACGATATAATATTACTAGCTGATGTCCGCGACTTTCACCCGACCTAGGGGCCCGTAGCCTACAAGGCAGGCCCTAGCCGGTTTTACTCGGCTTCAAGCTTTTCACCGGGGCACAATGTTGCCCCGCGCCCCACCCGGGTAAGGAGGCCCAGCCTCGAGGCCCGTACCCCCGCTTGGCCCTCACGGGCCAACCGGAGAAGACCCGGACTACTTGTCCGCGTGGTTTAAGTTTTTTGATTCCCGCGGGAACTCCTTAATTTTCCAGGATAAAAAGTAGCCTCTGTTCTCAACAGTAAGTAGCAAAGTAGCTCTTCAGGTTCTCAACTATATCCATGCCAAAAATCACGTCAATCCGTTGCTCCGTTGCGGAGTGATTGAAGGACAAACCAGCGAACCAATAAACCAATAAACAAACACACTTTCGCATTTATAATATTAGTACGATGCCTTTGCCTCTGGTGGACAATGGCCAAAACCCTTTTCATTCTGTGAGGAGATTCGTGCTCAGCAGTGAGCCGGTGCATTGTTAGGTCGAAGTGAGTGAAGTTATCTTATCTTTATTATCTGATAGTAATATAATAAATGCGAAAGTTTGGATGGATGGATAGATGGATGGATGGATGTTTGTTACTCATTCACGCCAGAACGGCTGAACGGATCTAGAAGAAATTTGGCACAGAGGTGGATGTGGATTACCTTTTATCCCGGAAAATTAAAGAGTTCCCGCAGGAACCAAAAAACCTCAATCCACGCGGACGGAGTTGCGGGCATCAGGTTAGTTTATTATAAGTTCTTATCATAAAAGGCCAATGTTCACAAACCAAGTCACGCTGGGCATTTCACGACAATTTTTTTATTATTCAAGTAAAATGAAAGTGCGTGTTATAAAAACGTAGATTAAATTCACGGTAACATCGTTTAAATGAATGTGATTTTAATTACACCGATATAGATTATTTAGTTTAATTTCCGTGCTCATAATAATATCAAAATGCGAATATTATTTCACTAATTATATGTTTCAAATTTATAATCTTTTACTGGCCAAAGTCTGACTAAAAGGGAAATATTGTTTAGTTGACGTCAGTCGTGTTTGCTTTACGAAGTAATTAAAAGCTAGTTAGTTTTCTTAATTAACATTAATTGCTTAAAAGCTTATGTAGGTAAGATAAATTAATTCTTTAAATTAGCTGATAAGGTTACTTACTAAAGTTTCAAAACGTAAAATTTCATACTAATATTATAAATGCGAAAGTGTGTTTGTTTGTTGGTTTGTCCTTCAATCACGTCGCAACGGAGCAACGGACCGACGTGATTTTTGGAATGGGTATAGTTGAGGACCTGGAGAGTGGCATAGACTTTATCCCGGAAAATTAAGGAGTTCCCGCGGGAATTAAAAAAAATATTTCACGCGGACGATGTCGCAGGCATCAGCTAGTTTTTGATATATTTTCCTATTTTTGCAAAACGTTGGCAGGTAAGACATTGCTTGTGCTTGTGTAATGGGGCGTCTAAACGGGATATATTTTACGACAATTTGTGGTTGCAATTATTGGCAAACATTGCCCAGCCATCAAAAAAACATTTTAGTGCATTTTATGGCTGAGCAATCAATTGCAGGTAACATGTTGCAATATGGCTACAATAGTATGGCCTTTGATTCAGAACCCTTTAATGAGCCACACAATCCAGCAACAATGGCCGACGAAATGACGCTCGTCGCAGCCGCTTACATTGTTTTGGCAGAAAAACGAAAAAAAAGGACACGAATGTGGATTCGACCCTACCTAAGTAGGCGTGACACTTTGGATTCCGTAGACAAGGAATTAATGCTGGATAAATACTTATTTAAAAATTTTACAAGAATGTCTAAGAGCGACTTCGAATTTCTTGTGAACAGAATTGGACCAAACATACAAAAGCAAGATACAAACATGAGGAATGCAATACCTGTGACTACAAGATTAGCAATAACTCTACGGTATTTAGCGACTGGAGATTCTTTCAAGAGTTTAATGTACCTTTTAATGTACGCAGAAAGTGATACGCAAAGTACTTCACGTCGCAGGGAGAAAGGGACGCGCATATACAGTAAAACAGAACAACAATATAGATGGCCCAGATATATTGCAGTATTTTCGATTGCGAGGCGATCGTTCGGCCACACGCCGGCTACACATAAAAACATTTTGACATACCAAAAAATATGTGGCTATAATGCCGGGCCATCCTTAAAATATTGCATAGTGTGGCTGGTATTGCTAGCAATGTTGCCGGCCACAGTATTGCAGCCACAAATTGTCGTAAAATATATCCCGTTTAGACGCCCCTTAAGTAACATAATAACCAAAAACGTGCCTCTTTTTCTACGTTACTTTTTCGAGGCCGAAACGCTTAGTATTTAATTCATAGACAGCTTACTTTATTGAGATATAAACAGGTTCCATAATATCTATCTCATAATTTTCATCTCAATTTCACGGAATAATGCAAATTTCCTCCATCCAATTGCCTAGCGTACCCGCTGTTAGTCCATCGAATGGGATTTAACCCTGTCGGATTTCAGCCCACCTCCTTCACCATACAATTAGGTACAACAAACGTAAGGTTTCATAAAAAGCCATTAACGAGCCCCAAAACGTTGTGCACACAGACAAATCGTACTTAACCATATGTCAGCAAGCCGTAGCTCACGAAAAATAAAAATAGCAGAATCTCACATTTTCCCTTTAACCGGGCTCTGGATATACAGAGTGTGTTATTTGGGGCAGTATAATTATTTAAAACTAATTATAGTTCTAAAACTAAAACCGGAATACTACCTATCATCTTCTTACATTGCATTACAAGATAGTGTCTTCTCAGTTTTCGTTTTGATCTAGGCAATCCATATCCATACTAATATTATAACATATTAATTATAATAAATGCGAAAGTGTGTCTGTCTGTCCTTCTGTCGACAGACAGAAGGACAGACATGCTACGCTTTCACTGCCCATCTTTTTAACCAATTTTGATGAAATTTGGTATAAAGGTAGATTGTATCCCGGGGAAGGACATATGTTACTTTATATCCCGGAAAATTAGAAATCCACGCGGACGAAGTCGCGGGCATCATCTACTTACTTTTCTGGATCATTGACTCAAAGATAATCTTGGTCTCCTGAGAGCAAGGGCTGCAAATCATGCCTTTTGCATGGACGTGTCTATGTTCCTATCGCTATATAGCTTAATCGAGGTGTTTAAGGTCTATATAAATGTCGTTAAATCGCCTGAACCTAGAACATCCATCACACACAGCAGTTTCTATTTAGTGCTATTACAATTGCGACTTTGATTGGGTCAAAAATAAATTATTATTTACATAGCAATGATTAAATTCTTAGAGGACCCGCGTTTTAACGTTTAATAAAGGAGCTGATTTGACTATTTGTCAAATACTAAGTATGTCTGGTGGGAGGCTTGTGCCGTGGCTAGTTACCACCCTACCGGCACAGACGTGCCGCCAAGCGATTTAGCGTTTCGGTACGATGCCGTGTAGAAACCGACTAGGGGTATGGGTTTAATATAACTGCCATACCCCTAACAGGTTAGCCCGCTACCATCTTAGACTGCATCATCACTTTCCATCAGGTGAGATCGCAGTCAAGGGCTAACTTGTAGTGGAATAAAAAAAAAATGAATTCTCATACTTCCAAGAATAACAGGACACTCTGTATAAATATATATACCATATAATATTGTATACGCTCACCCTGCGTGTCGTTAGGCCAGGGGTAAAACAACGGGAACGAAATCTCCTTTTAATTACGCTCAATCTCGGACGGAACGGTGAAAATACACTTTTGATACCATTTCGTCGCTGCGGGCAGCCAATACTTAAAGTTTGCTTAACGAAAGTCTGGGATTTATGCATATACCTACAACTCCTGAATATACGTTAAATTAAAGTTGCTTACTTGTTATGTATAGATAGTTTTAGTTTATTTTTAAAAGCAGGTAATTTCACGTAGCAAAACAATAATAATATTCATAGTTTGGTACAGATTGTTACCGACTATAGCCTAGAGGAAACTACATAATAAAATTTTGAGCGGAAAATTATAATCATTATGTTTTTATGAGAATATTATTTAAATGCAATACGTGTAATTGAAGCAATAATTTGATAATGTTATTGATTTTGTTTCTGGTCCATTTTTCTGCTAGTTTATTAACATTTACGTTGTACTTACCAGGTGTTTATTCTAGTCCTACTCAAATTAAATATTTATTTCATGCAACAGGTCTACCTAAACTGCACTGACGTTTATGGATAAAGATTCAAGGTACTCAAACCCTTTTTTTTATTCACTACAAGTTAGCCCTTGACTGAGATCTCACCTGATGGTAAGTGATGATGCAGTCTAGGATGGTAGCGGGCTAACCTGTTAGGGACATGGCAGTTATATTAAACCCATACCCGTATTCGGTTTATTTATTAAATCTTTATTTCATGGCATTCGGTTTGTACACGGCATCGAAATAAAATTTATTATTATTCAGTGGTTATTTAGAAATGAAATAAAATAAAATAAATCAGTTCATCCTGGAAAGAGTCGGCTGGCAACTCAATAGTTCACCATCATTTCAACTCAGCAACGTGTTGCAATCCGAAAAGAGTAACTTTTTTCAAAATGCAACACGTTACAAATCTTTAATCTATTTTGCGGGCTACTGTATGCAAAAATAATAAATTGCGTACCCGTTTATACAAAAAGTTAAACTTCCATTAGTAGAACGTACTCGTACTATAAATCACGAAGCTTAACACTATGACGTACGTTTTAGCGCTAAAATAACTAATGAAACACGGGCAGTCGGCGGTGGTCGATGCAACTCCTACGTTCCAGCCGCGTAATTAAATTTTGTGCCCGCTTCAAACTCCCGACCTCTGTCTTGCAGCTTAACAGAATTTCAATCTGCCGCTGTAGCACATTTTACGGTTTAAATCAACCAAAAGTTTCCGTTGCAAGGGGTATAATAATTCTCGACGTTTGCCTCTTCACAAGTAATATTATTTTCATCATACCTATTCGAAAAACGCATATTGCCTTCAGAGGATAGCGGGAGCAAAGTGTAACTTGTAGGCCCATGGGACTTTTCATTTCTCTCTACTGATTGGTCCGAAGTCACGTCATCAATTTGTTGATCGAATATACGACTTTGCATTTCTCTGTTCTGATTGGTCCGAAGTCACGTGATCAATTTGTTGATCGGATATACGTCTTTACATTTTATTTAAACTTTAAATATACGTCTAAAATATAATGTCTATACAATTACATAGAAGGTTGATAGGAGTATCTTCTGATTGGTGCTTAAACGTATAGGTAATGCCCATACATAGTAGGTTGATACTCCTAGCTTTTTCTCATACGTAATGATGAAAAATAGTGTGTGTCACTCGGGGCCAAATTTTTTGTTCTCGGGCGGCGTATATTGAATTCCTCGCTACTTTCAGGATTCTACTTTAGAACCCCTCGCTACGCTCGGGATTCTACTATAGAATCCTTCACTTCGCTCTGAATTCAAAATAGCGCCCTCGGGGAACAAAAATTTTCTTTGGCCCCATGTAACACAAATAACTATTTGTGACTAGCTGATGCCCGGGACTTCGTCCGCGTGGTTTAAGTTTTTTTGATTCTCTCGGAAACTCCTTAATTTTCCGGGATAAAAAGTAGCCTAAGTACTCCGTAAGTAAGTTGCTCCGTTGCGGCGTGATTGAAGGACAAACCAACAAACCAATAAACCAACAAACAAACACACTTTCGCTTTTATAATATTAGTATGATTAGTATGATTTTCTAGAAACAAAAAAAAATGAAAGAAATAAGAACAACTTATTCACCAGTGGTTCTTAAAATATGGTTCTTAGATATCGTCATCGTAATCGTCTTGTCTTGACATTGAGCAGCCTTGTTATTAACAATTTACAGTGAGGTTCCTGAAATCTATATTCCAGCTGTGTTGCTCTTTATAAATAGTTTCCCTAGCACGAGGTCGTTTAGAAGCCAAAGTTTTTTTTATGCCACTACAAGTTGGCTAACTTGACTGCAATCTCATCTGATGGTAAGTGATGATGCAGTCTAACATGGTAGCGGTCTAAAAGATATGGCTGTTATATTACACGCATACCCCTAATCGGTTTCTACACGGCATCGTACCAGAATGCTAAATCGCTTGTTGGTACGTCTTTGCATGTAGGGTGGTAACAAGCCACGGCCGAAGCCTCCCACCAGGCCAGACCAGAGAAAATTCAGAAATTATAAATTCCTGAATTGACCCTGCCGGGGATCGAATCCGGGAATTCCCACTTTTAAGACCACAGCGCTCACAACTGCGCCAGGGAGGTCGTCAAAAAAAAGTTTTTGTGAAGTGACCGTTTTAATCTAAGGAGTTATAGATTGTTAGAAGAAATTTAAATGGCGAGATGTATGATGCGGTTCCTCCGCGTATTACCTCCCAGTCCCACGTATTCTTTCATATCCTCATAGGAAGCTAAATTAATTGCGAATTAATTTGTTTTCATTGAAACTATTTTCTAAAAGAAACATCATCATGCCACTGAAAATCGATACTCTATTTTTCTTTATTTTTTACGATTATTTAGTCTCCTCCACTTCCGCGAATTAATGTGAACGTGCATTTGTTCAAGCATAATTTTTAAGACTTTGATAAATAATGATATTGAATGGTTTCACCGACAGCAATTAAGAAAGCGAACTCATAAAATGGCACTTTTACATCTTTACCACCAACATTTAAAGAAATGTGTTTAATTAACAAGTTGAAAGAACACTTCAACATTCACCGTGAATAGGAGTACCCAAAGCACCTTGTTAGGGCCGCTCTAGATCACTTAAATGCCCTTTGTATAAGTATTTTAATGCTTATTTGATTTTTGGAGTTAAAACTTCTCAAGCCGCGTTGAGCACTTTTTGGTATGGGGTAAACTTGTAAATTCGCGTCACCGACACCGAGATGCTCGCTCCGACAATATGCTCGCGAACACCGACATGCTCGCGTTGTTACGAAGACAAAAGGTTTCCGACAGAACACCTGAGTTTATCCGGATATTATGTATAGTTATAAGACAAAAGGTCTAAAATGTAATTAACATACTACATTCGTAATTAAACTTTAACAGCTTAGTTTTAAGGTTTATATTTTAATTATTTAAATGGTTTTTTTTTTCAAATTTAAATACTAAAATTCTAAGTTATAAGTTTTCACTTCTATCGGCAGTCCCTATGACTGCCAATTTTTTTTAAAATTTAATCTACTCTCAACTCACGGCTGACATACCGACTAAAATCACGTTTTATAGCTATAGGTAAACTATAGATAGTATGTACTTATCATACTATACATAGATACTACTTAGTGTTGATCTAAAAGTAATAATAACTGAGTATTGGGTCGGGGATCGGATTTTTCTCCTCAACTCAAGAAACAGCTAGATAGACAGGGCTAAGAATTTTGAGAATTTATAATTTCTGAATTTTCTCTGGTCTGGTCTGGTGGGAGGCTTTGGTCATGGGTAGTTACCACCCTACTAGTACCGACGTACCGTCAATCAATTTAGCGTTCCGGTACGATGCTGTGTAGAAACCGATAAGGGGTAATACCACAGAATAGGTAAATACTTTAAATATTCATTCAAATAAACTTGTACAAGTGCTTTTGAATCGTCAATGACTGGAGGTATTTGAACTGCTGTACCTCTAACAGGTTAGCCCGCTACCATCTTAGACTGTACCATCTCTTAGCATCAGGTGAGATCGCAGTCAAGGGCTAACTTGTAACACAAACACAACAACAACAATACAATACAACTAGTGTAATGATACGTCTTGATATAATAACATAGTTCGGCACATTCAACATCATAAAATATGAGTTTTCTTTGACGAAGACTGCTTTCAATAAAAAGCACTTACCTAAGTATTGAAAAATTGTATCGGAGGCGGAATATTCCCAGATCATTAATAAAACAGCTATTTAGACCTTATACTTGAAGTCAGCAAAATATTGCATGATTCAAAGAATTCCTTCTTTGAATCCGTCTTATTTAAAAAAGAACGCTCTCGCCTCTTATCTGAGGTTTATCTCATTAAAATTGCATTCTGTTTCTGTTCTTTAAGAGCATAAAGTCGGCAGTCAATAAATCTCCTTCATTAATTATTCATTTGCAAGACCACTATCCGGACTTTTTGAAAAAGCGTTCTAAATTTAAAATTATTTATTTAATTTGAATAATTCCTATTAATATAGCTAGTTTCATGTAACGTTACGACTTGTTTTTGTTGACCTAACTATTACTGGTTTTACATTTTTTATTGGGGGATAGATGCCTTTTTAAAAGAATAGATGCCCCGCCATGAAAATGCTAAAGAGGATAGGTGCCCTATGGAATAAAATAATCCATATAAATATTATAAATGCGAAAGTTTGGATGGATGGATGTATGTATGTATGGATGTATGTTTGTTACTCAATCACGCTCCAACGGATGAACGGATCTGGATGAAATTTGGCACAGAGATAGATTATAGTCTGGAATAGCACATAGGCTACTTTTTATCCCGGAAAATTAAGAAGTTCCCGCGGGAATCAAAAAAACCTCAACCACGCGGACGAAGTCGCGGGCATCAGCTAGTTAAAATATATAATACTAGCTGTTGACCGTGACTACGTCCGCGTGATTAAAAATACGCTGATATAAGTAAAAGGTATGGGGGGATGAATACCCCTAAGGGCTCCTAAGGGCATCTATCCCGCGAAAATTCGGGGCGTCTATCCTTTTATGATAGATGCCCTTTCATTTTTTAACTACATTACATTCAAAACAGAGTTTAACACCTAGATGTGTAGGTACTTAATGAACCAATTATATTTATTAGTACTTATAAAGTTATGCAAAAGTTAATACAAACGTTTCTTTTCAAGCGTTAGTCACGTTCACTGCGGAGATGATCGCATCTGTACCGCACGACGACCTGCGGGGACAAAGGCGTGTACTGTGTGGTGCTTGTGCTCCTTATTTAAACAATTAACTCCGTGGTTGCAATTTTTTGAAATTAGGTTTTATGTAAGCGAGGCAAAAATCCCACTGAGGCATCTATCCGGATTTTACCCCACTCGATACAGAGGTATGTACCAAAAAAAATATGATTGCAGCCAGCCTGGCTGAGCCAGGTATACCCACAGTGATTATATTATACTCTTTTCTAGACAAAATCTCATTGATGTAGAATTTTAGTATGCTAAATCTAGAACTAAACACTAATAATAATATGTACATTGTTCAATACACACTGTTTCGAAGGCAAACAAAAAATGTTGTGTATCGAAAGTTCCATTCATATTGAAATCATATTTTCGATCTTATTAGGTTATTTTCCTACCGAGTAAACATGTTTCTAATAAAATTATGTTTACTGACTCTGTATAGCTAAAAATATAAACATGAACAAATCACACAAAAAGTGTTGGAGGAAGGGAGGGAGGGAGGGCGTTTTATTAATAATATATCAAAATAATTATTGTTCAAGGCTAATATAATTATTAACTTGAATAATATCGTGATGCAGATACATTATAATGGTGAATAAGTATATAAATATCAAGAATCTATACTAATACGAATATTATAAATGCGAAAGTTTGCATGGATGTATGGATGGATATTTGTTACTCAGTCACACAAGAACGGCTGAACGGATCTGGATGAAATTTGGCACAGAGATTTTGGATATAGTGTGGAATAATATATAGGCTACTTTATATCCCGGAAAATTAAAGAACTCCCGCAGGAACCAAACAACCTCAATCCACGCAGACGAAGTCGCGGGCATCACCGGTTTAATCAATTTAACGACATTTGCATTAAAGTCCTATGTTTCTAAAGGTAGAGAAATGAAAATCAGCGTTTAGATTATTTATTAGTTTTTTATAATAAAATCTATATAATATAAGCTATTTTGGAAAATCACCATTGGAAAGTGGTAAAATGAAAATTTGTATGTTGTTATGGGAAAACTTTTGAAATGGGGTTGAAATGTTGGATGAAAGTCTTATGTAGTTCGGCCATATTAACACAATAACATTATTATCTATACTAATATCCATACTAATATTATAAATGCAAAAGTGTATATGTCTGTCTGCGACGCTTTCTGCACGGCCCATCTGTTCAACCGATTTTGAAGAAATTTGGTATGGGGATAGTTTGTACGAAAGAGTTCCCGCGGGAATTAAAAATCTTAGCCCACGCGGACATAGTCGCGGGCATCATCTAGTCTACTATTATACGTACGTAATTTAACTTTATTTTCACTCACGATAGAATAGTCTATATGGTACTCTCGCTGTCAATTACATTCGAAGAAAACATCACAACCAACATACCCGTCCAAGTCATAAACCCACTCATATCTGTTGCATAGAAAATTACGGCATTTTTATGCGTTTTCATCCCAGAGTCAGGTCTGGCACCTCGTAAACCGTGCTCGCGCACAAATTCAATTTGATAATATAGCGGTCTTTTTATTGCGTCACTCACTCTGCATACAAGTAGGTAGTCAAAAGTTATGTACTAGACTTTTTAGTAGCACCAACGACACACACAGCTAACCAATAATATAAACAGTAGGTATGTTTGAGCTGGCTGCCAAAGAGCTTATAATTTTAATATCGTGCCCAATCGACGGCCAATGAGTACCTCATAATAATGGATGACTTTAGATGGTTAGATAGAGGTAGCTTACGCCTAAATCAAGTTAGAATAATGATCATTATGATTATAAGTAGTATCCCCGTCGTCTCTATCGACAGAGGTTTACTGCAGTTGGACGAAGAATTCCTTGATGGATCTCTTCAAATTATATTATTGTGGTCTTGTGCCATTAATGTCGCTTATACTGGCTCCCAGCTCACTTAATTCTGCCCACCTAGGGGGCCTTCCAACGCTGCAAAGTGCAAGGCTGCCACTTACCTAAGCACCTTACAACCCTGTGGGTTCTTTGAGCAATGTGCCTTGCCCATTTACACTTTAGCTAAGTGGCACATAGAGCATCAAGATCGGAAAACTGCCTAAAATAATTAATATTAATTCTATAAATTAAAATAGGGATGTTGCCCATGGCAAAAATCCTTACTTAATATTATAAATGGGAAAGTGAGTTTGTTTGTATGTTTGTTCCGCTTTCACGCCGTAACTACTGAACCGATCTGGATGAAATTTGGCACAGAGATAGATTATAGTCTGGAATAGCACATAGGCTACTTTTTATCCCGGAAAATTAAAGAGTTCCCGCGGGAACCGAAAAACCTCAATCCACGCGGACGAAGTTGCGGGCATCAGCTAGTACATTATAATTTAGCGATTATTAAATAGAGGACCTGCCAAAAGACGCAATATCCACGTATTCATATTTTAAAGTATCAATCAATCAAAGTAAAGTATAAAAGTCATTCAATTAAAGTATAAAAGTTCGTTCACTTTTGATGACGTTACAAGTAAGTATTCCATACAAAATCCCATACTAAAAAAATAAGAAAACATGCTAAAGTCGCTGATTTGACTAGTTATCAAATACCCAATTAGTTTCTTGGTGATGAAGCCTAGTTTTATTGACCGAGCGAAGCGAAGGTCTCTGAGTCTACTTGGGTGAATTGGCACTTGTCCGTCCGTCCGTCCGTCTGTCAGAGCCTTATAACTTCTGAATTACTGAACGTAATTACTTCAAATTTAAATATACTATGTAAACCGATGGCCTCCCGCCGAATATGGCTTAAAAAGTTATAAAAATCTTTATTTCAGGGGGGCTCTCATAGAAGCGAATGCGAAGTAAAATATTTTTTATAGCATTACATAGGGTTGCGGTATATCATTTTAAAGATAATGAGGAACGGAGTCCAAAAATATTTTTTTTTTAATTTTTCCCCTAAAATTGACGAAATGGGGGGCTTTCAAAGTGGTGATTTTCTGACGTCCAAAGATGACCTCAGAACTCCCAATTTTCTGAAAGGCTGAGCCTGAAACTTGATTAATTATTTGAATTATATCCTGTACTTGAACAACAAATACTAAAATTAGATAAATATTATAAGGAAACGAAATTATTTAATTTTTAATGAGCATACGTATTTTTAACAAACTTCACAATGTTGCCAATAGATGGCGCTCTGTACAAATTTATTCGTTTGTGCTTAAAAAGAAAAGGCTGAGCCTGAAACTTGATCACTTATTTGAATTAAATCCTGTACTTGAACAACAAATACTAAAATTAGATAAATATTCTAAGGAAACGAAATTATTTAATTTTAGCTTCACTATTTTTAACAGAACTTCACATAGATGGCGCTCTGTAAGTTTATGGATACCGCGAGGTCTCAGTTCGCGGCGAACCACTAGTTATTAAGATTTGTATCGCGGGCGAAGTCGCGGGCATTAGCTTTTTATTATAAGAATAATAAAAAGCTGATGCCCGCGACTTCACCCGCGTGGACTTAGGTTCTTTCAAAATTCAGTGCGAACTCTTTGAAAAAGTAGAGCCGAACCCACTTTTGAGGTCCACAATACCCATGCAAAGAATCACGTTGATCCGTTATAGCTGTGTTGAGACGTGATTGAAGGACAAACCAACAAAGACACATACTTTCGCATTTATGATATTAGTATGATACGTAAATTAGTATGTAGATTGTAGATAAAGACTGAAACCATTGTGTAATTTTAAGGGTACAAATACAAAATATTTGAATTTTAAAACGCTGCCCCAAATTGCGAGACACCTCTTAAAAAAAGCTTTAAAAGCAGGACGCATAAAGCAAAGAGCTGTGGGCAGTGCAGCAGACGGCCCTTGTATGGTGGTCAGAAGCCCTTAAAAATTCCCTTCGTTGGCTTGCTCATTATATTTCCCGAATAAGTCGCTCTTCACATATTTGGATAGGGGGTTACTATGGTAGAAACGTTGTAGGTATGCTCTACAATAAATACAATATTCTATACTCTAAGGTCAACCTGCACAAACTGCCTTAACTAATTTAGTTTTTTTGGATGCTGCCACTTTTTATTTAAGTTCATTCCGGGGTTGACATGAAAAGGATAGGCATAGAAAACATGTTTAACGGCCTGGCGCAAGTATACCTAAATATTAATACTCTTCTAAACTATAAGTATGTCTGACTTTTCAATTTCAGTAGATACGATTTATATTCTCGTATTTTAAAATTAAAAACTCGGGGATACATTAGTGCTAATTATGTTACAATACAACCAAAAACTAAATGCGAATGTGAGTTTATTTCTTGTTTCGCTTTCAAGGCACATCTTTACAACCGATTTTGATGGGTACGTTGTACCCCTTTTGTCACTTTTTATCCCCGAAAAATGTTCCGACGGGTATTAAAAAAACTTAAACCACGTAGACGCATCTCGTACCTTGTAAGGGTGTAGTATATCGTATATAGAGTGAGTTTAACTGTAGAGAAATGAAACAAAAAACTACAACTAAGACTTAAAAAGTCGCCCTGAATTTGAAGGCACCGTTGCCGTTTTGAATATAAAGAGCCGTGCGCAGTGCAGCAGACGGCCCTTGTCTTGTGTAATGGTCAGTAGCTTTTAAAGGCTCTTCCTCAGCTTGCTCATTAAATTTCCATCATAAAACGCTATTCATGCCCCCTTGTCTAACTAAACAGCGAGCACATCATGATGGAATGTAATAGTCAATTACTCAGTTCTGCTATTGCAATAAGCTATCACGAGTATAAAATAGAAAGAAATAAATTTATTTGCTGAATATACGAGTATGTACAGATGTTTACAATATTAAGGCGTCCTTCACATTCTACTACTTAGCATGCAAATATTTAATGTAATTACTCATTAGGAATAATATTATATTTAAAAATTATTTCATGAAATCTGAACATAAAAAAAAAATGTCCAGATTAAAATAAAATTCAAATATAAAATCACATTAAGTAAATTTAATAAGTATTTATATACTTTCATCATACTAATATTATAAATGCGAAAGTGTGTTTTTATGTTGGTTTGTTGGTTTGTCCTTCAATCACGCCGCAACGGAGCAACGGATCGACGTGATTTTTGATATGGGTATAGTTGAGGACTGGAGAGTGACATAGGCTACTTTTTATCCCGGAATATTAAGAAATTCCCGCGGGAATCAAAAAAACTTAAACCACGCGGACGAAGTCCCGGGAATCAGCTAGTATTTTATATTTTATTGCTGATTTTTACCGGTTTTAATTAAAATTAATGTAGTTAGCATGCTCTGCGGCAGGCGAAATAATTATATAGAATTTTTTAATATTTAGATTTCAATGCCGTTACGCCGTTGAATTACAATTCAAAGAATCGCTAATTAAATATTTAGAATAATGTATACATAATCTAAATATATAATAAACTAGCGATCCGCCCCGGCTTCGCACGGGTAGCACTAATAATCCTAATCTATATAATATAAACTATCCTATCTCTCAAG
Source organism: Erebia ligea (assembly GCA_917051295.2). NCBI lineage: Eukaryota > Metazoa > Arthropoda > Insecta > Lepidoptera > Nymphalidae > Erebia > Erebia ligea. The sequence goes on along the minus strand of OU785237.1, from coordinate 9,779,002 downwards.
TTAGATCGAACTGCACATGGTGTGCGAATTTTATTATAATCGGTTAAGTGGTTTAGAAGTCCATTGAGGACAAACATTGTGACACGAGATTTATATATATATATAGATGTAAGTACGAAATGTCATTTTAATATAAAAAGTGAATCAAAGTTAGAATTACATATGCACAGACCAATTATTTTACATACATAATATTACGTTGAAGATTGATTTATTCTTAAAAATAGATCACCACAGAATTCACAAAAGGCAACCTTTTAGAATCCTGTGTAAAGCACCAATTCATCAATACATAACATAATACCTGCAGATGCATGCCTATCTGAAAAAGTACCTACTCAGACAAACAGACTATAATTAGCACAGACATTGTACAGTCACAGAAACTATTACTGGTAAATACTAGATTTTGAAGCGTTGGTTGTTTCTAAAATCAGATCCCAGAACCGATTTAACTTATGCATACTTGCAAAAGTAGATATGAAAATTCCTCGCGAGCTATTGGAAATATTTTCCACTTTTAAATTTTAAAAGAGACGTGAAGGAAAATAAGCATTTTGTTTTACACGAGAATGCGCCGATTTTTCCACATGACGGTTTAGAGCAAATTAAAAAATATTTAACGACTTTCTCTTAAATGCTGAAATTGTGTATTTCTTGGAGAAGGGACAGGAAAATGAAACGAAAATAACATTTAAACTTCAGATATGCCTTAAGCAATTGCCAACTGCCTCGTTGGTCTAGTGGTTAGCATGTTCGACTGCGGCCGACGAGGTCCCGGGTTTGATTCCCGGGTCGGCCATTCCAAGTATTGGGTTTTTCTGACAAGAAATTCTCAGTACTAGCTACTATTACCTATTCTTTGGTACTAGCCCGGAGTTAGGAAGTTGGCGGTGTTTCACCCCCGTGCCTCGGAGAGCACGTAAAGCCGTCGGTCCTGCGCCTGATCTCTCCCCGGTCGTGTCAGATTTTCCGTCCCATCGAGATAAGAGAGTAAAGGAACAGAGAGTGCACCTGTGCATGCGTACACACTTGTGCACTATAATATCTCCCGCGCAGATGGCCAATCTCTCTGGAGATAAGCCGCCGTGGCCGAAATTCGGTCGGGAGGACATTATTATAAGCTATTGCCAGTTACTTACAATTTTTACTCATCGTATATATGCCTACTGCTGAACCCATTTCCATAAGCGCCCAACTACCACAGTCCTACGTCTTGCTCATCTCGGCAGATTTTGAGGTTGTTCTTCACTGTAGCGGGCTATATTTTCCCACGCTGCACTTGTAGCAACTTACAATAGTTTAATCCATAGAAAGTGTATCAAAAAGTCTGTCTGCTATGTTTTCACCACCTGTCAACCCGATTTTGACGTAATACAGAGATTGTATCCCGGGGAAGGACCACTTTATATGTCTGTGGGAAGGACATATTATATAGGCTACTTTTTATCCCGGAAAATTAATTGACGCGGGAATCAATATTGGTATTAACATAAAATTGAATAAGCTCTATGAAATATATTATTTCATGTTAAGTTCATATGACTGAAAAAATAATTTAGGTTAAGTACTTACTTATTTACCGACATGTAGGTACTTGAGCCAAGAGCTTTCGAAAACATCTTTTGGGACGAATTTATCAATTAAATGAGACAGGAAAATTCCTTTGATTCCTAATGCTCGATTTAAGAACAACTTTCTTTTTATGACCATACTTACTTCCTAAAAATAATACATATTTTTATTTGATTACGTATTTTTATAGGATATGCATTACAATATTTTTGTAATTTAAATATTGTTTTATTTATTTTCATCTAAATGTAAGCTGTTGACATGAGGTGCATAAGCGATTTGTCAATAAACCTAGTAAAATATATAAAGCACACGATTAGTTAGAATAGTATAAAACTTTTTCATATTATGAAAATTGTTGAGTTAATAAAGATAAGTATTCCAAACATTATTGTGCTATTATTGTGCACCAATTCTCCCAATCTTTACAAAACATATTTTTTAGATATTATTAATCACTCCCTAGAGTTTCTGTGATCTTTATAATATACCTACGAGATCCCATATTTTATGATAATAATTTATCTCATTGTGCCGTCTGTAAACAATAACAATAAATAGTATCAGAAAGCAGAGTCAACACACGGGTGCACTAACACAATTCAACGGGAATTGAATGTAAACCACTGACGAACGTTGTACGGCTAATAGTGTTTGCACTAGAGGCACAAATCGTGACACAGAATTCCTATCCTATCCTCGTGACCTACTCCGATGACCTGATTTAAACTTGGACCTAGAATATAGACCAATAATATTTAATAACAATTTATGAATGAATGAATGAATATACTTTTATTGTACACCACAAAGAAAATTATACAACAGTAAACTTAGCTATTAACAAAGTAAGTAAACAAGTTTAGCTACATAGCGATCTCTTCCAGGCAACCAATGGTGTGAAAGGACATAGCTACAAATACAGCCGGTAGATGGTGCAGATATAACAAAATAAATAAAAATTATTATATACAGCTACAAATTATAGTACATATATATAAAATAAATATAACATCAAAGCCATAAATATTCTTGACATAATTTAAACTTCACTGTTGTATTAAAATAAGTCACCTTTAACGCGCATAAGGCATTTTTCTGCAGCATCAAGGTTGAGTAGTGAATAGGAACAAAATTCGTGTATGGAGTTTCATAAAAATGGATTCAGTATAGAAACTATTATTAAGAAATTATCATCAGATTTAAAACAAATATTGGAAATACAATCCACTTAAACTGTTTAATTTAATGTATGCCCCTGCATACCCTTATTCAAAATATATTCCTTATCTACAATTTTCGACTATTACTAAACAAAAATTTTACCAATTTACTTATTTCATACAAACATAATTAATAAATAAAATACTAAATATGAATTATATTATTATTAATAATATTAATTAGCTCTAATTCCCCTCTCTCCTATGAGGGTGGAGGCCTGTGCCCAGCAGTGGGACGTTAATGCGTTGTAGTGGTGGTGGATACAAACATAAATGGTTGAACTCACTTATTTTGTCGGAGTATGCCCAGCTGCGAAACTTTCTGAAATTCTTATCATGAGCCTGTTAAAAAATGCATGACAGAATACGTGAGTTCTAATACTAAATTTATGTTTGAAATGAATATCACCCACGACAGCTTAAACGATTTTATATTAGGTGCAAAAAATTACTTAATAATCACTGTACTCGTACCTACTTACTTTTACCACAGAATAAGTAATAGTATCTACAGCTTTACTCACTAAAGAATCACACCGTATCAATAACTCACAACAAACCAAGACCAACCAACTGCGTGGAACCAAAGTAGTGTCTGCGCTTTACAAAATTCTTTGAGCTTAAGAAAGTAGGTTGCCTTTTTATATAGCAACATACTTATAATAATATGTAATGTGTCCTAAATCTCTAGAGAGATTCTAGGTTAAGAGAGATTTTAAAGGATTTTTGTAGCCTAGCACATGCTCTTTTTTAATTAACCTAGGGACTACAAATTTTAGTTCTCAGCCTTGACATGTTAAATTTAAAAAAAAAATTATAGCTAGTGTCACTCAGGACGATGTAAGGATTTTAACGAGGCATTGTTCAGGCGTTTAGAAGTTATGATAAAATAAAGAAACTTACATAAGAATCCTAAAAACATTACACTCGTTTTTTGGGCTGTCGTGTAAAAATGTTGAAAGAATAGTAATGGCGTAATGAAAATAACTCACTTAAATAAAACCGTACGCTTTAATATGACAAAAATCTCTGTAGCAAGTAGGTACCTGTGATCTAGGTATAATAATAATGTCCTCCCGACCGAATTTCAACCACAGCGGCCTATCTCCAAAGAGATTAGCCTTCTGCGCGGGAGATATTATAGTGCACAAGTGTGTGCGCATGCACTGGTGCGCTATCTGTTCCTTTACTCTCATATCCCGATGAGACGGCAAATCCGACACGTCCGGAGAGAGATAACGCGCAGAATCGAAGGCTTTACGTGCTCTCCTAGGCACGGGGGTGAAACACCGCCAACTTCCTAACTCCGGGCTGAGAATTTATTTTCAGAAAAAACCCAATATCTACTTGTTATGGCCCGACCCGGGATTCGAACCCGGGACCTCGTCGGCCGCAGTTGAACATGCCAACCACTAGACCAACGAGGCAGTTTCTGGTATAAGGAAGACTTTACTGCCCTAGAAAAGTATGAAACTAGACTTTGACTTCGTCTGTCTTCAGTCTTGATTTAGGTTTTTTTTAAATCCAAGGGAACTCTTTTATTTTGCTACGTTCATCTCCGGGTTGCAAGGTACTTCCTTAGCAACTGAAAAGGTAGCAGACAGACAGATACACTTTCTAATTTATTATTAAACTAGCTGATGTCCGCGACTTCGTTGCGTGGTTTAAGTTTTTTGATTCCCGCGGGAACTCCTTCATTTTCTGGCATAAGAAGTAGCCTACCCCGGGATACAAACTATCCCTATACCAAAGTTCATGAGAATCGGTTGAATATTAGCATGGAAGTATGGATTACTGGATGGAAATATGGATGGTATGGTATTGGAAGTATTAGTACGGCAGTATGGGTAGAGTAAAAAGCAACATATCTGTAAAAATTCAATACATTCACCAGCTAAGCTTTTTTTTTTTTATCTACTACAAGTTAGCCCTTGACTGCGATCTCACCTGATGGTAAGTGATGACGCAGTCTAACCTGTTAGGGGCATGGCAGTTATATTAAACTCACACCCCTATTCGGTTTCTACACGGCATCGTACCGGAACCTACTATTACCTATTCTGTGCCGGAACGCTAAATCTCTTGGCGGCACGTCTTTGCCGGTAGGGTGGTTAACTAACCACAGCCGAAGCCTCCCACCTCTAAGCTGCAAGATGCATCAGGTACATCTGCACTTACGCAGAGCGATGCAATAAACTGATCGCTGTATTAGATTGAATTTGCAAGCGAAGACGATTTACGAGCTGCCAGACCTAACTCGGGAATGGAAACGCATAAAAATGCCATAATTTCCTATGCAACAGATATGAAACGATTTATAGGTTGACCTAAGTATGTCGGCTATGTTTGCTTTCGTTATATCTAAGAACATAAATTACCTACCTAAATCTACATATCTTTCTTTTCATCCCATGTATTCGAAAAGGACGACTTGGTTCGCCTTTATGTGCGCCCAAAGGTGGTGTTTTCCATAAGAAACTTTTAGCAGGCAGTAATGAGTTTTTAATTATCTTTATACTCGTAAGTGCGCCGCAATCATCTTTGCCGCGCACTTATTGAATTTGGAACATCTCAGTGTTCAGCGCCAACGCAAATTGACGACCTCCGTGGCGCAGTGTTGAGCGCTGCTGTCTTAACGTGCGGAGGTCCCGGGTTCGATCCCCGGCAGGGTCAATTTAGGAATTTATAATTTCTGAATTTTAACTAACGAAAGGGCTAACTAGTAAAGGTAGTGGATATATATATAAATATATATATATATATATATATATATATATATATATATAAATATAAATATATAAATATTATTCTAAAGGCGTAAGTTTGTATGGATGTTTGTTACTCAATTACGCCCGAACGGCTGAACGGATCTGGATAAAATTTGGCACAGAGATAGATTATAGTCTGGAAATAGCACATATGTTTATCATCCCGGGAAATTAAAGAGTTCCCGCGGGAACCAAATTTTCTCATACAGGGTGATGAAAAGTAGAGTGTAACACTCGGGGGCAAAATATTTTTGGCTCGGGCGACGTACTTTGAATCCCTCGCTACGTTCAGGATTCTACTCTAGAATCCCTCACTTCACTCTGGATTCAAAAAAGAGCCCTCGCCGTAAAAATATTATTTTGCTCCCTTATAATACAATCTACTATTGTATGTTGCTTCGTCTCGCTAAGGGATATTTATTACCTCTAGGGCTTTTCTTAGGATAATAATATTAACTTGGCGTATACTACTTGACTTGGAGTGTAATTTTGAAACGTAGTTGTAACTAGTACATCTCAGTGATATCCAGGATCATAAAATCCTACTGAAGGACAATTTTCGACGAAAAACGATAGACCCAATATACTATCTAAGTAACTTACTAGGGTCAATTTGCACAAAGCTGCCGTCGAATCAGGAAATCCCTATTATCATGATAATATGGTTATTTAAAAGGGCCGCGACCCTCAGAAATAAGGAAAATTTGGGGTTAAAAAATAAAAGCGCCTCGTACTTTTATGAAGTGTGATGTAATACAACTACAGCTGTATTAGATTGAATTTCACAGCGAGCTTGGTTTATGAAATGATAGACCTAACTTTTGAGATGTGATCATAACTAAATAAATTGGTTTATGTTGACTGACATTTTGGCGTATATTCCGGAAACGATGCTGGTAATTCAACTTCTTGATTAATGTTCGTATTTTCTTTCCTTACTACACGCGACTTCGAATTTCGTTTAAATCCGAAATCAGATTTTTCTTTATAAGGTATTCTAACAGCTAATATCCATACAGATAAAAAATTATATTTGTTTATTAATTCGTCCGTAAAAGTTACGTTCACGGGCACTCACGCATTATTCATCTGATTGAGTTGACAGTGTACAGTTTTTCAAAGAGAATTTTCAGATGCTGTCGAGACCTTCATTCTTTAGTCGGTAATTTTTTTGACAGAGTACAATTATCGTAATAACATAGTTAATATCGCACACGAGTTCCAATGTAAGGCACGTTAGGTATAATAGAATAAATGAAATGTTTTTAAAACAAAAAACAGCCGTACGTTGTGAGAATACTCTAGCAGCATTCTACTTTACTCTACTAGTATTATGTTGGGAATTCTTGCAAGCGCAACGGCATCTGCAAGGCTGAAAGTCACACTGAAAGCAAGCCAACGAGTGTACAATATGGTAACTATAATATACAGGGAATTTCATGAAATGTGTCATCTAGCGTGGTGAGATGTCGCTAGACTGCGAGAGCATGGTTTCGGTCATGTATACTAGCCTACTTTGAATGTCATACATTTCCATGTCTTACGACTTTGAGAAATATTTGATAAGTTCAGACAAAATAATATCCACAAAACCGCCTCGACTATATTTCGCAACTAACATACGAGTGGGTTGGCATTACGCGAATGTTATGGGCCAATTTCAAATTCCTCGCGTCAAAGGATGACATCGACCCGTACCGTCTTAACTAGGTTAAAGAAAAATGTAAACTTTTGCAATATACCGCAACAAGATTCTGAGGGAAGAGTTTTAAGTTAGAGGTACTTTTATAACGTTTAAGTTTACTGCCAACATTTTAACTGATTTCACAAAAAGGAAGCGTGAAATTGCCTGTATGGGAAGTTGTAGCGAGTTCATAGAGGATTGGAAAATATATCGGGACGAATATGGGCTCTAATATTATTTCTCACAGAATTTCTGTATTGACAATATAATAATTATTATCACTTATTGTCTTACTATAAGCGAGAAGTCCAAATTTGTAGGAGAGGAGAATTTTATAGGTACTTAACTTACTTACTTAAGGTAAGACATTGGCTTTCTTTCAAAACACGACCAAATTAGATACATATTTATAGCAACTAAGTAATTTGTAGGCATTGTATTAGTTTCTGTGCATTAATTTTCTTAGTGCCATTTTTTCTTCATAAGTACCAATAATCACGGCGTTATTATGTAGTGCTGACCAGTATACTGCAGTTACAAGAGCGAGCTACTATTTATGTGATCGGGCTTTTCATACCGGATATGGGCGACAAATTTCATTCCCTTTTTTCACTATTCTGTATTTATCTAAGCTATTATTTGCATTCGTTCCGTTGGAAAAGTGTGTTTTTTTTCTATGTAAATTTATTTGCGTTTCCAATTTTTTAATAAAATCACCCAAATTGACTATTTTACAGCTGTTGCTTGTTTATACCATGATAAGTTGATCTCAGTGTAGTCACAAATAATTTTCCTACAATTTTTTTGTGTCAAACCGTAATAATTATTCTTCGAACATAATATTTTCATAGCGATAACTTACAACTGTGGGAAATAAGATCGTAAAAAATCCTTTGAACTTTATAACATTTTTCAAGAGAAAAAAGTTTTGATCTTTTTCACGGAGACATTTCGCAATATGGTGCTCATTCGCAAACTTCAGAGGTGACCCGGTCAAAGGAGGTGGAAGTATAAAGGAGTTTTCTTTGGCCCTCATCACTCTCAAAATATCGCATGAGTTACGTTACGAGGAAGATGAAATTGTTTTAAAGGAACTTACAAAAATGCGATACTCCAAGCAAAAACATAAATATGAAAAAAAAGTTAGGCTTTTGTATTGTTCACAGAAACGGCTACAGTCTTCGACCGAGACAACGCATTCGGTCAAGTACTAAATGAATGTGCACCCTACACTCGGCACTCGACCGCGTTTCTCGTTCCAATAACTCGTATAGTGTAAACTAGGCCTTAATTTTCTTATTAGCAGTAAAAAAACTTTTTACTTTAGTTTCTGGACGCTGTTTTACGATAAAAATATAGTATATATTTCTTTAAAGAACACTGCATTTGCCTACACTCCTGAATTTTTAGACCGAAATACCTAGGAAGTAGGTCAGGCGTGCTAGCGGAGAATTAAGCGACCATCTGATACCTTTTATTTTAAGAACAGAGCTAAAACTTGACAACAGAATTAAGCAAAATTGCAGTAATAGTTTCAGTTCGTTAGAATTTAACGTTTAATGCTTTGATACTTTTAATTACTGAAAATATAGGCTGATGATAGTATTATTAACTTGCTGTTGTTCTCAAGTTGTCTGAGGTTATTTGCAGCGTATATTTAGATTTAAATTATGTCCCTCTGTCCCTCCCTTTGTTTTCCCGAGACACCCGTTTTACCCAGAATAGTCATTTTCTCCGTGAAGAAAATTCATAACGTCCACAGGAGACCGCGATGGATGCTTTGGATTTGTTGGTTGGAGTCCTTCTGACACGAAGTTCCAGTTCACCACTGACGAGTACGACAGAACACATTATGGACAGACCAATCCTTTTACCTCCTTAAGCGAGTGTCCGAAACAAACCAATCATAGGACACTTTATTAATGTCTACGTGCTACAAGTTATGCCCCCTACTCCAATGAAAACCTCAATCATTTAGTAACGTTTTATTATTGGTACTTACTTTTATGGATTTTCAATATCAAATCTTATTAGATTTGTTAATATGTAACAATTTATTCAACATTACCTAATAGATTATGAAACCTCAAGGTTACTCCTACCATTAGCGAAAAGGTTTTCTACGGATTTCACTTTAGAGTCATAAAAGTAGCCAATTTATAAGTGTAGGAAAAACGTTATTCTACTCATATACGTTTATGAACTCTCAAAACTAAGTAGGTTTACCACGGAGGCTATAGAACTATATTCCAGATCTTGACTCCCAGATTTGCCTCATACTTAGAGATATTAGTGAATACTACTTGAAACTCTGCATTGCAGCTCTTATAGAGGGGCGTGTAACTGTAATTAGTAAAGCGTTTTAGTGCTTCGTACCGCTCGGAAATTCTGTACATTATCTAAGTTTTATTTCATTACGAGCGAATTGTACACCTTCAAGCTATTAAGGCATAGTCTAGGGACTATGAAAGCTAGGTTTTCACTGCGACATAAATGTCGGACGATAAGTTTTGTGCAGAAAACAATCGTCTCTTAAAGTGAATTTCTGTGCTTTAATAACATTAAGATTAATGAATTCCAAAACAAACTTTACAAAATTGACTGCGTGTATCCGTCTGTTTGCCTGTTTGCTTCGTTTCCACCGCCACATTCATTAAAATATTCTAAACAATGGTGAAAACGGTTGAAATACAAAAAGTAATTACCCATATTATAAGAGCGAAACGGTCTGTTCTGCTTTAACGGCCCATCTTTTCAACCGATTTTGAATAAATTTGGCATAGAACTAGGTTGTATTTTTATCCTGGAAAATTAGGGAGTTCCCGCGGGAGTAAAAAAACTCATCCACGCAGACCAAGTCGCGGGTATCATCTATTCTGTAAATAAATGCGGATTGCGACTTTTTAATACTATTTTGATATAGAGAAGGGTAGTACCTGTACTATATTGGGATTTTAACCTAGTTCAAGCTGAATAAATGTACCGAAACCGGTGTATGAAAGTTTAAGTAACTATTTGCAAAACAATTAGTCGAAACTCGTAACCGGTTCCAGGAACGAGTGGTATTTACTGAGTGCTTGAACTAGTTTCAATATTAATTGCAAGCGGGATTATAGAAATTAGAGCATTTAACTTATGTACATATTTCTGATGGTTTTATTTAAATAAAATATTTTCATAATTAATATCGCCTAATGATTTATGACTAGGTATTTTGTGGTTTAAAGACATGATATTATTATGTATTAAAACAGATACATACCACGATTATTATCTATCTATACCTACTTATAATATACTTATAATAAAACTGTAACAGGTCCAATTCTGTGCATTGAAGATATTTTGAAAAATTTTTTTGGAGGGCACTCACTATGCGATACTGAAGCCAAATCTGTAATTTTTTTCATTTTTGTCTGTCTGTCTGTCTGTCTGTCTGTCTGTCTGTCTGTCTGTCTGTCTGTCTATCTGTCTGTATCTTGGCCGCGCATCACGCCGAAACTACTGAATGAATTCAAACGAAACTTGGCACGATTTGAGCCCATACTACGAGGTAGGACATAGGATACTTTTTATCCCGAAATTCTACCCCCGAAGGGGTGAAATAGGGGTTGAAAGTTTGTATGAAAGTCCTTAATTTCTCAAGTTATAGCTATGAAACAGCATTTGGGCTTTCGTTAAAATATGAAGAAGTACGTGTTTCACCATTATAGGGGGATTATACCGTGGGATAGTAATATAGGCTACTTTTTATCCTGGAAAATTAACTGAAAAACTTATTCCACGCGGACGAAGTCGCGGGCATCAGCTATAAAGAATATACATACATACATACATAGGTACATAGGCTACTTTTTATCCCGGAAAATTAGTGAGTTCCCGCGGGAATCGAAAAAACTTAGTCCACGCGGACGAAGTCGCGGGCATCAGCTAGTACATAATATGTCGATATTTCGATCCAGTTGCATGGGTCGTGGTTACGAAGGAACATAAAACCGTCGTATTTATTGTGGTATGTACTATGTACCCGATTTAATACATAATATTAAAAATATCGACATCCAGACATGCATGCAGAGAACGTGACGGGAAATCAGTAGCGAATTACGCACAATCGCTCGCACAATCAATGATTCCCTTTGATTAAATACCTGATTCGAACGCTGATTACAACAAAATTACCACCGCTCTATAATTTTGTATCCCAATTGGATCTGCTATTGGTAAATAACAACGTGTCGTATATGAATGAGGTTATAATTTATAATTATTGTTTAATCATCGAAATAATACCTGCTCAGGCATAAGGCACGATTAAGCAAATAATTTAACTGTGAAGGAAAACATCGTGAGAAAATCCAAATATCTGAAAGATTACCTTAACATTCTCGCATGTCTTAGGTTTGAAATTACCAAAACCCTTTTCATTCTGAAAGAGATCCGTGTTTACTTTATTGGGTGAGCTGATGATGATTACCATTTAAATTATACCCGGGAACTTAGGGTGGAAATACTCTACGGACAGGGCATGACAAAATGTCGGCGCGAAAGGGTCACGTGGAATGGAAAACTCGTTTCGTCATGTTGCGTAGGTCTGTGCACTTCATAGAAAAGTGCGCGTGCCGACATTTAGCGCTGATGTTTTGTTATGGTCAGTAGTGTGTTTACGCCCTTAGGGGCCCTTACTAATAAAATCAAGTCATTTTCTGTCATACATTGATCTATGTATCAGCATTTTAAATGGAATGAATAAATTAGCAGACTTTCAGTAAATGCACGTTTTTATCAAATTTTATAAATTTTTATATTAAAATACCTAAACCTAAGTGTATAAACATGCTACCGTTTCAGTAGCTAATAGACTTTTAATAGCCACTACACCACCTCTATCAGAAAATGTTACCTTAATGTTTTTACGATGGCAAAATAAAGATTGGAAACCAACCAAGAGGGTTTCTCGTTATACGTAGTTTATTTATGTTATAGTTAGAGTCGATGAGCATAATCATACTAGTCATATTTTATGACAAGTATATTCATGAATTCTACGCATCCAATTTTCCTGCCACGTGTAATTTGAGTACCTACCTTCAAGGAAAGAGTGTACAGGTATCATAAAAAGCGTTAACCTAGACCTCACCTCTTCATTGCTTTCTAATAATCATGATTGTCCCCAAGCAGAAAAAGAAAAAAAAGATTATTTTGAAACAGTTTATTTTATAGTCAATATTAATACCTCGGCAAAGAAATTTCGCGTGGGAAATTCTAAAAATAAACAATTAATTGTTAGGGGCTTATTATCCGCGCCATATTCAATACTTTCAAGTATACGTATATCTAATCTTCGTATTTTCCTGTAATGTAAACAAATGTAAACGAAAAAAATGTAGTGTTGGTAAAGTAACTGTGTAAAAAATAAAAGCTAATTTATTTATTTTATTATTTTCAATACCCATGCCATTAAATATAATTAATTTGCATCCTCTGAAGACCTTACACGCCCTTAAAATATTTCTACTGTTTGCAACCCTGATGTAAATTTATGGTCACTGCCTGCTATTTAAGATTAACGGGTAAGTATTAAGTAAGTCAAATTAAATTGCAGCTCTTTAAGTTGTACAATTCAATTTCAACTCAAAAATTCATTCATACATAGGTACTTATGAAAATTACCAGTAAATTTTGGAGAAAAATAAATAAACAGGCATACACACCTTGCCATTTTGATCGTTGAATTATTCATGACGTCTCACGTGGGCCCACCTGGGTGAGGGGTGAAGAGGCCTCTCCAAATACGACCAATATCATTGCTGGGGGAGCCAAACAAAATGGGTAAGCCAATTCGATTTAGGGGTGAAATAAAAATAACGGTTCGTAAGTATTACTTGTAATAAGTCAAATCTGTTATACTGCCAAAAATTAGAGCTACATGTTATGAAATCTAATTGATTCTTCCACCATAATGTTTGTAAAAAAACCATGATAATAAACTTACATTGGTAAACTTTAACAGTCTTATTGGAAAAATCTGGAAAAAATTATGAAATCAGAAGGTAAGGTATTCCGGTGGGTGCTGTGATAGGAATTTTATTCCAATACGGCCTAGGGCTGTAAATTCAATTCAATTTACTTTAATTCCAATTTAATTTAATTGACTGATTATTAATTTATGCGTATTTCTTGTGTAACATAAACGAAGTTTATTGGTGAACTGTGAGTAATATTAATTTGTTTTGGTTCGTACCAAAAAATAAGTATTATTAGGTATTGGTCATGGAATTAGGAATTACGACTACGTCTGTATTGGTGGTAAAAATTATGATAAAAACTACTGTCAAATAGCTGTCCTTTGTTGACATGAAATTAGGAATTACCAGTGTGTTCCGTTATTGACTGCGAGCACTGTTCAGTGCTCTTTACTGTGGAGAAATTCGTTCCGTTATGACTGACAGTAAACTGCTGCAGTATCCTAGGGAAATATATGACGTCATTAATCGACGCCATTTTTGTACTGTGAGCACTGGCGTTTTCGAGGTAAGACGCTCGCAGTGCTTTGATCACGTGATCTACTGCTGGACTGCGTTCGGTTTTAAACAGTAACCAGTATAGCTTAATATACAGGAACGGCTTCGCAGTATACTAAATTGACGTCACACCTTACAGTGCTCGCAGTGTATTTCGGAACATACCCTACGACTTACGTGTGTTGACCACCCGTGCGTTCCGTTATAGAGTGAGAGCACTGTTCAGTGCTCTTTACTGTGGAGAAATTCGTTCCGTTATGACTGACAGTAAACTGCCGCAGTATCCTAGGGAAATATATGACGTCATTAATCGACGCCATTTTTGTACTGTGAGCACTGGCGTTTTCGAGGTAAGGTGCTCTCAGTGTCTGTCTCAGTGCTGCCTGCGTTCCGTTTTAAGCAGTACCCAGTATACCTAACTATAAAGGAATGGCTTCGCAGTGTACTGAATTGACGTCACACCTTACAGTGCTCGCAGTGTATTTCGGAACACACCCACATCTCAACTTCACAAGCAGTCAACGTGTACGTCAACGTCAAGAAAGTATTTTTATTTAAAGTTAAATTATTTTAACAAATTAAAGATTTAGTATCTACGATAATTATTTTTGCCAACAGTTACAAATAGCTGGATTTTGATTATTCTTTGATTTACACCTTCAAATTATAAAAGGTAACAATGGCAACGATGCAACGTCTTTTGCCTCCACCAATTGAGTTCTACGCTGAACTGCAAGAAAGGGCAGATCTAGCTGAAAACAGACGCCTCAAAAGATTCCTAGCAGTAAGAACTATACAGCGTATGACAAGAGGATACTTAACCAGGAAGCATATTGCCTGGTTATCTAAGAACGCGACGATTATACAATGTGCGTTCCGTGCTCATTTATCACGTAAAACATACCAAGCGGCGTTACGAAGAGCAGTTAGGAATAAGCATGCCAAATATTACGCTCGAGCAGCGACGAGAATACAGGTGACATTTTTAAAAGCTTGTTTTCTTAAATACTCAACTTAGTTGTAGATAATTTTATGTAGATTATTGTATTTCTGATATTCCGTTAAAATTGTAACTATTATTTATTTTGTATCTTCAATGTGATCTTATCAGCTGGTTAGTGACAATACTAAGCTTAAGATGTAAGCGGGCTAGTTTGGAAAGGTCATCATCATCAGTTTTATTAAAAATCCCTGATCGGCTTGTAGGCACTATGCCCGAACTTGCTTGGCTTCGGTCGTGGTTCGCTAGGCTACGAACTGAAGTCGATCAATTCATAGATACTAATTTTATAAATGCGAAAGTGTGTCTGTCTGTTTGTCTATCTGCTACGCTTTAATAGCCCATCTTTTCAACCGATTTCGATAAAATTTAACAAGGCATTTTATAAAAAGCCTGAGGCGAAGTATGAATTTTTACTTTCTGACGACATTCCCAACAATTTATAGACTAAAATAAGTAATAAAATACTGCCACAGGCTTAAAAGTTATTTAAAAATAAGAAAGTTATAGATAAAACTCTATAAAAGACACCTTTAATAAAAAACTACCTCACAAGTTTTAAACAGAGATTTGTTTTAGGCGCTCTGGCGTGGTCACTATTCAAGGCGCACAAAGTTCTGTTACCGTTCCTACAGAAGATGGCTTGCAACTGTTAAAGAGCGTGGGGAAAGACGAGCGGCAGAAGCAGCCGAGTTTGGTATTAGAAGCCGCGCAGATGATCTTCGTATTTTAGAAGAAGAGGCAAGACAGTGGCTCGCATTCGTCGTGTTCAAACTGCACCATCTACTTAGAACGTATGGTTGCGCCGGAGTTTACTCTGAGCCTGCGACTACTGAACTCTCCGAGTTTGAGAAGCTTCTAAAATCTATCCACTACACCGAGTACATGAGGAGACTCAAGCGAAAATACAATGAATTCGTAAGAAAATTTCGTCCGAAATTCGAAAATAAGAGACTATTTCCGATTATAGGCGATGGTGCCGACTATTGGTATCTGTCGTTGCCCGAAATGTATGAACTGACGACGCCCATTCATAAAAAGGCGGATACGCGGCATCTGGATACACATCATGGTCCTCTACATAAGAAACCGTTTCTGTGGAAGAAGGTACGGCCACCGTCAGTGTGTGAAAAAAGAGGACCGTTTAGAATAAGTACGAGTACATCATCTAAAGCTGGGAAACAAACAATGACACCTCCTCCACCAGCTCCCACTCCCTGCGGAGACACCAAGCCCACCAAAGACCCACGTTTTCATCTCTATGTTAAATATTACATCCCGCAGCCTGATCTTTTCGATTATGTCGACTTCCACGTCAATGTTTTGTTAGCCAGGAAGTGCTCCATTCAAAATATAGACAATGAGTTTTGATCATTTTTGAATCCCACGAAGTACTCGCTAATTTTTTGCAAATATCACAATGGTCTATTTAGGAACATTTTGTACAGTCAGCATGTAAATTATGTCCTTGTCAATCTTAATATGTCTACCAAAAAGTTAAAATAGTTATCGTCTGACAAAAATTACCTAGTAAGTTGGGGGCACTTAAAGGCTGTGAGTTTGTTACTATAGTATCCTTATCCCTTAGCCCTGGGTGGCACGTCACTGTTAAATCCATACTAATATAATAATATTTTGTCTGTCTGCTACGCTTTCACGGCCCATCTGTAAACCGATTTTGATGAAATATGGTACAGGGATGGGTTGTATCCCGGGGGAGGAGATAGGTATATTTGTATCCCGGAAAATTAAAGAGGTCCCGCGAGAGTCAAATAACCTTTATCCACGCGGAAGTATAGTTAGGAGCATCGTCACACAACCGACTTACAATCATGACCTGGCCCAGCACCTTTATTAAGGTCTGGCAGATCCACATGAAGCTTTCCGCCCTGACATGTTCGATAGTCCTTTTGGGGCAAGCTGAGAGAGACGAATCTTTAAAGTTTTATGATACTGACAACACTAGGATGATACAAAACTTAAAACAAAACTATTTTTACATAGTACATCTGGGGATTCACGACCTAATTTGTTTAAATTTCTCAACATTTTGTACTCTCAGCTTTCAGGTCTTGACAGACTATGAATAATATTCCTCTTTATTAAGCGTAAAGTTTATGTTAGTAGTAGGTAAAATAATAAGGGCTTGACCCATCGACCTTTTGGCTCCTTGACTTGAGCTATTTAGGATTAGTCCTAGCGGGGCCAGTTGGATTGTTTACCTGTGAATTACTGGCTTAAAATAGTCCGGGAACCTTATTAAAATTGTAGGTTAAGACAGAGGGTGAATACGGGCATGTATTCGACGCTGACGGTACAAAATGTTGAGTTTTTCTTTTCTTGTTCGGAAATCCGTAATCAGGCTGGTGAGTTTGGAAGGGTCGTCCGGATGTTGCGAGCCGCGAGCCTTTTGTTGTTACGCTTTTGTTGTTCTGAATTTTACACTTGTAATTTATTTGAGGAAACGCCTCGGCGAGAAAGAAATTACATTAAACTCTCCGAGGCAAATATGTTTTGTAAATTAACATCACGCCCGCGCAAGTTCAATGGTTGGAAATTTCGTTTTATTATTCGTTTATTTTCTTGTCGAGTAAATTTTTTTAAAGAATTTAATCACTTCATTCGCCAAGTTCTTTTCGCCAATACTGAAATTGGATTTCATTAAAACTGAGGTGTTTTTATTAAATTTGGTTCAATTGAAATTAAACGCGTTCATTTTTCGTCATGCATTTTGTGTATTTCAGGCATTGATAAATATAAAATATTATAATTTTATAATTTCAGGCTTAAGTATTGTCAAGTACCCGTCTTTATTACTGTCACACTTTTGGCTATCGCGCTAATCTATGCGCGTTTTTCCGCTCTTTCCAACGGTTTTTTCCTGGCTAAGGCCAAATAAAATAAAAAATATATTGAAAAGCAAAAGATAAAGACATGGCCAATATTATTACTGCATACTCGAAGCGTTTAATTTGCCGTATTCACAACAATACAAATAAACTGTCACAACAAGCACCTTCTAAATAATATGTTCAACACCACACGTCTTAGAACTCATTTGTCTAACAATGCCTGTTTGACTCAGCAAATTTATTAGGGTCAGAATAATTCAGCTTGTGGGTTTCTGTACCGACTCCTTATTGCATAGCCGTCTTAGGGGGCAACCATTTGTTATACGTACGAGTATAATGGTTGACCCACTTTATGTGTGGCTAAAACGTTAGAATGGGTGTGATTTGTAAAGCCAGTAGACAATACAGAGACCTTACGCTTTTGAGAGTCTATATACCCGGATTCAATTTCAGTGGCCTATTGTTTCTGTTATAGATTCAAGGTCACGTTGATAACGCAGTCATAAATGGCATACAACATAGTTTCGCAGTCATACAGTTGGGCAATGAAATTACCTATTTGTGCAGAAGAATTGTAAAGAACTTGCCTCCGTATCCTGTGTCACACATTTCATTTCATTTTCATTTAATTTATTTGTTTGAAACACATTACAATATTTTCAGTTTAGATCTATACTACATATTAGAATGCATTGTACACTATAATTTGTTTAAGTATACAAGCGACGTTATGACGCGGGCAGATTTTTGTATATTTTAAAGGGATTATTCGTATTCGCATATTTCTACTGGGTTCGTCTTGGCAGAAGTTCCTTGACCACTTAACGGACGTCATACTTCTCTATGAAGGAGATGTGCAATTCCCACCACGTCGAAGTCTAAAACGTAGCAGTATGCTACGCAATAATATTATTACACTAGGCTACCCGAGGTCGAGTGAGGCACATGTCCACGTCATTGTCGTTCCCCAACTAATTAGATCGCGTACCGCTACAATTGTTCTTATGATGCCACAGGAGTCGCTGGAGTGTTATCGCAAGAGCTCCGCACTTGAATGACTAGTTATAACTACGACCACTCTGCCAAGAGTGAATGAAAGAGAAGGTTACGTTTAATATAATCGTTATGGTTGTACGGTCTGTACGGTTGCTTAACTTTGTGCTACGCCTTCAGTATCGCGAATTTGCGCGTCAACTGAAACTGTCAGGCTCAGCGAGGGTGTTTGGCACATGAATAATGTATGGGGTAAATTTGCAAGTGTTTCAATTTACACCCGACGCCACTCCGTTCATACGCACCCTAGAGCTGTTGAAGTGCAAAAAAGAAAACAATGAGTGTGGCGTACGAATAGGGATAAGAGAGCGCGGTCGAATTACTTCATAGTTCGGTTGTTCGGTAGTTCAACCACGGTCATAAAATACAAATCCGGCATGCGGCATGGCAGTTATATTAAACCCATACCCCTATTCGGTTTGTATCGTACCGGGACGCTAAATCGTTTGGCAGCACGTCTTTACCGGTGGGGTGGTAACTAGCCACGGCCGAAGCCCACCAGCCCACCAGGCCAGACCAGGGAAAATTCAGAAATTATAAATTCCCAAATTGACCCTGCCGGGGGTCGAACCCGGGTGCACACTGCGCCACGGAGGTCATCGGAGGAAAATCGGTTGAGTAGTTGGGCCTTGAAAGCTTAGCAGACAGACAGACACACTTTCGCATTATAATATTAGTGTGGATGTTAGTTAAATTTTGTACGGACCAGTTTCATAGAAATCATGAAAAAGCACTATTTTAAATCGGGGCCATACGAGCACAACGAATGAAAGAAATAAGAATATAAGCATAGTAAGTATACCTATTCAAAAGGTGGCCAAAAGCCAATTGCGGAATTCTTTCTAGGAAGTGCAGGTACGAGTACGTGATTGAAAGATCTTTAAAAGGATCTAATTTAATTCCATCTCCTAGTTATTTTAAAACTTTATTTCACAATTGAATATCAAGTTTTTAATTTTTTGAGGAAGTAACGGCCACCTTGGACTTTCTGTGTCTACATTGTTCTAAAATATCAAAGTTAATTTTTATTAAATTACTTTTTTATATTTTTTTAACTGCGGCCGACGAGGTCCCTGGTTCGAGTCCCGGGTCGCGCCATATTTAAGTATTGGGTTTTTCTGTCTAGAAATTCTCAGTACTAGCCCGGAGTTTCACTACATGAGTAGATAAAGTGGTTTCACCCCCGTGCCTCGGAGAGCACGTTAAGCCATCGGTCCCGGTTATTATCACTAACATGATAATAGTCGTTATAGCCCGCCAACCCGCATTGGAGCAGCGTGGTGGGTATATGCTCTAATTCCCACTCTCCTATGAGAGTGGAGGCCTGTGCCCAGCAGTGGGACGTTAATGGCCTGTGGTGGTGGATTTTTTAATTGATTCCCGCGGTCAACTTCAGACGCGAATAAATGGTTGAAGCCAGTTATACTTACTGCGGGATGTGATGACTGTGTGTGTGTGTGTGCGGCTTATAACTTCGTATAAGCCACATAGCACAAGGGTTGTAATTGGGTCTACAAAGCCCACGTTTCAGGGTTACACTATTAGTAGAATACGTTTACTTACACCAAAGGCTCGGTGACTCAATTTTCATAATAAATCAAAATAGGCTCTTTTATTTTTACTATAAAAACGGTCATAGACTTTTGGGGTCCGGGGTTCGATCCCCGGCCAAGCTCCTCTAATTTCTTGTGGTTTTAAGCAATTAAGTATCACTTGATTTAACGGCGAAGAAAAGATCGTGGGAGTTTTGCATAATAATTATTCTCAAAGCTGTGGGATGTGCTAATCCGCACTTGGCCAGCATGGTAGACTATGTCCAAAACCCTTCTCATTCTGAGAGGCGGCTTATTCAGCAGAGGGCCGGCCTTGGTCCATGGGGCTGAGGCGACGATGATGGGTTGATGATAATGATGATTTTTCGAAGCCTTATTGCAATGCATGTAATAACTCAATATATTATGTATGACACGCAAAAACTGTGCAGTTCCGGGCTAAAAGTCAGTCAAAGTCAAAGTCAATAATAGGTATAGGACTTATTGACGTCCATTTACTTATTAAATATGATGGTGATAATCAGTTACGGTATCTTACAACAGGTTTCTCATACTATGATATTATGTTTAAAGTTTAAAAAAATGTCTACAGCCATTTAGTAGTTCTCAATGCTTCGTGATAATAACTATTCCCATTTATTAAATCTTTAATTAAACCACGTGTCGCGGGACATGTGCCCCCTAGTGAATACTAGGCTTTACAGTCTAAGAAAGGGCAAATTATGTTGCTCGGCTTACGAGAGCTTCATGATATTGCGTAAACGCAATACTTACACGATTTGTCTAAAAACATTGCTCGTTTTCACAAGATTACTTTCCAATCTCAGCTAGTCTGTTACCTGAAAATCTTTTTTCCGAAAAACCCATTGCATTCTTACATTTTCTTCGCAAAGACCGAGTAATTCTGAGCATCCAATCGATAAGGGGAGCTGAGAGGTTCCGTGATCTGGATGAAAAATGTGGGAAAGCTGTGGTACGCAGTAATTAGTGAACCGTACGCCTGGGCGCGTGAGGGAGGCTCTACGTTGTGTCCAAGCGGTATATAGAAATACTAAATGATGCCTACGATTCCGTCCGCGTGGAGTAAGGTTACTCTTCAATTTTCCGGGATAAAATGTAGCATATGTCCTTCTTCGGGATACAAACTATCCTTATACCAAATTTCATCCAAATCGGTTGAACAGATGGGCCTTGAAAGCGTAGCAGACAGACAGACAGACCGACGGACGGACAGACAGACCGATGGACGGACAGACAGACACACTTTCGCATTTATAATATTAGTATGGATTTGTTGAAATTTTGCTGACTTCATAATATAGATTTCAACAAGCCTTTATTGACTTGATAATCAATTCATAAATTAAGAAATCATTTGTAAAGCATTTGTAATAAAAAAAATTCATTCCAAAAAACTGACTTTCAAAGCCACTTTAATGTAAAAAATTATTTGATTTCTACACACGTTTATTATGTTTCACGTTTTATTGAGTCCAACAAAGTGATACTAGGTGGGAACGAATAACACCCTCACACTTACTTACCAATTTGGACTTTACAGCCACGGCCTTTGATATGCTTAGTCAATGGAAATGATACTAACTGTCAACGTCCAGATATTATCCTGAAGATTTCATTTCACTAATTCAAAAAAAATACATCATTTAGATTTACATTGCGTAACGTAGTTAAGTATCGCTATTGCAACAGAAAGCTATATTAAATCAAGTTTGGAAAAATATGATGCTGACGGCAAGTTAAATTAAAAATGAATAAAAATGTAGAGTAGTCGGGCTCTCTTGTGATTAAATTCAAAATGGTCCCAAGCGACCGCAGCGGCTGACTGTGACAGGCAGCTCACGTTTAATTTGCGGTCACTATGATCTTGACTACGTCGATTTTTGTATTCAACTTTTGAAATGGGATTGTAAATAAGTTTTCTATAGTTATTGTGGTGTCATTTTCAAATTATTGAAGCTCGGCGGTCAGTCGGAGAGAACTTTTGCGGTCACGTGTTATCTTCTTTACTCCTGCATACTTATGTCGAGTCCACTCCCCTATGTGGTCGAATCACTTCCTTCTTGGTCGCCCTGGTGCCCTTTTTCCAGCTCTCTTGCCTTCGAGGATCAACTTTAATGATATATAAAAATATCTATCCAAAAGCCGTCGTCATTGTCTAGCGAGTGACGTCCAATGTTGGGCATACTCTTCCAGGGACTTCTAGGGTCTTACTTACGACGCCTGGATCCAGTGGCTCCCTGCTAGTTGCGACTCGTATTATGACGTCCGTCCATCTAGTTAGGGGGTTTGCAAATCAACGTACCTTTATTTTGATCAACCTCAAGCCCAGATTTATGGCGAAATGAGTCTTAATTACTAAACGGACAGTTACTGAGGTGGATGGATCGATGAGCGTAATTTCCAATAAGGAATCAGCTGCACGGTACGGCATGACTCCCGCTGAAGCATCTCCACTTTCACCAAGCTGCCGTGAGTTGGAGCGCTGCCTCGACGCATGACTCCTCTTTATCGACTCTATTTTTTCGAATACGTTAAAAGTAAGTAGGTAGATTTTTTTTAATTTGCTTTAAATTTCAAAAAATATTAAGGATCAATTACTGGTTAAATAAGTTGCTTAAAAAGTACAATCATCTCCATTACAAAAACACCCAATAGATCTTTTTGACGACCGTGAGCGCAAAGTCTGAACTTTGATTCGTCTTTGAAATGTCTAAACGATGCAGATACTACAATGTACGTGCAATTAGGACTATCTCGAGCTAGCAAGTCAAGCCGTTTTCGTCTCAGATGATGATTGCTAGCCCTGAGTGAAAATTATTCGACACACTCCATTAATTAACCTTTTAAACCATTTTACGGTACGATAACGTACATAGTGAATATAAAAAGTCTATGACCTTAACTGATAGGAATGGTTCCTTGTACACAGTATAAAGAAATAATCATCAAATAATGCAAAGGCTTCATTTCGCTGGACTCATGTTAAGCGCAACCAGGGTGCTTATGCGAATTCTATAATTCGGTGATTTTTTTTGTAACATGACCTGCAATTAGTTCCGCTATCGATTTATCGATCAACGTGACTCAAACTTATTGTTTGGTATAAAGAAAACTAGACAGTGGTAGTCGAAGAAGAAGATCGAATGATTGAAACAAAAAATACGGCACAAACAATACAAAGCCAACTCCACGTCCCGTAAATTTCAAGCCACGAGCATTGAAAAACTAGAGCTACTTTGAAAATGAGAACAACTCGCGACACGTTGCATTTGAGAACGTGTGAAACGTAAAAACAAACTACTATATTATTGTCGTGTACTAAGAGTGGCTCGGAGCCTTGAAAGGCTTTACCTGCCTTCAGGCGCTTTATGAGAGAGTATTTTGAAAGAGCGACGAGTAAAAGAACCCGTTTACATTAAGGCAGGTTGACTTTTATAAAGAATTAAAAGCGTGAGCAAAATTATTTATAATACAAACAAATAGTTTTGTTCTTCAATTGTGAAATTATGAAAGTTGTATTATTTTTCTCAATTTTTACTCAAACATTGGTTATGTATGAAAAAAAAACTAAAGTTTTTACCGGAATATGCAACATTTATTTTTTAAGACTCATGGTATACTACCCACCCACCTAATTTGGTCAGACAAATCTAAAGAATCTATTTACTTAGATTTTGGATTCAAATTAATATAGCAACTCGATATTTTTAAACGGTCTTCATTGCCACTTAAAAGCTACAAAAACAGGTGTAAAAAATCGTTCACCTCCAGCTTCTACTAATTAGATACTATTGGCTCACTCAAAGGAATATTTGAATACCCGCCGTTTAAATGAAAGATTTACTCTATTTATTTTTACTTTTGCAGTCTGGCTGCAACTTTGCTAATTGCAATTATTTCGGTCTTGAATTTATTTCACGTATTTGTAATGTGGCTAGAGCTTTATTAAAAATTACCTTATGCGGTTTTGAGTACGAAAATAAACGTAGCAATGAAACAAAAACCTTTGTTCATTTTCTTAACAGCTCTTAGAATAGTAAACTTTATGAAGAAAGGAATGAAATTGTGTATTTATATTATCTACATCAAAAGAGAGAACAAATGCCCACACAATAATTCTTTATCTTTTAAGCTTTGATGTTACAGTTACTTAAGTACCCTAATTATAATAAAAGGTTTGCAGACGAAATATCTTATATTAAATCGTTTGCAAAGCTTTAAGTTCTTCTACAGTATTTACTTCACTAAAATCGCGGGTTTCACGCACGCAATTCTGAAATTGAATAATTGATGGGTCCTCTACTCAATATTAATTTGTTTTTGCTTTTTACTAATTAATGGATGAATGGATTCTACCTGGGTTTTAAGTTAATTTAATTTCAGTTAAATCTTAGAAAGAAACCCATAATGGAAATAGATGTTATCATCTAAAACGACCAAAATATTTCAAAGTCAAGATTACGAATTCGTAACAAACCTTGAAAGTTCTTTAGGAAAACACAAAAGAAGCTTTTAGAAGATTTATTATTGCGATTATCTCTATGTCGTCTTTCGAAAAATATATTATGTCGGTGAACAAAGATAGCTAGCCATATAAGATACCTTTAATTTCTGGACCTGAAAACAGTACAAAATTCTGATAGGGTGGAAAGTAAATACATGGGCCGCATTGTTCTGTTAGGGCAAACATGATCATCCGCAGATTTTCACGGTGTTCCGTACCCTTCAGAATCACTCTTTTCAGAGTATACTGCACCTCCTTTTACACGGGCAGCCTATATGGATCGATTACAAGCAGAAGCAGTATAACACCCAGCGGGTACAATATAACAATGCATTCAGGATACTGATGGAGCTGCCACGATTTTGCACGCATCAGGGATGTTCACCGACGTGCACGTAGATTGTTTTTACACTACTTTGCGAAAGCGGTGCACATCTTCGTTGCGTCGAGTACGGTCCAGCTCCAATAGCGTCCTGAGTGTATTTATCGACAGGTTCGACTGCCAGTACTTGAATCACTATTGTATGATTCATGTGCTCGCAAATCAATCCTGTCCTAGTTTAAGACGTAGGGTTTAAGTTTACTAACAAATATGTATAAGTTATATGTATGTACTAACACTAATATGATCCTTATCGAATTAAGATATTTTTATTTTTTTATTGTTGGAAAGAGAAAACCTCTAATGAAGATGTTGCTAAACTAATAGTCTTATGCAAGTCATAAAGATTAGTAAAGTCGTAAAGCTTCTTGAAGGCATCAAATATAGTTGAATGGGTTATTAGCGGCAGTGGATCTGACGTGGAATTAATACCACGTCTCATTCGTCAACAGCCGTTATTAATGGTTGGCGTAATTATCTCCAAGACGCAACCTATCAACAGGATACGTTTACATGGCACCGTAAAGATTTACATAATATCCCTATTCGTGCCACAATCTCTTCTCTAAATTGTGGCTACCAGCGTTTCCCAGTACACGTAGATTTAGTTCTTTCAATTATCTCATTCGAATTTCCTTTCTTATCATGCTACGCTAAAGCTATATAATGCTATGCTATGCTTTTTTCCTATGCTTGAAATAAGAAGACACAGGTATTTTGTTAAGGGATGTACCAATGGTAGAGTCGTTTATAGTCGGTAACTTTTGACTGAACTTTCTTAGTTTAAACGAAAAGTTTTATCAGCATCAATGAAAAATTTTTTTTGCTTAAATCTCATGTATACTGCTTAGCTGAAAAGGCCTCATACAAAACAATAATTAAAACAAATCAGTGTTGGAGAGTATTTCACATTGGCAAAATTAAATCACCGCAGTACAATGTGAACATACACCTAGATTTATAAATGCGTATTTAAACACGATTCATCATCATTAAAACTTTGACACGTTAATGAAAGACTCTCGAGGGCGTCATATGTTTTGACAAAGCCGTATTGTTTATTATGACTTATTTAGGGAGAGGATATAATTAAATTATTAACGTAGCTAAAGTTACCGCTTCATGGGGAATTCGAGGCTTTTTTTTCATAAAAAAGTAATTTAATTTAACGGAAGCCTGAACTTTTTTTATTAACAACATATTTTGCCCCACCTTTTGTAACACTTGATGTTTCAGTCTCATGGTGATAAAAGACAGATTGTTAGGATTCAATGAATTTGTACCTACTGACCGTTAATTTACTTTTACACAGTCAATTCAGTATAAGTTCACCATTGTGGGTACGCGTTTACAATAGTTATTTGTTATACAAGAGTGAAAAGTTGTTTTTTATCCGCGTGCTCAATTTTGATGACCGAGCAAGCGAAGGATTCTAAAATTGAGTCACGAGCGGAGCGAGTGATTCAAAAATTAGAATCCTGAGCGTCAGCGAGGGAATCAAAAGAGCACGAGGTGAAAAATCTTTTCACTCGAGTGCAACACGTAACTTTTCATCCCACCTCAGCGAGGAAATGACTAAATGCAAAAAAAATCACAAGGTAACTTTTCATCCCACCTCAGCGAGAAAATGACTAAATGCAAAAAAAAACACAAGATTAAATTCAATTCTGTTAATTTCTTCGTCACTAGAATCACTCATTTTAGGTTTTTCACTTATTTTCAATTTTCTTGTTTTTAATCGGTTTTAATTGTAAGCAATATGACGTGAAAGAAAATGGTGCGCGCAAAGCAAATTAAAAAAGTACACCAAGAAGGTTACGAGTGTGAGTTTTTAACAAATTAAAAACGATTGTATGGAAATTCGGCACCATAGAGGTAGAAGTAAATAGGTTTTAATGATGTTTTGAATTCACAAACTTCATAGACGAGTGATATTTACTAACGTGCACACGATGTTCTAAATTCAATTTACTTTATCCTCTAGAGGATAATAACGGCTTTTACCTTCAGATATCGAAGAGTAAAAATACTCTTTCCGAGATGGTGGGATGAAAAGATGTTTACCGCAATAATAAAGGAAATACTAAATATCTTTTATCATTCAAAGAGTCCTATCGAGCAACTATCATACTTCATACTAATATTATAAATGCGAAAGTATGTTTGTTTGTTGGTTTGTCCTTCAATCACGCCCAACAGAGCAACGGATCTGCGTGTTTTTTTTGCGTAGGCTTAGTTGAGAACCTAGAGAGTGACATACTTTTTATCCCGGAAAATAAAACAGTTCCCGTGGGAATTTAAAAAAACGTATTCCACGCGGATGAAGTCGCAGGCATTAGCTAGTTTTTAAATATTTTCTTTATAGGCTTTTTTTTTTAATTAGAACCTAAAGTGATGATGATGATATATATTTCAACCACAGATTTAATAATGTAATTACTACCGTTTCCACTATAGCTGCAGAATTGCCGAAAGATCATTAGCCTGAAAGATCGAGGTTCTCGCTATATTTGTGTTGCGTTCATGAAACATAGTCGAAATAAAAACCATTTTAATTATCAAAAGAATAGAATTTATTTTGAAATTCAGACAGATTCGTAATTTCCGCGACACATTAGCCTCATTCTCACGGAAACAGTGCACAAGTGTCTAGTAGAACGAAGTAAGTATCTTTTGACCTACTTTTACCGGAGCTTTTTCGCAAAAGCTTCAAGTGGAGATTTTTTTATATCCACTTTAAGTAAAATAATAATAAAAGTATAAGTAGTAGTATAAGTATTAAAAAAAAGATGCTACTACGTGCAGTTAACTTATGTAATTCATGGGCGAGCTGACATTAATGTTTCACTATCTGTTGCTATATTGACTCTTTGGGAAAATATAGATATTCATAAAATAAGCTATCTTTTAAGTTTCTTGGTTTGGAAGGATTTTTCATATTATACCGTGCAACGTACGGGCACTTATCATAATAGGTATTTTATTTTTCGACACCGTATAAGATCAAGTCATACTTACCCAAGGACAATAATATGGCGGATTCCAATTTCTAAGTTACTAGCTTGCTTGCTATTTCTATGACACTATGTGATTCTATAAAGTATTCTTCAAACTGTTTCTTTCAGGAACCCTTTGGGTACTACTCTATAGCTCTCTCATGTATTTCTTTCTCTGGGTCTCTATTTAGAAAGAAAAGTTAATGAACGAGACTAGCTGTTAGATTGGATGTATTTCCGTGCTAGGTACAATCGACGACACGAAAAAAACATCCCTACTGCAAACACTTCACTTTTTATCGGGGTTATTAAAAGGACAGGTGTCTGATATTTATTTTTCATAGAAATTCATGTAAAAAAATGTTAACCGAAAATTTCATACGTATTTTCATACAGTAAATCTTCCGCCGTGTCATACTAAACAAAGAATCATAATTCACGCACATGAATATAATAGGCGGGCGCGTCGCGTGTCGGTGTAGCCACGAACGCCCCGTATTTATAAATATCCAGTGACTTCGCTTGAAATATTACCTTTAAAAGAAGATTAAATAAAAGACTTGAACTGTGCTTCAACTTCAATATATAAGGATGAAGATCTTACGAGTACTTCATAGAATCATTATTTTCTATAGTCAGCTTCACGAAATCTACCCTTCGAAATGTCCACATTATAACAACATATTTTTAACTCTTTGGATTTCTGAAAGGCATGATGCAAGATAACTCAAACGCAGATAGGCATGATAGACAAGTCACACACACAAAACCATCACAAAATGCATGCCGCGCCGGCCATGTCACGTCATTTGTCACTGTCAGGTCTACCATGACACCCGGTGTGTTACGCAAAACACGTATCGTATACTCACGACGTGAATGCCATGCGTGTACGAGAGCTAAACGTTCATAATAGTGCGATTACGATTTACAATTTCAATGTACAATATGTACTATTACCTATTCTGTGGTACAATCTAGGTAGAAAGATGTACTAGTACCAATTACTATAAAAAGCCTACACCCTCAACTCAGACCGAGAATGCTTTCATGTGGCTTTTTAACGCTTCGTCAATGCAAATTCTGCGAGGGAGAAGTGTGTATCACTCTGAATGACGTCGGGTAGCGAAAAAGGCGTAATATTTGAAATCGGAAGAACTCTTACTTATTAAATCCAGAGCAGGGATTTTTTGAACTCTCTATAAACTTTTTTGTAAGCATCGAAATGTACAGCTTCTGATTCCCAAGACAACTTTAATCATAAGCAATCGCCAGAGGTTTGACATCTCATTTTGTGGTTGATTGACAAGTGTTCGGAACAGGCATCGCTGGGAAGGCTGGGGAATCGGGGTTTAAAATAAAACACCAGACATTCTTTGCGTGGTGTTGTATTCTGCTGCAATTTGTTTTGCGAAAATAATTTTCCGCAATTTTTCATTATTTTCATTATTTATTCCTCCGTGGCGCAGTGTTGAGCACTGTTGCCTTAAAGTGCGAAGATCCCGGGTTCGATCCCCGGCAGGGTCAGGAAATTTATAATTTTTGAATTTTCCCTGGGCTGGCCTGGTGGGAGGCTTCGGCCGTGGCTAGTTACCACCCTACCGGTAAAGACGTGCCGCCAAGCGATTTAGCGTTCCGGTACGATACCGTATAGGAACCGTATAGGGGTATGGGTTTAATATAACTGCCATGCCCCTAACAGGTTAGCCCGCTACCATCTTAGACTGCATCATCACTTACCATCAGGTGTGATCGCAGTCAAGGGCTAACTTGTAATTGATAAAAAAAAAAAATTTTGACAAGTATAACGTAGAGCGATAAATCAAGCCTTTTATAATAAGGCTAAGTATTTTTGCTTTACCTGTTGTACCGATCCTGCCTCGTTGCAGCACGAATGCCTAATAGGTTGTGACCAATTCTGTTGTAATTTCGCAATCTTTAAACTAAACCTAAACATAAATATAGTGATATCCATTTTCACAGGGAGCATTATGGAAAGAATAGCAATGTAATTAGACCTGTCATAGAGATTGTGTTCAGCCCACAGGTTCAGCCCATCAAGGGTGATTGCAATCGTAACAGTAGGTCTCAAATAACAGCGAAGGTCTACGAGGTCAGCGAGGATACTACGTCATTAAAAAAGCTTGTTCATTTTACTTTATACGTCTTGTTTCGCTTTAAAATCCTTCAATCGAAGCATAAATGAACCACAGACAGCTAGAAAAATGCACGGAATTCCCACGCTTCTCAAAACGAAAGCCGGCCCGTATAAGCCACTAATCGGCTTGTCACCCTGGGGTCTGCCATCGGATTTCAGATCACGTAGATGCAATCTGCATATCAGGGTTAGGGAGACCTATGAAAACATTTTAGCAAAAAATGACGGTAAAATTTCCAAAGCCTGCAGTGGTTTGATCTTGGATTGGGGTTTTTTAAATTTACTGCGCAGTGCTGCTTCTTTGATCTTTTAACTTTTCGACTGCGGCTGACGAGGTTTCGCGTTCGAGTCCCGGGTCGGGCCATAACAAGTGGTGGGTTTTTCTGACAAGAAATTCTCATTTGAAATTCTCATCTCAAGGACGTTGGCGGTGTTTCAACCCCGTGCCTTGGAGAGCACGTAAAGCCGTCGGTTCTGCGCCTGATCTCTCTTCGATCGTGTCGAATTTTATGTCCCATTGGGGTAGGAGAGTTCACTTGTGTATGAGTACTTACTTGTTTACTGAAATATCTCCCACGCAGATGGCTAATTTCTCTGGAAATAGGCCGCCGTGGCCGAAATTCGGTCGGGAGGACATTACTTTTTGATCTTTTAAAAATTCACTTTTTATTCCTCATTAAAATTAATTATATTAGTAGTAGTCTAGGCAATGGGGCGGTCGGTTGTATGGAGACCCCCACATTGAATCCTCAGTCGATGAAACTTGGCAGGGTTTTAGTATTGGATGATCCAAAACTTACACAAAAATATCCACCAAAAAAAAAAACCAGAAGTTAGGTTTTTATACCTAAAAGTACAAATAGCTTAATATTTTGAACTGAATAATATCTCGCTCCATTTTTTTTTTACCAGACTAATTAATAGCCTTATTATGAGGTACTCGATAAAAATCCAAAACATTATTTAAACGGACCTATTTTTTTTTAAAGTGGTTTCCTTTTTTTGTCCGTAATTTCGACAAAAAAATTGCTCATTCAATTTTTTATTTTCACATGTCCTTAAAATGCTGTTTAGCATAACATATTAAAAAATCCAACAAAATATTTATACCAAAATCAATTAATCTCACTTCAAATTAAAATTATTTATAACTCGGTATGGAAAACTTCTCATACCTATTTCTTTTCTTTATTATAGTAAGTAGGCAAATTTACACTCAAAACCTAAATATCCAACAAAATATCCATGCAAAACACCGAATTAAACCGAACGTATGAAAACTAAACTGCGCTTACGCGATAATGTATCTTAATCCTTCTTCTATTGGGTATAGTTTAGCGTGCGCGAGCGAAGCGTTGAAATCACAATTTTATCATCATAATCATATTATTACTCCAGTGTCCATACTACGGGTGAATATGGTTGTCGTCACTCGTTAGCACTTACTGTCTTCTACAATGCAATAATAGCAGGCACTGGGCAGCACATCAGGTTTTACATTAAGGCTGCGATATTTTCGCACTGCCGGCCGCCCCTATTTCTATGGCGCGTTAATTAATTTCCATGATATCTTCTAAGATATTCATCTGAATCAAATGGTGTAAAGGGCGAATTTGGTCTATATTAAATACTTGAGATGACTAACCATTTTATTTTGATATGGATTAATACAATGTCAGGAAAAAACACCTTCGAAAGAATCAGTTGAGTAGTTTTTGAGTTTATCCATAACAAACAAACAAACAAACAAACAAACAAACAAACAAACAAATCTTTCCTCTTTATAATATTAGTTTAGATAAGCAATATAGCATTACAGAAGATAAATTCAACATTAATAAAAACCACTAACTGTAACGACTTACCTTCAAGGTATATTTCCATAGTTTAATTAAGGGCCCATAAAAAATCTTATTTTTGAGCTTTGTTTGAATAAATATTTATTTCTGGTTATCCTTAACACAGATCTAAAAAATCTAGCTAGGATAGCCTGTTCTTGATCT
Source organism: Erebia ligea (assembly GCA_917051295.2). Lineage (NCBI taxonomy): Eukaryota > Metazoa > Arthropoda > Insecta > Lepidoptera > Nymphalidae > Erebia > Erebia ligea. Next base: position 9,746,706 of record OU785237.1, on the reverse strand, counting down.
TGCAACATTTTATCTAGGTACATTTTTTGATGTAAGCACAATAATATTGTAAATCTTCAAATAGTTCCAAGATCAATTATAATGTATCGATAGTAACATAATGATTGAAAATAAACGATTTATTTATTTATTATTATTATTATTTAATTGATTTCTTCTCATTACTTCTAGGATTTGAGAAAATGTACTAATTATATTATGTTTAAGTTGGTATTTTGCACGCCAGAAATTGGCAAACTGCATAAAGCCTTAATACTGTTAACATATTAAGACTTTTATTGTAAGTAAGTATATATATAATTATATATAATAAATGAATTGTACGCCATACGCCAATTTAAGTCACTGGGCATATTCAAAAATGCAGTTAAGAACCATTATCTTGCAAACTAAAGGCAACAAAAATTATTATTTAAGCGGAGTCGAAATAAATATATTATAATACTTTTCAAAATTAACCCATACCTAATCTATATATATAAAATTCAAAGTCCTGACTGACTGACTTATATATGAACGCACAGCCTAAACCGCTGGGGTGAGAAACTTGAAATTTTGACAATAGGTTCCTTTTGTGACATAGGCGCTCACTAAGAAAGGATTTCTCAAAATTTCACCCCTACGGGGGTGAAATAAGGGGTTAAAGTTTGTATGAAAGTCCGTCATTTCTCAAGTTATATCCATGAAACTTGGTAAATGGGCTACCAGTTAAAAATAAAGACATACGTGTTTCACAGTTTTTCAAAATTCCACCCCCAAAGGGGTAAAATAGGGGTTTAAAGTTTATATGAAAGTCCTTCATTAATTGTCAAGCTAAAGCCATGAAACTTGGTATATGAGCTGCGGGTTAAAAATGAAGAAATAAATGTTTCACAGTTTTTGAAAATTCGACCCCCAAAGGGGTGAAATAGGGGATGAAAATTGGTATAAAAGTCTTTCATTTCACAAGTTATAGCCCTGAAACTTGGTATTTGGGCTTCCGATTTAAAATTATGAGATACGTATTCCACAGTTTGGAAATTTCTATCCCCAAGGACGTTAAATAGAGAGTTTGTCCTTCAATCACGCCGCAACAGAGCAACGGATCGATGTGATTTTTTGCATGGGTAGGTATAGGTGAGGATCTGGAGAGTGACATAGGCTTCTTTTTATCCCGGAAATGAAGGAGTGCCTGTGGGAATTAAAAAACTTATGCCACGCGAACGAAGTCGCGGGCGTCCTCTAGTAAAATATACAATAAATTAGTTTAGATATCGCTAGTAACATTTCTTGCCATGTAAATAATAACAAAGCATGATAAATCAAGTATGGTAACAATAACTATACATTGAGAAATTAAAAGAAGTCAGTAATATACTTAATTTTTATTATGTTTTAAATTTAACTTATAATAATTTCGCTTCCATGTAAAGAAAATGTAAAAGTAACGCAATCCAAAATATGGTCCTCACGTTTATCAAATAAATATTAGAATCACCAGAAATATGCAGCAAAATGGAAGTTATCCTCAACATGGCACTTCGGAAATTATCCTCAAAATGGCGGCACTGTTCATGCTTGGTCTACTTGCCGGCAGTCTTCTTGAACATTAGATGACGTTGTAGTAATTTGACGTGACGGTGACGTTAGTGGGCGTAATTTTGCGCATTGTAAATTCAACCGTCGTGTCCCGCACTTAGGATCTAAAATTCGCTTGTGCGAAATCAAGGTAATTTGCTCAAGAAGTTTAGTGTGAAAGCTAGCAAAGCTCTTGTTGCACAAAATACAAAATTCTTCCATAACGATACCGCGTTTCAACAACTAAAGAAGTTGAACGCGTTTCAAGAACTGTTAGTGAATTTTAATTTTCTTTAATTTTGTAGTTGATTAAAATAACCATAGATGCAGATAAGTAATTTAAATTGTATTGTAGTAAATGCTATAATTTGATTTTTTCGCTTTGTGGCCAACATCGCTTTATTGCCATCTCTATTCTGGTACACTAATGAGAAAAAAAATATCTTTCTCACTTTCTTTGCATCGTTTTGAGGCAAAGAATAACAGCTCCAAACAGACGATTACAAATGAAAATCTCGTTTACACTACAAAACTTCTTTTAAACATACAAAACTTCTTATTATATTCGGTAACGCGGTGCGTCTAGAGTTGTCTTTTATATATATAATGCACTGTATGTCCCGGGAAAGAGATGGCAAAAAAGCAATGTTGACCGCAATGGGAGAAAATTATCATATTATATTTTATTTAATAAACTAGGTACTTAAAGTTACTAAAATTTAACTTTCACATAAGTAATATTATGTAAATTTTTGTTATCTAGTTAATTTTAAAAAAGTACAGAAGAATTCTTAACAGGTTTACCAATATTTTTTTTGGAAAATAGTTAAGTAAGTATATCGAAAAAAATTGTAGCCAATTCGTCTCCGTGGATTAAGTTTTTTACTTAACTCCTTAATTTTCCAAAATTACCTTCCCGGAATACAACCTATCTCTGTACCAAATTTTATCAAAATTGGTTGAAAAGATGGTCCGTTAAAGCGTAGAAGACAGACAGACAGATACACTTTCGATTTCATAATATTAGTATGTATAATAGTTTTCAAATAAAAAGCTTTCAAAGATCGCAAAAAAATTGTATGACCCCTTAAACAACCAAATGCGAGAATACCCTTGGATACAGTGCGAAGACACACCAATTTCAAAGACCATTTTGTGTTGGGACGTTAAAATTGTTACTTTACGGCTAGGGAAATACAATCGAGAACACAATGTAATTCCATAATCATCACTGTGAGGCTAGAAACATTATATTATAAAGCAGTTTTCGTTGCATAAACCAGTTTTAGAGCAATCAGTTACTTTAACGCTCAGGCAATACGGTTCAGAACGCATTGATCGTCATACTGATTGTCATTTGCAAAAGCTTTTGATTGAAAATTGAACTGTCGTATCAACGAAATACGGTCGGTTATCGAGTACAGGCTCGCGTCGCCGTAGGCATATTATCTCGGTCTCAGGACGTCACCACGCTCCTGCTTTCCCTGATTAATTAAATACAAAATATTTCTTTAGAAAATGATTTTAGTTTTTAATGCGTTTGATTTTATTATATTTGATATTTTTATAGTTGATAGGAAAAAAAATATTGTAATCGTATCAATAAAAAAAATTGACGGAGAAATTTTTCACTACGAATAAAAAGGTAACTTTTGAAAAAAATATAGACTGATAGTATATTTGTTGGATTTTAAATTTTTAGGTATTAAACGGCAATAAAAGGACATTCCAGTGAAAAGTTTCAATGAGCAAATTTTCCGATGCAAGTAACATTAAAAAAACAGATTTTTTCAAAATTTTCTTGTTTCATCTTCGAGTATTTGTTGGATATTTCTTATTTAGTTTCCATACCTTTACATGAATGTTTCAAGTGAAGAAAGTTTTGACGGATCATTTTTGCGGACCAAGATATTAGACATAAAAGAGTTTAGGTAAAAATACCTAGCTTCTGGTAAAAAATTTTGTTGGATATTTATAAAATACCTTTACGTTATGATACTTTATCATACTGTAAAGTTTCGTCGTCTGAGGAATTACTGTTGGGGTCCACTAGCTTCCTTTCCTAGACTATAGGAGAACTATATGGAAATAGAGACTAGAGCAATAAAAACACTATGGAGCGGACAGTACAAAACTTCAAGACAATATCTGCGCAAAATGTAAATGTCGGAGAGGAACGTTAAGGGAACGATGTTTTGTTTTGTCTAGTCATGTAGGCCTGTTTATAAAAGTGGATAACGTGAACTATGTTTTGTACATTTTTTTGTCTCTTGTCAGCTAAGGATAATTTCGACCCGACCCAATGTACAGCGATTAGATAAGACTTTAATTATTTTTCAGTAGTTTAAAAAAACGTTTTTCTTTTGATAATATTATGCAGTTAAACATCTTAAAACAAAATAAATTAGATGCGACAAATGTTATTACTTGTTGTAATAATTTAATACTTACAGTACACAAGACACAAACAAACACAGTATGACGTCATATTGAACACGCGGTAGGTACGTGTGAATTTGGCCTACAAAGAAATTCATGAAGCATTATGACGAGATTTATATAGACCGTACTTATAATACGATATAATGAATAAGACGTAATAATTGTTATTTGTTTTAAAAATTCACATTATACATAGCGCACGGTGCTCAAGCACAATCTCCTGAGTGGTCATTGCTGTCATATTACAGCTGTACATGTATGTGCCGGTTTTGGACTATAACACTGAATATTCGTTCGGCAAAAACCTTATTTTTGTGTTCTGTGGCAAAAACCAAAGTTATGGCTTTGTACCAAGGGCACAACATATTGTTTATTCGAAAACTGATATTTCTCATTTGCAGTCGAGCTATCGGGGTTACGTTTTATTTATTTAAAGACAACTAGCTGATGCCCGCAACATCGTCCGCGTGGATTGAGGTTTTTTAGTTCCCGCGGGAACTCTATGAACCCCATAATAGCCTATGCGTTATTCCAGACTATAATCTATCTCTGTGCCAAATTTCATCCAGATCCGTTCGGCGGTTCTGGCGTGATTAAGTAACAAACATTCAACAATCCATCCATACAAACTTTCACATTTAAAATATTAGTAAGTATAGATAAGAAAATAAAGCCTTCATAAATAATTATAACGCTCGCTAAAGTTAATTTGCTTGTGACATCGACCCGCGATACAGACACGGTGAATTTAATAAAGAGCTGCTGTCCTACTGAACATCCCTACAAAGATTGATGTGTCTAAAATTGTAATGGCGGCCGCTCACTGGGCATGATATCACGAGCCACGAAGCATGCGACTCCAGAACTTATTTCTAGAGAGAGCTATTTTTAAATAGTTAATTATCATTTTGTGAAATCATTACTGTTTTCCACGTGATTAAAAAAATATTCTATTTCTGACAATACCTTCGATGACTGACGTGAGCTCGACTTAATTAAAAAATAATGTGAAATCAATAAATTATTGAATTTTTTGTGATTTTTCATTAGCTATGTATTTTAATAATAATTGTCGTTAGTACTGCTTAATATGAAAAAAACTTTTCACCTAATTTTTCACACGCTACCCGTAAAATACTCCACCGCTACTTGCTACGATAATTCTGGCGTAGACCATACGTAGACATGGTGTAGCGGTATGGTAACGTGAGTTATACTGCAGCTACACGCAAGCGTGCGTTGCTATCGTGCATGAGAAAATATTTGCTCAGACTACCATATTCGTGGGAAACCAACTTTAGAAATGGAAAAGGCTATGTCAGTTTGAGATATATTAAAAGTTTCATATTTAATAACTTCACTGGAATTGAAGCAAAAGTTTAGGCGTCTTACAACACTTTCAAAGTTTGCTTTGTTTAGCTTAGAACTTTTCTTAGCGAATAATCTTTATGTGTTTATCCTGTAAGAAAATCTCATTAAAGATTTTATAAACGTGTTTATTTTCAAGTTGCTAATATTAAGTCAACATAGGCGTTTTTTAATATAAATCAGACCCTAGTATATACACATAAAACTGTTTTTCTTAGTAGACAATGACCGCAACTTCGTCCGCCTGAATTAACGTTTTTAAAAACCAGGGAATACCTACTTTGATTTTTCGAAATAAAAAGTGTGTCACTCTCTAAATCTTTAACTATATACATTTGCTCGTAATATATAACATCGATCCGTTGCGGCTTGACTGAAGGAAAAACCAACAGATAAACACCGTTTTGCATATTTTATAATACGAATGGCAATTATTTTATTCAGAGGGAAAAGGTTTCAAAAATAAAATATTGTGGTAATATCATATTTAACTACATAAAATAACAATTAATTATTAACCCTGATATATGAATATTAAAATGGGTGATATTGTGTGGTGACAGAAATTAATTGAAATCTATGACGACAAGCGAACACAGCGCCACCCATGCGCCACCTGTTCGAATTACTATGGTTGTCACTAAAAAGCTGAATGTGACGTTGATTTTGAAGAATTATTTCTAACAAAAATACGCACCAAATTGCGAACCTCCTTTGTTTCCAAAGTTGGTTAATTTAGTTTAACCAAACGTTAGGTTTAAACGGCTTTATTTAGTATTTGTACGTTATCGTGATAAAACGGCTAAAATATTTTTATGAGGTAATTTTTTATCCTTAAAGTAAAACAACCTTTATTACGGTTATTTTTGATTAATTTCATACATAAAACTAACTACCTGATATGTTTCTTACAGTTAAATTTTTTAAACATAATAAATAAAACAAACATTAAAATTGTCTAATGAATTGATAATAGTAACTTCCATAAACAATAAGTATGTATTAATACAGAGCTTTAAACCGCTAGACCAATCTAGAAGTTGTTGGTGCGATGTTACTTAAATTAATTATTGATACTACCGTATCATACATTTTTCAACATTTGACCCTATTTAGGTTTAAATAACATAATTTTTTACAATATTCTCTTACACAAAAAAGAAAACAAGTTTTTTTAAAGTAACTGTACCAGTCTACCAGACAGCAACCCTAGCGATATATGAACAGATTCGGCTGAAAGTTGTGATTGATGACGTAGTTAGGTACGTAGGTACCTACTGCACGCGTAAAATCCTGGAAATTTTCGACAATTAGCTACCAATTTTATTTGGTCCCGAGAATCATCGCTCTTTATTACGTGTTTAATTAAACTAACGGAAACGAATGTCTTTTCTTTCTTGAGTGTTATTTATTAGAACAAAGAGAATAATCGACGAGTTTTAAATGTTTCTGATAGTCGCTTAGTGTCTGATAGTCGCTAAGCTTTCTGATAGTAGATGCTTTATATTATTTAAACGGAGATGATACCTAATTGATATTGAAATCAGTGATACGTGAGAAATAAAATCACTTTGCAATAAATATTCCATTTTCCTGAGCGGAAATTCTGTCATTTCCAATTCAATTTGGAACGTGAGCAGAGTACCAACGTGTTTGACCACTATGATTTCATCACAAATCTATTGATGTTGGCGCAAAGTTGTAATAGCTCCTACAAAGTATAAACCTACACTTGATTTGTAACTAGCCACACTGCACGAGCACTTGAGCACTTAAATACGTATTTCAGAGTTATGGCACCTGTACTATTACTTATTCTGTGGTAATTGTATTGAAGGAATAATCTATACTTATAATAAAACTGTAACAGGTCCAATTCTGTACATTGAAGATATTTTGAAAATTTTTTTTGGAGGGCACTCATTATTCGATACTGAAGCCAAATCTGTAATTTTTTTCATTTTTGTCTGTCTGTCTGTCTGTCTGTCTGTCTGTCTGTCTGTATCTTGGCCGCGCATCACGCCGAAACTACTGAATGAATTCAAACGAAACTTGGCACGATTTGAGCCTATACTACGAGGTAGTACATAGGATACTTTTTATCCCGAAATTCTACCCCCGAAGGGGTGAAATAGCGGTTGAAAGTTTGTATGAAAGTCCTTAATTTCTCAAGTTATAGCCATGAAACTTGATATATGAGCTGCGGGTTGAAAATGAAAACATATGTGTTTCACAGTTTTTCAAAATTCCACCCCCGAAGGGGTGAAATAGGGGTTGAGAGTTTGTATGAAAATCCTTAATTTCTCAAGTTATAGCCATGAAACAGCATTTGGGCTTTCGTTAAAATATGATTCAAAATTCCACCCCCGAAGGGGTGAAATAGGGGTTGAGAGTTTGTATGAAAATCCTTAATTTCTCAAGTTATAGCCATGAAACAGCATTTGGGCTTTCGTTAAAATATGAAGAAGTACGTGTTTCACCATTATAGGGGGATTATACCGTGGGATAGTAATATAGGCTACTTTTTATCCTGGAAAATTAACTGAAAAACTTACCTATTCCACCCGGACCAAGTCGTGGGCATCAGCTATAAAGAATATAAGTACATAAATACATACCTACATACATAGGCTACTTTTTATCCCGGAAAATTAATGAGTTCCCGCGGGAATCGAAAAAAATTAGTCCACGCGGACGAAGTCGCGGGCATCAGCTAGTGAGTCTATAAAACCGTCAATGAGAGCATGGCTTAACGTATCAGAGTAAGAAACGAGTTTTTTTTACCAAATAAGCTTCCGGTTTTTAATCGTCGCATGTCAAGAAGCTCTGAAATCTGAAATGAATCTGAATCTGATGGTGAAAAGAACACCAGTGCAAGATGAATGTCGGCCCTGTACTGGACGTAGCAATCATACTTAATAAATTATGAATGCGAAATTGTGTTTGTTTGTTTATTTGTCCTTCAATCACGCCGCAACTGAGCAACAGATTCACGTGATTTTTGGCATGGGTATAGTTGAAGACCTGGAGAGTGACATATACTACTTTGTATCCCAGAAAATTAAGGAATTCCCGCATGACTAAAAAAAACTTATACTACGCGAACGAAGTCGCGGGCATCAGCTAGTAAAGAATAATGTTATTTAGAAAAATAAATATCAATTTTACGGTTTTCCGATCTACAACCAAGACCATACATTTTTGAAGCACGTAACAGTCCTACCTCGTGATATAATAAATTCAGATCACATAAAGGCAAGGCCATAAATATATCAAAATGTGACCGGTATTTTCCCAAAGCACAGTTCGACGACATAGCCATCAGAGGCAGATGGTCATTTGTCTATCGGAAACGCAAGAGCCTTTGATATCGGCGTTCAGTCATGCGTGTTGGTCACATTTGCCGCCATGACGCAAATCACGTTGACCTCGTACTGTTCGGAAGCTTGAGTTATGACTAACTTTATGAAGGCTTAAATCTGAATTGCCAAGTTATCTAAGAACAGCTCGCTCAAATTGGACCTGTTTACAAGACCAATCAAAAGTTCGAATCCCGGGTCGGGTCATAACTAAGCATTGGGTTTTTCTGACAAGAAATTCTCAGTACTAGCCCGGAGTTAGGAAGTTGGCGGTGTTTCACCGCCGTGCCTCGGAGAGCACGTAAAGCCGTCGGTCCTGCACCTGATCTCTCTCCGGTCGTGTCTAATTTTTCGTCCCATCCGGCTGGAACAGAGAGTGCACCTGTGTTTGCGCTTGTGCACTATAACATCTCCCGCGCAGATCGTGGCCGGAATTCGGTCAAGAGGACCCTAATCTATGTAGGTTGTAGACTTTAGAGATTGATATACATACATCACATTGTGATAGTGTGAATTAGTACCAATGAGGAATAATTGCGTATATCCCATAATTACCTCAATGACTTACGAGTGATTAATGCTAATTGTTATTACATTTCAGCCAAAATTAGAGCAATGTAGGTATTGTGCAATATGTGACAATATTACAGTAACCTTTCAGTGTTAACCTGTGTAATAAATGATGTTTCTAATTTATTTATAGGGTTTGGGATTGTCGTATTGTTCGTCATACTACCTTTATTCTTTCTTTTATTGTATAATCATTATTTTTATCTTGAGCTTAACTTTAAAAATCCTATATTAAGGGTATTTAGTATCATGTCTCATTTAAAACAAAAGCTTACAGGTGCAAAGAGGAGATAAAATCTGTTAGTTTCACAAAGTGTTAAACTAAGAACATTTACAACTTCGACACAGAAATATATTATGCACTTTATGCGCTTTTGTTTCGTTATAGTTTACTCGGAAGCAAGTTTTCGCAATTTAGCTTATATTTTTGCTTTCCAGTTTCGCCATTAAAAAGTTACTTTAAGACATAAATTTTAAAGTTAATATAATATTATTACAGATAAAGCCGAACTTGAAAACATCTAGACACAAAACAAAAAGTCCTAAATTCTAGAGATATCTAACTACCATACTTTATTGAATTAAATGCACGGGCACAAAAAAGGTACCAACTATTACCACTGATTCTGATTAAATCTTAGTTATTTAAAGTAAACTGGACCTAATGTGGGTTGGAATAGGTATTATTCAATATTATATTAGCTGATTCACCACCATGCATATCAGTCTTGTGAGGCAATGCATCAAAGCAAGTTCATACTGTATCCTACAAGAATGAAGTCTCAGCTTTGAGGATACGATATGGACTATGGAGTCGTGGCCTAAAACCTCTCGCTGTATGAACTTACGTCTACTTCGTAACGTGGAGGCCACTGGAATCAAAAAGAGCCTACTTAGAAGGGAATACCTAGAAGCGTGATGGACACCGCACTACGGGCACTATGGGCAGTGGCCAATGACCCATCGTTGCGTGTTATTATAAAATAAGACTTTACTTGCGTTACCTTTGAATGCTAGAGATAATATTGAGTTATTTCTAATTATTTCTGAACAAAAAAATTTTAGGAAAAAAAATTCTTAAAATCGACCGTATGCGGTCCCCTAAAATAAACCAACTATAGTAATAACAATAATTTACGATCTTTTATATAACTGGTCCGTGATTATGAGCCTACTCTTGCGTACATGAAACCAATCACTGGATAAATGACCAAACGTTGTTGATGTGTATAATTGAATGTTTATCCCGTTTCTCCCTCAGAGAGTAAATTAAACTAACGATCTCACTACTGTTACACTCATATAAACATACTTACCTAATATTTCGTAAATAAAAGAATCATTCAAATAAAGTTAATTATTCATCAAAATCAGCAATTTACGATATCGTGCTGATTTTTTAAAATACTTGCGGTTATCGAAAAGTGAATGTTTTATCCTGATGTGTAATCCTGAGTCGAAGGCTAGACGTTCAGTAAATACTGTGGTATATCGATGATAAATACTGAAAGGTCACATTCCGTTGATGGAATAGGTACACTAGACATCGGTACCTATATTTGGTAAATTCTGATGGACCACAGAATTTATTGTACGTCTTGCCTTCGCCTAACATACGAGTAAGTTAAAAAAGAGTCCTATGGCATTAAAGTATCAGGCTTTATCATGCATAGCGAAGAATAGCTGATGATAATTGGAAGTTATTTTCATTTTCATCATTTCTTGCTTATTACACTGGTGAACAATCCTTTCCAAAGTACAAAATCCCATACTGCTCGCGTTTTGACGTTTGAAAAAAAGTGGCTAATTTGACTAGTTGTCAAATACCCAATTGTGTAATGGACAAACACTCGTCTAAATGAGTGTAGTCGGAAAAGCTCTCCATTAGGCTGGGAGACAGTTCTGATAGACTACGTAATCCTAAATGAGTATACGACATTTTACCTTCATCACACCTAACGAAGACAAATTTAAGCTCACCTAATCGGGAGACCCGGATTACAGATAGCTGGGATATTTAACCAGATTATAATATTATGTATATCAAGCCCAATATTATTGAACACACCTAGAATAGGTAATATATCGTTTATTATGTGTAAGACACATACCGACGGCAAGCGACAGTGATACTATCTACTGGTTAAACGTTTTGTATGACTTTGTATGAAGACATTTTCTGAAAACGAGTCAATATGCCAGTCGCAGATGCTAGGTAGGTATATGTGTGAAGTGTTTGTTTGTTGGTTTGTCCTTCAATTATGCCGCAAAGGAGCAATGGATCGACGTGATTTTTGACATGGTTATAGTTGAGGACCTGGAGAGTGACATAGACTACTTTTTATCCCGGAAATTTAGGGAATAAAAAAAACTTAAAATATGCGGATGAAGTCACGGGCATCAGCTAGTTGTTAATATAGCTCAAATGCAACGACCTGTAAGTACCTACTACGCAGTAACACACTAGACGAGTCGATTCCGAATGAAATGTTCGCAGAAGGAACTGAAACCTTGCTTTTGCCTTAGAAGCTTAACTTAATTTTGAGCTTGACTACTGAGATTACTTCAAAAGGACGAATTCCAGTGATGATGGTCAGTTGAACTAAGCCCAATTTTTTGTCGGAATAGCCATCCAATTTAATTAATTGGTTAAATCGCTGAATATGAACGTTTATTTTATTCCCTATAGACTTGGTAGGTATATCTACTCGTATCATAGATACGGCGTTATAAGAAGATCTTGTACTGACGAAGGCCGTATCCCTGAGGAATATTTTACCACGTTCTAGCTCTAAAAGTATTTTATGGCTAAGTATATGAAATGATCGCAATTAATAGATAGGTAGGTACTTTTTATTGGTTTAGAGATGAGGTAGAAATATTAATATTATACTGTTTAGGTACCTATATCTAATCTTTTTTAGATTATAATTCTTTTTTACTTATTCATTACATATAGTATGTATGTAAATAAAATATTTCGACATCCTAGATTTCACATGCAAGACCTACATCCTGGAACCTACCTAAATAAGCCTAACCTAATTAAGTAAACTACCAACTTACTGTACTTTATTATATACCCAACTTATTCATATAACTACATAGTCAATTGCTTGTGAATTGCGTTTATAAGCCGACCTTTTGCGGTAACTAACAGCTATAGTTTGGCTTATGTTATGTACGCAGTGTAAGCGGGAACAGACTCGGTTTTTTTAGGGTTCCGTACCCAAAGGGTAAAAACGGGACCCTATTACTAAGACTCCGCTGTCTGTCTGTCTGTCTGTCTGTCTGTCTGTCTGTCTGTCTGTCTGTCTGTCTGTCTGTCTGTCTGTCTGTCTGTCTGTCTGTCTGTCTGTCTGTCTCCAGGCTGTATCTCATAAACCGTGATAGCTAGAAAGCTGAAATTTTCACAAATGATGTATTTCCGTTGCCGCTATAACAACAAATACTAAAAATTAAATATATATATATATTAAGGGGGGTCCCCATACAATAAACGTGTTTTTTTCGTATTTTTTTGCTCAATATTAAAAACGGTAACAGGTAGACGGTTCAAATTTTCACAGAATATTAACTTGTATATTACCTTTCAAAATAAATAATTAAATATCAATAAAGTAAATATTAAAGGGGGGCTCCCATACAACAAACGTAATTTTTATTTTTAATACGTCATAAATCGTAAAACTTACAGGTTTGTACGGAACCCTCGGTGCGCGAGTCCGACTCGCACTTGGCCGGTTTTTCTTTTCCTTTTAGGCGCGGGATATAGAGGCGCACCGCCGGCGCGGCGGAGGTGTGGCGGCGGTGTGGCCTTGGTACTTGTAGTATGAAAGCGGCGTCCAAGCGCTCTGTATACCTACCTAGCGCCCCGTCGCTTGCATACATTTTGTATGAAATATGATAGAACAGGCGACGCACCCGCGCCGCGCCTGCACCTTGCCCGCACCTCGCCCGCACCCGTCTCCTCTCGTGTATAACCCGCGCCTTAGACTGTCGAGCCTTGAAGAACAATGGGGAAGAAGTAAGTACATTGAGGCAAATAACTGGTACTTTGCTGATTGGCCTTGTTTCCTTTAAATAAAGAAGAAGAAGAAGAAAAGAGATACGACATAACAAAGATAAAATATGTCAACTATTGTATGTTTAAGCTTGGAAGCTACACACTTTTTCCTTGGTTAGAATGGCAACAAAAATTACAACTGCTCATCAAAACGGACAGTATTATATCGGCTCTATTCAGGCTGTCTGTTTAAGATTCTGTTAGCTAATTAGCTTATCAAAGTATATTATGACGTTTGCCTTAAGTCTGAACGATGAATAGATCTAATCTTAGTCACATATTAATGCTCAAAACTGAAAATTTCAGGATTTAACAATGTAGAAAATTTTAAACGAATACGAGACCTTCCCAATGTAGACCAGGCTGAAAAGATTGAGCTTGTATTATCTATCCATGTGCACTCGACTTTTAAATGAGAAAAAAATGTCTGGGAGCAGCCCGGGGAATATGGCTTGACAAGGCCCAGACGTTCAGCCCGTCTGTGCCCTGTCTGCCCATTTGCGTGTGCCTACCCTTATGTATAGTCTTATGAAAATTGTATGACGTAAATGCGGTAAATGGCTCTGTATTTTTAAGACACATTTGCGTGGATATATGCGGTATGGCCGGATTAGTGTACTTTATAGCGTATGCTTTGAAAGAGAGTAACCTAATTTCTACTTGTTTTAACTTTTACCTACAACATAGCTTTTGTGAGCGTTGAACGTTTAAAAAGGAACGTTGAATGATTTTTTATGAAATCTATTTTCTGTGTGCAATTTTCTGTAGGTTATTTAATTAGTGTAAGTAAGTACTAAGTACCTACCTACCTATTATTTTTACGATTTTAGCCTGTAATGTAAGTAAGTACATTTTGCTAATATTTCAGTTCAAGTAATTTACAGTTCCATAAAGTTCCTTAAAGATAAAGATACATAATCATAGAGATAGGAAGACTATAGAAGTAACATTGTGTTTATTAGTTTGTTATTATGTAGGATTTTCCTAGTGATGGGTGGGAGTCGATTATATTAATTGTCGATTATATAATTGTCTAACATACGTAATCTATGAAATATAAAGGGATGATTTTGTATAAAAAATTCATTTATTAGAGGATGCTATACTATCCATTTATTAGAGGATGCTTTAGTATCCAGTAGTACCTAGTAGAGACAACTTTTCATGATTTGAAAAACAATTAAGTAGGTATCTCATGATTAGTTTCCAGGGATGATTTGCAAATATTGCCTGTTTCTTATATTTTTACGCCGCTTGGTGGGTGGTAGGCCACCTTATGTAAACAACTAAATGGGCTTTATCAAAATAATATTGATTGCTTTGGGTTTTGCATATTTTAGCGAAGTCTACCTACCTAACCATTTTTACAATTTTCATAATGATTAGGAATAAAATTGGTAGGTAAGTACCTAATTAATACAAGTTTTTCTTTACTAACTTGCAAAAAACCCGTGCCGTCAAGTGATGAAGCGTTCTGGTAGGTAGGTACGATACCGTGTAGAATCCGATTATGGGTATGGGTTTTAATATTAACTGCAAAAATATAATACATACACCATTATTAAAATTCTACATCAATGACATACCGTCATACGGTCAATAATTATTATGATATGGATAAAGGAGGCAGCTGGAGCTAGTGTCAATGGTATAATTTATAAGCTGCGCAATTAAAATTCATCAATCAAATTATCTAGTTTTCTTCTCTTCAAAGTTACTTATCTTATTAACTAAGCTTTCCTAATCTTTCTTTGAAATGCAAACAACGTTGGAATAATCAATAACATTCTGAATTTACCTTTACCTTTTTCCGACAGCGCCATCTACATGTGTAGACTTGCCACGACATCGTAGTACCAGCTGT
The DNA here is from genome assembly GCA_917051295.2 of Erebia ligea. Classification (NCBI taxonomy): domain Eukaryota; kingdom Metazoa; phylum Arthropoda; class Insecta; order Lepidoptera; family Nymphalidae; genus Erebia; species Erebia ligea. The sequence continues at coordinate 9,731,480 of OU785237.1, read as the reverse complement.
ATTTAATAGGTGTCGCTGCTTTTGGTTAAAGTGAAAGTCGGATTTGGTAATTTATCAACCCTCCGCTAGATGGCGCTGAAATAAAATTTAACTCTTATTGATTCTGTGTCGAACATAGGTTTAAATTTGGTATAACAATAATTACAGTCTGTAGTTATTTAAAAACTAGAAATATTCAATGTTTGCTGGTCAAGTGATCGTGAATGGGCATGGTGCCCAAAACACTTATTGTTTGTATTCTAATTATATAATAAAATACATTTTTGGTCGTCTGAATTTCTTGAAGTATAATTATGGCTGACACAGAAAAAGACCTAGTACCTACCCTTATAGATGAGTTTCTTAATTACTTAAACCTGTTTAAAAACTATTGGGTTTTAAATAGTACAGTGCCAAATACCTACCAACTTATAGCGAGTATAACATATTTTTTTTAATTGTTGTAGGTAGTTTTCAAAACTTTATTCGAACCACAGTTGAATTACCCAATTACATGCAACTTACCAGGAAAACAGAAAACGCCAAACATCGTTTTACTTCCTTAGATTTGCAATTCAACGAGTCTAGGAGTTTAAAATTACTTTGGGACAGTTTTATCCTTCGTTTATTATATTTTAAAAGCGTCTTCGAAATAAGATTTCACATTAGCTTCACGACTAAAATTGAATTCCGTAAGTAATAAGAGTAAATTTAAATATATTAAAATATTTTGAGATGACAATAGAATAATAATTTATCCTGCTGAAATCTTTAGTCATTCTTTACTTAGCCACTGGGAAAAGACATTATGTATACCTACTTACAGTAAGTTGGTACTTGGTATGTACCTACTACTGATATAAAGCAAGGCTAACCTTGTGTGGGTAACATAATAGTACATTATTGCAAAGGCCGGGAAATAGGCAATTGCAGGTCGGCGAGGACTTCACTAATACGAGACAGGCAATTGCCATTTCCGCCGAGGCATATATAGTGCTTTTCTCAAAAGAATGCAGGGAAATAAAACATACTTTTTATATTATCATAAAATTTTCATATAGTTTCATGTATTTTTTTTTGAGTTCGCTGGAAGCAGGCTTTCCATTGCCAATTTGGCTTCTTATCTTAAATCTGGTTCTTATCTTAAACCGTTGGAAACCATTTTAATTATTATTAAATTTATATTTATTAAGTATGTAAATAACAAATCAAGACGAATCTGTGCCGACAGGCAAACGCATACGCTATACAGCCACGTAAACGCAATTTGTACTAAGCAAAGAGACTATGGTATGCCAAGAATGACAAAAGAGATCCGATCAAATAGTATCTAATAACCCCAGCACGCCTTTTCATACAACATTGCAGGACCGTTGTAATTTTCCAAATTCAAAAAACGCTCCTGCAATGGTTTTGATTTTCTTTGTCCGAAAATTCGATACTTCGCGTGTTCTTTTTTCAAAATAATGACAATATTTCCATCATAGAATAATGAAGACTATAGAAGTAAGATTGTGTTTTTAGTTTGTCACTAGGTAGGATTTTCCTAGTGATGGGTGGCAGTCGTTTATATTATTGTCTAACATACGTAATCTGTGAAATATAAATGATGATTTTTGTATAAAACAATCTTAAAATAGAGAATGCTTTAGTATCCATAAAGAGCCTAAAACAGTATCCATACAGTTACTTTTTATTTTTGGCTGCCTGTTAGCCGATCACGTTCAAACCAGTAAATACTTACTATCAAGTTGCAATATGGATTGATTGCAACTTGACATACTTTTCTGCCCTGGGATACCTAACTTAGAGAATATTTTTATCCCAAAAATTATAGGGTTCCTTCGGGATAGGTGATGACAGATTTTAACAATAATTATAAAAATATACAAGCCATAGGTACTATAGCTTGGCAAAAAAGTCGTGAAATTAATAGGGGCGCCACTGTCGCAAAATTTTCTTGAATCTAGCAACCCGAACTAGCCCACATAGTACGACAGATTAGTTTTAATAATTAACTACTTTACTGAAATCAAAGTAGTACATTTATTGATTACAAATTTCTTGTTATTTATTTATTTAATACTAAAAATAATAATAAATAACCTTATTTAAACCCAAATAGCAACTAAATCCATACTAATATTATAAATGCGAAAGTGTGTCTGTCTGTCTGTCTGTCTGTCTGTCTGCTACGCTTTCCTGACCCATCTTTTCAACCGATTTTGCTGAAATTTGGTATAGAGGTAGGTTATATCCCGGGGAAGGACATAGGCTACTTTTTATCCCGGAAAATTAAGGAGTTCCCGCGGGAATCAAAAAAAACTTAGTCCACGCGGACGAAGTCGCGGGAATCATCTAGTAATTTATAAAAGAAGGTAAAATTTTAACTATATTACTAGTTACTAAATTAATTATTAAAACTAAAAAAAATCTTTACGTGGTTGGCACCACACTCCTTATACTAATTACGCACGGGGTTATTGATTAAAATGCAGTTTAGTTAGTAAGTTTCAATATATTTTATTTTATTTACATACTACATGTACAAAGAATATAATTTGCCCAAAATATCGTCTTCCAAATATCCCATTTCAAAATGAAATTATGACAGTATAATACCGCAAATATCTAATGTTTTAGAAAAAAATTAGAAAAAGAATTCTAATTAGAAAAACTCGTATTATCTAAAAATTATTGCATCAGTGTAACAATCGTGATGACCTCTGATTGGCTGCACTTACGGCGTTCTTGGTGTATTAATGCATTTTAACCTTTAGCGGGAGAGTGGAAGCCATTGCGATCGTTACACCAAATCAATTTTAGAGAATACCACCAACTTTCGTAATTATTTGATTATGATTGCTTCATGAAGGTGTAACGGAGGAACATTCGTAAATAGCTAAATACCATCGACAGCTAAAATCATACTCCAGAACCCTTCCTTTGGGCTTTGTCGTAGTCGGGTAAAAATTGGTACAATATAATATCCGATCTTATATAAGTATATAAAAATCTCGTGTCACGATGTAGGTATGTTCGGGATAAACCCTGAAACTACTGAACCGATTTTGATCAAACTTCGTAACTATCTGTAATTTGGTCTAACTTAAAAGATAGGATAGTTTATTTGTTTTATTCTTATAGATAAGTTGGCGGTACGAAGTTCACCGGGTCAGCTAGTTAATTTATAAATATTAAACTTTCTTGTCGTGATAACGCCTATTTCTTGGGGTAAATTTATAGTGGGTATAGCATTTGATTTCAGTCGCCTACATTTGGTGTATTCGTTTGGCAAAAATGAGTCTTCTGTGAAATGTTTTGAGCAAATACGACTGTTATGTCGCGGTATCCTATTAGGTCTTTTTATCATTTCTATCCATTTCCTTTTTATTAGTTCATTTTTGAGGAAATCTACAACATAGAGATTAGAGAGTACATAATACTCGTATGTACGTACTAGTGCAATAATTATCAGTAATCTATTTCACAGCACTAGTAACCTAAAAGCGTTTTGGCGAAATATCATTATTATTATTAAATAAGTATGTAATTGAGTACTTAAACATATTTATTTACTTTTTCTTACCTTTGCTTACCTATTTACTAGTAAAATCCTTAGTCTTAAACAAGAACCATTGCCAAAACTCACCGATGAAACCCGACAGATTCTGTATCATTTTATTTTCTTAAACTATTGGATTTACGTCCCTCAAAGGCACAATACATTTTTTGTGGACACTTGGCTTTGATTTTAGAGCTTTATGCACCTTAGAAATTTACTTTAAATAAAGAAATTCTTAAAAATCTTTTCTGTAACCTCGAATGTAAACAAACAAATACTAAGCAACAAAATTATGTGTACAGTTAACGACCCGTATTATTCGTACAAGAATAGGGTATTTTGAATTTGACAGTATTAAAAGATAAAAGATATAATTTGACAATCTGAACCTTGTGACCAGTTGCTAATCGAATAGACACAAACAGCGATATTTTGTTTCACTCACACTTACGTGATGGTAATAAACAGAAATTGGATAAAATATAGTATTCTTAGTTTTTATTTTAGTCCTACCTCCTTAGACGGCAGTCGTAATTCCTTCCTCCATGGTGGCAGTCGTTTATATTATTGTCTAACATACGTAATCTGTGAAATATAAATGATGATTTTTGTATAAAACAATCTTAAAATAGAGAATGCTTTAGTATCCATAAAGAGCCTAAAACAGTATCCATACAGTTACTTTTTATTTTTGGCTGCCTGTTAGCCGATCACGTTCAAACCAGTAAATACTTACTATCAAGTTGCAATATGGATTGATTGCAACTTGACATACTTTTCTGCCCTGGGATACCTAACTTAGAGAATATTTTTATCCCAAAAATTATAGGGTTCCTTCGGGATAGGTGATGACAGATTTTAACAATAATTATAAAAATATACAAGCCATAGGTACTATAGCTTGGCAAAAAAGTCGTGAAATAAATAGGGGCGCCACTGTCGCAAAATTTTCTTGAATCTAGCAACCCGAACTAGCCCGCATAGTACGACAGATTAGTTTTAATAATTAACTACTTTACTGAAATCAAAGTAGTACATTTATTGATTACAAATTTCTTGTTATTTATTTATTTAATACTAAAAATAATAATAAATAACCTTATTTAAACCCAAATAGCAACTAAATAATTTATAAAAGAAGGTAAAATTTTAACTATATTACTAGTTAGGTACTAAATTAATTAAAACTAAAAAAAATCTTTACGTGGTTGGCACCACACTCCTTATACTAATTACGCACGGGGTTATTGATTAAAATGCAGTTTAGTTAGTAAGTTTCAATATATTTTACTTTATTTACATACTACATGTACAAAGAATATAATTTGCCCAAAATATCGTCTTCCAAATATCCCATTTCAAAATGAAATGATGACAGTATAATACCGCAAATATCTAATGTTTTAGAAAAAAATTAGAAAAAGAATTCTAATTAGAAAAACTCGTATTATCTAAAAATTATTGCATCAGTGTAACAATCGTGATGACCTCTGATTGGCTGCACTTACGGCGTTCTTGGTGTATTAATGCATTTTAACCTTTAGCGGGAGAGTGGAAGCCATTGCGATCGTTACACCAAATCAATTTTAGAGAATACCACCAACTTTCGTAATTATTTGATTATGATTGCTTCATGAAGGTGTAACGGAGGAACATTCGTAAATAGCTAAATACCATCGACAGCTAAAATCATACTCCAGAACCCTTCCTTTGGGCTTTGTCGTAGTCGGGTAAAAATTGGTACAATATAATATCCGATCTTATATTTGAGCAAATACGACTGTTATGCCGCGGTATCCTATTAGGTCTTTTTATCATTTCTTTCCTTGTCTTTTTTATTAGTTCATTTATAAGGAAATCTACAACATAGAGATTAGAGAGTACATAATACTCGTATGTACGTACTAGTGCAATAATTATCAATAATCTATTTCACAGCACTAGTAACCTAAAAGCGTTTTGGCGAAATATCATTATTATTATTAAATAAGTATGTAATTGAGTACTTAAACATATTTATTTACTTTTTCTTACCTTTGCTTACCTATTTACTAGTAAAATCCTTAGTCTTAAACAAGAACCATTGCCAAAACTCACCGATGAAACCCGACAGATTCTGTATCATTTTATTTTCTTAAACTATTGGATTTACGTCCCTCAAAGGCACAATACATTTTTTGTGGACACTTGGCTTTGATTTTAGAGCTTTATGCACCTTAGAAATTTACTTTAAATAAAGAAATTCTTAAAAATCTTTTCTGTAACCTCGAATGTAAACAAACAAATACTAAGCAACAAAATTATGTGTACAGTTAACGACCCGTATTATTCGTACAAGAATAGGGTATTTTGAATTTGACAGTATTAAAAGATAAAAGATATAATTTGACAATCTGAACCTTGTGACCAGTTGCTAATCGAATAGACACAAACAGCGATATTTTGTTTCACTCACACTTACGTGATGGTAATAAACAGAAATTGGATAAAATATAGTATTCTTAGTTTTTATTTTAGTCCTCCCTCCTTAGACGGCAGTCGTAATTCCTTCCTCCAAGATTTCCATGCATGTTTGAGAAAAATAATTTAGTTTAAGAAAGGACGAGATGGTAGTGAGTGCTACTTAGCTCACATTTACATTACATTGCCACAGGGTAGATACTTAAACCTGTGACATTGCTACACAGCTTACATTACTTACCTATTATAATCATTTCTAAAGTGATGAAGTTTTTAGGGCGTGATCTGTTGGAACTTCCGCGGGGTAGACCAGAACCAGATAGGTACCTACCTCTTTTGGATTGCTGCCTTATTTTTATCTTTAGTTAGCTGCATTATTACTACGAACCAACCGGCAACCTTTCTTGCCCTGATGTTCACTAGTTGAGATAGTAATATTAACCCATCGCACGCGCACTTTATTATTGTCCAAAGCTCTGACCACAACTCCAAATATTTCACTTAAGTTATAATTTTCACGAAAATGTTAAATGCGTTTTCGGTACCCGGCGCGTCGAATCATTGAACCATGTCTGGTCCCTTACTGACTCAAGATTCGGGTAAAATAAATCAACCCTAGCTCTAGTCCTACTAATGAAACAAAACAGGTTTCATCCAATATTACTAGGATGAAAATTGATATAGGATTCCTAGAATAACAAAGGTAGAGTCAAGACACCGAAAGCAATACCTACCAAGCAACTGCTTGAAGCAATAACGTTGAGATCTAATTGCCGAATCCCAGATGGAATGCAAACGGATCGAACGCAATACAATAACTGCTGGCTTGGTCTCGGTCGGATTCTTAGCTCCTAAGCTTAGCACGCAACAGGAATACAAAGATTGTTCAAGCATAAAGATTGGATTAGATTTGAAGCTAGTGAATATCAGTATCTGTTGATATAAGAAGAAGTTATGTTTTATACAACCTCCCCGGAAAACAGTGGTGCAGAGTGCTGGTTTTTTAAGCGAGAGATCCCTAAATATTAGAAAATTTCTTCATGCGCTCTGATTTCGTTGGAGGCTTGGAATTGGCCTCTGACGAAGGTTAACAACTCTATATATACTTAGTTAACATAGTAAAAAGCACGCGAACATACGCTTTTTTTAACTATGTTTACTGTACGGTTCCAACACCGCTCCATATGTCTGAGTTTACTTTCCACTCATTCAATTATGCAAAGCTACCATTTGTTAACAGATTTTAGGTAATTCGGGGAATGTCGACCCAATTTATGCTAATCAGCTTAGCGTCCGTTATTTATTGTGCAACATGTTTAAGGCCTTGGTCATACACAATGCGTAACGGTGGGGTTCTCAGTAAAGCATACGATTTAATACAATGAACTGTATAAAGGCAGCGCACACGTAAAAGCTTGCCTACTGCATTCGTGCACCACAGTGAGCTTCATAATAAGTTATAGTCCATTAAACAATAATATCATTAAAAAATTCTAGGAGCTACTATTGTTCCCGCGTAGTATGACGTCCTGAGTGTCACAGAATACTAACTTTTACCTATAGTAATTATGTTGTCCTGCTTGACGTATCCGTCGACACCGACTTCTTGTATATATTATGTACTAGCTGAGGGCCGCGACTTCGTCCGCGAGAAATCAGTTTTTCTAATTCCCACGGGAACTCCTTAATTTTCCGGGATAAAAAGTAACCTATTTCACTCACGGTCCTCAACTATATCCATGCCAAAAATCGGCATCCGTTGCTCCGTTGCGGCGTGATTGAAGGACAAACCAACAAACAAACACACATTCGCATTAGTTATAATATTAGTATAGATTGTATATTATTAATTATTATACTATAGTAATATTATGATACTGACGTGGCACGAAGTATGACGTATTGTACTTCGTACGTGCTACGTAAAGCTCCTTGTGCTAAGTGTCTACTAATACCAAAACTTTCAGAAGTAATCTATCATTCAAACCCAGTAAAAGTTGATTTGTTGAGAGAGATCCCTGTAATTGCGCTAGACCGTGCTAAAAATCTCTAGCATTTAAAATACTTAACACTTTTTTACGAGTGGTGTTCAAGTTTGGGTGTAAGTATGTGGACACTAAGATTTGAATTAAAAGTGCTATAGTAGCTACGTCTAAAACGTTTCCGTCACGCATTGTGTACGACTAAGGCTTGGGCAGCGTAGATATAACTGAGTCTGCTCCCGTGATACACGTTGATCGCACCTGTCGCATGTAACAGTGCTTCGTCTCGCTTCGGCTGCTGTCACGCGTTGCGTTTGTTGAGGGCTTTACAACGTTTCACGGTATAATGTGCACTTTCAATGATAACGTTATTTCGAGCAATTAATTGCAGGACTTGCTTCTGTTATGATTTAAGTGGAATTAATTCTGTTGAAGTGTTTTTGTTTAATTGTTATTTTGTGTTAATAATTCGTCGAAAGTGTTCAAGCGCACTTGACTTGAGTACTGTCACAGACACAATTTTCCATCATCAACTGTGCTTTCATGAATAGCATTTTTTTCACAGAGACCTATACTTAGTGGTTTAACATTATCGTCCAGTTGTCATTAATTCACGATTAAAATAGGAAGATTAAGTATTGACCATTCAAAATGATAATTCTTACAAGATGTTGTCCGAGACTTCGTCTGCGTATTAATTCCCACAGAACTCTTTGATTTTCCTGGATTTAAAGTGAACTAACTACACGTCCGTGTCCGGGATGCAAGCTCCTCTTAACAATTTTTATCATATTTCTACTATTTGCTGCTGCTGTATCAATAATTATACTTATAACGATTTACACTAATTTGTATCTACTTGCCTACATACTTATTATTTTGGCTAAAAATGTAAAGATGTTTAAAAATTAAAACATTCCGATCCACTTTGTTACGAATACAGTTTAAGTTTAACCATATTATAGAGCACTGTTTTACTGCTACCTAGTACCTACGTCAATACTGCAATACCATTGTAAAACGGCGCGGTAATATGCACCGTAATCCCGCTGCGGCTCTATTACAGACACGAGCTCACGACAGAGGGCGGTGCGGCGTCGGAACGTCGCCAGCAAGTGAACAATTTTCTGATTGTCATCAACCCTGAAATGATTACGACTAACACGCTATTTACATTTCCATTTGTAACATACCTCTAAAATAGGACTCAGGGCATTATTTATTACTACCTGACGCCCGCAACTTCGTCCGCGTGGATTAAGATTTTTATTCCCGCGGGAACTCCTTGAATTTTCCGGTATAAAAAGTAGCCTATGTCCTTCCCCGGGATACCACCTGCCTTTATACCAAATTTGATCAAAATCGATTAAAAAGATGGAACGTGTAAGCGTAGCAGACAGACAGACACACTTTCGCATATTTTATAATATCAGTATGATTTTTCCAGCATAACTACACCTTGACGATTGAATCAAGTCTTTAGCCAAAATCGTCCACTAGCAATAAATCTTACAAATGGAAGCTCTAACAATTCACATGTACCTACTGGCTAAGCATTCATAAAAGTTTTCCTAGTCTTATAGGTATTATTATCTAATACACTGGTAAATGGACTTGAGATAAAACTGATATTTAGGTTGTAGGATTTAGTTTAGCCGTTAGGTTTTATTATTGGTTAAATTCTCTATGTAAGGTTACTTTTTCAGTTTTCACCATGTAATTCCTGTAAATCACAAATAGTTAAATATATAGGTACCACGATAGCCTAACCTTGCCCTTCCGGGTATCGACAACATAATTACTTACCCTAAAGATTTCAAGTAATAAATTAAAATAATACGAACTAAGTATGAATTTGACATAATATTATGAATGTAATTATTACTAGCTGATGCCCGCGACTTCATCCGCGTGAATTGAGGTTTTTTGGTTTCCGCAGGAACCCTATGTGTTATTCCAGACTATAATCTATCTCTGTGCCTTTCATCCAGATCCATTCAACCGTTAAGGCGTGATTGAGTAACAAACATCCATCCATCCATCCAAACTTTCACATTTTTAATATTAGTATATTAGTATAGATTAGTTAATTATCATAGAATTTTAGGACAAAACCTCTTGAAGCTTAAATCTAAATTTCCATTAATATTAGATATCTAATTATTATTCATAATGTTACATCTTGTTTCAGATGTCCTCCGACACGTTTAAAGTATCAAGATAGGTAAGTGATAATTATAATATTATACAAAACACGAATTCGCTTTGAACAATCTTCCTTTCTTACAAAATAACCTCAGGCACTAATTATACGCTGCTGGTATTTATAATTCAACGGTTTCATGTTTTGTACCCTCCCCGATCTATTCTTATATTAAACGACACAGTTTTTAAGTAACGACCTGCTTATTACGTAAAACGACTTTAATGTCGAGCAAAACAAGAGTCAAAAAATGGAATTTCAAGGTGGTCGTGACTCGTGGCGCAGCTTAGCCTTGATCTACAAGGGTTTAATAGACTATAAGCTATAAGACCATAAATCTATCTGTGATAAAACTATACAATTCTTGGTACATATTCCTCGTTACTACCTTGGATACCTCTGGAAGTAGACGAATATCATCACCACTTTTAGCGCATTTTGATAGCCCTGAGATGCATGAAGAACGCACAAGCTAAAAGCGCCAATACCAGCTGTGGAGTGTAGAGTTCCCTAAAAGGAACCCATGTACAGCTTGAGATGATGACTAGACCGCAGACGTAGTCAAACTGACCTACCAAACACACTCTGTGGCAGCGTAATAAGCCAAGGCTTTATAGCCCTATATTCTTCTGTTTTGATAGAAGAAGCCAAAGATCTACAATAGGAGGTAGACTGCTCAAACTGCAAACATATTTATTAGGCAGTAACTTTTGTTCAGTCGAATTAAATATTTCCACAAGGAGAATATGAAAACTTAATTAATATCTACAAAAGGATTCAAGACATACCTCCCTCCTACATGTGTCTATTTCCACACGCCGTGTAGCAATTATTACTATCTTTAATTACTAGATATACTGGCACGAGGAGCAATGAAGCTAATTTTCTATCACTTGTTCGTGGCAGCCTTTGTGACTATCAGCTTCAAAGGAAGGCTGGAGGGATGAACTTCGAAGATACCTACTATACTGTGACATGTGTGTATGACTGTGTATGCGAACGAATTGTTTTGAAATGTATTTTGTAAAGGCATCTCAAAGGCATCTACTTAGTCAGGATTTTGAAGTAACTTCTACAGAAAAATTAGAAAGGAAATTGAGACGATCATTTCAAAATATATTGACCACCGGAATAACTTACTTCTCGGTTTTGTGATATTGACAGACTATACTTTTAAAGTTACGCGCAACGCACACGGTCTAGGCACAATGTGGAGTGGAGACCTGAAGTAGAAATTTCAGTTTAAGTAGTTTAAAGCATGCTTTAGAGATGATGTGTAATAGAATTAGCCTCATAAGTCATCTCTCCTAGCCTAATAGGTAATAACAGAGTATACTAAACCTCAGTAAATATGATAAATCTATGCTAAATCTAGTATATCCCGTTGTCCTAGGTGACCCGGTGGTCCTATAGGTGAGCGACAGAAGCGACAACACGCGAAACGACGCCAGGACGCCGTAAAAAAAGAATGACTGAGGTATCTACGCGACAACGTAGGCCCACGAAGTTTTAGCTACTGTTTGATTTATTTTGTGTCGCCTCACATCGCGTCGCCTTGCCGCGTTTGTCGCTCATATAGGACAACGGATATAAGTTGAAGGACAAGATATCTTATTATTAGATATTATGTTTTGTATAAACACACTTGCTGCATTATAATATCCTCGACTATCGAGATCAAGAACGATGTAAGTACCTGTAGCTTCCTACATATTATATTTAATTAATTGTTTATCAACTGCCATTAATAGTTCTGACGACACACGCCCCAGTTTCACCTCCAAGAATTTAATAACGTTTCAAATTGGCAAAATAATAAACCGGGACGTTGCTACTGACGTCCTGGTTTATTCGGAAATGCAATCACGTCAGCTATGGGGCGTAATTAAACACAAAGCGAAGGCTTACCTGCATGGCATTGTGATTTATTTCGACCATTTTACGGGCCCTTAAATGATTGATAGTCATATTTCATATCTTAATTGTTATTGTTATTGTTGGTCATTTAAAATTGAGCGATTGTACTTCGGCAACAAATTAGGTTTTATTTACTTTGGTAAACTTATTTATTTATGTCTTTTTCTAAAGCTTAACTTTGCGATGATTATACTTTTAGAAAGAGCCGAACGAGTCTGAGAGAGATTTTTTTTATTAAAATTCATCTTAAAAATGTGGATAATTTTATCATAGCTTTTATCAATGCTCTTTAGTTCCAGCGATTTGCCGTTCGCTGGTCTAAAGAGCATTTTCAGGTTTTTTTTAGTAGGCAAGGGCCACATAGTGGCACATTCACATTTTTTAGTCTAAAGTTTAGACAGTTCAATATAATAAGGAAAAGAAAAAATCTTATCTATAAATACATAGGTACCTACTTAAAATAAAAATGTTACTGGACGATTACTGTACCTACATTATAATTATTTGAAACCCGATTGCGATAGTTATGTTTTTAGAGTTTACGCCGTCAGGGTTGACCCATGTGCATTTTGTGACGATTATAAATAGTTTGGAGATGGCAGATGAAACTTCTCAACATCTAGTTTACCGGGTTACAATATTAAATGCAATTGTGATTTGTGTGATAGCTTAATAAAAGATTGGTACCTGTGCCCGTGTAAGGTAAGCCCACCCGTGCGAATATGAGCCAAGTCAGCTAGTAGCTTACGTCGTATCTATATTTTTAACTAAATTGTATAACACACAGGTAAATGCTGTAGTAAGATGATTATGGATGCGTATTCGTGCGAAGTAATTTCAATATTATTGGCTCAGCTAGTCTATAATATTAATTTTTGGAACGTTAGTTCCTTATGGGACGATGCGGCTGGGAAATTAAACGGCAAAAAACTTCCGTACCGAGAGTAAGATTTTATGTATAATGTATTCGAAATTAAAACTTAACACTAAAGAATTAAAGTTTAATTTAGAATGTAGTACATTTAAGACCTTTTGACTTCGTAAAAATGTCAGCGAAAATGCGTTGAGTGGGATGACGCATCAGAGGATTTTGAAAGAATCCATGGAATTAGGAATTGCGACTACGTTTCCTATTTCTATGAAAGAATCCTTTAGGTGACTCGAAAAGACGAATGGCGGTTGTTGTGTGTTTACAATTAGTGTTGAATGAAGTGTTTATTGAGTTTCGATATATGGGCTCCCCTGGATCACAAAACAGGAAACTGTTACCAAAATTTAAAAAAGTCAGCGCCAAATTGAAATTCTTTGCTATTGAACCGATTTCGTTCAAAATCGATATCTAAGGATCCCTAGGATCACAAAACAGGAAACTGGTACCAACATTTAAAAAAGTCAGCGCCATTTTGAAATTCTTTGATAATGAACAGATTTCGTTCAAAATCGATATCTGCGGATCCCTAAGATCACAAAACAGCACAAAACAGGAAACTGGTACCAAAATTTAAAAAAGTCGGCGGCATTTTGAAATTCTTTGTTATTGAACCGATTTCGTTTAAAATCCATTTCGAAATTCTTTTTTATTGACCGATTTCGTTCAAAATACCGAAACAGGAAACTGTGACTTTTTTAAATTTTATTACCAGTTACCTGTTTTGTGATCCTAGGGATTCTCAGATATCGATTTTGAACGAAATCGGTTCAATAACAAAGAATTTCAAAATGGCGCTGACTTTTTTAAATTAATATTTGTGTAATAAGGAACTACGTTCCTATCTGGTGTCCCACAACACCACACTTTTTTTTATCATAAAGACATTTCTAATGCATCGATCGTGTTCAAGTCCTTCAGCTTCTTCGATATCAGAAATTCAAACATCTTCAACTAAATGCAGAACCACTGAAAGGGTCTTTTGAATGTCGGGGCAGAATTCTTTTACGATTTTAGGATGAAAATCATTCAGGTATGAAGTCAAAGCGTTTCGCTTATTGGATGGTAAGTACTTATGCTGTTTCGCTCATACGTTAAAGACCACCCTACATTTCTGTCGAAACTAACGAAGAGAGATTTTTATTCGAAAGCTAAACTGATACCTGAATCCTTGGCGCATTTAATTTTAGCTGTATGTTCTGGTTAACTTCTTTGCTATACTAATACTATTGCTTCTTTTCTATTACTTGCCAAGCGCCGAACACTTTACCAGCAGACTAGATTTACCTACAAATGTAGTTTTACCCTGTTGAATTTTCGACCCTTTGTGCTTGTGAGTACCTAGACTATTTGACCGTCACAGTCCACTACTTAAATGTACATATTTGGATATCTAAGCTGACGAATTGTGAACGCGTAGCACAGGACTCAGAACTGTGGCACTATCAATTCAACAACGTTTTCTCGCGGATCAGTTATCGACAAAGTATTGCGAAAGCTTCCGAACTCGTAAGATTTGCTTGGGTTGCTGGTGTGTATTAGTCCATACTATTTCGGTGAAACTACTTAATAGACTTATTTATAGATTTCCCGATACCATGAGCATTTAAGGGGCAAAATAGAGAAATATAATTTAAAAATTCTATTTTCATTCAGTTTAGTATCATGTGTGTAGAATATCACTTTAGAAACACCTTGTTACAGTCACATTGGATAACTTTTAACATCCCGACATTTATGGCACATCTGACGCCGTTGCAACTACTCGTATACTCAGACACTGCATTAGGGCTTCTTTATTATTATTTCCACCTCAACGAAGTGTACCTACAGTGGAGTTTCAATTCGATTGAAATGTTAGCGCGAGTTACGTTAACTCGTTTTGTAAGAAGTTTGCTAAAATATTATGCTAAAAATTTATTTGTCTTCATTATATATTTTATTTCAGTTGCGTATTTTCCATAACAAACGATAAAGATTTTTGTGAACGTGTTTATGTTTACTTTGTAAATTTTGGTGAAGAGTACCTACATTAAACTTAACAAGTTTTTAACTTAAAAAATACTAGAATATTTTTTCAATCCACTATAAGTTAGCCCGTGAATGCGATCTCACCTGATGGTAAGTGATGATGTAGTCTAAGATGATAGCGGGCTAACCTGTTAGGGGCATGGCAGTTCTATTAAACCCATAGCCCTAATCAGTTTCTACACGGCATCGTATTGGAACGCTAAATCGTTTGGCGGCACGACTTTGCCGGTAGGGTGGTAACTAGTCACGGCCGAAGCCACCAAACCAAACAAGAGAAAATTCAGAAATTATAAATTCCCAAATTGACTCTGCCGGGAATCGAAACCAGGACCAGCGCTCAACACTGCGCCAGGGAGGTCGTTGATTCTACACATACATTGGAATAGGTTAGGTATACACATAGGTTAGGTATACACAATACACATGTGCTTTTTGAGTAACTTTAAAGAGATATTGCTTTATGCTTAAACTCAAGGCTCACAGGAACCACTCAGCGGTATAATGTTATTATTAAAGCACGAATTATGTTTAGAGTGAGCGTCGGTGTCGCGGTGTCTCGGTCCCAGCGACAACTAATTGCGTTTAGAGCGATAGAGCAACGCAAGCGATGCTAATGGAAGGTATTAATTAACGCGGGCGCTTCACTCTGGCGTCTGACTATTTTATCTAAGATTTGTAGATAGGACATCTATGACGGTGCGATGGCTAACTACGATGATTTAAGTTCCCAGCCTACTGGCAGGCTTTCGTTATATGAAAACATCTACGTTCTGGTCTGTGGTTCAGGTACGATATAGCAACTAGCAAGTAAAGTGGTTCATTATCTATCTCACTGCCATACCCTTTATGTAGGATTAAATTGGTCATGCCACAAGCTATCATCAACTAAACGCTACTTTCTAAAACATCTAATCAAAATCCATTCTATAATATCTGTCTGTCCATCTGTCTGGGAAAAGTTAAAATATTTTTCCATAATATTTGCTTTTTTGCATTGGCCCTTTATTTGTAAATCGAATCAAATACTTTTGTGATATGAAATTCGCCAACGAGCGCCTCGAAAATAACTTAGGCGACCTCTTGAGCTCAACCGAGGAAAATGGTATTTAGCTTTACATCGACCCAATGGTTCAAAATATTCTGATATCACAAAACCTTAGTCCTGCAAGTTTGTGTCCATTATGCAACGTTTTTTTTTAATTTCTAAAGGCCTATAAATTATGAATTAACATCCTAAAAAAATCCTAACAATATACAATTATTGGAAAGGCATCATGATCCTCAGTAATAATGAATACAACCCAGACAGAGAAAATTACTGTTCTGTTGCTGCCAGGTAAATGGCAAATATTCAACAGAAATAGTTTGAATCTTAGTAACTGTTACTGCATCGCCGGCACAAAATCAACAATGTGATATATTATGTAGTTAGAATAACAATTGTTTGAACTATTCCATGCTTACTCACTACATGATAATTATTAGCTAATGCTTTATGAGTACTCTCTCCCTCGCTACATCGTTTTATCAATAATTAATTATATCAATTATTACTACAGGGTTCCTATTTATGAGTAAACCTACTGTGAAAATAGACGGATGGCTAGTCAGAATGGAGAAACTCTCTAACGCAAATTATTAGAGCAACTCTAACCTCCCTTTCTTTGGCGTCCGGCTTCGCTCCGTGAACTCTCAATAGATTCATTAGGACTCTAACGAGATCTTCCAAGGCAAATTGCGAATGCTTTGTTTTGTTAAATGCGATTTGTTTTATTTATTATAATATTTCGACATCGCTTCCTGTGCCAGAACGACAATTCCATGCCTATAATGATTTTGCAAATTTTAAATTTTGGACACTATCCTTAGAAATAACTACTTAGTATAGATATTAAATTAATAAAAGTACATTTTAATCGGCTTGCTTTTAGGTCAGGTAAACAGGTAGGCAATTATTAAGCTTTCTGTATTTTAATCTCAGTGATAACTCATCATCAATCCAGCTTTCGCCTGCAACTAAGCTTACAGATTACATTGCAATTTGTTTTTAGATAGGTAAACAACAAGAAAAAATGGTGATAGCCTTAGTAGAAGTAGTACATGGTTAACCTCGAGCACACACATTTCATCACGAGTTCATCATTAGTAGATTCTCAAAGGTGTGTGAAGTCTCACATATCCTCACTTGGCCAGTGTGGACCATAGCCAAACCCTTCTCATTTAGATGAGCCGATGGGTTGCAGTGACGATATGTCAAAAAATTTAAAGCAAAATACTGAATTGATTAAATAAAAACAATATTTCAAACTTTTAAAAATGATATCAATAAAACTCACGATCCGCAGAAGTATTAATGTAAATGTTCGGATTAAGAATCTTTATTGTAGCATTAAACGTAAATCGATTGGAACTGTCGGCTTGAGTCTTGACGCCGACGGAATACGAGGTACGATATTTTTCATACGGACTGCAGCCACGCGATAAGGGCCTCCGAAAATGTGACCACATTTCAATCAAATTTATGACTTATTATAATGATTATAGGTACGTTATCAACTGCGACGCTTGAAATTTGCGATTTGACTGAAAAGGTGTACTCTAGCGTAACAAATTCGTCGCCAATCGTAAGGTGACGATAACGATTCGGAAAATTAATCTGGGAGTAAAAAACGATTTGAGGGGAGACGCGTTTCGGGTAGTCGCTTTAGGTATTGAATGTAATAAGTAATGACGAAATTGCTCGTAGATATCTACCAATATAAAATCATGTAGCAGGGTATCTCTGCCAATTAAAGACCTCTAGTAATTAGGTAGAAGTAAGTTCAGCAAATGCCCAGCTGAAAATCAGCGCTGTATGGTTTTTATATTGCTTGTGCATTTTCAAAGCATACAGCCTTATGCTGAGTTGGAGCCTTTTTTCGGGTTGTGCCACACATGACTCCTGTTGTCCCGGCGCTTCTGTCACCAGGGCAGTTTAGCTCATTGCTGTGACGGAGGCGCCGGGGTAGCATATCCTTGAGGTAAGGAAATGTGTGGCAGAACTGGCAAATAAATGTTTTTCTTTTTTCAATGATGATGAAAATGTAAATATTCTCTATGATGTTTAAATGCAACATCATTTGCAGATGTGATATGTTATTATAACACTTAGTAAAAGTCACCGAATGAAATCTTTGTTCTTAGCCACCCCGGGGAGACGCCGCGTCGGACCGCTCGCAGCGATTGAAATTTAAAATATTGTACCCTTTGCCATTATGCGAGCTTATTCACCCTTGAAATATCCCTGGGGGCGCCAGGTACAACGATTGGGGAAAATATTTTACACTTGTTACTAAGGATGTCGCTTACTACACTGCCTTTGCGCGGCGCTAATCGCTTCACAATTTTAAACCTAAACTCCCGTATCCTAGAGTTTAAAATCGATGTGACGCATGCATAATTCTGGGGAGTATTTATGAAAAGCGCTTAATTAGTGTGTCGAGAATGAAAAATTGTTATTGAAACCGAGTTGATTGAACTGGCGTTTCATAACTATGTCATTTCGGATCGGGACGTTAATGAAAACGAGATTAATAACCCGCCTCTCATCAACGCTTTTAGTAAATGGTACCAGACGCATGATTTTGCACTTTATTCATTTAGGGGGCACTATTTTGTTTGTGCTCCGTGGGATACGTTGCCGTAATGACAGTGCTAATCAACGATAAACCCAGCTATTTACAATTTTAATATATTATTTACTAGATAATGCCCGACACTTCGTCCGCGTGGAATAAAGTTTTTAGTGTTTACCTTACTTTAGAATCGATTTGCTTAGATATACTCGTGGAATGAAAATTTATGGGGAGTAAAATGAAACTTTCTCCGTTACTTTATTTACTTTATGTTTCCATGGTAACATAAAGTCAAAACATTCAGGATTTATAGGTTTCATATACATACAAACCTTACTTCAAGCGGAAGAAGTCACGGGTATTATTCAGTTTATAATATACTAAGTTATATAAAAACACAAGAGAGGATTTAAAAATCAAGTTTAATTTAAATTTCCTGAAAAACATGAATGAATCCAAAAATATTGCATTCAATAAAGCTAGCTGAAAAAGTGGATTTTTAAAACACGTTACTCCGGAACCAATATTTTATGTTTACTCAATTACTTCCCGCAAAAGCCTGGCGATGAAAGAACATTAACGATGTATTTATTCCAATATTCGAACTACATATTTGCTTATAGTTTATCTCTTTTCAATGCAATATACAATTAACTCCACAGTGCCAACTAAGCGTTAAAAGCGCGAAAATAATAAAGCAAATAACTTTCATTAGTCAGCAAAATCCATAATCTGTGTTGCCACAATCCATTGTATTGATTTCCCTTAAATAGCCCTAAACTTATTTTGATATTTTGTATCCCGGGGAAAGACTTAGGCTACTTTTTATCCTGGAAAATAAAAGTAATCCCGCGGGAATGAAAAAAACTTAATTAAGGCGGACGAAGTCGCGGGGCATCATAGTTCAAATAATAATTGAGTTTTTATCCTAAAAATTACGATAGTTTTTAGAATCACCTTTTTAGGAATTGTAAATGAATCGCTGCTAATGTTATAAATACAAAAGTGTGTGCCTGTCTGTCAATGCTTTCACGGCCCATCTGTTCAAACGATTATAATGAAATTTGGTACAGGGTAGATTGTATTCCGGGGAAGAAATTAGGCTACCCGGAAAATTAAGGAGTTCCCTCGGGATTAAAAAAACTTAATCTACGCTGATAATGTTGCGGGCATCATCTAGTATTAAAATATTCGTTGCTGTAAGATAATACCGTGTAGAGGATTCCACCATCAACAGTTTTTGTTGCTAGGCACTCTGTGACTTGCTGAATTTCATATTGCATCCTCCTAGTGCGGGATTACGATGCTTTCGTCTCAAGACGCGAGGTCCTTGAGGTTACCTTGAAAACCCAACGTTAATTTGTTTTGATAAACTAAGGCACAAATTTTATTCTCCAGATACCATTCAATATATCATTTATATATTTAGAATAAAATATTTATATAGAAGTTTCTTTGAGCATGCAAAACATATTTCGTTCAGCAAAATTACCAAAAATAGGGCAAAATCCTAAAAAGTGACAACACCATAATAGCTATAGGTTCGTATAAAGCACAGTCCACCCGCATTACTGCGTATTAAGTGCGGTTCACTGGGCAGAAGGCCAACGTTTACTTGATAAAATAAATTTGAACAAAACAAACGCATTCGCCGGGGCAATATGAATCCTCTCTGAAGTTGTGCTAAGCGGCATGGAAGTGGAAAAATGGGCGGCGCGAGCTAATATGAGAATACTCTGCATACCTGCTGATGAGCTCTTGTCGCCTATCTGCCCGCATTCCTCTATATGTATATCGGATTTATTACATTTTCTAGATTAACGAGATTTCCATTTTCTGGATACGGGTCTAGGACTAGCTTTATGAAATAACTTTTGATCTAAACCCGTAAAAATAACGTTTTGGTTCAGTGATTTTCAATACCATTAATCGGCATGTATGTAGCTAAGTCTATGCAATTTTTAACACATATAATATTTTAGGACCTAACTGTTTTTAATTGGGCATGTAACCCGGAGCATAATTTTTCTGTTGTACGACATTGCAGTCTTAGTGTATGGCTTTCAGACTTAACAATAAGGTATTAGGCAAATGTTCTCTTTTCAATGACACCTATTGCTTCTATCTCATTTCTCTAGTGATTTGCAATAATAACCAAAGCCGTACTTCTAAATCCACCCATTGGTAACTAGCTGGCAAGGGGTGGCCATTCGTTAGTCTAACTCTTTGCTAAAACGACCCCTGGATAAGCCTGCCGTTGCAGTGTTAACATTCTTTTCAATAATGACGGCAAGGGGGAGCTCTGTGTCTTGTTAATTGGATTTTTTGTTGCAATCTACATATGAATAGCAACTACAATCTGTCGGAAAATGAAATACATCGAGTGGGTCGTTTGTTTAGATATTTAAAAATAATAAAGCAAGATTGATTAGGCAGTATTATAAACGCAATAGTACTCAATTATCTGCTCATCGCAGCATGCCATTAGGTATGTGAAACAGTGGGCAATTATTGAAAATCGATAAAAAAATGTTTTTTTCACGAATAAAATAGGTAATAACTAACAATAACAGAATTTAATTACCGGAATAATCCCTCACTACAAGTTTTGTACAAAAGTTGTGGTAAACTTAATTATGAACGTAACTAAACTATTGCAAAATATAATATTGTGCTATTTTATTTTTGTAGGGAATAGAACAAACATAATTTTAAATGTAGATTAAAAAACATGACGTTATAATTAATTAAAATAAAACGTTCAATAATAAATAAGTACACATTACTAATATGAATCGGTTTTTGTGTCGACTCAATGTATACTCTGTCCTTTAATACACACCTACTTTAAAGTTTTCAAAAGTAACACGCGTGTTGGTCGCTTTAATAAGTGCCGCGCATGATAAATCGGATCAAGTACGAATACATACGAGTGCTTTTTGTCCCTTTTACACCACTACGAAACTTGATTGCCCCTCTCTGTCGCACTTTTAGGGTTACGGATTTAATACATCGCTTGCGGAGTAGAAAACTTAATGAAAGTGTAGCTGAGCATCATTATCGACGGCTTTGCTCGAAGATAAAAAGGTTTAAGCTATGAAAACGTATGCCGCTTTGGGGTTAAACCACGCATGGAGGAGCAGTTTGAACTACCTCGTTTGTGATATCTGGTTTTGAGGTAGATATAGGCTTGACTATACTGAATGATAGAATGAATAGGTGTTGAATTTAGTGCACCTTAATCAATGCAACGTCATTATTTTAATACTCTATGAAAGTGTATGTAATAAGAGGGTAATGGATTATCTGGTCACGCAATGACAGAAATCTTGATTTCATTACGTTTACTGTAGAGGAGTGATAGTAATATTTTACGACCGAATAGATAATAAGTAATTCATGTTCGTGAAACTAGAGCACAGGACCTCCACTGCTGAAATGCAGAGGTCCCACAAGAAATAGTTTCTAAAGCCAACGACAACAATGTGCAGCGGGTCTGCATAGAACCGTTTATTTTACTAAACTGTGTCACTAAATAAGTCTGTCACTGTCTCACAAAAATGTGACTATTCCAAACATAGTCGGTCGTCTGCGTTGACTATTATTAAGAATACCGATGCTATAAGCTACATTACTCGATTAAATAACACTTGGCAAGACATTAATCTGCCAATACCAGACCTCTGTGCCTAACTGAGCGAAATCAAAGCGTGCCTGCATTCAAAGACTAATAATAAAGTTGTGTGTACACATCGATAGTGGGGTGAGTCTATTTCGATAGATTCCGATGTAGTGATGTACGATGTAGTGAATCGTCAACTTCTCACGTCAAAAGTTACATGAAAATGATGAAGTAGCATTAAAAGAATATTTTTGGAAAAATAATACACTTTCTATGAGGGTAAACCTAAATTACTTAAATCAATCAATTCCTCACGATTCCTGTTTCAAGTTAAGACAATTTACTAGTTAAGCAGCCATAAGACCAAATCATAAAAATTTTAAAAGAGACTGTCATCGTCATGCACTACCATTCCTAATATCTGATTTCACTACCTATTATAAGTAACAAACGATTCATCTTGCCAATCCAATTATTCTCCCTGCAATTAAATACCAAAGAACCCTTAACCCTTCCGTTTAAAAAGGTAACATTAGAAACGTGTTCGAAGTAACAGATGTAATAGCTACCGGACAGAGACCGAGTGCAGCCATCAATACATGTTCAGTCATTGTGGATACCGCATTAGTAGTAGATTAATACTTTGTATAGGACCCTCTTATTGGAGTCTTTCGGTGTACCTACATAATACACTAGCTGATACCCGCGACTTCGTCCGCGTGCTTTAAGTTTTTTTTATTCCCGCGGGAACTCCTTAATTTTCCGGGATAAAAAGTAGCCAATGTCACTCTCCAGGTCGTCAACTATACCCATGCCAAAAATCAGGTCCATCCCGATTCGTTCGTTGACGTTCGTGTATCACGAACTTTTATACAAACTTTCAACCCCCATTTAACCCTTTTGGGGTTGGAATTTTCAAAAATCCTTTCTTAGCGGATGCCTACGTTATAATAGCTATCTGAGTGCAAAATTTCAGCCCGATCCGACCAGTGGTTAGAGCTGTGCGTTGATAGATCAGTCAGTCAGTCAGTCAGTCAGTCAGTCACCTTTGCCTTTTATATATTTAGACTAGCTTATGCCCGCGACTTCGTCCGCGTGGTTTAAGGTTTTTTTCCCCACAGGCACTCCATAATTTTCCGGGATAAAAAGTAGTTTGTCACTCTCCAGGTACCTCAACTATACCCATGCAAAAAAATCACGTTGATCCGTTGCTGCAGTGTGATTGAAGGACAAACTCTATTTAACGGCCTTGGGGGTCGAATTTTTAAAAATGGTGAATTACGTAGGTAGGTACTTCTTCATATTTAACTGGAAGTCCAAGTGCTAAGTTTCACGGCTATAACTTAACTTTCATACAAACTTTCAACCCTTATTTTAACCCTTTGGGGGTAGAATTTTGAAAAACTGTGACACAATATGATCTTCTTTATTTTTTAATGAAAGCCAAAATACCAAGTTTCGTTGATATAATTTGAAAAACGTTCCTACAAACTTTCATCCCCTATCTCACCCCTGTGGAAATTTTCAAAAATGTTGAAACACGTACTTCTTCATATTTAACCAAAAGCCCAAATACTAAGTTTCATGGCTATAACTTGAGAAATGAAGGACTTTCATACAAACTTTCAACCCGTTTTACCCCTTTGGGGGTGGAATTTTGAAAAACTGTGACACACGTACTTCTTTATTTTTTACTGGTAGCTCATATACCAAGTTTCAAGGATATAACTTGAGAAATGACGGACTTTCATACAAACTTTAACCCCTATTTCACCCTTTTAGGGGTGGAATTTTGAAAAATCCTTCATTAGTGAGCGCCTACGTCACTAAAGGGACCTACTGTCAAAATTTCAAGTTTCTAACCCCAGCGGTTTAGGCTGTGCGTTGATATATAAGTCAGTCAGTCAGTCAGTCAGGACTTTGAATTTTATATAATATATAGATAAGTCAGTATTTTCCCTTCCGTCAATAGTAAGGTCAGTTAAAATTCAAATAAACTTTTACAAGTGCTTTTAAATCGTTGAGGGAATCTACCGCTGGTACGGAATGCCATTCCTACCGACAAAAGAATGCAAGAAACTCGGTACCTAGTTGCTCTTTAAAAAAAATACAATTAATATTAAAATACATAAATAACTGCATTCCCATGCATAGCTGAAGCGAGTCAAATCCACGCACTTTTATCGTCTTCAACAGTATAATATAAGCTTTTTGAACTTGTGTAAATGCAAGTGGCTATGTAATTATCTACCTACTAAAATTACTCATTTTATGTTAAGACTAGCTGATGCCCGCGACTTCGTCCGCGTGGATTGAGGTTTATCGGTTCCCGCGGGAACTCTTTAATTTTCCGGGATAAAAAGTAGCCTATGTGCTATTCCAGACTATAATCTATCTCTGTGCCAAATTTCATCCAGATCCGTTCATCCGTTGGAGCGTGATTGAGTAACAAACATACATCCATACATCCAAACTTTCGCATTTATAATATTTACTAGCTGATGCCCGCGACTTCGTCCGCGTGGTTGAGGTTTTTTTGATTCCCGCGGGAACTTCTTAATTTTCCGGGATAAAAAGTAGCCTATGTGCTATTCCAGACTATAATCTATCTCTGTGCCAAATTTCATCCAGATCCGTTCATCCGTTGGAGCGTGATTGAGTAACAAACATACATACATACATCCATCCATCCAAACTTTCGCATTTATAATATTTATATGGATTTGATAATATGTTAATCTAGTTTAGTTAAATTAAAATAGTTGTAGTAAATATCATAGAAAATTTTAATTCTCTTTTAGGTTTAAATATATCCTACGACTAGTTCTATTAAAAGTTACGGCTCCTTTAGAAAAATATATTTTGTAAATTAAAACAAGGGAGAGTATCCAAAATTCAAATTAAGACCCCGATGCACTCGGCCGACGCGACGTTACTATACCAACAGTGCTATTAAAGTGAGGCATGTGTGTGGAACTAATTCAAGTAGGGTAGGCGAATATTATTTTCATTTCTTTATAACCTTTATAAAAAAGGCAGTAAGGGTCATAATGATAGTTAATACATAGTGTACTCGTTTGTCTCTGCCGCGCCACGTGGTTCACAGTACTTGAGCAATGTACATTGTAGCATAAATTGGACTTGTGATTTTGACAAAACTGATGATAATTATTATTTTGAGAACTTTCCACGTCCATATTTTGTAAATATGACGTATTTTTTGACATCCTCTGGATATTTTGTGTCTATGACACCAAATTTAGATTTAAACTAATATGGACGCAAAATAGTAATAATTTGCAAGTCATTTAATCAAATAGTAAACTGTCATAATTTGAGCATAATATTAAGTATT
Organism: Erebia ligea; assembly: GCA_917051295.2. NCBI lineage: Eukaryota > Metazoa > Arthropoda > Insecta > Lepidoptera > Nymphalidae > Erebia > Erebia ligea. The sequence goes on along the minus strand of OU785237.1, from coordinate 9,705,824 downwards.
GACTTATTTAGGATCGTCTAATAAAGTTCATATTTTTTGGGAAATTAACTATACAAATTTTAAGCTATTTAATGCAGGTAAATGTTTATTTCTTTCAATGATTTTCATCTTAATCATAGAGAATTTAAATAGGTGAACGAAAAACTATTAGCCGAAATATTTTTAATATTATGCACAATTATTATGCTTCTAATCTTAAGCATCTGAGTAATAAACACTAGTATTACTTAGCGTAATATTAACACCTACTCAAATTCTATAAACTTCGCCCGTTAAAATTACCCCATACCACCAAACCCCTTCTCCGGGAGTTTAGCTGGATTATCCTCATACTTAAGGAAGTATCAGGTGTCCGGAAAAGTTAAAATGACAATTTCTTTACTTTATGGTTATGGAAAATTAATTGGTCTAGTAACCTTCGCTAATAACTCTTTATGTTTACAATTTTATGTTTTAAGTATCTCAACGAAAACATGTAATAATAATTGGCTTTACACACACTACAAACATGGCTAAAAGCATAATATTATTATACGAGGTTTTTAAAACACTCGTGATACCTTATATCCTGTTTATTGTAAACTAGCTGATGCCCGCGACTTCGTCCGCTTGATTTGAGTTTTATTTGATTTCCGCGGGAACTCCTTATTTTTCCGGGATAAAAAGTCACAAGCCTATGACACTCTCCAGGCCCTCAACTATACCCATGCCAAAAATAACGTCGATCCGTTGCTCCGTTGCGGCGTGATTGAAGGACAAACCAACAAACAAACACACTTTCGCATTTATAATATTAGTATGATCATACTAATATTATAAATGCGAAAGTGTGTTTGTTTGTTGGTTTATTGGTTTGTCCTTCAATCACGCCGCAACGGGGCAACGGATCGACGTGATTTTTGGCATGGGTATGGTTAAGGATATAGAGAGTGACATAGGCTACTTTTTATCCCGGAAAATTAAGGAGTTCCGGCGGGAATATAAAACAACTTAAACCACGTGGACGAAGTCGCGGGCATCAGCTAGTAGAAGACACTGAAATTCAATCAAGATAATTAATATTATATTATTAAAGGTAGGTAAGTGCATTGTTTAATGATGTCTCAATTAAATAGTGGATTTATAATTATATTAGAGTAACACTAATCACAATAATTAATCTAGCTGGTCGGCTAAATCCACCGCACTCGAATTTAGCGAAAACAATTTTAGTTTAGGCCACATAATATTAATATTGCAAATTTGTCACACAATTCAGAATGACATCGTTTTGATATACCGAAATGTTTGCAAATAGAAATTCCAATTTGAAAACGCATCATGTATTACTTTTATCTACACTAATGTTATAACATTCTACTTATGTTTCCAATACTTGACTTATAATTACTACTGTTATAGCGCAGAAAACAAAACACTCAATTTAAGCAATTTCACATGATGGTATAATATCCACATCGATATCGTAAAATCTCATTATAACATCAATAAAACGCGACCAATTAACCTGGCGAGCCTTATGTCAAAATCCTCATACAAGTTGTATAAAATTTTGACATTAGGCTGGCTTTTGAAAACAGTTGGGTTATACGTGAAAACTTCGTCGAAACTACTAAACTTACATACACAAAACTCTTTGGTAAGATCTTGTGCCAATTAAATAAAAAACGAACAGCGCGCGCTCGCTTCTGATTGGCCCTGCGCGCGCAGCTGCGCTCTCGTTGGTTAGATTTTAATGGCGGCAAGTTCACTGTGACAATACACGTATATACATAAACTATTGTCAGCTTTTACTCTTGTTGTTTGATAAATTGCATTAGTGAAGATAAAGTAGTGTATGCAACTGCATATAACACGGGTATTAAAACACTCGTTACTATTATGAAACTCGCTGCGCTCGTTTCATAAACTCACACTCGTGTTTTAATACCCTTCATTATATGACAGTTGCATAAACTACTATTAGAATTTTATTTCGTATTTTTATGAAAAATAGTAAGTGTAGTAAGTTTGCCTGCCTGGTGAAAAACTAGGAAATCTATATTTAAGACAATTCATGTGCAAATCCTGCTTTAGAATTTACATTATAGCAACTTCAAAGTCTTTAACCATTCGATACTCAGATTTGCCTTGAGTAGCAAGTGTTCCAGAAAGTAGACCTATATTAATTAATTTATATATTATCTTATATGTTATTGTGTTTCTTCCTTAATAAATGATCGAGTCTGTGTATTACATATTGTTAGTTTGCATCTTAAAACCCTATCCATCACCACACGCATGTAGGTCTATAACAACTCATACTCTGAAGTTTTTTTATGTAGTTGGTCAAATAAAATACATTAATTTCATCAGAATATTTTATGAGACCGAGTAGGGGTATAGGTTAAATATAACTGCCATGCACCTAACAATATTGCCCGCTACAATCTTAGACTGCATCATCACTTACCATCAGGTGAAATTGCATTCAAGGGCTACCTACTTGAAGTGGATAAAAAAATAAAAAATGAATATTTTCGCGTAGCAATAGTCGTAGCGTTTGTAGTCGTCGTAGCAATACTTTGTGAATCATAAAGTTGGTACCGGAAAATGATCAAACAAAGTCAATATTGCTAGCTCCACTTAATTAAACAACACTATAATATGTTTCCTACGATAATTGTTACATAAAGTCACATCCAAAAACCCAAGAGAGACCCCAATCTCATGAAAATGTTTATAGAGTCGACGTACTTACGTACGTAGCGATAAATAGCCTCCATCAATAGGGGGGTAGAAGTAGGACCTCTTTACAAATGTACCGGGAACTAACATCACGTATTAAGGTTAGACTATTTACTGCAGATCTTTCCGTTGTTCGTAACAAAACATTTACTGCACCAAGGGCGCAGTCCAATAACTTTTAGGGCGAAAACACGCTCAGGACTGGACAGGAAAAAAGTTCTCGCGAAACGTCTACGTTGAAGGGATAAGATGTTTTGTGCGGTCGTCTAGTGTCTGCATCTCAAAAAAAAAGATGCCAACTTTATGCCCGTCAAGCAAAATTTTATTGATTCAATGATAACGCGCATACTTGAGTGCATCTTTGCAGCTTAGTAAATTAAAGATAATACTATAGTTGGGTAAATTAGTAAATTCGTTAAGCTATAAATTTAGGGTCGTATTTAAGAATTATCGGCACATTTTGATAAAATGCTATGCCTACATTAAATAGTACTGAATTATAATTTCGTATCGATAAAGATACTCGTACTCCCATGAGTAAGAGTAGAATAAGAACTCACCGCTCGCTGGCTTATGGCTAAGTCACCTCGGAGTCATCACAGTCGTACCTACCACGTTTTCTCCACGCCCTCGCCCTATCACCCAGGAGCCAATATTGCTATTTTAGTGCTAAAGTGGACCAATAGTTCAACGGTGCTAGAATCGTGATAGTGTCGGTGTTGGCCCAAGAGGAAAGTACCATTTCTCCTCTTCCGTTCTCACTGGTGTTGCGTTAGTCAGTCTTGAAACTGTTGTGAAATACCTGATCGTGGTCCATTTTGAGCACGACTTAACCTTTACGGGGCGAGCGTTAACCGGTTAAATTTTAAAAAAAGAAACTTTATTCCATAATTAGGCAGAGAAAGCTCGTAACTTTAATCCAACCCAAATTAAACAAATAATTTGCCTCATTATTTGTTTAATTTGGGGTGGTATTTTTAATTAAAGCACTCAATTTTCTATAGTCGTAACGTAGCCTCCTAAGATATATTAAAGTTCGTTTCGAATTGTGCTTTCTAAATAATTTTAGTGCTAATTTAGAACCAGCGTACCGTAGCGTAGGGGTACGCGACGTAGAAATATTTATTTTTATGTTGCATGTAAGAGCGGCAGCGGCGTCATGCTGTCTGCTTTAAGCCATTTATTATAGCAATTAAGTAATCTCGTTCATTTTTGGTAATGATAAACCGTCTTTTAGCGGCCATTTCTAGCGAAAGGCCCATCCACATGCGGACAGACTTTCACTTTTGTCATCAGTGGAGAGCCCTACACCCACCTAACACTGAATCAGCCTTTCTGGCGATAGTTACCAAAAGTGCAGTTATCTCCTATAATAATAGCTACGGACTTAAATTTAAGTTCACAATCCAGTGTATTGGGCCTTAAATGGGATCCAGTCGCTGACGTCTTAAAAATTCCTACAAAAATTGAGTCTCCTGCTATCGCTACTAAAAGATCAATTTTATCGAATTCGGCTAAGCTATTCGATCCTCTTGGCTTACTGAGTGTGTGGACCATCATACCAAAAATAATTTTACAAAAATTATGGATGTCAAAATTAGACTGGGACGATCCTATTCCTTCTGATACTGCCGATTTATGGTTTAAATTTGTGTCTAATTTAGAAAATTTATCTAACCTTCAAATTCCTAGATACACACTTAGTAACGGACCAGAGACCACCGAGCTTCATGCATTTTGTGATGCTTTTCTTGAGGCGTATGCGGCATGCATATAGGTATCTAAAATCAATTGACAAATCAGGGCAAGGACAAGCGTTAACCTTCTGTGTGCAAAAACTGAAGTGTCTCCTGTAAAGTCACAAACGATACCAAGGTTAGAGCTTGGTGGAGATTTACTCACATCTCGCTTAGCATCAGCTGTTTTAAAAGCTCTACGGCTTCAAAAATCTCCGAAAGCTTATTAATGGACGGACTCTTCAGTAGTTTTAGGATGGTTATCGTCTCAATCTCGCGATCTTAAAAATTTGTCTCTAATCGAGTTGCGAAGATTCAAGAGATGACTTCTTCTGGTGTCTGGAAACATGTACCAGGTACACACAATCCAGCGGATCTAGCCTAGGTAGGTGGTTTAGACCCTAAACACATTCAAAATGCTACGCTATGTGTGGCAATGCCCTCATTTTTTATTAAAAGACGAGAGTGAGTGGCATTCTGATATAAAAAAATATATACATGAAGTTCCTGAAAGAAAGACAACAAGCTTGGCTTATGTTTTAAGATTCATTCATAATGTTAAGTACCCGAGTTCAAAGTACGCAGGCCATCTAACAACATATTATGTACTTAAAAAATCACTTAAATATTTGATAAAGCAACATCAATCAGAAAATTTTGAAGCTGAACTTAAACTACTTAATAATAAAAAATGCTTAGGTACCTTCTAGATCACGCTTGCTCTCACTGCGACCGTTCGCAGATGAAGATGGCATCTTGCGTGTAGATGGGCGTATTCAAAATTCACCTGAAACTTATAACAAAATACATCCTATTTTAATAGATTCAAACTATCAATTCACACAATTATTATTTAAATATGAACACATAAAACTAATGCATGTTGGCCCACAATTATTGTTAAATAATTTACGTCAAAACTATTGGCCTATTGCGGGCAGACGACTGGCTAGAAGCACAGTAAATAATTCCAAAATATGTAGAATTTACCTGATACAATAATTGGTAACTTACCTGCGTCTCGGGTGACTCCTAACTTACCTTTCCAGATTTCCGGCGTAGATTTTGCAGGACCATTTCTAATTCGACTTTCGAGATCGTCTTGGACATGGCTGTAAACTTACTGTAAACAACAGCTGTACGTGAATTCATTGAAAATTCAGTATTATTGTCAAGACCTTCTTCGTGTAATATTAGCAACAATCTACAACATTACAGTAATATAATATTTTTAAATTGTAATAATTTAATTTATTCATTCTACAAAATATGAAACTCGGTTAATGTAGTCACAAAATTAAGCGTCCAATATTAAATTTTGCGAGCGCTCAGCCGGTGAATTTTGAAATATTTAACTAAAATGATTATGATCGCAGTTGGCGAGATTTTTGCTAAAAGAGAGACCTTTCTATCTCGACCGTCTCTAAGTTAATTAGGGTAAAGCAAGCGGAAAAAGCATTCAAAGAAATTGGCCGGCTAATTCGTGAAATGCCCTCAGATACGGGGAAAATTTAATTAATAACTGTAGCCCGTTCCAATAGGCCCCTTTCCGTGGGTCAAAATATGAAAGTTAATAGCACTTCTGAAAATTAATGTTATATATTTTGTCACGCTCCATTGGGGTATCTCATTATATATTTGGTAGTAAGCGCTACTTATCACATTGTGGGCCACACATTGTATGCCCACGTTTGAATCCCTGGTTACGAATTTATTTTCAAAGACTATGGACATCTAATATTATATATTCTACAGGTACTAGACGATGCCCGCGATTTGATCCGCGTGGATTAAGATTTTTTGATTCCCACAGGAGCTCTCAAATTTTCTGGGATAAAAAGTAGCCTATGTGTGGCCCCGGGGTGCAAACTATCTTATATAAATATAAATTATAAATTTTGGTTAAAATAATAAACAATCTGCCATCTCATAGCCTGGGAACGATTCTCGACCGGACAGCGCTTCGTGTGGCAGTTTGCTTACGCTTGGGAATAAAGGTATGTGAGCCTCATTACTGTCCTTGTGGCAGCCACGTGGATCAGTTTGGTCACCATGGACTCAGTTGCATTCGGAGCGTAGGCCGCTTGTATCGCTACGGTGCCCTCAATGATATAGTCCGTCGCGCTCTGGCCACTGCCTCCATCCCTGCACAACTGGAACCCTCCGGTTTGTTTAGGGATGACGGTTAGAGGCCGTACGGGATGACTCTAGTACCATGGTTGATGGGTCGTGCACTGGTGTGGGATGCAACCTGCGTTGATACGTTGGCAGCATCCCACCTACCGGGCTCGTGCCTAAAGGCGGGTACAGCTGCCAAATCTGCTCAGTTGCTTAAGCGCCGCAAATACTCAGCCATTACCAAGGACTATATTTTTGCGGCGCTTGCTTTTGAGACTCTGGGCCCATGGTCATCGGACACGAAGAATTTTATAAATGTCGTGTCCCAAAAGCTGATCCACGCCTCTGGTGACCAAAGAGCTGGCGCTTATTTAGCCCAACGGCTTAGCCTTGCCATTCAACAAGATAATAGCGCCAGTGTATTGGGCACCATGCCCATTAACGATCATTTGGACCTTGGGGATTTTTTGTAAATATAATTAGTTTTTTTTTAAATTTACATGTTAATTTATTTCTTAGTTTATTTTAAATCAATATGCCTAGCCTAATCTATATATATAAAATTCAAAGTCCTGACTGACTGACTGACTGACTGACTGACTGACTGACTGACTGACTGACTGACTTATATATCAACGCACAGCCTAAACCGCTGGGGTTAGAATCTTGAAATTTTGACAGTAGGTTCCTTTTGTGACGTAGGCGCACACTAAGGAAGGATTTTTCAAAATTCCACCCCTAAGGGGGTGAAATAGAGGGTTAAAGTTTGTATGAAAGCCCTTCATTTCTCAAGTTATAGCCATGAAACTTAGCATTTGGGCTTTTGGTAAAATAAGAATAAGTGTGCGTCAACATTTTTCAAAATTCCACCCCCAATGGGGTAAAATAGGGGTAGAAAGTTTGTATGAGTCCTTTATTTCTCAAGTTATTTATTTCTCAAGTTATAGCTGTGAAACTCAGCATTTGGGCTAGCGTACGTTTTTGAAAATTCATTTTTGAAAATTCCCAAAGGGGTGAAATATGGGTTGAAAGTTTGTATGAGTCCTTTATTTCTCAAGTTATAGTCGCGAAACTTAGTATTTGGGCTAGCGTACGTGTTTTAACATTTTTGAAAATTCCCAAAGGGGTGAAATAGGGGATGAAAGTTTGTATGAACGTTTTTCAAATTATATCAACGAAACTTGGTATTTTGGCTTTCGTTAAAAAATAAAGAAGATCATGTGTCACAGTTTTTCAAAATTCTACCCCGAAAGGGTTCAAATAAGGGTCGAAAGTTTGTATGAAAGTTCTTCATTTTTCAAGTTATAGCCGTGAAACCTAGCGCTTGGTTTTCCAGTTAAATTTGAAGAAGTATGTAATTCACCATTTTTAAAAATTCGATCCCCAAAGGGGTGAATGTTAAAACACGTACGCTAGCCCAAATACTAAGTTTCGCGACTATAACTTGAGAAATAAAGGACTCATACAAACTTTCAACCCATATTTCACCCCTTTGGGAATTTTCAAAAATGAATTTTCAAAAACGTACGCTAGCCCAAATGCTGAGTTTCACAGCTATAACTTGAGAAATAAATAACTTGAGAAATAAAGGACTCATACAAACTTTCTACCCTTATTTTACCCCATTGGGGGTGGAATTTTGAAAAATGTTGACGCACACTTATTCTTATTTTACCAAAAGCCCAAATGCTAAGTTTCATGGCTATAACTTGAGAAATGAAGGACTTTCATACAAACTTTAACCCTCTATTTCACCCCCTTAGGGGTGGAATTTTGAAAAATCCTTCCTTAGTGTGCGCCTACGTCACAAAAGGAACCTACTGTCAAAATTTCAAGATTCTAACCCCAGCGGTTTAGGCTGTGCGTTGATATATAAGTCAGTCAGTCAGTCAGTCAGTCAGTCAGTCAGTCAGTCAGTCAGTCAGTCAGGACTTTGAATTTTATATATATAGATTAGGCTAGGCATATTGATTTAAAATAAACTAAGAAATAAATTAACATGTAAATTTAAAAAAAAACTAATTATATTTACAAAAAATCCCCAAGGTCCAAATGATCGTTAATGGGCATGGTGCCCAATACACTGGCGCTATTATCTTGTTGAATGGCAAGGCTAAGCCGTTGGGCTAAATAAGCGCCAGCTCTTTGGTCACCAGAGGCGTGGATCAGCTTTTGGGACACGACATTTATAAAATTCTTCGTGTCCGATGACCATGGGCCCAGAGTCTCAAAAGCAAGCGCCGCAAAAATATAGTCCTTGGTAATGGCTGAGTATTTGCGGCGCTTAAGCAACTGAGCAGATTTGGCAGCTGTACCCGCCTTTAGGCACGAGCCCGGTAGGTGGGATGCTGCCAACGTATCAACGCAGGTTGCATCCCACACCAGTGCACGACCCATCAACCATGGTACTAGAGTCATCCCGTACGGCCTCTAACCGTCATCCCTAAACAAACCGGAGGGTTCCAGTTGTGCAGGGATGGAGGCAGTGGCCAGAGCGCGACGGACTATATCATTGAGGGCACCGTAGCGATACAAGCGGCCTACGCTCCGAATGCAACTGAGTCCATGGTGACCAAACTGATCCACGTGGCTGCCACAAGGACAGTAATGAGGCTCACATACCTTTATTCCCAAGCGTAAGCAAACTGCCACACGAAGCGCTGTCCGGTCGAGAATCGTTCCCAGGCTATGAGATGGCAGATTGTTTATTATTTTAACCAAAATTTATAATTTATATTTATATAAGATAGTTTGCACCCCGGGGCCACACATAGGCTACTTTTTATCCCAGAAAATTTGAGAGCTCCTGTGGGAATCAAAAAATCTTAATCCACGCGGATCAAATCGCGGGCATCGTCTAGTACCTGTAGAATATATAATATTAGATGTCCATAGTCTTTGAAAATAAATTCGTAACCAGGGATTCAAACGTGGGCATACAATGTGTGGCCCACAATGTGATAAGTAGCGCTTACTACCAAATATATAATGAGATACCCCAATGGAGCGTGACAAAATATATAACATTAATTTTCAGAAGTGCTATTAACTTTCATATTTTGACCCACGGAAAGGGGCCTATTGGAACGGGCTACAGTTATTAATTAAATTTTCCCCGTATCTGAGGGCATTTCACGAATTAGCCGGCCAATTTCTTTGAATGCTTTTTCCGCTTGCTTTACCCTAATTAACTTAGAGACGGTCGAGATAGAAAGGTCTCTCTTTTAGCAAAAATCTCGCCAACTGCGATCATAATCATTTTAGTTAAATATTTCAAAATTCACCGGCTGAGCGCTCGCAAAATTTAATATTGGACGCTTAATTTTGTGACTACATTAACCGAGTTTCATATTTTGTAGAATGAATAAATTAAATTATTACAATTTAAAAATATTATATTACTGTAATGTTGTAGATTGTTGCTAATATTACACGAAGAAGGTCTTGACAATAATACTGAATTTTCAATGAATTCACGTACAGCTGTTGTTTACAGTAAGTTTACAGCCATGTCCAAGACGATCTCGAAAGTCGAATTAGAAATGGTCCTGCAAAATCTACGCCGGAAATCTGGAAAGGTAAGTTAGGAGTCACCCGAGACGCAGGTAAGTTACCAATTATTGTATCAGGTAAATTCTACATATTTTGGAATTATTTACTGTGCTTCTAGCCAGTCGTCTGCCCGCAATAGGCCAATAGTTTTGACGTAAATTATTTAACAATAATTGTGGGCCAACATGCATTAGTTTTATGTGTTCATATTTAAATAATAATTGTGTGAATTGATAGTTTGAATCTATTAAAATAGGATGTATTTTGTTATAAGTTTCAGGTGAATTTTGAATACGCCCATCTACACGCAAGATGCCATCTTCATCTGCGAACGGTCGCAGTGAGAGCAAGCGTGATCTAGAAGGTACCTAAGCATTTTTTATTATTAAGTAGTTTAAGTTCAGCTTCAAAATTTTCTGATTGATGTTGCTTTATCAAATATTTAAGTGATTTTTTAAGTACATAATATGTTGTTAGATGGCCTGCGTACTTTGAACTCGGGTACTTAACATTATGAATGAATCTTAAAACATAAGCCAAGCTTGTTGTCTTTCTTTGTCAAAGGGGTGAATTAAGGGATGAAAGTTTGTATGAAAGTCCCGCATTTCTCACGATATTTTTCAAGTTATATATAACGAAACTTTGTATTTTGGCTTTCCGTAATACGTGTGCCCAGTTTTTCAAAATTTCACCCCCGAAGGAGTAAAATAGGGGTTGAAACTTTGCATGAAAGTCATTCATTTTTCAAGTAAAACCATGAACCTTGATATTTGAGCTGACGGTTAAATATGAAGAAGTACCTACGTGTTTCACCATTTTTGAAAATTCGATCGCCAAGGCCGTTCAATAGAGTTTTTCCTTCAATCACACTGCAGCAACGGATCAACGTGATTTTTTGCATGGGTATAGTTGAGGTAGGTACCTGGAGAGTGACAAAGGCTCCTTTTTATCCCGGAAAATTAAGGAGTGCCTATGGGGAAAAAAACTTAAACGCTATATAAAATTCAAAGTCCTGACTGACTGACTTATATATCAACGCACAGCCTAAACCGCTGGGGTTAGAAACTTGAAATTTTGACAGTAGGTTCCTTTTGTGACGTAGGCGCTCATTAAGGAAGGATTTTTCAAAATTCCACCCCTAAGGGGGTGAAACAGGGGGTGAAAGTTTGTATGAAAGTCCGTAATTTCTCAAGTTATATCCACAAAACTTGGTATATGAGCTACGGGTAAAAAATTAAGAAATACGTATTTCACAGTTTTTGAAAATTCTACCTCTGAAGGGGTAAAATAGGGGTTGAAAGTTTGTATGAAAGTCCTTCATTTTTCAAGTTATAGCCATGAAACTTGGTATTTGGGCTTCAGGTTTAAAATTATGAAATACGGATTTTACAGTTTTAAAAATTTCTATCCCCAAGGACGTCAAATAGAGAATTTGTCTTTCAATCACGCCGCAACAGAGCAACGGATCGACGCGACGCGATTTTTTGCATGGGTATAGTTGAGTAGGCTGGATAGTGATGTAGGCTTCTTTTTATCCCGGAAAACTAAGGAGTGCCTGTGGGAATTAAAAAACTTATGCCACGCGAACGAAGTCGCGGGCGTCCGCTAGTAATGTATATTTTAAACTTGCTTTTACACGAGTTCAAGAAATCCATTAAAAGTATGCTCCTAAAAAACCTTATTGTGGAGGATTATGTAAATAATAAAAGGGCATGGATTTGATTCGCTCCAGCAATGCTTAGAACTCGTAGCTTTAGTTATAAGATACCGTAATTGAATTATCACCATCATGTTTTATAAGTTATTCGACGTCAAGAAGTGAATAATCGGTTGGAACAATGACCCGTTTAAGCGTAGTTGTTGAAGATTATGCCTTACTTGCGATCGGGTCCTGAATCTTTTACTTATAGATTATTAGGATTCAACTAGACGCGAATGATGACGGCTAGCCGTCTCCACATTACGCGCGCTAACAATACATAATATTATGGTGAGCGAACCACCATGTACTTGGTTCCGCGATTCATAAATGAAGTACCTCCAACGCTGACTAAAAAAATAGATATTAAAAACATTAAGTATAAATTAAAAGAATATTTTTTAACAAAGTAGATCGCTGAGTCTTTTGTGTCTATGTAGATTATATAATTATTATATTAGTGCTAATCCTATTCACCTAAGAAACCTATAAACCTAGTAAACCTACTGACGATTACGTGTCACATACTTACTTGATTCTTCGCGTTCTACACCTACTGTTGCAGTACTTACCTACATTGTCTTACAACTGGATTATTTCTTATGTAATTAGTTAATACCAAATCGTTGCAGCTAGGCACTGAGGACAAACCTCTGTGGTTTTTTCGGTGTTTTAGACTAAGCTTTTTGTACTTATTGTATTTTGATTTGATGATAATAAAAAAAAAAAAAACTATTTTATGTAAATAATTTACCGCAAAGGTGATAGAGCCTTATTTTGTATAGTAACTCTGCATATTATTATTTAGTTTAAACCATACATAATGTTTCTAATTTACCTATAAGATAAGATCGCTACTCATTAGTTAGCGCTATACGAGACTTGTCTACGCTTATATAAATAAATAGATACCTGGAATACCTCAGTAAATGAGACAAATTATTGTCATATCAATATTGCCAAAATTAAGGCCACTTAATAGGAAAGATTATTATTAGAACCTTTGTTTTGTTAAAATGTAAACTCCCTTATATTAACTATCACTTGTGTGCATCAATGATTATATCATATTACTGAAACACAGTAGCTACAACTATAATATGCAATGAAACTAAGTTCTGTAAATATCTTGAATAATCATGTACTAATAGTTATCTAATAAAACTATGTAGCTATAATGAACTAACTGTTTTTTACCTTTACCTATAGCATTAAATTTTCTATTTGTATTAGTTTTCTATTTGTATTCGTTTTTTAAGTGTTTTTATGTTTATTACTAAGTTTTAATTATTATAGTTTTAATATTGTTATTATTTATTATTGTAAAAGCGTCCTATTGGCAAACGTGATTATATGAGCTCGTTAATAAATATAGCGACATGTGTACGCTTCGAAATACAATAAAAACCGGCCGCCCCCGGTCGAGTCACGCACTTCATCACGAGACTCCGAAGCGATCACATCTCGGCTTCGCAACAACAACAAGTGTTTCATTTCACTCCCTCGCTGTGGCTCGGGTCACACCGATCCTCCGCAGTAGTCGACAGGCAGACACACACACACTTTCGCATTGATATTATTATTTAAGTATGGAATATGAATTATGTCTTAAGGAATCTTGCTGTGGGGTAAAGCGGCAGATATTCAAGGTTAATAGGTATTCTTACAGTAGCCTTGCAATATATTTACAGTAATTTAATCTTCGTAAAACAGCACCTTCAGAATTACAAAAGAATATGCGAACTGCACGATAGGCCAACTAGAAACTGCCATAGGCTCGTGACTCCATCGCTCCGCCTCAAGAAAGTCCGAAGGTCGTTCGTGGGAATGAGCATTCTATTCTATAACAAAATTGCACAAATTCTTATAAACTTGCCTTTAAAGACACAAGTTTAAGAAATCCATTCAAAAATTGCTCCTGAAAAAAGCTTATTATACTGTCGAAGATTATATTTAAAATGATAAAAGCGCATGGATTTAACTCGCTCCAGCGATGCTCGGGACTGCGGTTACTTATGTATCTTTACATTAATGTAATTGTAAAATTTTTTTTTTTCAAAAGAGCAACCACAGAGTTTCTTTCTGGTTCTTCTTGGTAGGAACGGCATTCTGAACCAGTGGTAGATTCATTCGACTATTCATAAGCACTTGTAAAAAGTCTATTTAAATAAAGAACTTTTAAAGTTGAATTAGAATGGAATTAAACATCATTATGTTTTTTTATTCTTAATGAGTAGGTAATTCTTATTATTTATTCCATTTTATTCAAATTGCTTTCTGTGAAAATAGACGCCTCAAAATAAAATATCTGACTATAAATAAAACATTGAACACTAAATTATTATCTACCTCAAATGGAAAAGTATAGAAATAAGGCCCTGTCCTAAATATTTGAAAACCGTTAACGTAAGTTTCCACTATGCCAAGCCGATCATTCATTTTTCCCGGAACAAATAAAAGGCGCAAAGAGAAGCTAGTTGGCTCTAATATTAGTATGAATATACAAATTTCTAAAACGAACTTCCCTCAGACTCCAAAGCGGCATTTCAAATGTATTTTATGATTTAACTAAGTATGATAAGTATGATAATAACTATAATTTTATAAAATTAAGATATTTGTACACCACACTGTGGTAGAATAGGAGCACTTTAATACTGTTTTCCCCCTCAACTGTACTCTATTCACAAATAAATAAATGGATTGGATTGGAAAATTGACGACAAAATGAAGTTCCGAGTGTTTCCATCCATCATCCTGTATGAAGAATCATCCTGTTATATCATTAATTAACAGCCTTTATTTATCCAATGCTGGATATAGGCATTTTGGAGAGCGCGCCACTGCACACGGTTTTCCGCCTTTTTCATCCACCCACTTCCCGCTACCTTTTTGAGGTCGTCAGTCCAGCGGGCTACGAAGGTCGTCCCATGCGTTTGCCGGTACGCGGTTATCACTTTAGAACGCTTCTGTCCCACCGTTCAGTGGACAGGCCATGTCTGCCGCAGAACCGGCCTATAACGTCGCTCCAGTTTACTATCGGGTGCCGGTTTCTATTAAAAAAGACGGACGAGCATTGTGGGAACTAGCTTTATCAGAGTTTGGGAAAGTTTGCGACGCCTTTGAATAAATAAATATGTTCGTCGGAACGGACAATTTCACATAAAACGTCTGTCCGTCAACTTCCTAACAGCGTAGTTTTAAATCGGCTTTAAACTTTGGTTGAAAACTTTTATTTTTATTAAAATTTCACAAATTTTGAATCACAAAAGTTTGGCTGTATTTATGTACCTTATTCGATGTTCGAAATAAGATTCGTTGAATGAGTTGAAATCATTATGTTTGTATTGTCTCATATTTTAAGCTGTAGACATAGATTTAGGATTGGTTGCGGAGACCAATCCTACATCTATGGCTGTAGAGCGTAGAATTTTCATACCTCATCTTAAAAAATTCTTCTTTAAGAGATTAAATTGCGATAAATAGATTATGTGCAAAGTTTCAGATCTTAATCGAAAATCTAAGAAAAGTTTGTGGAAAAAAGCAAGTTATAAGTACTTCGTGAAATGGGGATTTAATATTCATTAAGTCCAAGAGCACGATGCAAATTTGTTTATTAATACAATTAACTTCCAACGTATCGGACTTAGTACTTAGCTGGTATTTAAAAATTTAGAGCCCGTTCCTCCAACGTTCGCCCCCGGGCTTTCACTCTTAATTATTACTTTGGGAAAATTAAGACTGTCGTTTAGCGCAGAGTGCCCGAGTAAAGGTTGCTCCTTCCATTTATCTAAATGTATTTTATCTTGCCGGGGGCGCACGAACTACGGAGTTGTCGTTCTCTGTGTATGTTTGTATCGCCCTTTGGAGGGTTCGTAATGCGATACTTTGATAATACCACTTTCTAGTTCCTCACCTACTTGAGTTTCGTCAGATACTGTTGTATCCTTGAATGAATTCCAGAATTCAGTGGTAATATTATTATTGCTTTCTGAAAATTTAGGCTAGTAAAAGTAGTTTTTTTAGTAATATTTTTACTTTATTGTCTGTTGCTTTTGCTTCTAGTTTTTTTTTCGTTTTTTTACACGTACTCGTAGGTAGTTACCATCATTACCTACTCTGTATCTGTACCATTCCATAAATATCAAAGTTGAGTCTTAGCTCTAAGCAGGTAAGCCTATTTAAAGTGTACCTACAGATCATTGGTACACCTATGGGCAAGTAGTTAAGTAAAGCAGAGACGATACAATTATAGAAACGACACTTTTTCATTAAAGAACGTGGACAATATTTTATTAGTTATCCCTCGGTGCTTGGAGCCAATAGTTACCAAAACCTTTGTAGCACTACCCCGAACTATATCTAATTATAAAAGCCTCTCCAAAGTTCCCCTATTCTCCGTGACACGCTGTAATACGGCACGCTAGGCCGCCGTGTTAAGTACATTACCCATTGTAAGTGTTCTTTGAGGTGCGACTGCCTCCAACAGATCTAACGCTTTTACAGTAATTATGAGCCGCGCCTCTAATACGCTCGTCTAATATATTAGAGAAACTCGAAGCTTTCATTAAAATATACCTCTTTGTTACCTGCCTACTCGCTAAATACAATTTTGTGATTTTGCTACATAAGCTGTTTTTTTATCCATTACAAGTTAGCCCTTGACTGCGATCTCACCTGACGGAAAGTGACGATGCAGTCTAAGCTGATGATAGCGGGCTAACCTGTTAGGGGTATGGCAGTTATATTGAACCCATACCCCTAGTCGATTTCTACAAGGTAACGTACCGGAACGCTACGCACTAGCCACGGCCGAAGCCTCCCACCAGACCAGACCAGAGAAAATTCGCGAAAATAAGAGTTGCTTTATAAACATAGATATTATTTGCCTTATCCGATTACTAGATGATGCCCGCGACTTTGTCCGCGAGAATTGAGGCTTTTTGATTCCCGCGGGAACTCTTTCATTTTCCGGGATAAAAATTAGCCTTTCTGTTATTTCAGGCTATAATCTATCTCTGTGGCAAATTTCATCTAGATCCGTTCAGCCGCTCTGACGTGATTGAGTAACAAACATCCATCCATCCAAGCTTTCGCATATTTTATAATAATATTAGTTTAGAAGTATATAGGTGTATAGATTACTAGGTAAAATAATTTCATAGTATCATAACTGTAGCCCCATTATGTAAACTTATTTCAATAATTAATCGTTACAGTCTCAATTTTTGTGATTGGCTGAATTTGTGGCATTCTTGCTGCAACAATGGATTTTGGTCAATAGCGGAGGGGTGCTTAGAGTAATCAGAGGTGATTGCACTGTATCAATCATTTATACTTATGAATTACGGCTACTGAATTACGGTTCATCGGTCTAGAAGGATTTTGAAGTGGTATATACGTAAATTCATACAAAATTAACTCAAAATTACGGTTTGCTGTAAATGTTGGTGTGACGTCAGTTTAATTAATAAAAAGCTTAAGGTCATTAGTGAAGGTCAGATGCCATTTACTGATAATATAAATATTTTGTTGCGTTCCAATTTACAATGATTCTACATTACTGTAATCCAACTAACCCTTCTTATTACCTATTTATTATTGTATGTGAAATTAAATTTATAATAATCATTGCTAGGTACGTGTGAACAAAACGCTAAAGAATCGAAAACAATTCCCAAATTAATGGTTAACCAATATAGCGAAGATTTCAACTGCAGCGCGTAGATTTGTGGTCTGGTCTCATTTACATTACAGGTGAATAGCAAATTATAATAGATGATCAAACGAACTTCCTGAAGTGAAGTTCGATCATTATTATATGAGTCGCTTCATTCGAAGATATATACTATGTAGTTTCCTTAATTATACAACAACAATCGTACGATTTTTAGAGATGTTTTATTTTAGTTTATCGACAAAATTCTCGCGCTTGAGCCATCTCTAGTCTCTACCTGACTGCGTCATTCTTTTTAGAGATATATACCTAATGTTATTGCAAAAATATGTTTCGGGTTGGGTGGGTTGGGAATTTATTTATATATCTTCGAATGAAGCGACTCATATAATAATGATCGAACTTCACTTCAGGAAGTTCGTTTGATCATCTATTATATTTCGTCGCTTCATTCTTCAGATATATACTATGTAGATGTTTAGAGATACAGAAAATATCTATTTTTGCAAGAACTGTATCCACGTTGAATAGATACTAATTATTGTTGTCAATAATTTTTTTTTTTTTTTTTTATTCTTCCCAATCTCTTATTTGAGTCGTAATGTTTTAAGCAGCTTTATGCTTAAGGTTGGAATCATGTGCGGATTTCTTGAGATTCTCATCTACGTATAGTTAAGATGAGTCTAAGATTTTTCTTAAGTATTCATTTTACTTTAGAAATACAATGTTGCGCTTTTTACATCAGCTCCTGAGTAACAAGCTTACAGATTGGATGCAAACCAATAATTATTTATGTTAATGCTGCAAGATATATAATCTAATCAAAAGTATATTAGCTGGGTCAGTATGTACTTGGTTTTATTTACACACAACAGACGTCCAATGGGACGTTTGAACGTGTGGAAACCTACCCAGAAGGGGGGAGAAAATTATTATTTTTCAAAACGCGGCGGGAGAAGAACGGGTTATTCTGGTCCTGTTGTAGAGGTCTACTACAGGCACATAATTTAATAAAATTATTAATAATGGTACCATTTTAAGATGTTTGTCAAAAAATTATGCCTTATTCAAGATTATGGAATACGACAAATTCCTATCTGTGTATAAGTTCCCCGCAGAATATAAATGAAAAATGATGCATATACTCGGTCGATATTGTGATAGACTACTAGGTAGTAATAATGTTGA
Organism: Erebia ligea; assembly: GCA_917051295.2. NCBI lineage: Eukaryota > Metazoa > Arthropoda > Insecta > Lepidoptera > Nymphalidae > Erebia > Erebia ligea. The sequence goes on along the minus strand of OU785237.1, from coordinate 9,687,127 downwards.
CTTGGAGGTGTAAATCGGTCGGTTTGGGCTTTAAACCCCACTGACGTAAGAAGTTTTAATTAAGTGAGATATCAGGCTACTATACTTTTTTAACAATGGACAACCTAGTTGTTCATGTCGCTAAAAACATGTGTCATCAGTCATTATAAATTATTTAATATACATAAGTACCTACTTATTTTTGAATAAATGCGTTAAATCATTTCCCTCCGTCAATTATTAAGGTAGACGCGCTGACAGCGTGGATCTATACTCTTTACTCTTTTTACAAAAAACCAAGTGTTTTAATTTTGCATTAAGCAAGTTATTATGGAGTATGTTGTTAAGGCGGAGTAAATTGTATGTTTTCCACGAGTGATAACGATGTACGTATTATAATAACGACAGTTTTATGACGGTTTTTCAAAGATTGTTTCCAATATATGGACGATGTATAGATACTAAAGTTAAGATCCCGCTTCGGGCAGCATTATCCCGAGTTTGCAGAAATGCTTGCCCGCTAGCCCGCGAAAAATCTTTTTTTTTAAAAAACAATAATACGATAGAAATTTTACATTGTTAGATAGGTACATCATACGAAGTCTACTTCCGGTCGTGAAAATACTCGCCGTTTAACCGACTTCCAAAACGGAAAAGGTTCTCAATTTGGTACGAAAAAAGAATGACGCAGTCAGGTAGAGACTAGAGATGGCTCAAGCGCGAGAATTTTGTCGATAAACTAAAATAAAACATCTCTAAAAATCGTACGATTGTTGTTGTATAATTAAGGAAACTACATAGTATATATCTGAAGAATGAAGCGACGAAATATAATTCAGTAGTTTGACAATGTGTGGTGTAAATTACGTAAATAACGATTGCAATATTTTATACTTGTTATTGTTGTTTACTGAAACGCTAGTGCGAAAAAGCTCTAAAATGACCGTTGTTCTATACTACTATGTATCTAAAAGTCTGAAAGTTTGGATGCTTGAATGTATGTTTGGATGGATGTTTGTCACTTAATCGCGCCAGAACGGCTGAAAGGATCTGGATGAAATTTGGCACAGAGATAGATTATAGTCTGGAATAATACATAGGCTACTTTTTATCCCGGAAATTTAAAGAGTTCCCACGAGAACGAAAACATCTCAATCCAAGCGGACGAAGTCGCGGGCATTAGCTAGTTTATAATAAAATGGGGTTTTTAAGAATGCACAAGGTATGATTTTGCAAAATTATATCAAAAACGTAAAAAAAAACAAATATTTTGTGTTGCTAAATTGCTTGCTAAAAATACATGGTGTTCTCAATATACTTTGACTGATAAAAAATCAATACCTAACTTTATAATTTAAAATATTTTTACAGTATTTTTTTACACTATCAATTAACATTGAATTACAAGAATAACCTCGGGCGTATAATTCTTAATTGATACAGAGTACCCAGGCCGAAATTGCCAGAGGGGTGCAGATTCAAATCAACCAACGTTCATAATTTATATTTTACTCGCTCTATCCCATAACTTTGTCCGCGTGATTTCGTTTTTGCAAAGATCCCGATGGAATTTTTCAAACGCGTTTCATAGTCATAGTTACAATGAATGCACATGCAAAACCTCAAGTCTTTCGACCATCCAGTTTGAGCTGCGTCAGTCAGTTACTTAGTTTATCGTTTAATATTACTGCCTCGTTGGTCTAATGGTTAGCAAGTTCGACTGCGGCCGACGAGGTCCCGGGTTCGAGTCCAGGGTTGGGCCATAATTAAGTACCTATTGGATTTTTCTGACAAGAAATTTTCAGTACTAGCCCGGAGTTAGGAAGTTTGCGGTGTTTAACACCCGTGCCTCGTAGAGCACGTAAAGCCGTCGGTCCTGCGCTTGATCTCTCTGCGGTCGTGTCGGATTTTCCGTCTCATCGGGCTATGAGAGTGAAGGAATAGAGAGTGCACTTGTGTTTGCGCACACACTTTAAATTCTACCGCACAGATGGGATGGGAGAACATTATAGGAATCCAAAGTTTATTAATTAATGTTGTCGTCGTCACTGTGTCATTCATGTTCACAAGTTTTATAATAATCGATTCAGAGAAAGTATTTATCAAAACCGTCGCAAGATTAGAAACGGATAAAAGAAAGTAAAGCTCAAAGCTATTTAAATATATCAGATAGGCACTCGAATATATTTTACTGGTTGGCATTATTCTTAGAATATGTCGTGTCGTAACAAAAGGATTAAGTTTGCCGCACAACATAAAATGAAAATATCTGGCAAAACTTAGCAGTCTCTAAGCATTATACGGCTTTATAAGAATGTTTCTTATTTTAACAGAGCTTCGTATGTTATTGTCAATGCAAAGGAGAATAATACCTGTGCTTGAACTCATTTTCAGCCTGCAAATGTTTTTTTTTGCGAGATAGGCTTGCGCTTGACGACAATCGTATTTAATATCAAATGTACGTAATAATTAGGTACTATGATGTCTCGAATTACTTTCAATTTGACGGTGTTTTCTTTAGACGGTAGATAATATTCAAATTGTTCCTTGTTGTAAATTATTGCGCCATATTAGGGGAAATGTTTGCTATTTTTTTTGTAAGAATTAACTGTTTACTTACCTTAGTACTCACGTACTTATTTGGACAAGAACCATTAATTTGGCACCGCCTTCAAAAACTACCTACAAGATAAGTTTTAAGCTTATGTATGGTGACACATACATAAGCTCTGCATTCCACTCGCGCGCGAACTATACGTCATAATGATGTCAGCTGCGTGCCTTTCAGCCTGATTCGTCCAATTTTTATTTTTTTAATTTTTTTCTTATACAAGTTTACAATTAGGCTTACAAAATAACTTTTATCCTACAAAACTGTTTTCACAGTTTGACTGTAGGCATACAGTCTCAGTTTCTATAATATAATATAATACTAAGTACTATACATAATAATAATTACTTAATACTTATTACTTAATACTAAGTATACTATACTTAATACTTACTTATTAATACTTATGCAGGTAATGTTTCTAATAGGTACTTTCTTAGTAATATTTTAAATCTAGACGTTTTTAGGGTTCCGTAGCCAAATTTGGCAAAAACGGAACCCTTATAGATTCGTCATGTCTGTCTGTCTGTCTGTCTGTCTGTCTGTCTGTCCGTCCGTATGTCACAGCCACTTTTTTCCGAAACTATAAGAACTATACTGTTGAAACTTGGTAAGTAGATGTATTATGTGAACCGCATTAAGATTTTCACACAAAAATAGAAAAAAAACAATAAATTTAATCTTCAAAAATGATATTGAGGTTTTTAATATTATTTTTTTCTAAACTGAATAGTTTGCGCGAGAGACACTTCCTTTTTTAATAATTTAAAACTTTTAAACTACAGGTTTGTACGGAACCCTCGGTGCGCGAGTCCAACTCGCACTTGGCCGGTTTTTTTCTCTGTTCTTAAGTAGGCTGGCAAGCTGTTTAACAAATATGGGATGCGTTTTTGGAGGGTTCAGTTTGGGCTGTGCGTTGATAGATCAGACAGTTAGTCAGTCAGTCAGTTACCTTTTTCTTTTTTAATTTTAGATAATATTATTATGATCTACTTAAGTTTGTTTGCACAAGACTTAAAATCATCACTTTAGATTTTTTGAAGCTGAAAGGGACTTCATTATTCAATGAAGGAATTTGAATAAGTAAACGATAAAATTTTAGCACGAACACTTGACTGCTAAGCAGGATTTCACGAGTATTACCAATAAAACGTTCTACGCAGGTGTTAATGTTCAAACATTAATTTCTTCTCTTTTAGAGCGTATTTCTACTAAACGCCGACAATTTATTACAAAACGTTACTCGAATATCCTTCAAATAATAAAGAAAGGCACAAACTGACCACTCGTAAAAACCCGAAATAACTTTATAAGCGTACAAAATGTGCAGTTGAGGTTATGATAAACCACCACGGTTTACAAGAATGGAGTCGTAATATTTATTGTGACCAATCATAATAAATCTATGCGTTTAAAAGCATTGATTCTTTTTCTGCATTCTATAAAATACATGAATTTAGTTATTGTATCGTGAATTAATATTATTTCTTTATCATAAACTTAAAGTATAAAATATTTCAAGGTTCGTAACCTACGTAAAATTGTTTTCAGTAGATTCTTAGAGCCTTTGACTATGAGATAATTTATGCACTTGTAAAAGTCTATTTGAATAAAAAAACATTTTAGTTTGAGCTTGAGTGTAATACGCATGTGGACATATTTTTATGACATTTACCTACATCATAAATGTACATATTTTTTAAAAGTCCATTAATATTTCTCAGCTCTATTTCCCTATCAGAGGTTGAAATCTTCTTGAAAAATACATTGTTACAATTTCGAGTAAGATGTGATTATAATCAGACCTCGGATTAAACTAACTTTTTAATAAAAGTACCAAGACATGATATAAGAAATCTGTAATGAATAAGCTCCAAGCCCTTTCTTTGAAATCCATTTATGAAATATCCCATAAATAGTCGGGCGACGTTATTTATTCTAAGACAGAAAGGAAGATCAAATAGCCTTTGTCCTCCCCTTTTTACTTATTCAAACAAAATTACATATGCCAGCTTCTGGATCGCCATCGGCCGAAATTTTACGCGCTAGAGATAGTGTCATGAATATAAATCTATCGTAAAAGACACCGAAGAGAGGCCAACGGAGTTTACGGCATGGCTCACTTTGCATTCTTTCTACAACGGCCCTTTACGGTCGCTTTATGGACTCAGGTTCTTTGCATAAAGCCTCGGAACTAAGGGGTCTTGTATTAGGATCGACGCTTACGATTATTTTTCTCACCATGGGTTTAGCGGTCTTCATTGTAGAGCACCGCATTATATGACCACTTCTGAAAAAGGATTCTTTAAAAGTTAACCTACATACCTATACCAAGTAGAAAAATAAGTGAATTAAACAAAAATTGACATTATTGGATATTGGATACAAATTTAAATTTAAATTTATTTTGCAAGACGTGATAAAACGAGAGAATATTTTAAATGGCGAAGATATTTAGCGCCTGCAGGGATCTCTGTTAACTATTAATCCCATTTTCTTTTGCTGGAGATAACGAAACTCATTTAAGATATCTCGCGAACGCCTTTCAGCCGTTTTGGGGTGCACATTGGACAGCTACGATGATAGAGTCGCCCTGTGTTTCAAGCGGCATCAAAAAATGAACTTTGAAATGACAAAATGTGACTGATACAATTATTATTAATTAATAAAAATTAATCTGATCTTTAAATGTCGAAAGTTTAACAATAACAACTTGAGCTTCAAAATAAATGTCATTTTTATATTTAAATAAATTAATATCACGAATATTGGTTATCTGATCAGACAAAGTCAGGTAAAATTATGAACAAGTAATTTTAACTTTTAGTTTTGGATACTTCATGTCTTTTCCTGTCCTTTAATACCTTCGTATTCCGTCTTGGAGACCAAAGGTTTCTCTTTATGTCTAATAAAATTTTCCTCAAAGTATTCTTAATTGAAAATTCAAATTTATGCATAAGCTCTGATTGTAGCATTGTGTCGGCTACAGGCGTTTACGAGGCGAGATAGATGACTTTGCAAATTATGCGGGATTAGCTCAGGGACGGCAATAACGTTAACTTAAAAAGTACTAGTCCTTTAAATGTTAATACTCTGTACCTTTAAAAATTTTGAATCACAATTCTTATTCTAATTAAAAGTAATCCTATTTATTACTCTGTTATTGTTAAATGGTAGGTACACTTACAACACCACGTTGCGGTCGGTCAATCTATACTAAGACCAACTTTAAGCATAGATTGATCGATAATTCAGAACGTTTTCTAAGCTGATAAATGGGACTGATTCTGCTTTCTGGGTGTGGATTAGCTTAGAAATTATCGGTTTATTATTAATACGTGCCTTAGTTTTACTAATTGGATCCTGTATGAATTACTTAGGTATTTACTTTGAAAAAGTCTCAGGGTTCTGATAGTCTGCTCTGAAATATTTAGGGATAATATTTTATATCAATTACCTAAGTAATTAATTACTTATTACGAATACTTGAAAATGCTATTAGAGTTTTAGAAGTTTGTTAGCGAAGGTCAATAATCAGTAATAATTGTCAATAATGTAGTTTCAAAAACATTGTTATTAAAGATTCATGACGTCTGCCTTCGTCAAATCAGTCTGGCTCTGAGTAGGCAGTACTGATTACCAGACACCACAATGCCCTGATAGGAGGTCGCAGTGTCAACCGATTGACTATTATTAATTGTGTACTTATTTATATCTTCTAACATGGAGGATACCTTAATAAAGTTACTAGATGATGCCCGCGACTTCGTCCGTGTGGATTGAGGTTTTTCAACCGATCTCTATACCAAATTTCATCAAAATCGTTAAAACGTAATTGTAATTGTGTTTTAAATGTTATTTTTATCAAAAAATAAAACCTACTAGCGACCCGACCCGGCCCGCGCGGGTAGCACTAATAAAATATAGCCTATGTTACTCGCTGATAATATAGCTTTCTATAAGTAAAAGAATTTTTAAAATCGCTTGAGTGGTTTTTGAGTTTATCCATTACAAACAAACTAATCTTTCCTCTTTATAAAATTAGTTTAGATCTATTGTTTCTGTCAATTAATAGTACTTTTTATATTAATTATTGTGTATACTTATCATAATATTTAATCCATTAAATAAAAATAGCCTCAAGTCTGTTAAAATTAGTGCAAAATTTATTGTAAAGTATCTCTCATCTGCTGATAAAATCTAGAACGAGGTGATAGTAACCGGGCGTTAAGTAAACAAATCGTTGCCAAATGATAATTCCGTGAAAATATCTGCTCCTATTGGGGCGTCAAAAACGACCGATCCTCGCCCTTTCCCGGCACATAAATAATCGGCCGACGTTTATTTCATAACGGAACCCTGATAAGACAAGTGATTCTGTTATTGCACACCTATAAATATGTAATAACACCCAACGAAAATTTAACTATTAGGGAAAAATATAGGTAATTGTTATCGAAAGAAGAAAATATTATGTAGCCAACCTTTCGAGTTCTCAAACTAAGATAGATATGAAACTTTTTCGATAAAATATTTTTGATGAAAAATTCTCACATTCATTTAATAAATAGTGGATAAAGAACGTCTAATCTATTCATGATACGTAGATTTTAAACGCGATTTTCAAAAAGGTGTTGTCTCATAAAGTAACGTGCAAATGTACTTTTTTAGACAACATGATAAACCAATTCTTCTGGAACTTTTTCTTAAACAAAAAACAGGCGAAATGTTTTATTCAATATCGGATACCGAAAAAACAATAAGCGAGTTACCGATTTAAAAGATTTCGCAACTCTCTTATCTCGGGCGGAGAGATATGAAAGAATTACCAAGAATCCTGAACACTCGTTAACTGAGTTGTCCCATGTCGCTTCGTGAACGTGGCCAAACAAAATGTAATTTTCCCCCCAGCGTCCTTACGTGACCCGGCAAAGATATAACGCTTTTATTAAATTATTTTAGCTTTCATAAGAAACTGGTACGGACATATAAAATTAACGGTATTATACTGTAAACAGATTTACTATATGCTCAAACACTATCTATATATTTTGCCTGGTGGGAGGCTTCGGCCGTGGCTAGTTACCACCCTACCGGTAAAGACGTGCCGCAAAGCGATTTAGCGTTCCGGTACGATGCCGTGTAGAAACCGAATAGGGGTATGGGTTTAATATAACTGCCATGTCCCTAACAGGTTAGCCCGCTACCATCTTAGACTGCATCATCACTTACCATCAGGTGACATCGCAGTCAAGGGCTAACTTGTAGTGGATTAAAAAAAAAACTATAATTCCTTTTTTACTTAGTTGTATACGTTTAAAGCTGGTCGTAAAATAATAATTTTATTTTCGGTGACCTCTCTGTCGCAGTGATCAGCGCTGTGTTATATTATGTGGGAGGTCCCAGTTTCGATACCTGGCAGGTACAAATTGGTAATTTATAATTTCTAAATAATTCGGCTTCGATCCTGGCTAATTACCACGCTACCGGCAAAGATGGCAAATCACTAAACGATTTAGCGTTCCAGAGATGATGTCATGTAAAGGCCGATTAGGGCCAAGGGCCGAAACGGCTCAGGATATATTATAATACATAGTACTACACTTACGGGCAAGGATTATTTAACAGTTACTGAGTATAGGCACAGATGAAAAAATAATAGTTACTTGCTTGAGGTTTAATATAGCTGCCATACCACCTCAAGCTGGTTAGCCCGCTACCATGTTGGACTGAATCGTCACTTACCGTCCAGATAAGATGGCAGTCAAAGGCTAACTTGTAGAAGTCCGAGAATGCAGCTCCGTAGTCATACCTATTAACCACCAAAATTTGAGTTATTCAAAAGAGGGGAAAAGTAATATCTTAAACTAATGCCTTGTTTTAATTTCAACTCGTAAATAATAATTTGGTCAATTTTCCCTATACAATTTCGGTTGCGTGTTCAAAGTTTTTATTACAATTTTATTGTTATTTAGGCGTGTTTGTTCCTTGTTTCAGATTAGATCGGCGGTTTTAAAGCGGCCGGGCGCTAATGTGAGTTTCTGAATTTTCTCTTGTTTATGTAAAGAAAATGTAATTGAAATTTAACTTTTTTACTGCGGGGATTTAACATCAAAAGTTTGCGAGTGCATATATACGTACAAAGTTTTAGGGTCCGGTCCATCAAGTCTGCTTAATGATGAATTCCCCTAACATTACGACGATGGGAAACAAAACTAGAGTCCGAGAAAGTTTTTAGAGGGAAATCCTGCGTCCACTCGGGAAGGTAGCCCAAAACTATGAGCGTTAAGTAACTTTTATGAGCGGCCTAGCCGTTTAACCAGAGTCAAGAGCTAATAGACTGAGAGATAGAGGGGGAAAGTCGTAAATGAAGAAAACATACATGATTATGTATTTACTGTTTACTTCTTTAAAAATAAATAAATTGAAATGCGAGTGGGATTTGAATTTGCGACAACTTGATTTGTTATGACGCGGCTTTTTTCCCGCAGACTTACTCAGAAGAATTCGAATGTTTTCTTAACACTAATTATAGTAATTACATATATTTACTATATCTATATCTATCAGGAATGAGGAGATCCGTAGGCGAACCAGAGTAACCGACATAGCTCGAAGAGTCGCCAAGCTCAAGTGGCAATGGGCGGGGCACATAGTTCGTAGAACAGATAGGCGTTGGGGTCCCAAGGTGCTCGAATGGCGGCCTCGCACCGGGAAGCGCAGCGTTGGGCGACCCCCCACTAGGTGGACGGACGATCTCAAGCGTGCAGCTGGGAGCCGCTGGAAACAAGCGGCACAAGACAGTGCTCTGTGGCGATCCATGCAGGAGACCTTCGTCCAGCAGTGGACGTCTATAGGTTGAGACGACGACGACGACGACGACTATATCTATCTCCGTCTCCATCCATACTAGAGCTAAAGAAAAATAATTTAGCGCTTTTTTGTAACGTACGATATTCCAGGTCACGTCTATTATTTTACAATTTACTACAACTATTTTCTAGTAATAAGAAAATGGATTAAGCTATTTTCTTTAAAACACTTAAAGAAAAAATAATCATGAGTCTTCTTATCTTACGATTTTCTCTCTGGCTATAATCAAACTAGCTTACATCTACGACGCACCTGAGACCGCGCTTTTTATTTCTCTTCCACATTCCCACCTAATTTCAGCCGCAAAGGCTGAGGTGGGCTGAACTTTGTTGGGTGTCATAAATTTATTTAACGGCCCGAAGGCAATAAGAGGTGGAGTGTAAAAAGAAAAATACGATACCAACGTGCCTAGCCGTTATTGCAATTAAACAGAGGAAGTAAATCTTTCAATACGAGCGCCGTTCGCCTCCCGTTTCCTGCCTTAATTTATCGCTTTGTTTTAGTCAGCGTATCCCATTGACGGATTGCGATGTGTTTGATTAAAAAAGCTTAGCATTTTTTCAATCGTTATTCTATGACAAAGGTACTAAAAGTATGGAATAGGTTTTGTTAGTTACAAAAGAGGAATTGAGTTTTCAAATTGTGCGTAATCCTCATCAATCGACTTGCGTTCTATAATATTTAGCGTTTTTTATTTTAATTCATATCATTGATAAATAATTAACAAAATATTAATTTCATTTTATATTTCATAGTGGATTACGGGGGGGGGGACCAACATTTTACCACTCAACCTCAATATCAGAAACCTCAATATCATTTTTGAAGACCTATCCATAGATACCCCACACGTATGGGTTTGATGAAAAAAAAAATTTTGAGTTTCAGTTCTAAGTATGGGGACCCCCAAAATTTATTGTTTTTTTTCTATTTCTGTGTGAAAATCTTAATGCGGTTCACAGAATACATCTACTTACCAAGTTTCAACAGTATAGTTCTTATAGTTTCGGAAAAAAGTGGCTGTGACATACGGACGGACAGACAGACAGACAGACAGACAGACAGACATGACGAATCTATAAGGGTTCCGTTTTTGCCAAATTTGGCTACGGAACCCTAAAAACGACGGACTTTCATTCAAATTTTCAACCCCTATTTAACCCCTTTGGTGGTGAAATTTTTAAATATTTTGATACACGTAACTTCTTTATTTTTTACCAAGGTTCGTTCATATAACTTGAGAAATATCTTGAGAAATGAAGGACTTTTTTACAAACTTTCATCCCCTATTCCATTCCTTTGGGGGTTGAAATTTCAAAAATGGTTAAGTACTTACTTCTTCATATCTAACTGAAAGCCCAAATTATAAGTTTCAGGGCTATAACTTGAGAAATGAAGGACTTTCATACAAACTTTCAACCCCAATTTACCCCTTTGGAGGTGGAATTTCGAAAAACTGTGAAATACGTGTTTCTTTATTTTTTACCGAAAGCCAAAATACCAAGTTTCGTTGATATAACTTGAGAAATGACGGACTTTCATACAAACTTTAAACCCCTATTTCACCCCCTTAAGGGTGGAATTTTGAAAAATCCTTCCTTAGTGAGCGCCTACGTCACAAAAGGAACCTACTGTCAAAATTTCAAGTTTCTAGCCACAGCGGTTTAGGCTGTGCGTTGATATATAAGTCAGTCAGTCAGTCAGTCAGTCAGTCAGTCAGGACTTTGAATTTTATATATATAGATTAAGGAAATTTAAACATAGACAAAGTCTTTTTACGCAGTATGTTCCAGCAAGGTTTCAAACGAAGTAGGTACATACCTACTAACTAAAAACTACATTTTCATTAGCCGTTACGGCAAGCGGTACAAACTATTATGTGACGCTGGCTCTTCGTAGATACTCGTATCAAAGACTGTATGGGTTTGTTACAGAATCGTCATATTTTCACATTTAGATTAGTAAAATAGAAAACGCCAGATCAAATATAAATGTGTGTACAATTTTTTTACTTTCAAAGCTGTTGTAACCACCTCTTTGTAAAGCTACAAAAGCGAGAGTAATTACCAGCTCTCTGTGCTCATTTTACACCATTCTGTAGGGTTGAGGAAGCGAGTTCCGCGGCACCAGAGCACTGAAGGGACGAGTGTAAATTCAAAATATTGCTTAATGGTTCGCAAGCAGGCATTTCATTTTCCATTCGGGTTGTTGTGTAATTTAGCTGCGTGCGTAAGCGATGCGTGCTTTTTGTGTTAACGCCGAAGTATAGAAAATTTCTTTTCGTAATTTACAGTAGACCTATACAGTATACATTTCGTATTTATTAATAAATGTGTCCCTGGTTAGCTTATTCTAACTCAGGTTAATTAGCGCTAGCCTATATACTTTTTAAATAAAGTTTACTTGACTGACTTTCTAACTTGACAGCCGCGTTAGAGTAGTGGTTAGCATGTTCGACTGCGGCCGACGAGGTCCCGGATTCGAGTTTCGGGTCGGGCCATAATTAACAGGTATTGGGATTTTCTGCCACGAAATTCTCAGTACTAGCCCGGAGTTAGGAAGTTGGCAGTGTTTCACCCCCGTGTCTCGGAGAGCACGTTACGCCGTCGGTCCTGCGCCTGCTCTCTCTCCGGTCGTGTCGGATTTTCCGTCCCATCGGGCTATGAGAGTAAAGGAACAGAGAGTGCACCTGTGTATGCGCACACACTTGTGCACTTTAATATCTCCCAATGGCCAATCACTCCGGAGATAGGCCGTCGTGGCCGAAATTCGGTCGAGAGGACATTATTATAACTCAGATACGACAGGTTTTATGTCAAGTTTATGTACCTGGAACATACCTTGTAATTATATGGAGTTATGGGTCAGAACAGTCAACTGGCTCTTCCCCGTCTAGGTTGAATTTCGGCCACAATTTCAGTCAAGAGAGCTCATTACTAAATTAATATTCCTCAGACATTTCGTTATTACTTTTTAAGGTATCAAATAATATTTACATCTCTCATATTCGGTAAGTAGGTCCTTATTACCTCCAAATGGAGCTTGTAGGTGACCAATTAGCGCTCTAGGGTAATAATGTAGCTAGAAAAGCCCTAGGGCGGTAAGTAATTAAAAAAGTATGATGGTTAGATGTACGCGAACTTTTTGAAAGAGTGAAGAGTTTTTTTTTTTAAATTACTTACCGCCCTAGGGCTTTTCTAGCTACATTATTACCCTTGAGCGCTAATTGGTCACCTTCAAGCTCCATTTGGGGGTAATAAGGACCTACTTACCTCACAATCGAGATGTAAAGCAGAGTAGTTAGCTCGGGTGTAAGCATCAAATGCACCCTCGAACTATAGGCGCCCTCGCTGTGCTCGTGCGCCTAAATATCTCGGGCTGCAATTGATGCCTTACAGCCCTTGGCTACTAATCTACTATTTATGGCCTTCAATTTTTACTTTAACAATATCGTTCATTTAACTGCTATCTACCTACCGCTACGCTAAATAAAATCTAAAAGTAAGCAAGTTTAATCCGGTCCGGCATAAATCGAAGGCCTAGTTAAGTTTTTAATAATATCCTGACTATGACTGAATGTTTCCGATTTCGATGTTATTCAGGCTCTATTGAAAGATCAACAAAGTCAAAATGTTAACTTACGTACGGCGCACTTACGTATCATTACCCATAATAATATGGGTGCGGTGGCCGATAGCATCTTTCAGTGGGGTGTTCACACTATGGAATCGATACCGCATTGTATGAATATTTGATAACTTTTTGTTACCGTACTTCGAAGCGTCATACACTCGGGTAATTGAAATAGTTTTATTTGTACCTACACTCCCCTTTAATGATAGATGGCCGCGATATAAGTTTCGAAGTGTGACACAAAGTATTGTCTCGGAAGGTGTCTTTTTCACTTTCACTTTTAACTTCTAACTTACTTTTGACTTACGAACTAAACACAATGTGTGCTTGAAGTTGAATTTTAAATGTTAACATGAAATTAGATTTTGATTATTTCTGTGTTTAAAAGGTTTTCGACATTGAAGCTTGTTTATACGCACTGCAATATAGTCAACCGCAAGTATTACAATTAATAATATGGACATAGTAAAGTGTTAAACTGATATAATATCAAACTTGAGATTTCCTTTGCAGGTTTTTACAATAACGGAGACCAGGAGGGATTATCAAAAGCCTCTCCCTCCCGGGACCAATCAGCTAATTTAGTAATAATATAATTATTTTTGGAGACTACCCATAATCCATACTTAGAAATGCAAAAGTGTGTCTGTGTCTCTGTCTGTCTGTCTGCTACGCTTTAACGGCCCATCTTTTGAACCGATTTTGATGAAATTTGGTATACTTACTTAATACTTTTTATCCCGGAAAATTAGGGAATTATTCTCACGGAAACCAAAAAAATCTTAAAATTAGTCCACGCGGACGAAGTCGCGGCCATCATCATCCTTTTCAAGAGTCTCTCATAATTAAACAAAATATTTTAAAGTGTAATAAAAAGCAGATAAAATGAAACTCGAGCTTACATAACTAACAAATCCTGTTTTTACTTACTTTAACGACTCAAAAACTTTTTATATCCTTCGCTGCTGAAGATTAAGCCGCTAAATAATTAGCAAGTTTTAATAACTTTCCTCATAAAAAATGTGAAAACACGGACACTCTCAAGGTAGGATATAATATCACGTTGAAATAAACGTGGATATGTAATTTTTTATTATTTTAAGTAGGTATTTAAACCATTACCAACTAATACAACTGCTAGAAATTAGTGTTATTACTTTTAATTTTAAAATCTATATGATTTATATCTGACTTTGCTTAAAATGTAAAAAAAAACAAAATCAATTTACCTACCTAGTTGAAATCCAAAGAAGAAAATGGAAGTCGTTTTAACTAAGCCATTTAATTATTTATGAGCCTATAAGCAGGTACATGGTAGAGAAAATTCTACAACTAGTTGGAGGTAAGTATCTAACATGGGCAATTAAGTAATCAAGTGATAAATGGCATGTCTAACTACATAATTTGTATCATGAGTTAATAGTTTAGTACATATCAGGTTACAGGCGAGTTGAGCCAATTTAAATAAGCAATTCAAATGATATTAAAATGCTTCGTATCAACTCATTATTTATTGATTTGTAACGTTTATGTTCAATATTTTTGGAGTTTATAAAGAACCAGTAATAAGCTCGATTCAATATATTACAAATCAAATATGCAATGTCATCATCATCATCACCATCGCCACTGCTGAACATAGGCCTTTCCCAAAGAATGCCACCACGCCCGGTCCTCAGCCTTCCTCATCCAGCCCTCTTCCCGCCACCTCTTAATATCGTCGGTCCATCGTACTGGAGCTGGGCGCCCCACACTATGAAATCTACAGTATTAATAATGTAAAAAGAGGAACTTTCTAACTGAGAATGCGATGGGCAGGACATTTTTCACGCATGAATGACGACGCCAAACCCAAAAAGTTGCTGGACAGCAAGCCGGTAGATGGGATTGTAATGACATGAGACTTGAAGATGATAGTAACTGGAAGTATGTTGCTTGACCAAGCCAAGGCCGACCCAGGGTTTTCTTTTTATTTCAGGGCTGTAGAGCTTTGATGATGATGAAAGCAATTATTTTGAGATTGGTATCCATTATCCTGCAATGGACGAGGGTTATGAGTAAAGCCTATACACCTTTATGCATGAGAAGTGCTCGATAACACTGCGGGAATTGACTAGTGTGGTCTTAAACAATCAAACTGCAATGTGGTTTCAGATTAAACCATAACTCGATACATTATAATATATGTAAGGCTGAGGAATTATCTTAACTAGAATCTGATAAAGACAATTAAGTAATGGAGGCATAAATGGCATGGCTTTGTACATATATCACGAGTTAATTGTTCGATTTCATGTAATTGAGTTGACTCAATTCAGCCAATGGTATGACGCAGCTGCATTACTGATTAATGCTAATATAATAATTAATTAAATAATTAATCTGATATCCTGGTTTAATTGATAGTGTAAATTAGGGAAAACTTACATGACATTTCTGTTCATATTAGGAACTTATTGGTTGATATTAAGCCATGAAAAGTAAACATTCCTTCTATACACGTGTAACAGCAGTCGGCGTCCGCTATTTATTGGTCGAGACGACGATGAAGGGTCCAAAAATAGTTTAAACTTAGACGGACCTAACTCACTACGACAAAGCCTATTTAAATCATATTACAGTTAAAGTAATCCGTAAATGTACACCTCGATTACTTAATTGTCCAAATTCCTAGATACCTCCAACTACTTAGTTATGGATTTTTCTCAACAATGTACCTTCTCAGTAGGTTACTTTTAAATTGAAAATCTGTCCCATATTACCACAGTTTCTGTCTAGTATCATACCGTCGAATTTTCATTTACCAGTGGCAAGGCCAGTGCTTGTATAAAAATGAACTAAGTATATGATTTTGAGCGTTATTTTGGTCACAGTGCGGGCTTACCCAATATTTAAATTTAACTTTATTCATGTTAAGTTAATCCGAGAGGAAATGCATTTTTGATGAGGCTGCCATATTCCCATAGGCAAACAATGACACTGATAACTAACTTAACGTGCAATACTATGCAAATAGCTATTATGTGTTCGTATGCAAATCTGCAAGCCCAGGTGTGTGGTGTTTATCCAACTGATTTAATAACCGGCTCATCGCGAATCGAATCGGAGCAGGACTGTATGCTGAATACCAATGCGCCACAAGGCATTAGTGAAATAGGAGGAGGGCAAAACTGTTCACGAATTCAAGTCGGCATTTAGTTTTGATTTTGGCTTATTCTCTTTATTCTCCCGGTCAAAAATTCTCGAAAAAGAAAAAAAGAAGAAGAATCCAAGAAGCTAATTAAGTCACCACGATGTGATTCTTTAATACATTGGTCACATGTCAGTCGTCAATTCGCTCATGGACCTTTCACTTACAATGTAAAAAGCTGATTACCGAACAAAGTGGAGGGCTATCATTACCACCGTCACGTAGATGGTGGAGGTAGCAATAGCACACCACTAAGTGGCCGAGTAAATGACTGACATGTTTTGGCAGAAATTTGTTACGGAGATATCTTATACCGTAAAACATGCCAACTTTGCCATTCAAGGATACTTTGCCCTAAAAGCAAAATTTTTGCAAATCCACTAACTATACGACATTTTTTTAGTTTTATGGCAATATTCATTACTTGGGTAAAAATAGATTATATTTGTGACCACACTGCGTATCGCACTCGTTCCCAAATTGATTCAGTAACCCGTCAGAAATTGTCGAATGCAGTGTGTGTTTTGGCGGGCAAATTTCTTGAGTGAAGTGGTTGTGGATTTTACATCATAGCAAAAACGCAAGTAAGTTTATGTTACTGTATGTCATAGATTCTGAATTGTAGAGTATTTTAATTATAGTTTCAGAATTCAGATGATTATAAATCTAAACTTCAGATGATGGGCAAAATTACCCTTAACTTTTCAAACTTGTGCATGCCAACATTGCCCGTTAACAAAAAGTACCCAGGGTTGTCACATTTAGATATTTTGTAATAGGTTAAGTACCTGTACAACATGTGATTGAATTAATAACGTAATTTACCTCAGAAACAAAACACCAAACACTTGTATATTTAGAACATTTAATAGTAAATGCTTATGTTTGTTAATACCTACTTAGATGGCGAAGTTTGTGATGTCATACACACTGATTCGATTCTGAATATACTAAGTATACTATTCCTACTAATAAAAAACTATACCTTTCCCGATGCACTATTTTTTATTATTATAGAGCGCCACTTTTCATCTTTTTCTATAATTTTTTAGCTTTCATTTAGTTAATGTTATTTTAAATTTCAGAAAAACCAACACAAGTGCAGAATTCGACAAAGACAATCAAGACGTGAAATAGGGTCCCGAGCCTATAAAAATTACTACTTAGTGCCTCATACTTTTATTAACCTAAACTTTAATAAACATTTACTTTAATAAACATAGGTAGTGTTTGATTTAAATATCATTTCTTATTTCTAAAACATGCATCCAAATGCATATTATAATAATATGTGGTCCAACACCTCCAACAAAAACGTTAAAATATTATTTATTGAATCAATAATTTCCTGACGTGACAACCCTTAAAATTTTAAACTGCTCGATGGAGCTTGTATGGAAATGAGAAATAATCGCTAGGTAACATTGCCCACTCCTTTTATTGCGAAAATATGAATACTACAAAAAAAAATTTGGAACCTAGGCCAAGATTGCCCTAAATTCTAGTCATGGTGTCTGTTACGTATTTTTATGAGTTATATTGCATGAAATCTCGATGTGGGCAATGTTGGCTAAAAGTCCAGATTATTTTGCCCGCCATTAAAATCGAACAAATTTTGGTTTAAATGTTAATTTAAAAAAATACAAAGCGAACGCTTGCGTATAATCATATAGTTGTAAGAAATGGAGAAACATACTTCACTTTCTATAGAAAAATCTCGAAATTAATTCGATTTTAATAAAAAAACGGGCAAAGTTGGCTAGTTTCACGGTACCATGAATTATCACATAGGCTATATTTTATCCCAGAAAAATTAAGAGTTCCCGAGGGAATCAAAGACCTTTAATCCACGTCGAGAGCATCATCCAGTTTGTAATAAAATAACAAACAACATCGACAACAACGAACTAACAAAGCGAAAAAACACAACAAAGTCAAAAATAAGAATTATTAAAACAAATAAGCGGATAATCTGCTTTCATAATGCAAACAGCTATCACGATATAATAAATAAAAAACTATCACCGTGTGTTTATGTTAATGTGGAAGCACAGGTGCTCGGTGTTTATCTCACTGATTTAATAACAGGCTCATCGCAAGTGGATTCGGCGCGAAATTATTGTATTTTCGTTATCAATGTGATGCTTATTACTGATGGAATAGAGGTATAGTCCGTCAAACTTAACGCTAGTTGATATGAAAAATAAAATTAAACACAAAAGCAATACAGCAATCAGACAAACTATGACTGTTACTGTGTTACTTGCAATTGGCAAACACGTTTGTTCGATGTAGCATTTATACGTTTTCTCGCTATTGTGTTAACAATAACGTCTATACAATAACAGAATTAACATGTCGTAAAGCGAGGTCATGTTGTAGCAGCGCATATCTGTCGACTGTGCTGTTTAAGTAACGTTGACCCAAGTCAAGTAACATGGCTAGCCGTCTGAAAGTTTGAACTTTTAACATTTACCTAGCTCATACTTATTTCGGAGATTAATTTAAGTGGGCCGACATTTAATAATAACAAAACCCCTACAATTTCGGATGCAGTCACTAACCTTAGAAATCAAGGTCTGCTAGCTATTAGACACTGGCGAAGTGCATTGTGCTGGCTTGGCACAACAGAGAAAAGAAGAAGAAAGTTTTGCTTTTGTTATTAAATAACTAGCTAATGCCCGCGACCTGGACCGCGTGATTTGAGATTTATTGGTTCCCGCGGGAAGTCAATAATTTTTTCCGGGATTAAAAGTAGCCCATGTGTTATTCCAGACTATAATAATCTATAGAGATGAAATTTGGCACATAGGTGCCAAATTTCATCCAGATCCGTTCAGCCATTCGAACGTGATTGAGTAACAAACATCCATCCATCCATCCATCCATCCATCCATCCATCCAAACTTTCACATTTATAATTAGTATAGATAGTATAGATGAAAATAACTTAGTCGAGGGAATATCAGTTATCGTGATGTTTGTATGTGCAATGATCTAATTTAGATCATAAACGGGTCATTGGGGATTTAATTGGAGCAGAATTGTACAAATAATCAATACACCACAACACATTAGAGGCAGCCTGCAAACATTAAATCTGGTCCTAGTAAGCTATACGTGCTCGTTTAACCTATAAGTGGACTTAGATCTCCCGCAGACAACCGATAAATTATTTACGAAGAACTTATTTTTTCTGAACACGGTCGACTTTTGACCGTGAGAATTGAAAAAGACTCTACGTATATTTATAGTCGTTTGATTTAGTGAGTGATAACTTGTATAATCTATTCTTCCCTTTGTCAAAACATCAAATCGAGTCTGTGACTGATGAACATAATAACAGTTGGGTGTGTTTTATTGGGTACCCTCATTAATTAACTTATTATCTGGTGGAAGCTGCTAGCTTTACTAAATGAAATAAAATAATATTTCGAATAATCATAACTTCTATACTTGAATATGTTCCATATTATTTTTTGAAGGGCCGTTATAATAGAAAGAGTATATATTTAACCGAATTTCAAAAAAGGAGGAGGTTCTCAATTCGGCGCCTATCTTTTTTTAACCGACTTCCAAAAAAGGAGGAGGTTCTCAATTCGGCGCGTATATTTTTTTTTGATAACTTTGATCGGACTGAACCATAATATTATCGGTAGTCTGCAATCCTTAGCCCCATATGTTATCTAAATGTTTTTAAAGTATAGAAGTACAGAAAGATAAGAGTAAAAAAATAAATTATATGAAAAATAGCAAAGCATAAACTTTAAAATATACGTGTCATTTCCGTTCCTATCTAGTTCCGCCCTGTTTTCGCGACTCGCTACATCAAAACTGATAAGGGAAGGGTGAATGCACGAGTGCGTCCAGGTACTTGGGGTAGTGATGAGCTTCGCCGGGAACGTATTAAAATTCCATGTCAGTATCGCGGTTATTGCATTTAGTAATTTAGAATGTTGTTCTCCTTTTTCTCTTTTATTAAATTGTATGCGTATCTCTACTCCGGCTTATTGTGAAAGACTCACGTTAACTGGGTTCAATCGTGACCTGAATATAAATATCGTGAAATAATAGCATAGAGGGAGGAGGATTGTCTGGCGGGAGGCTTCAGCCGTGGCTAGTTACCACCCTACCAACAAAGACGTACCGCCAAGCGATTTAGCGTTCCGGTACGATGCCGTGTAGAAACCGACTAAGGGGTATGGGTTTTATATGACGGTCATACCCCTAACAGGTCATCAACACTTACCATCAGGTGAGATCGTAGTCAAGGGTTAACTTGTAGTGGAAAAAAAAAACAGAATAATTTATATAGATACAAATATTTTTGTAGATATCACCGCGATTTATTTTTGTAAAAGAAGAATATTGTTTTTTATTAAACAATCTAGCAGGTTGCAGGCTCATTTTTATGGTTTCGTAGTAAAGAAAGGATTCTGAAAAATAAACATAAGGGGGGTTCCATTTGTTTATGTGTCGCAGCCATTTAAAAATAAACTATAGATCTAAAAATAAACTTACATTAGAACGACTTTTTTAATATTATAGCACACGTCCCACAAAATTCTATGAAAAATAATTCAAAATTGTGAAACGTGTGACGAATTAAGCTTCTTATTTAAATGAGATTTTCCGACGTTAATTGGAAAATTGGCCCGAAGACTCGAGTGTCTAGACTTCACGAAACAATTAATGTGAGCCGATTCAAAAATCGATTTGGCCCATCACTAGTGAGGGCTGAGGGGGAGTGATGAAGCCTCGGTGCAGGCATACCAACGTGATTAATGGATTCCGAGCGGCTCGGTAATGATAATGACCCCAGCGACTGAATCATCGGAATCAATGCTGAGCAATCTAAAGTCCACTTTGCGATTCGAATGCTGTAATGAGCGCCCTTTGATTTGTTTAGTTTGTTATTCGTTAGTGAGGTGCCTACTACCTACCTGTTAGAAAAACTGTAAACAGGAAGTGCGCTTTCAAATCCAGCCTATCAATTTTCAAGTTTGAAATTCTGTGTATTTGCTTTTAATTGCAACACTCTCTTTACAGCGCTTTCATAAATAAGATGGATTGACTCGTGTGGATTTGACTCGCTCCAGCAATGCTAAGGACAGCGGTTACTTATGTATCACACATTAATGAAATTGTAAATAATTATTTTTCAAAAAAGCAACCACCGAGTTTCTTGCTGGTTCTTCCCGGTAGGAGTGGTATTCCGAACCAGTGGTAGATTCACTAGACGATTCAAAAGCACTTCTGAAAGTTTATTTGAATAAAAAACATTTGAATTTTGAATTTTAAAGTGATAGACTTGCAACTTCCATTCTTCTAAAATTAGATTATAATTATCATTAAACTTCTTAATGTAAATATGGAGTTGAGTACCGTTTGATTTGTTTAGTAGTAAGTAGTTCATTGTTCGTTATTGAGGCACTGCACCGGTTAGAAAAACTGTAAACAACAAATATTTCCTGTTCAGTATGTCTAACAGGTTCCTTATCCTTTCTAACAGACAGATAGATAGACAAAGAAATGTTTTAGACGCTGTGTCGATACTAAAGCTTCCTCCTATTAAAATTTAACAAATATACAGGATACGTATAGATATAGTTTTAATAATAAGTATATAGATAGTTTACAGTAACGAGTCGGGCCATTTAAGTATTGGGTTTTTCTGACAAGAAATTCTCAGTACTAGACCAAAATTAGGAAGTTGGTGGTGTTTCACCCCCGTGCCTCGGAGATCACGTAAAAGCCGTCGGTCCTGCGCCTGACCTCGCTCCGGTAGTGTCGGATTTTTGTCCCATCGGGCTATGAGAGTAAAGGAACAGTGAGTGCAACAGTGTGTTTGCGCACACACGTCTTGTGCACTATGATATCTCCCGCGCAGAAAGAAAGAAAGAAAAAACATTTATTTTCAAACTGTGCCATACATAACAAGTATACCTACCGACATGACACAACCCGAAAAATGGCCCAGGCTCAGCATAATGATTTTCAGCCTGAACCCTGATTCAGGGGGAACGCAGATGACTAATCTCTCTGGAGATTGGCCGCCGTGGCCGAATTCGGTCGGGAAGACATTAGTTTACAGTATTCCTACTCTTTTGCCAATTTTGCTAGTTGCTTACGTAGGTTCGAATACGTTCCATTATCACAATTTCGTTTGAACGCTTTCGCGCCGAAAAAAGAAGTTTCGAACCAAATGCGCTCATTCTTTTGTATTTCGATGCTATTTTCTGTGTACACTCTACAGTAATAAAAGACTTTAAAAAAAGGTAACTTTGTACTTAAAAGGTCCGCTTCATAATGACTTGATAGTTCAGTTGGTATTTATAAACTTTTTAAATAAAACCTCGGGTGGTTTTATTTTACAAAGTTGAAAAAAAACTTTCACTACTTGAATTTCGTATCGCGATTAGAGACGCTGAAGCGGGGGAGGTACACAAGTAGAGGCGGGCTTGAAGGTTTTGTAAAGCTAGATTTTGTATGAAACAAATCAATACAACTTCGTACATGACTAAGTAACGTAAAGCCTGCCTGCTTTGCCTGGTGGGAGGCCTCGGCTACCCTACACTAAAAGTTTGGTAACCAAAACTAAGGCCCACCTGCAATAAGGCCGCTAAACGCGTTTAAGTTAAGTTTTCTTTACCTTTCTTCTCTTTTCATATCAACCCCGGAATAAACTAATCAAAAAGTGACAGCATCACAAAATATAACTAAATGAGTTGAAGCAGTATTGTGCAAGTCGTTCTATAATACGGTAGCTAGGTACTAAACTGTAGGATTAAAGGAGAGAATTTCCCACCGTCATCTCCATACTCCATAAGTCAGCTAGGTAGGATAAGCCGTAAGTAAATCATTGGGCGATGAATGCGCGCGAGGACGAGTATAGCTGATAACGGTTAAATATGGCGACCGCTCATATTCGATTCACCATAATTTCGCTGGAGTAACGTAAATTCAATAGGAAATCATGGGATTATTTGAACTGTGGAAATAATTTTCGAATATTTGCTGGATAGCCGAATCTGGGAATTTTACATCTGAGTTTGTTTGAGAATTTCGGAAATTAATTTAGATACTTACAGGCCTGGCCTGTTGGGGACTTTGGTCATGGCTAGTTAATAAATGTGAAAGTGTGTCTGTCTGTCTGTCCATCGGTCTGTCTAGTCTGTCAGACACTGCTACGCTTTCACGGCCCATCTTTTCAAACGTTTTTGATGAAATTAGGTAGAGAGGTACGTAGCTTACATACCGGGGAAGGCTACTATTTATCCCGAAAAATTAAGGAGTTCCCGCGGGAATCAAAAAAACTTAATCCACGCGGACGAAGTCACGGGCATCATCTAGTAAAACTATAAACGGTATGAACATGAAGGTACTATCGTATCTATGCTTTAAGGATAATAGTTAGCCTTCTATCTTTTTCTCTTGATTGACTGTAATAATCGTTATAGGAAAAGAAATTAACCTATTTTAATTATCCTAATAGCATCTGGACATCATGATAGTATACCTACCCACTATCGCATTTGATTAAAGTAATCTAATCTAATGTATAGTAAAAGTTCATTGTTAACTCACCGCAGTTCATTTTATTGTGTGTCAATGAATAAAAAAGTCACCGAAAAACCCCAAGCTATTTTCCGAAACGCAGTAGTTTCTAACCAATTTCCGGTAGCAATTACAGAATTGAATAATTCCCTACAGTTATTAGCCGGTGCTATCATAGCCACCCTATATAGGTTCAATATCCAAACACGATTAACTGAAAATAAATGTCGTATTGATAAATCGGCTGGAGCTAACTTCTAAATTGCGTGTGACTAATGATGGCGGCCGAACAATGAGTTGTACCTTGTACCGATGCACTTAGGTTTGTTGCAAGCCTGACAACGCTATTTGTTCTACAGTCAGAATTATCTATTGCAAGACTATAAACAGGATACTCTAACGTTTTTTAAGAGCAATTTTTGGCATCGTGTTTTACTCGATACAAGTAACTCTTAGTTGCTGTTCGGTATAAGACCGATAAAATAGTGATAAAAATGATTGATATCATATGATTTATTGATTGCTAATAATTATAAATGCTTAAAAAGTTATAAAAATCTTTATTTTAGGGGGGCTCTCATAGAAGCGAATGCGAAATAAAATATTTTTTATAGCGTTACATAGGGTTGGGGTATATCATTTTTATAATTAGGAATAGAGTCCAAAAATATATTTTTTATATTATTAAAATCGTCTGTGGTCTGGTCTTGTGGAAGATCCGATCGATGCTTTTTCACTGTACCAGGGTTAAAACGTTTAGGTTTTTTGTTATTATTCATTCCAGGATTACGCTTAACCACAATCACGCCTGATGGGAAGTGATGATATTATGGCCTAAAATGATTTATTTAAAAATGGCTATATTCCTTCTAAATTACGCCACTTCCATTTGAGACCACAATGCGACTTAGCGTTACCTATTCTATGGCTTGAGTTAGATCAGCAAAAAGATAAAGGCCAAATTGATATATGAAATTAAATAAAGGTATTATTAAATACTGATATTTTGAAATGGCAAGAAACATTTTAACGTAATTTTATAGTCTACGGATTCGAACATATTCTATTGTAAAGAGCTAAAGAGTAAAGTGTGGTGATGTGTGAATTTATTTAATGTTCACTGAACAGTATTTCTCATTTTACAGAACACGATTTTAACTTTATAACATAAATAAAGTGAATACTAGGAAAGTTCTATAGATTTAAAAAAAGGTCATTGTGTTCACAATTAGTAAAGAACTCTGACATTTACTGACTGACTTATAAAGGCCATGAACAAAGGCTTAGATCAAGAGCTGAAATTTAAAACAGAGGTTCTCACGTGAGCAAAACCATAGCGACCACTGATAAACATAGGTAAATATAAATTTCAAAGATCAATATTATAACTACAAAAATAGAATGTGTGTGTTACTAATGATAGTCATAAAAACATCCATATCACAATACGGTAACTGCCGGTACCTATTCAAAGTAACCAATAAACATAATAATTACTATATTGGTAGTAATGATCATGATCAAACGTAGTTTATGGAGGAACTTCCAAACTTAAACAAAGCACAATTTGGTAAATATATCGTTAGTTAATGGACAAGTTTTCGTATTAGCAACATTGCCTGCCGTTTATGGGTCCTTTGCATGCAACTTTCGTGGTAAAGATTTATAAAGTTGTGTTAATGCAACATTTGGCAATGGATTAAGCTAGCACAATAAAAAACAATTAGTTATATCCACACTAATATTATATTATAAATGCGAAAGCGCAAAAAAAGTCGCTGCGAGTATTCGGTTATTATATT
The DNA here is from genome assembly GCA_917051295.2 of Erebia ligea. Classification (NCBI taxonomy): domain Eukaryota; kingdom Metazoa; phylum Arthropoda; class Insecta; order Lepidoptera; family Nymphalidae; genus Erebia; species Erebia ligea. Next base: position 9,661,482 of record OU785237.1, on the reverse strand, counting down.
ATTAAAGAAAAGCTGGTTTCATAATATGTGAAAATTAGAAATGAGTGTCATTTGCTAAAAATATAAAAAACTTACCCATTATAGATTTAAAATAACGTAATTAAACTCGTTTGTTCAGTAGTCCATTATTTATGAACAAACTACATTTATATTAAAACGATCTCGTTTGCTAGGCTTACTAAATTCTAAACAATACAGAGGATAAATCAAGGGCAATCATTATTAATCTAAATATATGAAAGGAAAAGGTGACTGACTGACTGACTGACTGACTGACTGACTGAATTAAATTCAACTGATCTATCAAAGCACAGCTCAGACCATTGGACGGATCGGGCTGAATGCAGATAGCTATTATGACGTAGGCCTCCGCTAAGAAAGGATTTTTGAAAAATCCACCTTTAAGGGGGCAAAATAGGGGTTTGAAATTGGTAGAGTCCACGCGGACAAAGTCGCGGGCAGAAGCTAGTATAATAATATTATACAATGTATCTAATATTGTGTGGAAAGAACTAAATCTACGTGGACTAAGTTTACAATTTAATTTTTACCTGCGGAATTCCGTGTGTGATTTTTATATTAACTGTAAGTTAATGTAATGTAATACGCGATTAAGGTTTTTAATTTTCGTGGAAACTATTTGATTTTCAGAGATAAAATCATCAAAAAAATCAAATCATGATCAATATTCTAAAGAATTCAAAAAAATTCAAAATTCAAATGCTTTTTATTCAAATAAACTTTTACAAGTGCTTTTGAATCATCGAGTGAAGCTACCACTGGTTTGATATGCCATTCCTACCGAGAAGAACCAGCAAGAAACTCGGCGGTTGCTCTTTTGAAAAAAATCATTTACAATTTCATTCATGTGAGACATAAGTAACCCCTGTACTTAGCATTGCTGGAGCGAGTCAAATGCTCTTTTGTCATTTAAGTAAACTTCAACAGTAGGACCTTTTCAGTTAGGACAGTAACTTTTTTCAGAAGCATACTTTTAATGGATTTCTTAAACTTGTGTAAAGGCAAGTTTAAAATGGGTTGTGGAACTTTGTAAACATTTAAACATGGAATTAATAGTTATACTTTAAATATTTGTTGTTTATTAAGATTAAAGCACTAATTAATAAAATAATGATGACCAAATAGCCAAATAGATTTTGTACCAAATAAACACAGCCAGAATTTGTTTATGAACCAACGCAATCACTTAATTAAAACGTTACCCAGGTTCTAATATCCAGAGGGTAGAACAAATATTATATACTGGGAGTACCTAGTACGAGCGCCCATAGCTAAAACTTACTAACTTTTAATTCTACGAGCACATACTAGTTCAATATGCATAATCTACTAGACTCTATCTCGCTACATAGGCGTCTTATTTTCCAATGACTGAGAATCATGAACTCTTCCAACATCGATCGTTTTGTGAACGATATCGCGCCATGTTGCGAACCAGTAGATTGAATAACTGAAAGCATTTGTAAAAGTTTATTTAAATTAAATGTGCCTCGATTCTTGATCAGCAAGATTGAGAGATTTGATTCTATTTGATTAGGTTACTGTCGATCTTCACTGCTTGGTGTTACTATACTATGTTACCGTAGAGTATATGAGTTTCATTGTGGGATTCCGCTTATTATTTAAGTGTTATTAATTTCACTAAACTATTAATATTTTTATTTTTGGTTTTTATTAAAAAAGGGTCAAATACAAAAAAAAACTACTAAACCATATTATTATGTAAGTAGTACTTACATAGTGTGGTTCTTACTAAGTACAATTTGGGATCATTTATTTGGTACTAGCTAATGTCCGCTACTTCGTCCGTGTGAATTGAGGTTTTTTGGTTCCCGCGTGAACTCTTTAATTTTCCGGGATGAAAAGTAAATCTATACTTAACTAAACTAAACTACAATCTATCACTGTGCCAAATTTCATCCAGATCCGTTCAGCCGTTGGGGCATGATTGAGTAACAAAAATCCATCCATCCATCCATCCATCCATCCAAACTTTCGCATTTATAATATTACTACAAAAACTACTATAGATAGATATAGATAATAACTATTCTTGATTCAAAGACTTGTTTGATAAAATTAATATTTTGGCTCCACAATACATTTCCGAAGCATCTGTAAACGTGGACTCTTGTACTAGGAGGTAATACCGGGTACCTATCAGTTTGCGATGCATCCGGCAGTCCATAACTACACACATATTGGTACACATAACACACCACAGAGAGGATAAATTAAATTGCATCCACCGCACCACATTTTGATAATCGCTAAATAATCGACAACGAGCCTCACAGCTTACTTGGGACAGGGAAGTTAATAGGCCAAATGTTGGGGGACACATTGAATTTAGCTTTTAATTAGAATCATATTATGAGTAGCTGCTTCTATCTGCTGCACTGAACTAACGCACGTTCTTGAATAGAGAGCCTAATAATGAATTTCGTCTGCCACATTGCCTAATCAAGTTGTGATTAAAGACACTCATTATATTTTAAATAGGCAATAATTGATGGGTTTTTTCAATCAATAGTATCTAATTTTTAAATAGACTGTTTTTGGAGTTGTGTTTTAGATGATATATAGATTGTTCTTGATTATTATTTATAATTTTTCGAAGTATAAAAATGTGTATTAACCAATATAATATCATTATACTATGAATATTACATATTCATAGTACTTACTTTCATTAAAGGCGGGGAGAAAACATTAAACCTTGCATAACATTGTCTTTTGAGAGTTAGAGGAAGGGCAATGTATGCCATCCTTATCCCTATCCTAATCTCAACTGGCGAGTGCACAATAGCAGTTTAAATAACTACACTTAGCTCCAAGTACCCACTTACTTTGTTAGTTCAAATCGGTTTTAAATTAAAATAAAGTCTTCCCCTATTTTAATCGCTATAAAGGGTCTGATTGTAAAAAATTAAACAGTTAAGAATGTTTGAATAATAACTTCCGAGCTCGTATCTTTCAATATCTAGTAAATGATAATGTTATGTCTCTCAAAAAATATTATTTCTATTATTCTCCATACTAATAAGTACTATAATATATTATATTAAAGTCTGTCTGTCAAACTTAAATTAGATAATTAATCAAAAAGTTAATTAATTGTTATGATGGTGGTGGTGATTTTTAAAAGGTAGGTGTGGTAATAAAATAATATTGATAATTTATGTATGTATTGAGAACATTCAACGTACGACGACTTATCAACTCAACCGTAAGTTCTCTCTAATAAGTAAGATCCCACTAAGAAAAGGATTTTGACAAATCGCAACAGGATCTTTTGAAATCAAAATGCAAAGTCCCTAACCGCAGGGACTATCCGCATGAATGAGTATATACTAAAAAGAATTGTAGATTATATTCACAAAACGCAGAAACTGTTACCTACTAATATCACGAATATCACGAACTGTGATTCGTTGGCGCGGACTCCAACCCCTTATCTCGGCGGTGCGCACGTGTGAACCCGTTCAATTTTAATTTCATGCTCAAACAATGACGCTATCGAGCCGGCTATTATTTTGTATCGGGGGTAGAGCTCATCTAAATCCACGAGATAAGCCCAGTCTCTCTCTTTGTCGCCGTCTACGCTGATGGCTAATTCGAGAACATTGGTTTCCATTCATTAGTGATGGGATAGATTGAGTAGTGTTTGTTACTCGATTCTCTCGCTGGGCACTTTCAATCGGCTCGTAAATCAGAATGAGAGTCAACTCTAACTAGCTTTTACTCTATAAATGCAGTTAACAAGTAGCAAAGTGGGTTAAGCAAACGTAAGAGATTTGATACTCGAAACGTAGCTAATAATAATTCTGATAAAGGTAAGTTTCACTGAGAGTCAATCTTATTTACCTAAGCATAACTCATAATATGATTTGTGAATTTTACTGGAGTCTTTATTGTCTATGTAGTCTATGTAGTACAAAATATGTACATCCCTATGGGTTATTTTATGCTTAATTATGAAAAAGTCATAGGATATAATATTATGTATATCATATTATTTTTATAATATGGAAAATATTAGTTTTCATATTTTATCTTTAATAATCTTCAGTTCAGGGAATTATTCTGCTCTTTATAAAGCGTACGCACAGTGTTAAAAATAATTTACTAAGATCAAAGTTAAACTTTATTTAAACCTAAATGATAACGAAATGGGGTTCTATCTAAATGTTGATTTTTTCATGGTATCTCATACTGATAAAACGGAGCCCTTGTCAGACCAGCCCCCTTATCATGTAAGAATGTCCGATCAAAACGTTAAAGTTCGTCGTCAAAGTTTATAAACCATAACACCATTAAATTAGAGCTCAATTTCGTGTATCCATTCTTATACGTTCGAGTATCGTTCATACCTAAACGTATAAGAATGGGCAGACGAAATTGAGCTCTAATTCAATGCATTTATGGTTTATTTTACTTTGACAAAAATCTTTAACGTTTGATGAACAATTCTTACGTAATCGGGGGGCTTGTCCGTCCATTTGTCAAGGTCCTGTATTTTTTCTTCGTCGTCCCAGTCGGCCAAATAGATGTCCACAGCTGGTCGTTGATCTCTTTAAGGACTCGCGTAATCGTCGTCCATAGTGACGAGTGACGAAGGACTAACATCCACACAGAATGTTATTTGTGCTTGTAAATTAAAACTTCATGCATACAATCTGGTATCAAATGATTCAAATGAATACACGTTATCTGCATTAGTAAGAGTTACGAGTGCCTATCATTAAAATGGAAGGGGAGAGTTGAGTGAATATATTAAATCACTGAGTGCTTGATAAACAGACAGGTCCGCCGAAATCGGTGATTTATTTGGAGATGATAACAATTCACGATTTGTGTATTTAAAACCAAAATCTGTCGGGCTAACAACAAAATTCTTGAGATTTTTTATGCCTAAAGTTTATTTCTTTTACTAAAAAGGATTTTATTCAAACAATGAAAGCTCCAAAATAATCAACTTAAGCTTAGACAAGTAGATAGGTATTTCTTTCATAAAGATAATACTCGAACAAATTAATCACGCATTCAATTATTTTCTCGAATGAAATAGAAATGACAAAGTGAGAAATGAATATATTGAGCCACTCCTAAATCATGTTTGATTTCAATTAAAACTCCAGCCACGGAAATGGTCGGTCGATGCCAGCATTTTTTAATCCGTTTTGCAACGATAATATAAAAATATTACATTCCCGTCTACAGAACTAATGATTTAAGATTGCTTTTATTAGAAACTAGGTAAACCTCTAAAATTGTAACATAAATCACGGCTGGGCTGTTATGAATATATATCTTCATTATAAGACCGTAGCGAAATCATATTTTATTTTGTGTTAATCAGAAATAATAATTTGAATCTATTACCTAACATTTAATGTCTTTATTTAAGAGCCGTTTGTCGTAGTTATAGGTGGTTATAGCCGCTAAATGTCCACGGCTGGCCAATGTACTTAAAAGAAAATAAAGTAAAGTAAAGTAAATATTAATTTGGTAAAATATGGCACAGACAAGATGTTATTAGGTTATTATGTACAAGCATATTTTATCGTTACCGACGTCCAAATATTGAATGAATATAATATTCTTATTTAAGAATTCAAGACTTCTTGTATCGAATAAAACAAAGATCTAAAAGATATTCGAAAAGTCCTTTTTTAAATAATGGTAGATATAGTATTTTAGTTTATTCGGTGATTTATTATAGATCCTTATGACCATTGCAATAACAGTTTTCACTAAATAGACTTAGCCTTTGTTGAGGCAACGAAATGCTTACTTATAGGGATTTTCACAGGCTTTGGAAAGCTCTACCACAAGCCAAGCTAGTATCCCTAATAGTAGTATTCAGAAAGTGCAGTCGCTATGGTCGTTGCCCTACCAATACACTTTTTTACAAAACCTTGCGTGGAGCATAGAACCAGATCCATGTCATGATTTGCAATAGACAATATTTCAGTCATGTTATTCGACGCTAAGTATAGCTTTTATGTGATTTGTAATAGCTTGAATAATCATTGTCGTCGTCTTCAACTGATAAACGCCCACTATCTCCTCTAGGTCTCTTGCAAGGACTTCCGCTAAACGCGGTCTTGTGAAGGCTTTATCAAGCAGACTTGGATTCTGCCAACGCAGGGTTTCCAGTTTCCTTTCCAGTGCAGGGTTGGCTTCCCAGCCTTATAGGACCCTAAAGTAATCTATACTATCTAAACTAATATTATAAATGCAAAAGTTTGGATGGATGTACTTATGGATGAATGTTTGTTACTCAATCACGCCAGAACGCCCGAACGGAATTTGGCACAGCGATAGATTATAGTCTGGAATAACACATGGGCTACTTTTTGTCGCGGAAAATTAAAGATTTCCCGCGGGAACCAAAAAACCTCAATCCACGTGGACGGAGTCGCGGGCATCAGCGAACTAGTTATATATAATTGCAAAAGGGTTGAAGAGTACATGGTTTTAATTTTAGGCACAAATTAGCATGACCTTCTAAACAATCAACAACGACACTGAAATGGAAATGGAATAGATCAAAATTGAATTGAATCTTAGTGGATCACTATGAATAAATGAATAGCTAATATTATTATTCAGCCGCAACTAAATTATGTTTGATTTCAATTAACCTTCAAGACACCGGGCAGACGAGAAAGGACTTTATACCCGGGCGTGCTATCAGGTAAAAATATTGCATGTCGTCTACAGCTGATAGATCAGCTGGTGTGAATGCTTTATTTATATTATGTTGTCTTTTCTTAAAACGAAAAAAGAGTGAGGAAATCTAGTCAGTTTATTGTTAAAAGAAAGATAAATAGAATTAGAGAACTATACTCAATTCCCAACTTAAATAATAAATAAATCAAATAAATATTATAAATGCGAAAGTTTGGATGTATGGATGTATGTTTGTTACTCAATCTCGCTCCAACGGATGAACGGATCTGGATGAAATTTGGCACAGAGATAGATTATAGTCTGGAATAGCACATAGGCTACTTTTTATCCCGGAAAATTAAAGAGTTCCCGCGGGAACCGAAAAACCTCAATCCACGCGGACGAAGTCGCGGGCATCAGCTAGTAAATAAATATAAGGTCTAATAATTATGACCAGCTTACAAAGTTCTCTTCAAATCTAAATAAAAGTTAGCGAAAGCGCACGATTGAAGAGTTACAATTAATGATCGCGAACGGGAAATTTGGCAAACGGGTTATTTTTTTATTATAACAGTGGGACGTGAGTCAAAGTCAAAATATATTTATTCAATTTAGGTACACTGTACACTTATTGGCGTCCAGTAACCTAGAATACATACGGTAAATACCGCAAATAAATAAATTATACAGTTATGCATACGGCACGTTATGATACCTTCTTCTGCACGTACGTTGTTTGCATTTCTGTAGTCTATTCGAATTAGGAAATCGAAAGTGCTACTCGGTTTTGCTGTAATGCGCTATAACATTAATAAAGTCGGACAGAAGTTTCATACGACATGAGTAAAGATGAAGGTTAACGATAATAGATACGACTTGTACATCAGGTGATTTTTCCATCAAGATTGGGCTCCGTTACGGGGGGTACCGTTCTAATGGGGTAACTTCTAATAAGAAAACTTCTAATATACCGTTTTATGACTGACCTCGGGAACGGTTCCAGATTAATGAACCAAACGTAGACATGCTATCATATGAATATGTTATCATTTAACTGTACATAAATACATACGACTAAATTTAATCTGATAAGTATAAACATAAATACATTTCCCCCAAGACTAGTATATTGGAATACTTATGTAAGAACAAAAACTATATTAATTTTTTAAATGTCCTGTTCACCCAAAATTTGCACGTTATCCTACATTTTAATGGTACAGACATCAACATAAAACCAGTTAAGTAAATATAAGCAACACGACCCACAGTATTGCAACTCAGTTATCAGCTACGCCCACTGATGGGAATCCTTGTTTGCATTATCTCAATTAAGTCTACGTTCTGTTTGCACGCCCGTCCCTGAACGCAGCACTTTGGAAATTTTGTTTGTTTCATAATGAACAACAAATCCAAACATAAAGCTTTGAGTTCCGTGAGCAACAGTGCTATACGCAGAGTACCCCAATAGAAAATTATTCTTCGTTCATTTTGTTTACTTTCTATTATCTACAACTTAAATTCTCTTTGAGCAGTATCTAAGAGTATACTTTTTTTTAATAAATGTTGTAGTCCAGAGCCGATATGCGGGCGCGTCACGATTGGCCTAGGCACTCTTTAAATTATAAAACAAGAGGGTGTCTGACAAGGGGTTGCAATCTTACTAGGTGTCAGACAATGGACAACGTGGTTTCTAATATTATTCCAAAGCAAAATATAAAAAACGGAGCTTAATACTTTGACGAATTTGAGGTGCCACCTTTTTTACCTGATACCTTCAAAGGAACGGCAATCCAAACTTCATAGTCGGGGACCATTTATACCTCTATTAGAGACATACATACAAAAAATTTCAGCTTTAATAAAATATCGTAGGTCTATTACGTCGCGGGATCTTGCTCTATAACAAAACAACAGCTATTTGACTTCCTATGAAGTTACATGAGACCTTCATTTACTTCATACAAACTTTAAAATAAAACATAGTTTTGGTAGTACACTATACTTGTAATGCAATATTTTTTGGTAGTTGCAGGACCTAACGTTTTATCAGAAACCATTGTACTAAATCAGTGGATTAAATTCGAGTCTGATGAGTTTCCGATTTAAATTATTTGGAAGTTGTGGCCTAATTAATAATTTATAATTCCGTGATATTTAATTGTGTGATTAAATAATAATTGATGTAACCTTAAAGCATCTATTTACATTAATTGTTAATTTTGATATTTCGTTTGCATTATTAGGTAGTAAATGAATTTTGAAATAGCAGTTATCTGGATTACACACTCAAATTATGTCATTTAAATAATTTATTTATTTAATTATTGAATAAATAATAATTTGCAACTTAAATTAATGAATTAGTAATATAAAGTCTCGTTGCTCTATATGGATTAATCTTACCTACTTAACTATATACGCATTTATACGCATTTATTATACGCATTTCGTTTATAGGGTTCCGTACCCAAAGGGTAAAAACGGGACCCTATTACTAAGACTCCGCTGTCTGTTTGTCTGTCTGTCTGTCTGTCTGTCTGTCTGTCTGTCTGTCTGTCTGTCTGTCTGCCTCCAGGCTGTTTCTCATAAACCGTGATAGCTAGAAAGCTGAAATTTTCACAAATGATGTATTTCCGTTGCCGCTATAACAACAAATACTAAAAATTAAAAAAATATATATATTAAGGGGGGTCCCCATACAATAAACGTGTTTTTTTCGTATTTTTTTGCTCAATATTAAAAACGGTAACAGGTAGACGGTTCAAATTTTCACAGAATATTAACTTGTATATTACCTTTCAAAATAAATAATTAAATATCAATAAAGTAAATATTAAAGGGGGGCTCCCATACAACAAACGTAATTTTTTGATATTAACAATAAACCTCTACAAACAAAGTTAGTTTTGCGGTTCATTTCGTCTTGTTTTTAATACGTCATAAATCGTAAAACTTACTACAGGTTTGTACGGAACCCTCGGTGCGCGAGTCCGACTCGCACTTGGCCGGTTTTTATTTATTTATTTAAGTTATAAGTAAATTAAATTAAATCTAATAAAAATAAAATATCACTGCATTAATCCATACTAATATTATAAATGCGAAAGTGTGTCTGTCTGTCTGTCTGCTACGCTTTCACGGCACTCCTGTTCAACCGATTTTGATGAAATTCGGTACAGGGATAGGTTGTATCCCGGGGAAGGACATAGGCTACTTTATATCCCGGAAAATTCAAGAGTCCCGCGGGAATCAAAAAACCTTAATCCACGCGGACGAAGTCGCGGGCATCATCTAGTTATTCATAAACTATTAAACAGTAAGCATTATTATTACTTAACATTGAAAACTGCAAGTAAAATTGAGGGCAGTGTACTACTATTTTGAAGTAGGTAAGTAAAAGAGAAGATTTGATTCCTATTTTAATCAATGCGAGCAAATTGAAAATCGTAGGTATTGATACGTGGTGGTAATTAAAATTAAGCAGAGATAGCAGTGGTTTCGAAAGATTCAACACTAGATTTTCTTTACTATCCATAAATTACGAGTACCTACGTTAAAAGTCACTTATAGCTATGCACATATGCAATTGATCCGTGAAAATTCCTACGTGGGGGTGTTAATTGAAACCAAACAGAGATTTCCAGCCGTTGACACTAGATCACATTGCAATCGAAGGGTTGGTTCTGCTCTTTTCTATAGGAACCACTTCATATAAGCATGTATAAGCACTTTCAAATATCTGTACATAGATTTTGTTTTATAAATTTTAATATTAGGAGTCATTTTCTCGTCCGCGTCAATTAATGTTTCTCATGACTAGTCTTTGGGGTTTCCCAACGTAAAATGACTCTACAATCTATGCTAATTTTTATTGAAAATGAAAATGAAAATGAAAATGATTTATTTCATGTAGGACCACTGGTGTCACTTATGATAAGTCGTAAGAATCTACCACCGGTTCGGAAAGCTGATTCTACTGAGAAGAACCGGCAAGAAACTCAGCAGTTGCTCTTTTCAAAATCAGAAAAATGTATGTAGGTATTTTTATAATTCTTACCAATAATATTATTAATGCCAAAGTGTATTTCTGTCTATTATCTTTTCACGGTCAATACACGTTTTAATGAGGTACAGTGTTAACTTACATCCCAAAGACTTACGCATAGTACTATAACTATTACCCTAGAAAATAAAATGGTTCCCACGATATTTAAATAAACAGGCGGAATTATCCACGCGTACAAGATGACGATGTAAAGTTCCGCTCAGTACGCTTACTCCCAGTTTTAACATTGCAGATACGATTGATCGACATGAGCGTTCGGTCACATTTGCGTCAAACTAAAATGAACCTTAATTGCATTGATTTAGAGCCACAAATTCAGTGCAACCGATTTAAATTTCGAAACGTATCGTTTGGAGCGCTGGCTGTGAATGCATACACGAAATTGAGCTCTAAATCAATATCATTAAGGTTCATTTTAGTTTGACGCAAATGCGATCGAACGCTCACGTCGATGAATCGTATTTGCAATGTTAAAACTGGGAGTAAGCGTACTGTCTGCTTGCGGATTTCCGCTAGATTTTATATTGAACTAAATATAGTACCCAGTGTACGTAAAGGTATAAGTAATTGAGCAAACTGCTAAATTACTCATACGTTGCCTGAACCCATCAATTCCTTCAGGTCTGGCATGGTGAGATAATAATGAAGCTAGTCAGAAATGCCTAGCGCTGACCAATACTCGACGTGCCTCCGTCGCATGCCAGACATTCCGCGTCCGAGTATGAAATATGGAAACCTGAACTTCGAGTGTAGACTGCCATTATATAATGAGAAAATTCTAAAACTATGAGCCAATATCTAAAGTATTTAAATTGCGAATAACGTATGCGTGAATTATATAAACTATTTTCCAACGACCTCTAGGTATTTGCCACATAATAATCCCATTTTTAATTAACACAATAGTTGACCAAGTTATACTAAACTAACATTCTTTTTAAAATTTCTAAAATAATTTGCTTAGTAGACCGGTGCATTTTTGTCTACTGCTCCGTGTTCCATGGAATCGCACACAGTGTGAAATATAGAAATCTTAATAGATCATAGGTTTTTTCAGATCTATGATTTTGCCAATCGTGACCCAAGTGATTTTAATATAATTTAAAAAAGTGTGTGTGTGCAATTCACGCCTACGAGAGAATGGGATAAATTGTATTCTATCTCATTCTCTCACAGGCCAATATATGTTTGTCTCTTTTTCGTGTCGCTTTTTCGTTTAATTTTTTCGTACCGTTGAATTTTTCTAAAGTAATTTGAATTTTTGAACGATTCTAAAGAAGTTTCACTTCAATAAGGAATGCCTCAAGACCTAAAACCTTATTGTTTCCCGGTTATTGTTTGTGCTGAAGACCTTTGATTATGTATATTATCAAAGCTGAAGACATCTTATATGGTGTATCTCATAGTATGTGAAATAAGGTAGAGAAAATTTTTGATCAATGATCAAAATTCAATAAGGCACGTTCAAACGTGATTGTGTGAAAAAAACGTTTTCATATAATTTTCGTAGGATTTAAAGAATCAACGTATATTTTATGATATCTGTTTTTCAAATCCCAACCACGGTTAGTGTAGTGTAATCAAAGTGGCAAAATGTCTCTACGGATATAAACGATTTCGAACGAGCAATCGATACAATCGAATACCGACGGTTGTCTGCATAATTGAATGCCTAAGCGCTGTTATTCCAACAATTCCCGCCCATCACCATGTCTATACAAATTGAAACATCATAAAATCCATGGAATGCCGTAATGGCCGCCCGCGTGTCAATGTATTGAATTTCAAAGATGATTAATGAGATTATTCGGATATTCGAGCGCGGTTTCGTATTTACGTAATGGGAGCAAGGACAATAAGATCATGGTACATTATATTTGAAAACGTACTTTTGTAGTTTATAAACATTGCTATCCTGTAAAATACCTAATATTATATGTGCCAAATAATAACAGCTGGCATTAATCTGTTCCATACTGTAATTAATGGACTTAATTACCTACTACAAAATTAGAATTATGAGTTTAAAAAGAAGTTCTGTATTCCTGTATAAATTTAAGGATACATTCTGAAATTATTTCTATCATATAAACTATTTACATAACTACATGATAATTAAAAATGAAATAATATGGGAGACGACGACATGACCCAATTTTTTTCTGCTTTTAATTGTTTTTTGTAGATTGACTGGAAGAGATGGGTTAATAGCGTTATGGACATCTTTTATACTTTTTTTTCTATGTTCTGGATATTTTGTGTGTGATAATAATTGGTCTACAATATAGTTTATTTCCATTTCATGAGAATCGAACAAGGCTAGGCTCAAGGCTAGACCTCCGTACCAGGACGTGCCCTTTCAAGTAGCCTAGATTTTTCAGCTTCGTACCGGAAACTACTAAGAGTGATATAATATTAAAACTTGAATATATTATTTTATTAGCTTCTATAAAAAGGATTAGTCTGGAGGAGATCACTTTTAGTGATAAAACTTGTCTTTTTTTTCTTTTTAATGTTTTGTGTTCCAATAAAGCATTTATCTTTCTATCTATCTTGAAATAAAAGTATTTGCCACCTATGATCAAGTGCTGAGCAACGTATAACTTTTATATAAACCTCTCGCCTCGTGATTTGAATTGGATACATCAGGATAGTACGAAGTATCCCCCACAGACAGGCATAAGACAGAAATAAGTTTCATGAACGTAGGTGTTATCATACTAATGGGTTTGCGGCTGCAGCTTCCACTCATTAAGAATTCATCCATTCGCTTAGGCCTCTAGAGTTTAGCCTGTTTTTTCAATCGTCACTAATAAACGAGTTCCTAAGTCTATAACGATGGGAGTGAAACAAAATAATAACTTATAATGGAAAAATAGATGTGTTCGAAATAATTTATTTCATTGAAGATTTATATGGAACTCTATTAATGTTGACTTATGAATTCATACTTTATAAGTACACTGACTAATGAATACAATATATCCGAGAGTTGTGTATACTTAAAACACTTTAATTTCTCACTACTACAATAATAACAAGTTGTTTCTAAGCTGCTTAAAATACAATTCTCTTTGAATTTAATAGCAGTTACTGCAAGACGATTGCAAGCTAATTATTTCAGAAATATGGTTGTGATCTTCCTTTACTGTTTCTTCCACTTAAAACTTTTGACGCTTCTTGTCTGCAATTGTTGATATGAAAAGACTACTTAGTAATTAATTTCTTGAATCATTAATAGCTTTTAGTTATTTAAAAGTTAATACAGATATTTGCAGAACCTATACTAATGCTGTAAATGCAAAAGTGTGTTTCTGTCTGTTACCTTTTCACGGCCCATCCATTTAATCGACGCATTTTGATACATCGCAGAGGCTATTTTTGATCCCATAAAATTAAAGAGTTCCCAAGGAGTTCTAAAAATTCATCGCGGATGAAGTCTTAGATATTATATTATACTAAATTTAAAGCTTCTTCACTGTATTAGTTCTGGTATTACCTACTGTACTATTGTGTGTTCTCTGGTATTAGTATGATCTAGTTTTATCAGAATTTATTACGCAGTCGTAACTCAAATAACTGAATTCTTTTATGTAGGGAAAACTTAGGAAACTCTGAAAATGGTTGAAAACGAACAATGGACCTTCGACAATGCCGGTCACGTTTTGTCGCCTTAAAAATACGACGCTTAAATCCATAAAGAACTCCACCAGTACTATTCTTGGCGATTTCTTTGAACAGTATTATAATATTAGATTTTTCCCACTCCCCATAACTAACTTCTTTGATTATTTCTTTTGCCGTAACAAATAAGATCCGTTCAATTTATTTATAGCTTGGAATAAATTTGGATTGAGAGCTCCATTGTCTAGTTGAATTTGAATATCAAACAAGTTCATAGGTTAACTGAGCTAGTCTTGAGGCATATTACAATTGGATTAAATGAAGGTCTTTATAGACTGCAATAGTGTTTTCCTGCTCAATCTCAACACCTTGACAGCTTGTACGAACAAGACAATATATAAAACCTCTTTAACTTATAATATCAATTAGTAAGATTTTATTTGGATTTGATAAATAAAACTATAATTTCTAAATAACAACTTTTATTAAAGGTCGTAATAATAAATGCTAATTTCAAAATCTAAACACGCATTTTTCGTTGTTCGTAGTTTTTCATCGCAGTTTGTTTCCGCTTATCTGCTGAATATATTTTTGTGGGACTTCCACAAGCAGTTTTAAAAGGATTAAGCGTGAAGTGATTCAGATTTTATTTGGAAGAAAGTTTTATATGTTAGGAGATTTATTAAAAACCTAAATCCACGAGGACGAAGTTGCAGGCACAATCCAAATAAAGCAAATAAACTAAATAAATAAATGCATTCATGAAAATGGATGAAGACAACGATAGAACTAGGGGAATTGGTAATTAAAATAGACAATAGTCGCTCGTTTTGCCCCTACTTATTTCTAAAATAATTCAAAACCGCGGTCGTATATTCGAATAATTTCATGAATCATCTTTGAAATTCTAAATGGACACCTGGGCAAACATTACGGAATTCCGTCGATTTCATGATGTTTCAACAAGTATTTTGTTGATTTCAATAAATTTGTGACAGATGAAAATTGTTGGAATACCCGCGTTTAGGACTTCAGGCATTCGAATAATATGCAATCGATATTCGATTAAATTTATTTATTATTCAGAATTATTAATAATTGCGTAAACACAATAATATTGTAAATAATGTAAATAAATGTTATCAAATAAATATTATAAATGCGAAAGTTTGGATGGATGTAAGGATGTTTGGATGTCTGGATGTATGGATGTTTGTTACTCAATCACGCTCGAACGGCTGAACGGATCTGGATGAAATTTGGCACAGAGATAGATTATAGTCTGGAATAACACATAGGCTACTTTTTATCCCGGAAAACTAAGGAGTTCCCGCGAGCTATCATCCCCATCAGCTAGTATTATAATATTTATTTACATGTTACCAAGTAAATTTTATTTCACAACGCCAACAAACGCGGCAATCCTTTGCAATGCCTGAATTGGGTATTTGACAACAAGTCAAATCAGCTACTTTATTTCGCAAACTGCATGTTGTATGAAATAGATACTGAACAGTGACGCTATCAAAATTCGATGCACTTTTTCACTTTAATCGATAGTTTAAAATGGATTTCGAATATAAAATATATATATATGCATATTACGACTTTTAATAATCACAAAAAAATCATTTATTTGAATACTTAGCTGTCGTTAAATACCCAATTTAATCGAGGGATTCCATCTTGCTTGCTACTTCGAAAAGCTGATGCTGCTACCTAAGAGTTTCACTAAGTGCTACGACCTTTAATCGTATCCAACTGGTTATGCATTAGTTTTTTGACGAAGGTACTATTTTAAGAATTCTGTGCTAGGTAATTACTTCCGAACTATTAAATAGTGTCATACTCAAACAATTCAAAAAACTTTCTGTTCTATTACCTTTCATTACCAGCTTATCACGTGTTTGAAATTTGCATAAGCTTATGGAATGATCAATGTAAATTGCACCTAAATATCTTTACGTGTAAAAAAAGATATGTCGTACCCTTAGTCATATTTTTAGCAAACCTTATTTCACACTGTTCGCACATGACGTTGTATCTCATCAGATTACGCAGAAAGAAGCGAAGAATTTTTTCCCCGAAAACAATAAGCTTAAACGAATATCATTTTCATAAGTAAGAGGTTATGTTATAGAAGTATTTGCTACATGAATATTATTATTTTTCACATAGCGCCCAATACTAGACCAATGTCTAAATTTTATAAAATTTTAAAAGATTAGTAATTAGTACATAGCTCTTAAAGTTAATTTTGAAAATATTTGTAACACAACAATCAAACAATTGAACAGAATATGAAGGACTGGTCGAAAATGTAAGGGCGAAAATACACTACGGACAAACAAAATTCCCTGGCGGACAAAAAGTCCGCGATGCACTTATAAATGGAGCTGCACAGACTACCACGACAGGACAAATTTTATTTACCAAATGAAGCGGGCGTATCAGGCATACGTGTTGTTCTATCCTGTCGTATGTTTTCGCCCTAAAAAGTATAATATGTATAAAACCCGTACTTAACTTTTCTCATACCCGAGATATTAAAGTACCTATATTTGAAAAGTTACAATGGAAAACACTTTACCAACGAATTTGAAAAGTTTTCTTATCGACCTCCGCTTGTGGTGATTTCAAAAGTGTGAAAGCGTGTAGAAAAAAGTATGGCCAATGAAAGGGGGAATCTTTACGCCGCGCCGACAGACATTGCCGAAGGCTTTACCTGTTATGTTAAGGTCGTCACACACTATAACAACTCTTCAACGGTTCAAAGTATGCGTAAGTAGTATCACAGAATAGGTAATAGTAGTAACAGAAGAGTTACTCCGCGAAGACCTTTTAACCATCAGCGACTCAGGTTACGTCGTAATAAAGTGCAATTCAGCTCGCACAGCGCTGCGAGTGAAAATAATTAAATACCTACCTCTATATATCTCTTTCTATCGCGTAACTCTTATCCCTTCAGACGCGGCGCGTGTAGCCTTAGGGTTGACTACTTCTAAATTCTTACTATCGGTATCATTCACAGAACATTTAATAAGAGGTTAGAAAGGCGATGTGGGCGGGTCACGCGCGCCACTATGTTGAGCGAACGCGCAAACGTACCAAAAACACACCTCAGTCGGCCGCGGACTGTCTTGGGAAGTTTTACGCGCAAAAAAGTGTTTATAATGCCTTCTTGCGCGGTAATAACCTGCAGGGCTAGAAGCCAAAATGTCAATGTGACTAATGGCAAGATATCTTTTCATCGGTAAGTACATTAAACCTTGATTTTAAATGATTTAATTGAAAATACTAAAGACATTATGTTTTCCTTCACTAGTGTGACTGGATCGCAAATTTGTATGTACATCGCTGGTGCGAACAACGCGCTCCAACAGAGTCATGTACGCGAGCGGCAATGTAAAGCGTAGTGCGTATGAACGATCAACTCCACTTGTTACCTGGTATTACCCAATAAGAGTAACTTGTCGATAGGGCTGAGTAGCATTTTTCCATCGTATCGATAAATAGTTTATTTGTTTCTGAGTTTATTATTATGAACTTATAATGATAGTTACAGATTTAGATTTTAATCATAAATGTTTGAAATATTGTTATAGTATTTTGTGTTTGTTGGTTTTGTTGTATAGTGTGTTTTAAATATTGTTGATGTATTCAAATAAAAACCATTTGTAAACCATAGTTGTTTTTTTATTTTATTTATTTCTTATAAAGAAACAGTAGTTATAAGCAAAAGAAATATCATTATGTCTCCATACATTTTTTAATCTATAGGTACTTATAATAAAACTGTAACAGGTCCAATTCTGTACATTGAAGATATTTTGAAAATTTTTTTTGGAGGTCACTCATTATTCGATACTGAAGCCAAATGTGTAATTTGTTTCATTTTTATCTGTCTGTCTGTCTGTTTCTTGGCCGCGCATCACTCCGAAACTACTGAATGGATTCAAACTTGGCACGATTTGAGCCCATACTACGAGGTAGGACATAGGATACTTCTTATCCTGAAATTCTACCTCCGAAGGGGTGAAATAGGGGTTGAAAGTTTGTATGAAAGTCCTTAATTTCTCAAGTTATAGCCATGAAACTTGGTATATGAGCTGCGGGTTGAAAATGAAAACATATGTGTTTCACAGTTTTTCAAAATTCCACTCCCGAAGGGGTGAAATAGGAATTTGAGAGTTTGTATGAAAATCCTTAATTTCTCAAGTTATAGCCATGAAACAGCATTTGGGCTTTCGTTAAAATATGAAGTACGTGTTTCACCATTATAGGGGGATTATACCGTGGGATAGTAATATAGGATACTTTTTATCCTGGAAAATTAACTGAAAAACTTATTCCACGCGGACGAAGTCGCGGGCATCAGCTATAAAGAATATACATACATACATACATACTTTTTATCGCGGAAAATTAATGAGTTCCCGTGGCAATCGAAAAAACTTAGTCAACGCGGACGAAGTCGCGGGCATCAGCTAGTTTAAAATAAAATAGTAAAATCTACAGACATAGAGTCCAACTTAAGTTAACAATATGAATATTGACATGCTGTCGACCGTACGAAAAATAAACATCGATAAAAAATATTTTAGTCAATCCCTAGCGTATGTTGCTGTTTTACACGACAACACGCGCAAGTTTAAAGTTTCACTAGTGTGCGTAGCTTCGCCAATCGCAGCGCTTTTTTCTGCCTCACGCACACATGGGAACTCTCGTGTGTATTCGTTTAGATTAGTAGTAGTGAAGAATGGTGGGATCAAAACGGCGACAGCGGTTTCCGTACAAAATTTGCACTAGGGCCTTTCTAACCTCTTATTATATGTTCTGTGGTATCATTACTATGGGTCGGTAATAGGTTGCCATGATGACGACAATTACTTTAAAAATAGATAAAAGATATATTATTATTATTCATAGATTTTGTAGAAACCAAATAGGGATATGGGTTTAACATGCTGCCATGCCCCTAACTGGTTAGCCCGCTACCATCTTACACTGCATCATCACTTACCATCAGGTGAGATTGCAGTCAAGGGCTAACTTGTAGTGGATAAAAAAAAGTCGTTATATATTCCACAAGTAGTGAAATATCAATGAATATTTTACACTTATATGGGGTGGAAGGGGGCCCATGCCAGAGTTTACGAGACAAAATAATATACCCACATTATGGATTAATCATCATCGACACATCGGCGGCCCACTAGCACTAGTCCCACTACTAAGCACGACTCACGAGGCTCTTCTCAGAATGAGAAGGGTTTAAGCCATATATTCCTCCACACTGGCCAATTTCTTGTTGGCAGACATATTAGAGTTTTTTATAATGATTATAGAACTTCAGGCATGTTTTCAGCTTTACACACGACTTTTGTTCACCGTAAATGATATATTTTAATTAATTAAGTTGGAGGTGCGTTCCCAGGATCGAACCCCAGACTTGGAGGCTGAAGTCTACCCATTAGGCTATCACTATAATATTGGATACTACCTATGGTTTATATTTACTTTTGTTTAAAACTGTATCTTGTGTGGATATAAAAATAAAACTACCCACATTATGTATTAATATTAGTTTTGTTTAGAACTCTAAGTAGGTACGTATGTACTATGTACCTAGATAGGCAAATAATACAAACTTACCTTTCAGGGTCCTTAGGAAGTGCAAAGAGCGATAAGTTAGGTCTTAATAATTAGAGTTTAAACGACCTAATGTGATACGAGATCGTTTACTGATCTTTCTTTGTTTATCCATAACGAGAACTTGAGTAAAAGTCAAACGTATAACCACTAGTATGCAGACTAACCCAATGTGAGCTTGATACGTGTTAGATAAAAAAAGCATTCTTGTTAAAATCAATATGGGACACAGAAAATCATGTAACTCTACTGTGGGTATATAGATCCGCACACAGTAGTGCGACAGGGCTAAACGTCGTTTTCCTTAAACGCAGACTAGTGCAGAAGAGATTTACTTTTCTGATGCTGTGTGGAATACTGTACGAATAATTATTCCTCGCTGCATCGAATTGTCGATAAATTAATGTTAAAAGTTTAACAATTTTTTTATGTACTAATTAAGTAGGAGGAAAGGCCGATCTTTACCACTTAATTAAAAATAATGAAGGTATATAATATACGTCATTTTCGGATAAAATATTATGTTATCTACTTACCAACCACCATTGATGGGTCTAAGCGCTATAAAAGAGGAGAAATTTTGTCAGAATAATGTTTGTCTGGTACAGTGCGCAAGGACCTTTACCCACACTGGGGTTGGAATTAGGCCATCAGTCTGCAAAATCGATTTAGGTAATATTTATTAAAGTAACTAGATGATGCCCGTGACTTCGTCCGCGTGGATAAAAGTTTTATGATTCCCGCGGGAACTTTTTAATTTTCCGGGATAAAAACACCTACCCCTGTACCAAATTTCAACAAAATCGGTTGAACAGGTGGGCCGTGAAAGCGTAGCAGACAGAGAGACAGACACACTTTCGCATTTATTATATAATACTAGTGGTTCGCCCCGAACGGAGACCTCGCGGTATCAAAGAGCGCCATCTATTGACATCATTGTGAAGTTCTGTTAAAAATCCTGAAGCTCATTAAAAATTAAATAATTTCCTTTCCTTATAATATTTATCAAATTTTAGTATTTGTTGTTCAAGTACAGGATATAATTCAAATAATTGATAAGTTTCAGGCTCAGCCTTTCAGAAAATTGAGAGTTCCGAGGTCAACTTTGGACGTTAGAAAATTTCCACTTTGAAAGCCCCCCATTTCGTCAATTTTAGGGGAAAAATTATAAAAATATATATTTTTGAACTCTATTCTTAATTATCTTTAAAATGATATACCGCAACCCTATGTAACTCTATAAAAAATATTTTACTTCGCATTCGCTTCTATGCTAGAGCCCCCCTGAAATAAAGATTTTATAACTTTTTAAGCCATATTCGGCGGGAGGCCATCGGTTTACATGTTATTATATTATTTAAATTTGAAGTAATTACGTTCATTAATTCAGAAGTTATAAGGCTCTGACAGACGGACGGACGGATGGACAAGTGCCAATTCACTCCAGTATAACCTCAGAGACCTTCGCTTCGCTCGGTCAATTAGTATGGATTAGTTAGATATAGTTTGACAATTTAATTATCAATCATACCAACTTCAGCTGAGAGCATCGTGATTCGTGAGTCGTGACAGAAAATTATATTAGCATAGATTTGGTTTGCACCTAAGAAGTGTTTTGGTGATAAATTTTTAATACGCCACTACAAGTTAGCCCTGCAATCCCATCTGATGATATATTATGTAAGTAATTTAATTAAACTGGACGATTTCTGTACATGACATATTACAGATTTGTTATCGTTACAGAGTCCAAAACAATGGTGTTATTCATTTTTGTCTGTCTGTTTCTGCAACACGATTAAACTATCAGTTATAACTGATCTGAATGCACTTGGCTTCTAAAATATACTCTGAGTATTATCCCCGCCAACCCTCATTGGAGCAGCGTGGTGAGTCTAAGCTCTAATTCCCTCTCTCCTATGAAAGTGGAGGCCTGTGCCTAGCAGTGGGACGTTAATGTGGTAAGTGTGGCTGCCACGCGGTAAGCCACGCTAACCACACGTAGTTTTTGGTTTTAAGACTGACGTGCGTATTCTATCTGTGTCCTATAAACCTCTATTATGTTCGGTCCCATTCTTGAAACTTTTTCGATAACCATAACAAATAAAAACTGTTTGGACTTGTCTATTGCGTGAGTCGTAACAGTAAAAGGAAACTTTTGAAGTCCAAACTAATCTTGACCAACTTTTGGAGGAGGCTACTGCAATAGGGCTGCCAACCAATATGATAAACTTGTTTCCTTTATGAAACACTAGATGATGCCCGTAACTTCGTTAGCGTGAATGAAGTTTTTTCAATCCCGCAAGAACTCTTTAATTTTCTGGGATTAAAAGTAGCCTATGTCCTTCCCCCAGATACAAACTATCCCTGTACCAAATTTAATCAAAATCGGTTAAATATATGAGCCGTGAAAGCGTAGCAGACACACTTTCGCATTTATAATATTAGTATGGATAACTTTTTCCATTATAAGAAAGTAAAAAGAATACTCGCCGAATTGAAAACCTCCGCCTTTTAAAAGTCGGTTAAAAACTGCTTGAAATTGAATAGTACCTAATAGAAACTTGTGGAAACCAAATCTTTAGTAGTTTTAGTTTATTATTTGTCTTAGTTATTTTTTTTGCACTAATTTAGAATCCTAACTAGTCAAGCAAACCACTGCTAGAAATGTTAAAAAGAGATTGATGTGAAGCTTGTGTGTGAAGTGCATATTGCATTGACCTATAGTGAAATTAAATTAGGTATAAAAATATTGTAAGCAACCTAAGCTAAATATTATAATTTGGTTTTCTTTGAAAATATTGCCACAACATTTGCGTCCGACTATTTACTTTCAAACTGTTCTTTAACACAAAGTCACTTTTGAATATAAATAAAGTATGGTACAAGCTTAAAATATAAAATTTCTTTTAGTAAAAATGAGGTAAAGGAATATTTATATTCCGAGCGAGACGAAAGCGTATTATAGAAGATCACAAAAAATGCAAAAAATATTAGTAGGCCTGAAGCCATTTGTAAGCTGTCTATTAAGCCAAGGCAACAAATAGTGAAATTAAATATAGAAGCTTCGCTAGGACCAATTACGTTTTTAAAAGACGGCATCCCTTTTATTATATTTTAGAGCTTTTCATTAAATATTTTCTTCAAAGGGACCGAAGCATGGATCATTATTGCATAGGACTTGAGACGAAAGTGCGACGAACGACAAAACTTAGCGGCGGTTTACCTGGAGTGAATTTCGTCTATACACACGACTTTTAATTTATTTAGATTAGTACAATATTATCAGTACCTATCCATACTTAGCTAATTAAAATGCTGAAAATATTTTACGAAAGCTTATTTATTCCTTTGAAAATTTCTTAGAATATTTTAATCTTATTAAAGAGATATCTTCCTCAAAATATTTCGCATTAAAGCTGAGTGGTTAGCATTCTATGAGAATTGCCTAATAATAATGTTTGTAATATTTTCTTATGATAGTACGAATATTTTACGCCACACCTTTTAAAAAAACAGTTCTAAAATGAAATTATTTCTTATACCGACTAAAGTTAAGCCTTATCTTAACTTTGATGTTTTAATCAAACTCACCACTACCTCGGTGAACTAGGGAGTCTGTAGCTTCGCCTGCTGCGGTAATTAGAACGCCTACCTTTACAGCAGTCAAGGGAGCTTTTTGATTATTCACTTGCTTAGAGACTTACATACTCTCAGACTCAAAAGAACGCCCAAAATTACTTACGATGAAATGATGGGTACCGACAAACAAAATGCAAAAACAAACTGCGTAGTACGTACTGACTGATATTGAAGTTTATTTTAATGAGCCAATTATTTAATGAAACAAATCGTCGAATTAGTAAAAATAACCAATTTCATCTCTTGAAGCTTCTTTTATATACACCAAGAACATCTGGAAACATGAAAATTGTATATAAAACGAAGCAAAAAAATCCGTGCTAGCACGTATATAGTCATTGATTTTTTTGAGAATTTGATGCTAAATAATGAAGAGGGAGACTGGAAAATAAAAGTAAAACGGTTACGCAAAGTCAGACCGTCGCCTCGGACAAACGAGTGATCCAATAGGGGCTACTTTTTGCTTACAAGGACCTAAAAATGCAGATTCCTCCATCACATTGGGAGAGAGGCTCAAAGGATTGGGTGCAATTATTAGCACC
Organism: Erebia ligea; assembly: GCA_917051295.2. Taxonomy (NCBI): domain Eukaryota; kingdom Metazoa; phylum Arthropoda; class Insecta; order Lepidoptera; family Nymphalidae; genus Erebia; species Erebia ligea. The sequence continues at coordinate 9,637,254 of OU785237.1, read as the reverse complement.
CAAATCATTGCCCATAAGTTTAACTAAGGACGAAAATGCTCGAGCAATTTTAATGACTTCGCTTTAGGCTAAAATGTTTATAAGCTGCTCGTTAATGAACTTTTGAAAGAACTATAAAATACCTATCTACTTACTAGATGATGCCCGCGACCTTGTCCGCGAAGATTAAAGTTTTTTGATTCCTAGGCTAACTCTTTCATTTTCCGGGATATAACGTAATGTGTATTAATTCAGTAATAGATTATCTCCATTCCAAGTTTCAGCCAAATCGGTTCAGTCAGTGTCTCTGTAGCGTGAATAAGTAACAAACTTACAAAAAACTTTCACATTTATGATATTAAGATAAGACGATTGTGTGGCGTAGGATGAAGGATCATAGCGCATAGTCAATTATGCCTGGCTAAGCATCGTTTACTCAGCTCCTTCTTTGGAAGACCGGCCTCCATGTATCGGAGAGCGTTTTATGTCGCCGGTCTCAGTTATTAATAAAGCATTTGAAATTTGAATTGAGTCGTGCGCGAAAGCGGTACGAGACCAATTATTGTTCAATTTTTTAAATTGAGAAATGGTCTTCAGCTTTGAGGATTAGGTACACCACAGAGAGACCTACTCTACTTATTACTTAATTATTATCTTTGGCAAAGTATAGAATACCTAATAAAATTCAGTCCTTTATTTCGTGGCCTAATTTATTTTTAATTCCATCTATTTACTTCAAATACCTCCTAATTATTATACTTAATATAAATAAAAGCAAAAAAATTATGCTGAAAAAAAATTCGCAAAATGTAATCGGCTTTATGCAAATTCTTTACCGAGAATAACTCAATTCACCTCAAACTTTTTGAAAAGGTAAATCAAAGTTTAGAGGTTTTGGTAGGTACTTACCAAAATATTGAAAAGGAACGGATTTCCGAAGTTCAACTTTTTCCCTTAGTATTCATAAATTCAAATACTTCTTCAATCGATTTCGGGGTTAAAATATTAAGTAAGATTTAATTAAATATTCGCAATACTAAATAATGACACACTGCAGATAATAATAAATTATAGTACCTTTTTCTATAGTTATAGCATAGTTATTTTATTATTATTTTTCTGTATTGTTTCAGATATTGAGATGTGGAAAACGTAGTATATCTACTGAAAATGGATGAAGTGGTACAATACATGCGAAGAATGACTTTGCTATGGATTTTCACAGGCCTACTAGCTGTGGATGCTGTCAAAATCGTCATAGAACCTCTGCCAAAAGGTAACAAATTTTAGACCATTTTGTAGAAGATTAGAGTACAGATGCTTTTTGTACTTATAGTTTAGATTAGTCTTAACTCTTAACTTAAATACCTATAAGTATTTTAGATTGAATGATACAATACGCCCACGGTCTAAGTGTCACAACAAAGGAAAACCACAGACATTTTTGCAAAAGCTCGTTTCTAAATTGACCAAAATTTCTAAATTGACCAAAACAAGCACAGAGTTATTCAAAATATCCAAAAAAGGCAACATGAACTGAATGTACTACTTTAAATTTAACCGTCGACAACGAGAAAAATTACCACATAATTGAATGTACAGCTTTGTAACAGCGTTAATTACAATTTAAAGAATGACCTTATAAAACAACCTTTGTATGTAAAGTATTCACGGAGAAATTAACAAAAGCGTAAAGATCTGTCCTAACAAAGTTCACAGAAAAAGCTACTTTTTGACCTGTCGCTCACAGCAAGGTAAACAAAATCGGGCGTCCGTTCTTAATTTACTTTTTTCGACTTGAAGTACGGCGGCCGGTCCCCCGTACTTCCTCCCTGTGATGCAAGACTTCGTTTTAGTTTCGTTTAATTTCCTATCTCTCCCCGTGACGTTTATTATGGACGCGCACCCTCCTCGCCCGGCTTTTGTTCAGAAATCACCACCACTAATAACCATACCGAATTAATTTTTACTCGCGGCTCTTCATCTATTTTCGGACGTCTTATTGTATTCACATAATTCCCAGTCCGCAGGCAGCTGCAAGCCACGCAGATTTCTAAGGAGTTTTTATCTGCCTTCAGTGTTCTTTCTTTTGAAAGTGAGAGCTTCTATTAATATTAATTAAAAGTTTGAATAATTGAATGGATTCCGAATTGTTCCCGTTGTTAGGTTTCTCTGGAAGTGATTCGCGGCAATAATTAAAACTTGGGAGGGAAATGGGTTCAAGTCCATTATTTAATATCTGTTTAAAACAGGTCCCTGCTAACTTTCCTCATAAATTAAGCAATAGTCAATAAATCGTAATGTGATAATATCTAGAGTAGCTGTAGATATTTAGAAATTATGGTAGGTAAATACCTAAGTAATTTGTATTTCGTATATTTTGTTGTTCATTGCTTTGCGTCATTACTCATTACCCATACTAGGTTCATTAAATTTTGGTAATTGTAGGAAAATGATACGATCACTCTCACATTTTTTACGCATTGAATTACCAAACAATTTTAACACTATATTATCTTCTCTAAAAACAATATGCAACGCCTATTTATTAAGATTCTTTTTTTTTTTTTTTTAAACCACTACAGTTTAGCCCTTGACTGCGATCTCACCTGATGGTAAGTGATGATTGATAGTTCAATGAAAATAAAACCAAACATGGGCATGTGAAACGTCGACAACTGCAACTAGGCCAATAAAACATCAATTTAAGCGAAGAGCACGAATAAAGAGTGACTTTAATGAAACTTGCGATGTGAGTCACGAACTTAAAACAGATGCAATTAAGAGCTTGCCGTCGGCATACTAACGAACACATTTTTATTGCATGAAAAATTTATTCGTGAAAATTGTTATACTGAAGATTTTTCCTTTTAATATTATTGTTAAAGTGTTCAAAAGTATCTTAGTCAAAACCGTCGCTTGCCGTTGCTGTGACGACTATTTTCAAAGCCAGTATAAAGGTTACATATCTTATTCTTTGGCTTAGCTACCTCCATGAATCCTGACAGTGCGATGTTACTCTTTTAGTCTCAGTATCATTAAACCGCTATCGAACCATTGTTATGAATCACCACACCATATCGCCACAGAGACGTTTTGTCCTGTCTGATCATATGATGATGTGTTTTCACACTTAGCCGTTATATAATATCTTAGATATTAATATTCTAAAGAGGTAAAGTTTGTAAGTTTGTGAGGTTGTAAGGGGTAATCTCTGGATCTACTGAACCGATTTCGAAAATTCTGGTACCAATAGAAAGCCACATTATTTGGGAGTGTCATAGGCTATATATTAACCCGAAAAATGAGGGAATTAGGAATTAAAAAACTTAATTCACGCGGACGAAGTCGCGGGCATCTGACGCGAAGTGTAAAGTGTAAAGTAGCGGAAACACTTTACAACTAGTGTAAATAGGTAGGTATTACCTATATAGAGACGTATATATAAATTATAATTATTATTTGGGTATAAAATGAACATTTAATGTAAGAAAATAAACAAGTAAGGCTTAACGATCCGCATTTGTAAGGATTACTAAAAATGTAACCAATTAATACAAATTGTGCTACGGCTACGCATAAGTGATATTAATAACATTATTTAATTCAAAAAACACGAAAAACACAATATTATCTGGAACTACTTCCGACTATTTAGGCCTAATGTACTTAATAAGAGAAACGAAAATTCGTTACACGAACGCTCCCATGAAACAAATAGGAACCGATAAGTCGAATAATATTTTTCTCATTAAATGTGTAGTGGGCAGTGCCTGCGTCCACAAAATCCACATGTACTTACCTACTGGTCGTGACCTTAACGTTAATGCTTGATTTATGGCTTCTGTTCACCTGGTTGTATAACGAGGCGATAGTAATCGCCTTAGAATAAAGCTTAGATAAAGGTTTCATAAAAAGCGAAATGCAACACCTTCCGCTTCATACAATGATATTTCGAAAGCTATTGCTTCTTCCGTCGGAATCCATTGGGTTTCAGTTCATAGAATTGAGAAAGAAAAAGAAATAACAATGATGGTATTTTGAAATCTCCCAAGAAATGAACAAAAATGAGCCAAAAATGAACGCAATGGATAGGAATGTGGAAATAATGACTGATAACTTCATAATAAATGTAGAAAACGATAGCAGTGATACGTCGTCGGATAGTGATTTATATATTTTGAATTATGATAACTACGTAAATTGAAAAAAAAAAACAAGTGTAGTCGTGGGAAGAAAGCTAGTTTAATTTAATAGTAGCGCAGTGTGTTCGTACATTCAGAATGGTTTACGCCCACTGACTTTTTTTGTCTTTGTCATTTGTATGGGATTACGTGACAGAGAGAGCGCTATATTAACTAGTCTCCGTGGATAGAGTATAGTGCTTAATAACATTGATTTTGTCCAATTTAAGTTTTTCTATATCTGTAGCCACGCGCGTCACATATTCCATATCATAGTTTTTTCGGTACTACCAAAAGGACGTTTTATTCTTTTAAGAGCATTAAAATCTGTTAAAGAACTATCCGCCATGGTTCGTCCACTTCTTACATGTACGAAGTCCGTAAAATGCAATCGAAAAGTCCAGTACACAAGCGCCAAGTTGTCAGAAAGCAATCGATCACAGAGTCTAATACACAAGCCAAGTCACAATGAATGCACCAACAGTCCAAGGGACACGCCAGGTCACGGAACAATAACGATAGGTAAGAAGTATAAAATATGAGCGCGTCTGCACAGTACGGGTACCACGATCAGACTAAAATATACACGTAGTCTGTACACTGCATTAATGGTTATCGCTGACCAATCACAAACGAGTCCATGTCTTCCCTATTAACTTGTCTCCGTGGATAGAGTATAGCTAATGCCCGCGACTTCGTCCGCGTGGTTTAAGTTCATTTGATTCCCGTGGGGACTCCTTAATTTTCCGGGATAAAAAGTAGCCTATGTCACTCTCCAGGTCCTCAACTATACCCATGCCAAAAATCACGTCGATCCGTTGCTCCGTTGCGGCGTGATTGAAGGACAAACCAACAAACAAACAAACCAATAAACCAACAAACCAACAAACAAACCCACTTTCGCATTTATAATATTAGTATGATATGATAAGAAGTTTTATTAATGGTGTACTACGAAGAACATTTTTAATAGCCGTTATCACCGGAGTCAATCTGTAATACAGATATTTGATTAATCTTAATGCTACGCGAATTATAACAACAATTTATGCGCGTCATTGGATATTTTAAAAATTCCGTTGAAATTATTCAAAAACTATAATTAGAGCCTATGCACACGGCGTATTTAATACGCGCCGACGACGCGGTACAAACGCGATAACGTAAACATTACGTGCGTCAGACGCAGCCTTTGAACACGTTTTTGAACTGAAATCGCATAGTCTTTTCGCGCGCGTTTTAATATACGCCCATGTGTATAGGCTCTTAGTGAGGCCAATGATATAGCAGCTGTACGTTGATATTATATAAGACAGTAAGACAGTTTGTCCTTTTAGTAATAAAAGTTAAGATCTAAATTACATTTCACAATACTATGCTCTTAAATTATTTGGCAACTCTAACTAGGTTGAATAACAGTAAAGGTAAAGCAAAACCGAAACGATAGAGTTACCAATAAATATTTCTGTTGATTTAGGTACATCGCTGCTACCTATAAAGCAGAGAATCACTACAGTCTACGGATAATTCATAATATCGGCTTACCACTCCGCGCTCGGCTTAATTTAAAAGCCTTAACCTAATACCTTATCCTACATACAACATACTACTATTTGAACTACAAATGGCTTACGCAGGCTTACGTGTGGAAAATTTCGCTTTACAACTATTGTTTATTTAACCATATTATTATCTGCTAAGGCCAATTTTTCTATATCTGTCATGTCAACCTCATAATGAACTTATCAAAAAGTGACAGCATAACAAAATTTAACTGATAGGGTTTAGGCAGTGTTGTGTAAGTCGGCCTTACTGTATATTTTGTTTAGTAAGAAATATCTCGTGCATAGGGTCATTTATAAAACAGCTGTATACAAATTTAAACTATTCAAGTAAATTAACGTACGTCGTCCGTAAACCAAGGGCCCTATTACGGAACAGTAATTGATGCAGTGATCGCAATCGCCCCTGACTTCGATATTTTCGCTACTGGCCAAAATCCATTCGATCATAACGATTGAGATTGGAACATTGATTGATGTAGCTTTTAGAAAAGATACATTAAAGATATGTTTACAGTAATATAATTTTTGTAAAACCGAACATCCCTAGTTACAAAAAAATATGCGATCTGCACGATAGGCAAACTAGAGGCCGTAATAGGCTCGTGACTCCATCGCTCCGCCTCAAAAAAGTCAGAAAGTCATTCGTGGGAATGAGCATTCTTTTCTTTAACAAAATTCCACAACCTATTTTAAACTTGCCAATACACAAATTTAAGAAATCCATTAAAAGTATGCTCCTAAAAAAAGCTTAATTATACTGTTGAAGATTATGTAAATGATAGAGGAGCTTGGATTTGATCCAAGCAAAGCTAAGGACAGCGATTACTTATGTACACATTGATATAATAATAATTGTAAATGGATTATTTAAAAAGAGCAACCACCGAGTTTCTTGCTGGTTCTTCTCGGTAGGAATGGCATTCCGAACCAGTGGTAGATTCACTTAACGATTCAAAACTACTTGTAAAAGTTTATTTGAATAAAAAACAATTGATTTTTTTTAAATTTTGATGGTACCAAACATTACTACATTGGAGACATTAGAAAGAGGTGCCAAATTAAGGTAAGTAGCTTGTGTGACAATCGCAACCACCGCTGAAACTAACTTTGAGCTAAAACGCACACTTGCAGTATAACGAATTGGATAGGGATAAATTTGCCCAAGTCGAATATGTAATTTTTAGCTTGATACGAGTATACCTACCTACAAAGCGAATTTTGAGTGTTATCAAAAAATCTGCACCACTAGGATCTTTTCCCAACCCAACTTCCTGGAGAGCGTAAAAAAAATTACTAGCAGACAAAATATTGTGCGGTAATCAGTTATCACACACTCAGGATGTGGATGCAGTTTTCGCGAAGCAAATTTTAAATTATCTTATAAACACCGCAGTGAAGGAACGTGATAAGCTCAACCCTCTTATTACAAGAGGCTTTTGTCTCCAGGAGATGAAATTGGCAGAGCTATTTTTGCTATAACTTCGCTTGCAAGGCACGGTAGATAGACTGGTATTTTTGCACATTTCCGAAATTTAAAATAAAACATATATAAACTTAGTTAAGTATATGTTAAATATTGCAATTTTTCTTATAATTGTTTTGGGTTTCAATTAATTTTATACATACACACTAGCTGATGCCCGCGACTTCGTCCGGGTGGTTTAAGTTTTTTTTTATTTCCGCGAGAACTGTTTAATTTTCAGGGATTAAAATTAGCCTATACTCATGCCAAAAATCACGTCGATCCGTTGCTCCGTTGCGGCGTGATTGAAGGACAAACCAACATTAATATTAGTAATAAGTATGATTATTGATTATTACAAAAAACTCGTATAGTATAATTGATGATTAAACGAACTTACCTGTAAGTGAAGTTCTATCCCAATTATATGAGTACGTTTCATTCGAAGATATAAACCACCAAGGTAGTCGATTTATCGATCTGCAGCTTTTCGCACTCTTTTTTAATGTCGGTAGATTAAAAAATTCCCCAGTATTCGTGTACTCCGGGCCCCGCACGCCGCCATTCCTCATTCTTTAGAGTCGGTACCTATTACCAAATTTTCGTAATGATATGGGCTATGGGATGGGTGGGACCTTATAATATCTTCGAATGAAACGTACTCATATAATTGGGATAGAACTTCACTTACAGGTAAGTTCGTTTAATCATCAATTATATTTCGTACGTTTCATTCTTCAGATATAAACCACCAAGGTAGATGTTCAGAGATGAAAATTTGTAATTAGGGAAATGAATTGAATAGTACAATTACTTAGTGTTCTAATATAAAAGTACATTCATACAGTCATTTCGTTACTTGGGTTAGTAAACAAATTATTATTTATTTGTTAACCATCATTGAAAACTACAATCATTTTGATAATTATTATTTATAATAATAAGTATACTATAATATGGATGTAATGAAAATCAAGTATAATTTGGATAATTTTCATTAAACTCTGGTTAAGCAAAACAATCGTTCCTCGCTCGCTTAGGAAGGTTATAAAATTTAGCCAGCGTCCGTGACGATTGTGACCAACCAACGCGACGGTCTTCTTGACGACGTCAAGCGAGCTGCAAGACGCACAGCTCGTGTACCGTGTTGGTGGCGACGTGTCGTTGGCACGCGCCGAACTTAGACACATCCACGCCGCTATGTGGGCTGTGGCAGCACCTAGGCTGATGGTTTGTCTTTGTTTGGTCTTTAAACGAATTTGGCAGATGATGTTTTTAAGCTGTTGCTATTATATATTTTACATTACTATTTATACTATGGTTGAACTGTATCATGTTGACTGGTACCTACAGACTGCCGATGATTTAATGATATCGAGGTATAAAATACTGTTTCCGTTTGTATATTAATATTTCGATAGGTATTAATATTACTGTATATAAGACTAACAGAATAAAACTTTTCTGAAATTCTTTTGTAAGTAAAGATAATTATCTCTGTATCAGAGCATTGAGCGATGTGTTGTATAACACTATCTGAGAATCCTGTGTAGATACTTTGGGATGTTTGGCCTTAATTTATATAATATTTCCTTTAAGGACAACCTTTTAGTCTGTTTATATGCTTACAAACTCATCACCAGGTAAACTTAAAAAACCAACAATAACTACATACGCTAAACTGCACTTTTAACAAATAATTTTATTAGAAATGAATTTCTATCATTGTTTAGGCAGTAATGCCACCATTTAAGTTCCAAAGAGGCCATAAAGGTACAGGGTATGTAGGTACTCCTCATTTTATGAACGCGTTCGATACGTTGCATCCAGGTTTACAAAATCCTTTAATTTATTGTGAGTGCCTTGAGAAAAATCATAATATTATATTATTTTTGGAATGTATAACTATTAAAAACATAATATTCTCTGCGCAAAAACCCTGCGCGGTTTATGCGGAGGCTTTTAAAAGTATTTAAAATTGTAACAGTTCCACTTTTATATTTAATAAAGAAGAATAAAAATAAAAAATAAAAATAAATCTGAAGTAAGCATTTTTTGTTATAGAGGAAACCAAGGCTGTTAAGGCCACTATTATATTATTATCTTTTCTAAACATTCACATATTAGAAGATTAGTGGAACAGCACAAAATAAGATGCTATTTCATGAAATTGGGTTTGATCTTTATATTAATTACGTTTTAATTACGTTTGGCATTGGCGTGTTATGCTAATAAAACGATAACTGGCCTAACTTGTCTATAATCTTATTGACGGATAATTTAATATAATTTATCAGACTATTTTATTTCTACATCTTTGTTAAATTTCTCATTCTTCATCAGCTTCTTAAATTTCTTTACTTTTAATATAAGAAGCAGTGAACCATAATATTACATTTTACAACCATTGCCGAATTTCTGACGTCAAATCATTGGGTATTGAATGCCACCCATTCGATTTATCTATCTTACCTAAGCTTAATTCTTCTTAGTATTAATAATTATTACTTTAATAATAACCAGTATTATAGATGTATATGATTATAAAATATAGATGTAGGTATATGATGAAATATTTTATATGCATACTTATATTATATAAAATACCACCATCAGGTCTAAGTAGTTAGTATGAAATTAAAACTCAGTAATTAATTTCATTTTACAGTTATTCATTTATCACAAAATGACCCGAGCCAGACAGGCGTCTGTAAAAAGCTCTAGTTGAAACTTATTAGTTTATTACTTATAGTGACCAACCTTCAAGATCCGATAAAATTAAAAACGAAAGCCGAAATTTAGCTCCATATGATTTATACTTATATGTATCTTGAATGCTTAGGTAGGTATGCTATTGGTAGGTATTTCTGACCATCGAAATATTTGATTTTGGTATAAACTCAATGGTACAAGTCCAACCTTCCAACTTCGTAACTATTTTTAGAATTGTAATAATATTATATTATACTTCTAAGCAAGGATGAAGACATAATATATTCACCGTAAGTTGCTCTGAGCAAAAGATGGTACCGCCGTGTCGATATAGTTTTAATTTGCTCGACTAGGCGCCGGCACCCGCGTGGGATTTACGCTAATGCTATAATAATAATAATAATGTAAAACTTGAACTTGGGTTGTTGCAAAGATAGTAGAAAGTTATTTTCAAAATTTATTTCAATACTGCAACAGTTTGACGTAAATATTCGCGGTTACGTTACGTAAACCTTCAGTACAAAGTACAACCATTATGAACAATATCGTTGTATGCACAACGATAAATATAAGATAATATATTATATTATATATTAACATAAGTAGATACCTATGTTATAATTTTTGTGAAAGTTCTCGGAGCCCGTAATAAGCCGTAAAGGCATTGGTATAAATTCATTAAATTAAATTTTCACCATAAGTAAGTATCTAATTACAATTTCGTAATTTTCTTTGAGATGGGTTGATCGGTATCAATAAATAAATTAGACTTTTTCAAATATAGCGTAGACATAAAACCGCTATAAAGTATTGATTTGCAAGCTGTCATATAATTCTTAACACTTATAATGATTTTGAGTAACGAATTTATTTAATGATTGCAATTAATGCAAATTTAAAATAAATCTTTGAGTCATCATTAGATTTTGGTTCTTAGATTGATTAGAATATTCTAAAAATCAATTGATCTAGCTGTGGCTCAAACTCACAAATCGAGTTAAATATAAAATTAAATGCTCGATGTTAATGTAAGATGTATTGACGGTAGGTACATAAAGTTGATAACTTTAAATGGTATCGCCTCATGGTGATTAGGATTTATAAATCCAATCCGAGACTTCTTATCTAGCGGACACTCAGCCCAAGATTTTTTGCTTTATTAAAATATTGTATACGACCAGCATTTAGATTGTAGGTACCTTAATCTCTCGCTGTGTGTATGCAAGATACTTGCTCTGGCTGGAGGTCGCGTGGTCATCGCCGCTGGCCGCCGATGTACGCCGTCGCTGCTCGCGGATGTCCTCTTCGCCCCTCTCTGCTCCCCGAGGCGAGACGAGGAGGGCCTGTCTCGTTTCCCGAATATAGTATCATATTCCGCGTTGTCGATGTAGCAGCTATGGGAAGGTCGCCCTAGGACGGGATTTCCGATTTGCAATCCGTGACGGTCAATAGTCTTCGAAGCTTTTATAGTATTTGAGAGTTTTTCTCCGAAAAGCGTCTCTTCTCTTTCGAGATCTTTTAGCAGTGGTATAAACGATTCACTAAGACCGGGAGCTAGGAGTTTTATGCTCACATGATTTTCAGTGTAATGTAGGAACCAGTCCGGATCCTACAGGGATTAGAAAGTATCTTGGTAGTCTGAACTTTGTCATCTCCCAAGGAGGCAGGGTTTTGTTGATGGTATTTATTCCAAGACCTATAGTTTGTTTTGTTTTAACTGTATGTTTTAGCCAATTGATCCAACGTTGTCGTAAGGTGTGGCGAATATCATCGCCGCCAACCGTCACCCAGCGCTGAAAGTCCTGGACGTCATCACGAAATTTGTATAACCCTGTGTGGTTTCGTCGTCTAAAATGATAATTTTAACGTTTCTAATCCAACAAACTTTAACGTTTTGTTTTGAACCCTCGTGTTAACCCGCAGTTAACCTCCAGGCTATTTTGAACATCATGCTATACCTTCGTGATATCCTCAACGTGATACCCTCCAGGCTAGCTTAGAGATGCTATTGATTCTCATATGTATCCTTTAAAAGTTGATATAAGTATAAAGAAGTACCCGCAGTCAACCTCCAGACTTATTTCAAGCATCATGCTATACCTTCGAGATACCCTCGACGTAATACCCTGCAGGCTAGCTTAGAGATGCCATTGATTCACATATTTATCCTTTTTAAAAGTTGATATATAAAAGAGTACCCGTTCAAGTCCATTTCTAGGTTATTTGATTGAATTCCGTACACAAATAAAATATATTTATGTAAACTTACCCTGAGTTTCTTCCGATTCCTTCAAAGATGAATATGATTTCGTCATTTTAACTTTTCTTTTCCTACTTTACCGAACTTACCAGTGGTACCGAACCAGTGGTAGATTCACTTAATGATTCAAAAACACTTGTAAAAGTTTATTTGAATAAAAACATTTGAATTTTACTTTAAGCGATACGTTTAGGTATACTTAATAAGTTATTCCAATTGAATTTCTTTAAATATTGATAAGTGAGTGCTCGTTGCTGCGCACAATAAAAGAATGAGGAATGGCGGCGTGCGGGGCCCGGAGTACACGAATACTGGGGAATTTTTTAATCTACCGACATTAAAAAAGAGTGCGAAAAGCTGCAGATCGATAAATCGACTACCTTGGTGGTTTATATCTGAAGAATGAAACGTACGAAATATAATGTGTAGGTAAGGGTAAGGTAACTTTCTAAGGGCCGATTTCTTCAAAATATGACGATATTCCTAAATATATTCTATCAAAACATACAATTCATTCGTACGTAAAGAGTTAGATAATTCGGCCCTGAGTCTCGTAACTAAAATTCTTGGTAAAATTTTCAAATCTAAGATAAAATACAAAGAAAATTAATGGATTTCATCTCATAGCGTTTTAGGCCTTTAAAATAATTGAATTAGGCCAAATTTTAATTTAATTAGACCAAATTAGATTCACTGCAAAATTTTCGCGAAAGCTTAAAATTTAGAATCTAACATTATTATTTTAAAATCTAATATTGGTTAATTATCACGTCTTATACTTTGTAACCTTGACATTCAGAAGGTGTACTGTACGGTATCAATCCATACTAATATTATAAATGCGAAAGTGTGTCTGTCTGTCTGTCTGTCTGCTACGCTTTAACGGCCCATCTTTTCAACCGATTTTGATGAAATTTGGTATAGGGGTAGGTTACACCCCGGGGAAGGACACAGGCTACTTTTTAACCCGGAAAATTAAGGAGTTTGTAACTAACCTGACGGGGTCCCTAAGAATCTAAACCTTACTCTACCTATAAAATTCAATATCTTTTTAAAATGGCACGTGAATCATCCAGCAGTAAGACCCTCATAATGTTGCGTCCATAATAAACCAAGATCTTTTAGAGTTTCGGAAGCCTCGAGTTCAACCATCCCAACGACTTGCTTGTATACCGATCTATAGTGACGTGTTCAAGTTTTAAATAATTTATAAACGCTTTCAAGTATTGATTTAATGTAAAGTAAATGGTGATTGGTAGCTCCACCCCGCTCACCAATGATAGGCTTCGGCCCTCTCTTGGTATCCCATGAGGCATTAGCCATCGACTAATAGGTCTCATAAGTATACCAAAAGGCAGCAGCCTCCCCTCCTTAAACCACTAGGCCACCATTTGGGGAAATAGCGCGGACGTATGAAATTTAGTTAAATACAACGCGGAGACCACCATGGGTAGTAGGACGTCGTTCGTACGTTACATAGGTTGTGAGCCAATGTGACGCAGCATAGGTCGTGAATCTATGCATTTACAAGTAACATAGGTTGTGAATCTATGGAACCGTAAATAGTATAGTAGCACAGGTTGTGAATCCGTGCAACTATGAATAAGTGTCGAGGCTGAGTCAGGCGTAGTGCAATACATAGCTAGATATTCGGTATCTCACGTGTGATCCAACCTTCGGTAATAATAAACAGCGTCCTATCAACCATGGTTAGTCGTCGTTCGAATGTAACGATAGTTACGGGTTTACATAATGTAAGCATAAGTAATCGCATGGCAGAGTCAGGTATACTGCAGAACATAGTAATGCACATGAAGTACATTGCGCACAGAGAGCAAGCCCTCTGGTTCAACAACAAACCAATCCCATCCAAACGTCCAACCAGGTAGACATCAAGACAGAACCAGCCGTGCTGAGGCATCGCCGAAGCGATATAACCTACATTCCGCAGCCCCAACTCAACCAGCGATGATTATATGTAGGTAATATACGTGTAAATATATTGTATTAAAATATGTATATAAATCCATCATAGGCGGATCAAATATCGTTGGAAGCCTCCAACGACATTATGCGTTCGAACGAGCGACGGACATCGTGACACATACTGCACGCACCATTACACGAACAGCGAATCCACTTTGCTCAGCATCAGCCTGAGAACGACGGTGGACATCGTGACACATACTGCACGCACCATTACACGAACAGTGAATCCACTTTGCTCAGCATCAGCCTGAGAACGACGGTGGACATCGTGACACATACTGCACGCACCATTACACGAACAGCGAATCCCTTTGCTTTGCATCAGCCTGAGAACGACGGTGGACATCGTGACACATACTGCACGCATCAAGCATACACCACAGCATCGCTGTGCACCATCACATACCCAAGCTACCACAGCATACTATCGCATCGCCGTCGCTTGTTCGGCGACCAGTCCGTTTGTCGGAAATCTTTCTAGCATGGACCGAGATCGCTCCTCCTTATATATACTATATTTTATTCTCTTATTGTTTTAAATATATATATTTTGACTGAGAGGTACGAATCGTCACATTCAACCCCCTAAATTCTGTGATGCGTGCAAACAGTTATAATTCTATGCAGCACGCAGAACAGAATTTACTAAAGAACTATTTGTAAATTTTATAAGTACCAACGTCGCAACCCCCCGCGTCTACGGTTTTATGACCGCTCTAATCTATTGCTACATCTTTACCTAGAACTGTTATGACTACTTTGTTCCCTAAGCTTCCTTCTACCCACGTATTTAACCCATAACCTGTCAATTTTCGTCGATTACTCATATCTATATCACATCAATAGCTACTGCAGCATCGCTCCTACCTGCCCTATCCATCCATCCATTCTCGCACTTTACTTTCCATTCACCTTCTCCCCATTCACACATAATGGCATGAAGTAAAACAAAACCTAAAATCTGTATTCGTTACTGATTTCCCATTTGTTTTTCTCTAAACTTACTTATTTATATCACTATATAAAGCCCTAAGCATTAAACCAACATCGGCAACCCCCCGATGTGATAAATTTTATGACGTTAGTACAGCTTTTGTTACCAAACTCAACACATTCACAACACTTCCCTTAACCTGCTAAACATATTATATCTCATACGTTGAGCATTCCTCCTACCTCTAATACCATGACCATCTCTCCCTAAACACATATTACATAACCATATCACTTACGTAGTGTCCTACACACTAGACGATCTTCGGCAACCCCCTGATGATATGATTTTATGATATAATAATGACTTTGTCATCGAGTTCAACTCTTGTCCCACGCTATTGGGGTCAGCACATGTTTTCCTCTTACACTCACTTCTGTTATTCGTCAACCTATCACTCACCACCTCTTTTATACGCATAATATGTTCTTTCACACAATCCATCCATATTTTCTTTGCTCTCCTATTCGTTTTTCCTTCTCTACATGCATATCTATCACTGGCTACTTTCAAACTTCCCCTTATATATTTATTCCTAATCTTATCCATTCTAGTCACACCACACGTCCATCTCAACATTCGCATTTCGGTCACATGTACTTTTCATTCATCCGTCCTTTTAACCGCCCAACATTCTGAACCATACAATGCGACAAGTCTAACGACTGCTTTATAGATTTTCCCTTTTTGTTTAAGGCATTCGTGGGTCGCATATTACACTCGAGACCTGTCTTCGTTCGGCTGATCCTCAGGCCAACACTCTCGCTTTGCTCTACTTACATCACACTCCATCTTACATTTTCCTCAAATCTTAAAACTGTTACTTGTAATACCTCACAACTAGTTACCACAACCCCCTGTCCATAAGACATTAACACTCTCTATCTTGTGTTGCTTCATACCCACCTTCCATACATTCATCCTATCAACAAGTCGCTAGGCCTAATTGAACCCGAAAGCTTCCTCTGACTCTTTCCATTTCACGGACAACATATTGTAGGCTTTCGCCTACTTTGACCTACCTATCTTAACACCGGGACCCATTGAAATACGAGTAGTTGTGACTATCCTGGTCACGGCACCATATTGTAACTAACCTGACGGGGTCCCTAAGAATCTAAACCTTACTCTACCTATAAAATTCAATATCTTTTTAAAATGGCACGTGAATCATCCAGCAGTAAGACCCTCATAATGTTGCGTCCATAATAAACCAAGATCTTTTAGAGTTTCGGAAGCCTCGAGTTCAACCATCCCAACGACTTGCTTGTATACCGATCTATAGTGACGTGTTCAAGTTTTAAATAATTTATAAACGCTTTCAAGTATTGATTTAATGTAAAGTAAATGGTGATTGGTAGCTCCACCCCGCTCACCAATGATAGGCTTCGGCCCTCTCTTGGTATCCCATGAGGCATTAGCCATCGACTAATAGGTCTCATAAGTATACCAAAAGGCAGCAGCCTCCCCTCCTTAAACCACTAGGCCACCATTTGGGGAAATAGCGCGGACGTATGAAATTTAGTTAAATACAACGCGGAGACCACCATGGGTAGTAGGACGTCGTTCGTACGTTACATAGGTTGTGAGCCAATGTGACGCAGCATAGGTCGTGAATCTATGCATTTACAAGTAACATAGGTTGTGAATCTATGGAACCGTAAATAGTATAGTAGCACAGGTTGTGAATCCGTGCAACTATGAATAAGTGTCGAGGCTGAGTCAGGCGTAGTGCAATACATAGCTAGATATTCGGTATCTCACGTGTGATCCAACCTTCGGTAATAATAAACAGCGTCCTATCAACCATGGTTAGTCGTCGTTCGAATGTAACGATAGTTACGGGTTTACATAATGTAAGCATAAGTAATCGCATGGCAGAGTCAGGTATACTGCAGAACATAGTAATGCACATGAAGTACATTGCGCACAGAGAGCAAGCCCTCTGGTTCAACAACAAACCAATCCCATCCAAACGTCCAACCAGGTAGACATCAAGACAGAACCAGCCGTGCTGAGGCATCGCCGAAGCGATATAACCTACATTCCGCAGCCCCAACTCAACCAGCGATGATTATATGTAGGTAATATACGTGTAAATATATTGTATTAAAATATGTATATAAATCCATCATAGGCGGATCAAATATCGTTGGAAGCCTCCAACGACATTATGCGTTCGAACGAGCGACGGACATCGTGACACATACTGCACGCACCATTACACGAACAGCGAATCCACTTTGCTCAGCATCAGCCTGAGAACGACGGTGGACATCGTGACACATACTGCACGCACCATTACACGAACAGTGAATCCACTTTGCTCAGCATCAGCCTGAGAACGACGGTGGACATCGTGACACATACTGCACGCACCATTACACGAACAGCGAATCCCTTTGCTTTGCATCAGCCTGAGAACGACGGTGGACATCGTGACACATACTGCACGCATCAAGCATACACCACAGCATCGCTGTGCACCATCACATACCCAAGCTACCACAGCATACTATCGCATCGCCGTCGCTTGTTCGGCGACCAGTCCGTTTGTCGGAAATCTTTCTAGCATGGACCGAGATCGCTCCTCCTTATATATACTATATTTTATTCTCTTATTGTTTTAAATATATATATTTTGACTGAGAGGTACGAATCGTCACAAGTTCCCGCGGGAATCAAAAAACTTAATCCTCGAGGACGAAGTCACGGGCAACATCTAGTTTTGAATAAATATACTTTTAGTTTAAGTTTGAGTTTACAAAAATTAAATTAAATTATTCGAATTATCATTTTATTCTCGCATCAATCACACGGTAGATAAAGTTCTAAAATGAAAACCCAACTAATCTATCAAAAATATCACTAGGTACACATAACATTTTTGGGGTTTTTTCGTAATATCCGACATGGTAAAATTTTCAGATTTGAGATGACTTACCTTAGTGCTACGCAACGTTTCAAGCAAACATGATATGTTAAATTCAGTACTCTTCAGTAGAATAAGTACTCCAGTCCAAAATATTTTACGTAATTTTAAACTTTTCAAGTGGAACATTCCAGGATGTATTATGTAGTTTTCGGATGCAAACAACTACCAATGCTCGCTGCACGGGCGTACCATTTGTCCCCAACATGTTCCCATCCATACTTTTAATTGGCAGCCGCAGATCTACTGGCCTATTCGGCAGACATGTTGACGAGTTGAACAAGTTCATGCGGCGATATCTCTTGTTGATTTATATGTTTTGTGTGTATGACGATCCCATTTGTTTTGTTAATGAGAGTGTCCTAGTTTGTGTGTTTAAGTTAAGGGTTTTACAGACACAAGGTTGGATAATAACGATTTGCGATGGCAGTATGCGACTATATCAAATAATAAATATTATAAATGCGAAAGTTTGGATGGATGTATGGATGTATGAATGTTTCGTACTGTGAAACGCATATTGGTTGCACGCTGTATCGCTCATTGCACGATCGCCATCGCGCTCGGAATGTGACATACTTCATATAAACTACTTTCTAGTTTGTATGGTTTGTGTGAGGTTCTGATTAAAATCTGCAACCAGTGAATTTAAATCCGAAAAGCTACACCTAAATATCTGATCCATTGGATAATGGACTAACTATAACTATGTCTGTTAAATGGGTCCAGAATTAAATGCCGGAAACAGACCTACTGAAATGAACGAATACAAATTAGTCATTGAAATTAAATTTTACAACTGTTAAAGTTACGTAATTTTATCAAGGGGTTTAATTTTTATGATGGGGTTTAACATTTAACTGTTTAATTGGGTCAAACAATTTGGGACCGAATTGGTATTTCGGTTACATTGTTTCAAATTTATATTGGGTCCTCTCATAAAAGATACTACCACTTGACTTTTGCACCGACTAATTTGGCCGCAAAGATACAAATTACGAAGTTCTCATCTAGAGTTTTACTCGTGCAACAATATTGCGATCGTCATTTTCTACTAGCTTTTGTAATCCTTAGAGTAAGTAATTGTGCAACGTAAGATGAAACTTGTAATGCAAAATGTTGTTCTGCAGTTATATACCTTCTAATTAGCTTTTCCACGGTATTGTACTGAAAGGCTAACCAGTTAGTGGTGTACAACTTTACTGGTTATGGGGCTGGCGTATCCGTGTCGGACAAAAGTATCTAATAAATTAAGATAAAAAACAAAAATTAAAAAAAACTTTACTGGTTGGTACTGGCCCATATGTTCTGAAACGGTACTCGTAAAGTATTCACAAACCAAGGCTCCAAGCAAAAATTTAAAGTTCCATTAAAAAAATGTTACTACTCTTTGAGTATGATGTAAGCTTGGAGCAGTAAAAAATATTTTCAGTCCAAAGTGTTTTGGAATTTTATGAGCCCATAACTGCCAATACTGACGTTGAGAAATATTGGCTTCAACCGAGTTGTTCTGCATTTTTTAATCCGAGTTGTTAGCGTTTTGAAATCCACTCTGTGTCATGCACCACAGCACTTCCAAGTGATGTCGACTAAGTAGAATCCATGACGTTATCATCGTTATAAAATACACCCGAGAGATTGTTTTTTAATTATGATTATGTTCAATTAATATGTAGGATTTTTAAAAGTTAATTTATTATTAGAGTGGAAATGATTAATTATACTATTTTGTTTGATAATAATAAGAAAGTTTTAAAGACAGGAAGTGAAATCCTTTTAATAAAAAATATCATTAAGCTAAAATCCTATTCCTATATTGACGGAGCTAAGTATCATGAGTAAAGAAAAGTATCATAAGACAATAATAAAACAAGTCAGCTCTGAATACAAGTCAAGATTTTAGTGGAATGGTGTTGCTTGATAACATTCTAGTTTCATTCAAACACACATTCAAAGGAAGAAAACAAAAATGCCTTCGAGGAAATGAGGGAAAAATCCACTTTGTGGCAGAAAGTCAGAGTCCCCCGGGATGCTGCAACCGGGTATGATTAACGTCTTTTGCACGAATAACTGTTTTTCTTTGTCACTAACAATTCACGAAAATGACGTGATGTATATCTTTGGGCATTTAGCAAATAGCTGTTACTTGTTGGATAAAAAATTATAGCTTTAATTTAATTTAAAAAATGTAGGTAGACATTGGTGGGCAAAAATAAAATTTGTTTCAGCGACGGAAATATTGTAGGAGAGAAATAAGTAAATACAATTTAGCTTGATCTCTTCCATATTTTAATACTATTTTAATATTCTAAGAAAAATGTACTTGACTCTGTAAGCACCGTACCTCCCTACTTGTATCTTCTTACTAATTATTACTATTTTATTTATAACTATTTTATTATAGAATGTAGTTTCAATAAGAATATTCTTTTTACGGACAGGTTTATTAAAAACATCTGAACATGGGCTTAATGTTTCTTTTCTATCCATATTGTACATGTATAACTACAATAAACATGGATTTTTAATATGTCGTGTGATACTATATTCTGTGGTGATACCTAATGTACAAAATACATTTTTTGTTTTAATTAAAAAATATATATATAGAGTTTAAAACAAAAACAAACAAAGCCAAGCCGAAATACAAATAAATCGCTATTTGCATCGTAAAAAATAAAGGAAATTAGCCGTCAAACTCCCAACACAAAAGATCAAGTGGAGGACCGAAAACAATAGGAAGAGATCTCATTTCAACCCCAAATACATTTCCCATATTCAATAATACACTTCAAAGAGGATCACATGTAAAGTCATATCGATACACCGTCATACATCATAGGTAGGTATAGTAAAAGGAAATATAAAAAAACCCTTACAGCAATATTATGCGAAGAGGTAACCATATTCTTTCCCAGTTTATTTTGTTTATGTTTTATGCATAAACCGTAAGGTCTGAAATCAGGGTGATTGTAAATTACTTACCAAAGGACCAACGCATAAAAATTGGGTTCCTACTTCTTAATCCATAGTCCGTGAAAAAAATGTATTTTTTGCCTCAATCCATTCCTGAAAAACAGTTGTTTTCATTCGGGATAGGCAATGAAATTTTTAATTAATTTTGCTCCGTAACTCAGTCAATTCTTAACGGGTTTTATAATTATTATTGTATACCTTTACGAAGTTTATGCTGCCAGATTTGTCCCATGTGAATTTCTTAAACTTTAAATTAACATTTCGAAAAATAGTGAAAGCAAATCAATCGCGATTAGTGTAATAGCTTTATAAAACGTATTTTTTTTAACCTTAAATAATACATAAGTAAAGGTTGTAGTATAGTTCTATTTAAAAGATCATTGCTGTAGTTACTACTATTACCTATTCTGTGGCTGTAGCACATATGGTAAGTGTAATCGAGCGAGGCCGGGGTGGATCTGCTAGCTAGTTGGTTTATAATTATGATGATATAAATCTTCATGTGTAGTACTATATTAATCTTTCCAAATATCGCTTAAGATATTTACCTAAAGCTTTGTATTATATTTAGGCGTTTTCGGAAATTAGATATTTTCCCCGCGTACCCTGAAATATTATCAGTTATAGAGAAGACTTACGAAAGGAGTTTGCAAGAATTTATTTAAATGTTCGTAACTGGATATTACATTATTTACTAAAATTTTTAGGGTTTCTTCGTTTTATGATTACGAGAAAAATATTTTACTTAATATTACAACATTTTATCTTGAAAAATATTTTACGAACAATTGGTATTGCTCGGGGCGAAAGTTTATTTTCAAAGAAATGTGAAATCTGATTTGATTATGTATACATCTTCGTGTAATTTATGAAAATGTCAAGGCTTGTTGCATGCTTAATATGAATTGAAAAGAAATAAAGTTAGAAAATCAACTAGCGATTATATTTTTCGCTAATAAAATGGATCTCTTTTTTCTTGTGATGATCTTGAAATTCACCGACCGTGTTTCCGTTAGAAGGCAATAAGAAGGACCCTACCTTCCGACTAAGCGTATCTAATTCTTATAGCCCTAGTAACGTATTCTAGACACATACTAACCTTTCAATATCATTCCAACAGTGGCGTGCAGCTCATAGAGGCAAAAAAGCACTGCTTACCTTAGTAAATTATAGCCCTTTCAAAATATTGAAAATAAAATTTATTCTAAGCACACTCCATGAAATAATTACATAGTTCCCGCACGGCGTAACTCGCGTCAGGTAAGCGACAGCAGGTGTAACCGATGAACGCCATCTATCGCTAGACGAGAACGCGCGAAGCCGAAAAGCTCACGAACTAACTGCCTTTTTTGCGCGTCATCGTAGGTAGATATCTTTACTATATTCACGTCATTCGTTCAAGATTCTACTCTAAATCATCAATGAATGACGCGCATATAAGGCAGAGCTTGTTGACCAATCACAAGCCGCCGTGCGTCTGCCCTCTAGGCTCTAGGAGTATGTTCCGATATACACTGCGAGCACTGCTCCAGTGCTCGTACTGGGGAGAAATTCGTTCCGTTATGGACTGACAGTATTTAGTTTACCGTACATAACGTCATTATTAATTCGGTTATAAAGTTATTATGCATTAGGTTAATTACTGAAAAACGATATTTTCTTCTAAAACAATCTTTCTTTCTTATTTTCACGTCAAAACAGCGCCAAAAAAACATAGATGACAGTATACTGTACTGCGTTCTGTTTAATACCAACCAACCATAGTAATCAGTATAACTAACAATATTCTATAAAGGAACGGCTTCGGAGTATATTAAATTGACGTCACACCTTACAGAGCTCATAGTGCATATCGGAGCATACCCTGGATTGTATTTTAAAAAGCGCGCGCGCTCGAAAGTAAAAACAAAGGAAGGTTTTATTTTCTATAATCCAAATAAGTAGCTTGATTTCTTATAACAATAAACTCATTTAAATTCAATTTAATTTATTCACATTGTCTCCCTAAATTTAAGAACGGTTTAATATCTTAAAAAAATATTAAGATCGAAAAAAACACGTAATGTTTTCGTAACTGAATTCAATAAAATAAACAAAGACTAGTCCGATTACAAAAAATAAACATTTTATAGCCCTAGGCTATACATAGAAAATAAGGATAATATTTGTTAATTGAATTAGTAAAACTCGTAAAGAAAATTAAAGATTCTTTGTTTACATTTAATTAAAAGTGATTTTTGACTCAAATTTACGCCTTTGTATTCTAGTAATTGTTTCCTGTCGTATCGGTGTACAGTGTTTTGATTTAATTTGTGAATTATAAAGTTTTGCAGAAATAAGTAAACTGTACCTAAGTAAAAAGCAATCGTATTTGTGACTTACAAAGTTTGTGTAAAGGTTTATTCATAGAACGTACTAAATTATTATTTGGAAAATGGAAGATTATTCGTGTGAAATCTGTACAGGCGCTGTGTTTACGAAAGGTACTATTATCACAAAAAAAAGTGAAAAGGTAACTCGAGTGAGTATTTTACGTTAATTATTACGATTCTTATAAGTGTGTGTGTTTCTTTCTAATAGGTACATAGTTTGTTTTGTTTTCCGTGCGTCTTATTTTGTAATAGCCGTTCGGTATGGAATGATAAGGGATATTTAATAACTTCATAACGCAGCTGTTTTAGGTATATAACCGCCGAAACATATCAATTTTCCTATGTATGGCGTAGGTATACGAGCACTGCGTGCCTAGTGCTTACCCTAACCCAAAACCCTGTGCACGCCACTGATTCCAACCAAGACCAACTGTGCGGAAAAAGAAGTCGATTATCCTTGTTTACACACAAAATAAAGTTTTCTCCTCATTGGCTCTGAGATAAAGCAAGGCAGAGATTAAATTCAACTTGTATTTGCAGTAGAACCGCCCCGTGTAAACGATTCTAATAGTCAAGGAGCTCGTGGAATTTTGTCTTTTATACTTTTGATATATTCATCGCCGATAAGAGAATATCAAAGTTTTTAAGTAACTAGAATTCCCTTAATGATTTAGTCACTTAGTGCAACAAATAAACCAACAAAAGTATTATTGCATTGATTTTTATTTCCATAAAACAACTAATTAATAATAATTAGAAAGCCTTTTTTTTATCCACTACAAGTTAGCCCTTGACTGCGATCTCACCTGATGGTAAGTGATGATGCAGTCTAAGATAGTAGCGGGCTAACAGTTAACAGTAACATGGCAGTTATATTAAACCCATGCCCCTATTCGGCCTTAGTTGTAATGCTTCTCAAATTGTGTTGTATTTAATAGATAGCTGCAATTGTTCATTACTTTTGTAAATAAATAATAATGTCACTAGCACTCTTACTAAAAAATACGTATACAAAAATATCATTTAGCATAACGTAATGGGCTCTGAAGAAATGTTGCTTTACGACTCCTTATTTGGCATCATGTAATGAGTTTTTCAAGGGAAGGGAGTCCCAGCATCGCTTTGAAGTTAACGCGCGATACGCAATGTTCGCGATGGTAATATTCTAGATAATGTGATTTCATTCTTTTAACTGTAAACTCCGGATCTCGAATAATACTAGTGCAACAAAATTTTATACGAGTTATAGAAAATTGACAAGTTGAACTTGTAAGGATTAACATATCTAAAACAGTGCTTTCTATATTATATCTTTTTTAGATTTAACATTTTCTATTTGTTTTCTAACTAAGCTTTCCCAAAAGGAAATAATATTATATTGCTTAGTAGTAAAACAAGAAGCTGAATAGTTATTTACATTATCCAGTAGCATTACCATAATTTTCTATGGCATTTCTGTTTTGGCAAGGCTGGTATCAGCAATTAGATGTAATCATATTTACAAGAACGTGACAAGGAAAGATAAAATTTGTTGATTCTCGCCTGGTGCGTGTGTCCATCACATATAAACTATTTTATTGCGGTCAGATCAAAAGTAACTTTTATCGTAATTGTTCTATTAGTCAAAGGTAATGTATGGGTGATTTAGATGTCAAATTAGGCTTTTCCTATAGTCTTCTTGTTCAAAATCTAAATAATAATGTCCTAAGGCTAGGTTAACGTATCTTCACGAGTCAAACCTCGGTTAGTAAGTAGTTACTAGCAGATGTCCGCGACATCGTATTTATTAATATTGGTAGTGATTATAAATCATGAGTCATCCTTTTATACTAGGTATATCGAAAACGATTACTGTGTACCAGAAATTTCATAATTAGCGTCAAAGTTAAATAAATCCCAATAATTCTAGGTTAGGAGTTTAGGAGGGTATGTTATGATATTATGCCAAAGTTATTGCCATCCAGATTCTACTAATTTACGAGCTATAATCGACTAAGATAGTGTAAGGTTAGTCCGAACTCCGATTAAACTTCAGGCTATTTCGTAGTGTACTTGGTACTGCTTACTACTATTACCTATTCTGTGGTACTGCCTCGGAACTACATGTCATCAACGAAATCAGCATATTTATATTCTTCTTCTTCATTTATTAGCCAAAGGGGTTGTTTCATCTTGGGCCAGGTACTTGCACAGTATTCCAAAAAATAGTATAAAATCATAGAAAACAAAATAAAATATGCTTTTTGGCAGTTTTACAGTGATTTAGAGGTACAAAAACAAAATGTTTAATTAGGTACATTTGTAGAATAGCAACTCTCGCAGCGCATCCATCCATCAATCTGACTGCTGTTGGATATTTTAAGGTTAATTCACATTTCCCAGGTAATTTTATGTCAAATGTCATCATGACACGTGTAATATACGTCAATGTCAAAATGGACGCATGTTGTTGCGCTTTTATTTTGCAAAATAATTTCGCATTGTACCTCGTAAATTGAACTTTTTAGTAAGAAATAAAGAAAAAAATGTTACTATTTTATGACCCCGAACATTTTGAAATACCGTACAAATACCTGGCCCAGGCTCCATATAAATTTGAAACAACCCCTTTGGCAAAAACGGAACCCTTATAGATTCGTCATGTCTGTCTGTCTGTCTGTCTGTCCGTCCGTATGTCACAGCCACTTTTTTCCGAAACTATAAGAACTATACTGTTGAAACTTGGTAAGTAGATGTATTCTGTGAACCGCATTTAGATTTTCTTACAAAAATAGAAAAAAAACAATAAATTTTGGGGGTTCCCCATACTTAGAACTGAAACTCAAAAATTTTTTTTCATCTAACCCATAGTGTGGGGTATCTATGGATAGGTCTTCAAAAATGATATTGAGGTTTGTAATATCATTTTTTTCAAAACTGAATAGTTTGCGCGAGAGACACTTCCAAAGTGGTAAAATGTGTGTCCCCCCCCTGTAACTTCTAAAATAAGAGAATGATAAAACTAAAAAAAATATATGATGTACATTACCATGCAAACTTTCACCGAAAATTGGTTTGAACGAGATCTAGTAAGTAGTTTTTTTTTAATAATTTAAAACTTATTACAGGTTTGTACGGAACCCTCGGTGCGCGAGTCCGACTCGCACTTGGCCGGTTTTACTTTCTTGGCTAGATTGTAATTATACTGAGTACACTTCATTGGTACTCAATAATAGAAGAAAAAAAATACTTTCTTGGCAGAGCGGTCGTGATTATTACGAAGTGAGGGCTTTGGCGGCAGATGATTCGCCTTACGAGAATCCGTCACTTCTCCCTGAAGGTCGACAACCTGGTACGAAGTAACTGTTTATATCATCTGTGGCCTGGTGCACTAATGCAAGGGACTAAACACAACTTCTGATAATCATAATCATTTATTTGCTGATCGTAGGTGATTACACAATAAGTTCTTACGACTATTGTAAGTCATATATCATAGTAGCGACTGACTTAATAATAATAATGGTTTTCGTATTAGCAACGTAATCTATTCTGTAATATAAGAATACTGATTCTGTATTTACATAGGTGTGTCAGTGTCAATTTATAATATAACTGTCCCACTTACAATGTGTTGCTTTGTATTCAACCCAAAGAAATGGTTGTAGTATTCTTGTCACTTTGAATTTGGCCTCCGAGATCCTTGTTACCTTCTTTTACGTAAGCAATGTTTCGCCTAGTTTACGAGCTGCGCTAAAACCGTAAGCAACCTTTCGCAAATGTTATTTTGTATGTCCATGTAATAAAGAACAGAGTTTACGTGTATAATTTTTTTACAGCTTTCACAGGCAAGAATTCATTAAGGCAAAGGTCGCACATGAATAGTTTATGATTTTCTGTAAAGATATTTTCACCTTTCCTATATTTACGTACATTTTCTTCAATAGTTACTGCTTTAATATTACTGCCGAAATGTAGGCAGCAATGGTACTTTTTATCATTTGTAAGATATTATGTTGTGTCAATAAGGTTATTTTTGAATATCTACTCCAATTAAAACAATTATTTGACTCAGAAATATCGTGAAGAAACCATGGACCTATAATAGGTCCATGGAAGAAACTATTGTCTGAAATAAACTTGAAATTGTAGAAGATTGAACAGCTTTTTTGACCTACTTATATGTATTAGACAAACATTCATATTGGGATTATTTGGTTGGGATAATTCATTTTTCATTCATTCATTCATTCATTTCAATTTGGGTCATTAACATAGTTTAAAAATGATATTTCTATTATGCTTAGCTAAAACAAAAGTTAAGACATAAATAATAGACGTCGTGGAAAAGTACAGAGGTAGGTTATAGGTATTGAGAGTTCTGAGGTCAACTTTGGACGTTAGAAAATCTCCACTTTGAAAGCCCCCCATTTCGTCAATTTTAGGGGAAAAATTAAAAAAAATATATTTTTGGACTCTATTCCTAATTATCTTTAAAATGATATACCGCAACCCTATGTAACGCTATAAAAAATATTTTACTTCGCATTCGCTTCTATGAGAGCCCCCCTGAAATAAAGATTTTTATAACTTTTTAAGCCATATTCGGCGGGAGGTCATCGGTTTACATATATTATATTTCAATTTGAAGTAATTACGTTCAGCAATTCAGAAGTTATAAGGCTCTGACAGACGGACGGACGGACGGACGGACAAGTGCCAATTCACCCAAGTAGACTCAGAGACCTTCGCTTCGCTCGGTCAAATATGTAAACCGATGGCCTCCAGCCGAATATGGCTTAAAAAGTTATAAAAATCTTTATTTTTAGGGGGGCTCTCATAGAAGCGAATGCGAAGCAAAATATTTTTATAGCGTAACATAGGGTTGCGGTATATCATTTTAAAATATAATTAGAAATAGAGTCCAAAAATATTTTTTTTAAAATTTGTCCTCTAAAATTGACGAAATGGGTGGCTTTTATAGTGGAGATTTTCTAACGTCCAAAGTTTACCTCAGAACTCTCAATTTTCTGAAAAGCTGAGCCTGAAACTTGATTAATTATTTGAATTATATCCTGTACTTGAACAACAAATACTAAAATTAGATAAATATTATAAGGAAAGGAAATTATTTAATTTTTAAAGAGCTTCAGTATTCTTAACAGAAATTCACAATGATGTCAATAGATGGCGCTCTGTAAAAGTTTATCCGCCAGGTCTCAGTTCGAGGCGAACCACTAGTACCTATTTAGGTTAAAATAACAATTATTTCTGGTAGCGAAATAGATCAAAATGTATTGATTTTTTGAAGCACAACTCCGTTTGTTACGACAATTTGTTGGCGATCCGACGAACGGACTAATAGTATTAGTGGCAGATCGGGTTTGCGTATTTTCCGGATGCAAGTTGAACTAGGTCATGACTACATAGTGCACAGGTCGAGAAAAATCCCCAACTTAATAATGAATGAACGAGAAGTTTAATTCGCTATAATCCGCCACAGCAGGCAAATCTATGTGGTACAGTGCGTGTCCTTCACCAATAGCATGCGAATACCCACCACCCAGCAATTCGCACCGGCACCGCACCACACCACACAAATCTTCCAAATCACTCTCAACGTACGTTTCACTCCGAAACCGGAGCACCTTCAGGAGATGTTGACTTCTGAAGATGCTCCGGTTTCGGAGTGAAACGTACGTTGAGAGTGATTACATAGGAAGAGGAAGAGGAAGAATTACATACTTCTACTAGATATGAAAATAAGTATCGTAAATCCATACTTACTAAAATGACAACGTTTATCATGTGGGCATACCTATAGTAACGTTACTTTATTCACCATACCTACTGCTAGTATATATTGCGCACGATAGATAAGAACATAAAAATAACCGTCCGAAAATTAAAAATAAACTGTCCTACATTGAGGTTGAAAGTCGTACTATGTACTTTTTATGAGCAATTTCGGTTCTAAACACCAACTGCCATTATAACCCTAAAACCGAGCATAAAGTCCATTTGAAAGTTTATTATGTGCCATAAACTAAGACGACATGAGAATCTTTATTTCAAAAGAAATGCAAACAGACTAGGTGTCGGTAAACGCTCATCTTTTCCTTTTGAAAACACTGCTTGGAAAATATTCCATGCGTTATTTTTATGATATGTTGCCCTCCTTTTAACCTTTTATGTGACCGAGAAAAAGTGTAATACTTAAAAGTTTTTTTTGTTTTTGTGACTCCAATTATTATAAAGTCAGCTTTTCTCAAACTGCGTATTCAAATATAAAATAGGGGGAAATAGTTTTTATGGATTAGATAAAACTATAACCGCCGCCGCTTCCATAATCACAATAATATACCTACCTAATATTGTGTACAACTTTGGTAGGCTTTCAAATTACTATTTAGTTTCTATACATAATTAATCTGTCCTCTATCCTACAGATTTTAGTTCAGGTACATATTTTCTGAGTCTCTATTTTCACCTGGTATGATCCGAGAATTTCGAAATTAAGTTTTCATATGAAGTACAGTTCAATAGGTCAATATATATATCCATACTAATGTTATAAATGCGAAAGTGTGTCTGTCTACTACGCTTTCAAGGTCCATCTGTTCAACCGATTTCGATTAAGTTTGGTACAGGGATGTGTTGTATCCCGGGGAAGGACATAGGCTAATTTTTATCCCGGAAAATTCAAGAGTTCCCGCGGAAATCAGAAACCTTAATACATGCGGACGAAGTCGCGGGCATCATCTAGTTTTTTTATAATTATGAAGATTGTTTAAAGATCGATCTGGAACTCTCACTTTTAAAAGGGAGGTGTTTGATTCAATTTCCGGCTGGTCAATAAAGGAAATTATTTCTTTTAAATTATTTCTAAGTTGCACATACCTGCAAGCAAAGCGGTACCATGACACCAATTTATCTACCTTTCTGATACAATGCAGCGAAACTAATTACTCCCTAATTAGTTTCTCTCTCTACGCCTTTTTAGGGTTCCGTACCAAAATGGTACAAATGTAACCCTTATGGTGCGACTTTCTCCGTCCGTCTGTCTGTCCGTCCGTCCGTCTGTCACAGTCAATTATTTCAGTAACTATTAAAGCTATCGACATGAAATTTGGAATAGTTGTGTATAATAGTGGCCTTACATCATTAAAATAAAAAAAAATCGAAAATTATTTTTAGTTTAATTAAAAAAGGGGGAAAATCGGGGGTTTGAAATTTCAAAGTATGATAACTATACTGAGTGGGATATCATATGAAAGGGCTTTACTTCTACATTCTAAAACAGATTTTTATATATTTTTATGCATAATAGTTTTTGATTTATTGGGCAAAATGTCGAAAAAAATACGCCCCCCCCCCCCTCTTATCTCTGAAGTTTACCAATTGAAAAATCTGAAATAATTATGGTCAATAGAAACTTATGTATATTTTACAGGAAAAATAAAACCAACGCTCTAACTAGCATAGTTTTTTTGATATTAACAATAAACCTCTACAAACAAAGTTAGTTTTGCGGTTCATTTCGTCTTGTTTTTAATACGTCATAAATCGTAAAACTTACTACAGGTTTGTACGGAACACTCGGTGCGCGAGTCAGACTCGCACTTGGCCGGGTTATTTAAAACTGTCATACCTCTTCCTAGTAAACCCACTTCTATCAGTCTGCATCATCGTAGGTAGTAATCTACCTATTCGGTGCGGTCATAGCCTAGTGGTTAAGACACCCGCCCTCCTGTATGAGGTCTCGGGTTCGATCCCCGG
This sequence comes from Erebia ligea, assembly GCA_917051295.2. Taxonomy (NCBI): domain Eukaryota; kingdom Metazoa; phylum Arthropoda; class Insecta; order Lepidoptera; family Nymphalidae; genus Erebia; species Erebia ligea. The sequence continues at coordinate 9,606,071 of OU785237.1, read as the reverse complement.
GCACGTACTCAACCTTTTCGAAGTTATGTGCGTTTTAAGAAATTAAATATCATTTGCTTCAAACGGTGAAATTAAAAACCTAACGCCCGAGCATTCCTCATATAATGTTATCGAAGGTGTGTGAAGTCTGCTAACCCGCACTAGGCTTTTGTGGTGGATTATGGCCAACCCTTCTCATTCCGAGAGGAGAATCGTGCTCAGTAGTGAGCTGGCAATGAGTTGATAAGAGGGAAGAGAGAATGTAGTAGAGATAATTTGGCAATGAATAAAAACGTCTCATAGCATAGTCTACTGTATTATACCGAACAACATTGTCGTAATCAACTGACGTAATACAGAATATGGGCACAATTTGTTTGCGGGGAGCTAATCTTGAATCACTATTAACCTCCTGTCAGGCTGCCCGTCTGTCAGAGTCAATTGTTAGAACAAATGAGTTCCATATCTGCTTCACTAACATTGACAAACCGAGGTCTATGTCATTAGGGAGTAAGTATACCGTATACAGAACTTGAATGTTTCCACCCATTCTAAACTAAAGCGTAGGATGGATGCTTGGACGACAAGTACTTCATACTAATATTATAAATGCGAAAGTGTTTGTTTGTTGGTTTATTGGTTTGTTGGTTTGTCCTTCAATCACGCCGCAACGGAGCAACGGATCGACGTGATTTTTGGCATGGGTATAGTTGAGGACCTGGAGAGTGACATAGGCTACTTTTTATCCCGGAAAATTAAGGAGTTCCCGCGGAAATAACAAAAAACTTACACCACGCGGACGTAGTCGAGGGCATCAGCTAGTATTTAATAGTTCAATAGATAAGCTTTCAAGATTTTCGAATGTTACACAAACTAATACTACTAGTGTGTTACTAATGTTAGTAGTGTTACCTACTAATAGTGTATTATACTAAACACAAACGGCTAATAAACGTTGATTGGCAGTTGTTTAATCATTTAATGTATTTGTAGAGACTAACACACGTGGGAAAAAATTCACAGATTTCGCAGTCCCCGCAAGAATCGGAGCATTCAAAATGAATACAAATATTTACGAAAAAAAAATTATTTTAATTTGAATAACACATTACAAGTTGAATAATAAGAAATTTTTATTGAGATTTACTTCCCTAAAATTACAAAACTACATTACTTATAAGTCGAAATACACCATTACCATGACGATCGGTCAATAATCACTCCAGCTTTTGTTGATTCTTAAAAAAATAAAAATCTCTTCTTCAAAATTTTCAAAAATTTATTAACCGATTTTCAAAATTCTAACTCGAATGCACTACTCCCCAGTCCCCTGCATCCGCATCTTTTAACACCATTGCCATGACGATCGGTCAATGATCATAGAAGCTACATCTACGAGTACGTATACATTATATAAGGAACTCCCGTTTTTCTACAATTCCTAATCTAAAGGGACCACCTAAAGGTCACAATTATTAACCGATTTTCAAAATTTTTACGCCATTTTGTAGCTTAACTAATACCCTAGGACATTTTTGTTAAATTTTTCTTAAGTCAGTTTTATTTTCCGAAATATTTACAATTTAGTAAACAAACACCCCCCAAAAAACCCGACTATTTTACATTTTTCAAAATTTCAAAAAAGTTACCATCCGATTTTCAAAATTCAAACGCTCACACGTGTCTCAATAAATTCCTCAACTCTTGGTACTATTCCCATCTCGATCCTCCCAAAATAATCTCGGAGCTATGGCCAAAAATACGTCTCAGGCGATTTGCATCTGATAACCATTTTCAATGGTAAACCCGCTAAAGGCTTGGACAGATACTACACGCGACTACGTTGAAAGCCGCCGTAGCTCTTAAGAAGTTGTAATGCAAGGAAAAATGCAGATAACACGTAGAGCACATGCTTAGAAAATAATGTAGGTTTTATACAGTTTCTCAAACCTAAAAATTATCGTATCTTACTATAATACGTAATTTTTTATGTTTCTTCACTTTAATATGATTTCCAATAAAGCAAAACTTTGTGTTTAATAAAACTAATTAATTTTATTAAATAAATAATATTAACAAGACGAATAACAGAAAATTTCATCAAAGATCAAGGAGCAAAACAGATAGCAATGAACTTCGGTGTCTTTGAAAACATGTCACCTTTAGTAAGACAATCTGTATCATCTCTATAAGTTTCAATGAAATTATTTTCCGACACCGCTATATCACAGGAGATAATATACATTGTTCTAACAGTCTCGACTCACAATGAATAAGCGATGTGACTAACAGAGAATTGTTCTGGTACATTCAACTTCAAGTCAATTGCGGCATCGGATTAACTACGCGCTACCAACCAACGAAACTCCGCCGACGATATCATTTCGCTCTAATATTCAATTTAACTTTGACACTTCGCCCATCCGACAAAACCTCTAGCTTTTTGCCTTAGAATTGTAAATGACGAAATTTAGCAATGCCTCGGAGGTCGATATTATACATATTTTCGATTGGCCCAAAATATTGCCTGGTTTATTAATATTAAGTATAATACTCCGCATAAAATTTTATATCCTGAAGCTTGTGATGTTAATCGATAAATTATGTATTATAATCAGCCTGTAAACGTTTCCTATTATGTATTTTGTCACATAGGTCTTCCCCAGCACACCTGGCCCATAGTCTTCCTCGTCCAGCCACTTCTTACTACCATTTTGATTAATGATCTAGATTATAGTAAAGGAGTGGATCTATGGACCTAGTTTAAGATTTTTTACCTATTCTATTGCGTTAACACGTTGATTTCCAAGCAAAAATGGAATTTTTATAGGGGTGGGCCATATGGTTTTCTACTACAGTAACCAGTTACGTTACGCAAAAACAAACGCGTGATACTATTATAGCCACGCCCCCTTCCCACAGTTCAATCCTTTTCCTAGAGGCCCCTAACAAAACTATCTGCGTTTACGCTACGGCCAGCTTAATATAACATGAACAAAAAAGTATGACCTCATCACTCGACGTCGCGTGACAGGCCAAATTGAAACGGAACGCGATTCCGCGACGTCAAGTGATTGGCAATCAAAGTAACACAAGTTACACAAAGCTACGATTTTACGGAATTTTCAAACGCTTGATAACAAATGACGGATGGTGCTCGTTCAATGCCATACAAGTCGCAGTTAACTTTAACGTAATCGAATAGGTAAAAATTCTCCCATAAGGCCCCCTGGTGTCGATCCGCCGACATAAAGAAAGTCTGTAATTAATTTGAGCTCTACGATTATATTGGATTCAGAGAGATTCGTTCTCATCTCATATTCATGACCTTGTAAATATTTGTACCTATAACATAATATTAGCTCATATCAAAGTATACAGCTCTGCTAATATTAAAAGCACTCAAGGCAGATTTTTTTCTTAATACTTTAAAGAAAAATTATCCATACAAATAATAATATTTAGGTACTGAAAACGCTATTAGGGTACACTAAGAACTTTTATCTATAGAAGTCTGCTTGTTATTATAACCTAAACCCGCATTATGAAATTAAATTTAAATCAACATTTAGTAAGTGCTCGTTAGACATCTCTAACTTTTTCAAGAATGAACGTATAACTTTGGGAGAAGTGAACCAACTCTTAACACAATCGCTAAAATGTATGACTTTATATTGCCTTTGAATTCGATGTTCTGTGGTCGATTTAAACCACTTTGAATCTTTCATAAATACCTTAGTTCATAGGATCATTTCTATACTAAGCTCTTCGCGAGAGAACCACTTTGAACTACGAACTCACCACGCTGAACCAAATCATGCGTTTGTCGTGCTTTCGTTACATGAAGTTTCTATACAGTCGTACATTAAGTTATACTTTTATGTATACTATCTTATTTTAAACTAGTTTGCATGCACCGACTTTGAACATATCGTGTATGTAAGTATTCTGAAGAACAAAATTATTTATTTACTTAATTACTACAGAATTAAACACTTTCTCGTGAAAATCTATATTATCATGATGGTAGAAACAACTCTTACATAATTCATTTGTCGACATAATATTATTTTCTTTACAAACTTGATTTTCTAACAAAAATGTATTTTTCTTACATAAAGAAATAACTATACTTACTCAAAACTAAATAGAAAATTGCCTGTCAGGCACACTAGAGCTTGGTCAAAGGGTAGAGGAGTTAAAAATATAAACAGTTCTCTTTGTGTGCTCAGTTAATTTCAACGCTATAATATCATAAACCGTAAAGGCAAACCATATTCGCATTGCCTTTCTAATGAACCCGGTTTGGGGCACATCGGTTGGATGGTTTCAAAGTCTACGGACATAGACCTAGAAACAATTTTTGTGTTTTATATACAATATTAATTGATCAGTTGCAACTCACACGATTACATTTGGAACATTATAAGGTATTAACCACCATAACCATTATTAATTTACCATTCAGATGGAAGTAATGACTTTAGAATCCTACTTTACTTGTCTTTGGTAGACAAGTATAATTCTTAACGGGCAATTTGCTTTATAGGTAATTAGGTATATTATTTTGTTACATTTTTGCTCAGAAAATAATATAAATGGCCTTTTAAATCAAGCTTGCCGAGTTGTACCATTTATCGGGGTTATTTCTAAATAATGAAGGTTACCAGTATCAATAAAGATGGCTGATAAGGTGTACCTTTCTGACCGCTGTTAAGGTCAAAAAAGGTGAGCTTAGAATGGAAACCCTAGCAATTTTCTTTAAGGCTCATAACGTTAAATCTGAAAACTTTTTTACCACCTTTGTTTAATGGGTATTGTTTTAATGTCTATAAAATATGTATTTACCTACTACTAATGAACTCACTGCGAAATTGTTTCTGGAATCCATTTAGTAAAGTTTTAATTTACATTATAAAATCTCCGAAATATTTACTTGTTTTAGGTGTTAAATTTTATCACCTACCTTCTGTTATTTGTTGATTGATAACTCACAACATATTATTTTCGTGCTGCTTAGGCTAAAGTTTTGAGCCCCTTCTTCTAAACTCTTCTTTCTTAAAATTGGAGTTAGAAAAGGTTGTGTTTTGTTTTCGATGAAAGCAATATTATTTGATAAAGGTCAATCATACAGTAGACAAAACAGATCACCTATAATGTCTTAAGCCGCTGATATCGAGCGGAATTCGACATACGACAGTTTTGGTTTCGTGATTTCATTGCTATTAGGGCGTCCGAGCCGTCCCACGTTTATTGTTCAAGATACGAGTGGATTTGTGGAAGCAATTTCCTTTATACATTTTGTTTTGTCCTTTTTCCTACAGTTTGATGGTCCACTTCGTGAGTTGTAGCTCGGCTTCGATTTAACGAAACTCCCTCAATCGAAACGATACGCATCTCTACCGTGACCTGCGAATAGAAAGGAAAATGTGCAATTATTAGGCCGATCACGTAGCCAGGATTGAACGAAAACTAATTTAGTGCCGAAGTTCTGTTAACAAAAATTAAACATAGTTTCAATTTACTACTAATTCTATGTTGTCGAGCTCGTTACGAGGATAGAGAGAATTACGTAGTAAAAGTCATTCAAAGGTCTAAACTTTAATAACTCGCGCTTGTAGTTTATAGACCTGTATAGCACATAATTAGAATACGATAAAGGTAGAGCCTAAAATTAAGTTGAGTCAAAACTACCGTCATTTCAGACATGGCCAATTTTTAAATTTATTTTTGCACTAGTAACCACCCGCGACTGTACTCCCGTAGAAAGTTTAAAAAATCCGGCTCTATTCCTCGTACACTAGAATAAATATTAGTAAGGAAACACCTATGTTCAAATATTTGGACTCGGCGTTTATGAGTCAGTGAGGAATAAGATTTTTGCTGATAAAACAAAGAATACTAATTAACACCCATACGACATAAACACCTAAAAGCAGCTTAATAAACGATATTTGTCTTGAAATCGCTGCATATTCAGGATATAAACTCTACGAGTGATGAAAGGGTATGCGCAAATATTATACGTAACAGAAATATGTACTATATATTTATATATTTACCTTAGTTACACAAACTTAAAAATGCATGTTCTACCTTCACTCTCACATCACGTCCCTTTCAGGAAAAACATGTAGTGTTAAAGTACTGCGCCTCCCTTTTAAGCCAAATAAACATGACATCGTCTTTCAAACGGACACCGTTCGTGAGGGTATGGTGAGGGTCTTAGGTCTGCCGTCTCGACCTCACCTTTATCCGTCAAGTTTTTGTCACTTCTCAATTCACCCTAGCCTACATTTGTTGGGAATGTCGGTCCCACGAATACATTTTCTTTGCGTCAAGTCTAATGGTCGGGCTCTGATTACAGCAGTTTATATTCTACTATACCTTTGAATCCAAAAAGGCTCTTAGACTTCTTTAAAAGATGCGAAATAATATTAACTCATCCCATTTATCTATTGATATTATTATCATAGAAGATTATAAAAAGTTTTGAAGATATAATAAGCAATGTTACTTTCCAGCTTCTTACACATAACATTAGTGTTACCAAATGTTGTCACGTAAAATCCGATAAAGTGTATGCATTCATCAATTTATAAGGTTTAAGCTACCAAAATATCTATCCCAGGACAGTACGCAACACACATGATCATTCCTTGGCTATGCCATGACAATTTTCCAAGCAATTTTCCTGAGGTGAGATATCGGTATAGCGCCGACTTGAAATATAATTTAAAATGTGTTTATAAGTGTTGATATTGAATAAAGTATCTTCTTAACTAAATTTAATAGAAAATGGTATAATTCCACAAGGAATTTTAGAAAACTATCTCTGTGAATGTGGATCGGACTGGCTAATCAAACAAAAGGACGTGCACTCCATTGGGCCGTTACGGATGTCGTCATAAATCACGATAATAACAATGATGATCGATCCCTTGCTTGCCTTTCAATCGAAGCACCTGAAGAGTTTCGACAGACAGTATAATGATTTCCTTGGTTGTATTGATCAGTAATTGGAATATTAATCCAATTCCAATAACTGATCAATACAACCAATTAACGATTACGTGTATGGCTAGCTGTGATAATTCCTATCTAACAGTATAATGGGGATTCTAGTCAGAGGTGTAGATTATAAATTTTTGAAACTCATAAGCTTTTGTATCGATATCTTGATGTTGCTTGGACTAACATTTCGATAAAACTAAATTCTAACCTGACTACTATACGTCAGAGAAAATGAAGTTAACAAAACGTTGGCATTTTAGGAATCAATCACTTCGGACGTTCACACAATAAATACGAACGAAACGGACTAGCTAATCAAACTAATGTCCTTTGGAGAGAGCTCGGATGAACCGCATTCGAGGCCGTAACAAATCACAATAGCAATAAAGGCTGATTTATTAGACAAAATCCGCAACACACCTGATGACTTTTCAGAAGTGTATTCTAAACGATTCTGGTAGGCAATAGAAAAAAATTAAATAAACCATACCAACGACAAAAATACTACCGTATAAAACTTTAAAAGAAAAAGTGAACAGACTTCAAAAGCACTGTAAAGCATTAAATAAATTTTAAATGACTTTCATCCAATTTCCTCTTAGCCAATAAACAAAAAACCGAAACTTATAATAGAGGTAGTTTTTCAAGGCGGCGCCAAAACATACAGGGAAATACTAATTAGTTAAAGAAATATAAGGCTAATTATATCATTACTTATCTTAGTACACGTACTTATTTGAACAAGAACCATTAGTTTAGCGCGGCCTTCCAAAATGACCTACAATACAATATAAGTTTTGATTTTTTGTTCATTTGACAAATTGAAAAATATTGATAAGACTGTTAAATTATTACAGTTGGAAATACTATTTTAAGACCTATGTCTGTTTCTATATTCCTACAAATAAAATATTATTTATTTATTTATTTACTTAACTTTAATTTCATGACACCTTCGCAATAGTGATCGAGCAAATCCACATTCTTAATTCGATTGAAGCTTTCATTGTAGCAATATTGTTGTCAATATATTGTACATGTAACAAAATTCTTTAAATCTTTTTTTTTATTTTTATTTTTTAAATGTATAGGCCAGCGCTTGGCTGCAATCAGATTTGCTTGCAAAATCTAATAATAAAGTCTTTAATTCTAATTATTTAAATCTGTTTATATTTATATATGTAACTAAAGTCTCAATGTAAACATAGTTCAGTACCTAATAGTAGTTATCATATAAAAGTTATGGTTTATTTTGATAACACTGCACGAGTCATACAACAACAGCTCGATCATTTTTAACTCTGAACGTTGCTCCCTACAGCGTCCTGTCAAGTGAATGTCAAGTTAACGTCAGGACTCAGGACGCAGCCAGACTGCGGTCTAAATCGTTGGGAAATTTATTACCAGTTTTTATAAACATTAAGTACAAGTTACGGATTACAGAAATAGGTGCAACTTGTACAGACTTTTCGCTAACAATAAATGTAGGTACGACGAAAAGCAAAAAAAAAGGACTGTTACTCCTAAACTGCTACGAGTATAAGTTTATTCTGAGTATGATAGGAATAGAAACACTAAAAATTAAACTGCACTTCATAATCACTCTTTTGATAAATGGTAAAATACTGATGTAGTTATTTGTATTACACGATATTTCTATTTAAAAGCCATGAAGCATAAATGGCGAGTAAACGCAATATGGCTGGACTGTATTTTTTAGCAATTTAAACAAGAAAATAAACTAAACAATGATTTTAAGTTCAATTATAAATTCAAATAAACACGTCTTGATAATGAAGTTGTAAGGACGATAATGAAGAAAAAAACCGGCCAAGTGCGAGTCGGACTCGCGCACCGAGGGTTCCGTACAAACCTGTAGTAAGTTTTACGATTTATGACGTATTAAAAATAAAAATTATTTTTAATACGTCATAAATCTTTTTGTAGTTAGTTTGTTGTATGGGAGCCCCCCTTTAATATTTACTTTATTGATATTTAATTATTTATTTTGAAAGGTAATATACAAGTTAATATTCTGTGAAAATTTGAACCGTCTACCTGTTACCGTTTTTAATATTGAGCAAAAAAATACGAAAAAAACACGTTTATTGTATGGGGACCCCCCTTAATATATATATTTTTTTAATTTTTAGTATTTGTTGTTATAGCGGCAACGGAAATACATCATTTGTGAAAATTTCAGCTTTCTAGCTATCACGGTTTATGAGATACAGCCTGGAAACAGACAGACAGCGGAGTCTTAGTAATAGGGTCCCGTTTTTACCCTCTGGGTACGGAACCCTAAAAAACGAAGGAATATATAGGAATTGATACTGTGCACAAAATTTACTTTAAAGCAATTTGCTACAGCTATGAAAGTCTGTACAATGTCGCTGTACACACAGGCTCTCGCAACAACAGAAATATCTTTTAGTATTCACCTGTCGACGCAATAATTTCATCGCGCTTTCCACAGTCGCAGAAAGTGCATTTAGTGCGACATTCCGCCAGACTTTTGCGGGTACACTACAAAGGGACTCATCTTTTTGCCCGAATGACGTAAAATCTAAATCAATGGTTAGCCGTGGCCGTCACTTTTGTTATTGCCACCATTACGGCGCAGGTGCTCTCCGTTGTGATATTTTGGCCACGCAGAAACCAGTCTGCCCGAATGCCCGAGCCGCATAAAAATTCATAGAAATACTTGAATAACGCGATAGTAGTATCCCGAGCGTCCGAGCCTTACATTTTGCTCGATTTTCCTGCCGTCTAAATTCTCGAACGTTTTAGGTTTTATAGTCCAGCTATAAAATTGAACGCTCTCATCGTTCGCCTTTGAATGATTTAATGTTTTGTGTTAAACTTTCCTTAAACATAATTCTTAAAATAAAAGCTGTAGCTAATATTATTTCTACTTTAACTACGAGCAGATGTTTGATATGAACTTGAACAGCCTAATGAAATACTTCAACATAAAGGCCGACTTGCACAAAACTAAACCTAAACTTAGTTTTTTTATGCTGTCACTTTTTGATAAGTTTATTCCGGGGTTTACATGAAAAGGATAGGTATAGAAAATTTAACTTTAATAGAATAGCCTTGTGCAATTGGGCCCTAAGTGCTTAAAGGTTTTAGTAAACAGATTTTGATAAAACAAATCAAACTAAGAAAGTCATGATTAGTAAGTTTTAATGAATTCAGGAACTCTTTTTTACCAGATGCAGTAATCAAAGAGCAAATAGGTACAACAAGCTAGTAAAAGCATGCTTTAAAAATAAAACTTGGGGCAGCACCAGATAAAATTTTGCCATAGGCATAATGGCGTATTGTTAAAAATATGAAGAATGCCTTGCATGGTGCATCCATCCAATAGATACAAAATGTATGATATGTACAGAAAATGACATCGCTCGTTCCGTATAGGCTTGCTCAAGGACAGGTAGCTTTATGTCATCTGTCGTTCACCCTAACATCTTACTCCTGTACAAAATAAACGGTGAACAGCTGCTTATTGTATAGCTGATAGCAAAGCCGTGGTACGCTATTGTGTGGTTGCTTCTTAGAAATATAATAGCGACTTACTTCATCCTGAGACGGGAGGTACAATGTGTTGTCATAATTTCACATTTATACTGATATAGTTAAAGCCTCTTTCACTCGTTTCCGAACAGAGAAACCCTTTCTAGAGACATGATTTAGAGAGGAATGTATCATGTATTATTTCGGGCACACGGCCATATAATTATTATCTTGAAATTATTTTGTAATTTATTAATTACCGCTTCACCTCTTAGGCCCACCTGCACAAGGCCATTTAAACTGATTTCGTTATTTTTTGTAGTGCTGTCACTTTTTTGCAAGAGCATAATGCGGTTACCAAAAAGGAACAGCATTATAAAATTTCTTCATCATAATATCAGTCCTTGTGCAAGTGGACCTTAGTTTCGATAAGACAGAGTTACCTTGAATGTTCCACTACTACTTATAAATCATTCGAAGGTAAAAGAGAAAAAAGGAATTTACCTGCCGATGACGGAAAATTGTACGTATATTAAATTCAGGGATTCTAGGTCACATTTAATAACCAGCCGCTCGCATTGTTACGCGTCCCGGGATTTCACACAAATCAGACGTCTCAGTATTGCCGGACCCGAAAAGTTAATGAAGTGTACCGCGAACACTTTACCCGTGTCAAGCTGTCAGGAACACGTCATATTTCACATGTGTATTTTTGTGTTTTAATCGCCACGTCGCCCCCGATAAGACTACAATATCTTGACGAGCTATTCTGAAATCTACGCGCGAAACTTTATTATGCTGTCGCTTCTCGTCCGGAATGAAAAAGGGAAGAAAGAGGTGTAAACATAATACTAATTCGTGGTTTTGTTACGTGGAAACATTCTGTTGTGATACGGTGTCGGGATGCATTAACATCATATTAACTTCACTCGACCGCCGGGGCTCCGGTTTCGCAGAAGTGTTCCGCTTAACGCGTTACAGGCGTTTTTTTCTCCAAAAATCATGTTACGAGAATCATGCTGCCGAGGCAATGTGCCGAGGACTAGTACCTATATTCGCTGTAGTTCTTTTTTTTTTAATTGTCTAGCGGCACTTCTGCGACGCAAAAGAACTCGATATGTCATATAGAGCTCTTCCCAAATTTGATCCTGCAATGGAATAAAGAAGGGAATGAGTAGGTACTAATTACAGAATAAAAGCAAAAAGCCAACTGAGAGCAGACGTCTCCATCGGCTAAGGAGCACTTCACAAAAAAGTAGTTCCTAAGGCATATCCACATGACGTAGATTATAAAGCTTCCAAAATTTGCAGAGCGTGCTATACAGATCTTGCAAGTTGCAGCGCTACCTGCTACTTTGTGACATCTTGATATAGGGTTGTCACGTGCCCCACTTCACTCTTCATGTATGCATGGTATTCCACACGGTAAAAAGTAAAAACATTCTGATTATTGGCCGCAATATTGCATTATCAATCTATCATGTCAATAAATACTCCTCTTCACACACTCTACAACTCTACTAGCTTGTTTTCACCTACTCTACGAGCTAGTCTATAAACTACATTAGTTATTCTGAAACATCCAAAAGATACTTATGATCTCACAAACTTCTGGTAGAACTAAAACACAAACACCAACCATTTCTTTTGAAATATGTCAAAAAATGTGTCTTTTACAAAAAAAAACATGATTGACTACCTTATTGATTATACCTACCTATTAAAGACTATGACAATAATTTTACTATCAAAACCTGGTGATATAGCACAATTTTTTATATTCTTTAGTTTTTTATATTATTGGAACGAAGTTCCTTATGGGACGACGCGAAGGGGTACCCTAGCCGGCAAAAAACGTCCGTAACGAAGATGCGTAAGATTTTGAAGTGAAAACTTCTTTAGCTGCGTTGAGCACTTTTTGGTAGGGGGGACTAGAACTTTAAATTAATATTTATGTAATAAGGAACTACCGATGGATGGACCGACGACATTAAGAGCGTGGCGGGAAGTGGCTGGATGAGGAAGGCTGAGGACCGGGTGTGGTGGCGTTCTTTGGGAAAGGCCTATGTGCAGCAGCATGATGATGATGAATAAGGAACTTCGTTCTTATTTGGTGTCCCAAAACACCACACGTTTTTTAATATGACGAGGCTGAACTGTTAAATATGGCTTATATATTATATCTATTCGAATTAATATCACAGTTATTAATTGAAAGTTAAACTTGTAAAGGTTCTTACTTCTTTAGTGAATTACGTCTCTTGGACCTTGGTAAAGTAATTAGCTTAAGAAGCTAGTGACATCCCTAAGAGCTTCATCTGCCACTTGAACGATCGAAAGGTACGGCGGCGCGCCGGTATCAGGAAGGAATGTATAGTGGGTGACTTGAACAGTTCCTGTCCCATTCCCACGCAACCGGCTTTGCTAAGCTAAATTTGTGTGCCGTCTCACTCATGCACACTAACATTTTCAATACTTACCTGCGTGAAATGATATACATCTGTTCGGTAGCGAAGTCTCCCTCACACCCGCGCGCTGAAATGGATTGTTGATATTGCTTTCTCAGTCTCGTTTCATGAACAGGGGGTAGACAGTGTACGCACGCATTAGTGTTGGTGTCCATTTATTTAGTGAACTTGGAAGCTTGCTTGCGTGTTTGTGCATAGGGTGTCGAATTTAGCTGTGTGCGTGAGTTGTAGAGGCGCGACATAGCTTTGCCGTCTCCATGACTTAAAAGTTTTGTACGGAATGAAACCGACGGGCTAGTTCTGCGCCGGCCGGCACGATAGACGGACGCGTGTGCCGTGTTAGTACCAAACTTCTTCGAAACTCCTCGATTCTAAAAACTTGTATAAAAAACTCGTCAATCAATTTTAGATTTTAGCGTTTTGCACTGTGATTTATTAAGTTATAGTATATTTAAAATAAAGTGACTGTTTATTTTAAGACATTGTGATGTTTATTTTTTTGTGTAACTGCAACGTGTTTAGTTCAACGGACTGAGGAGGTTGGTCGTCACGAAATTCTCAAACAGAGACATAAATCAACCCAATACTTCAGCATATTGTAGAGCTTTTAATATAAATTAAACTAAAACATTATAAGTGACTTATAAATTTTGTGTTATTTATAATTCTATCATACAAAATATATTATACCACATTAGTTACACAACACATACCTACATTGGAATCTTGTAAAAATGTAGAGCTCATGATAACAACGGTAACATTTGAAGTTGCGTCTCTACACAAAATTTCAACTCCCTTTGAGTAAAAGTTGATATCACCAGAATTGTTATCGCTTGCCTAGGTATAAAATAAGTAGGAAAGATCATCATATGGACCTAAATCAAAACTTATTAGAACAGGTAGTTACTTCAGAAAAAAAAATACATTTATATTTTATAGTTGATATTTTATTAACGAAAAATAGAAAATAAATTACTCAAATAATGAATCAACAAACGCCAAACTCATTTTAGAAATTCTTATTAATAGAAATTAACCGTAACGCTATGAGAATTCGAAATTGAAACTTTAAAAATCACCGTCTAATCTAAAACATCACCGTCGGGTTGAACAACCTTACAATATAAATAGCCTCGCACAGAAAGTACACAGAAAACACGGGTAAACATGGACTCCCCTACAAATTACCTTTAGATGTACCCATAATAGATGACCTACCCATGATATGAATTTGGGATGACAGAAATAATATTCGTAAGTTGCCTAAGTCGATTACTTAATGGAGAAGAAAATATTATGAAATCCTTTTACTTTTGGCAACATAACTGTTAGCCAAAATATTATCCTTTGATTTGATAGACATACCTTTAAAAGTTAATTGTTATCCCTGGGATTTTAAACATCATAAGATACTTATTATGTATGACTGTACAATCAGTAACACTGTTAAAGAAGCGTATAATGATAACCTAGCTAAGGTTCTTTATCTTAACAAGGCTATGTCAGAATTAATGTAAATGTTAATTTTAAAAAACTGCAAAATAAGTTTAGTTTAGTTTTATTTGTATACATTTTGTGCCAAGACTCTTAACCTTCTTGATGTTTATTAATAAATCTAGTGCGATTAGTTTTACAGATATAAAATATCTTCTTTCTTTACATAATTTCAAACACAATTTAGCTTTGAGCACCAACAAAGAATATCGTAAGGTTAATTTTCTTCTAAGAGGTAGGTATGAATGCTCTAATGACCAACAGATTCATCGCTTTAATTTTTAGTCAGTTTACAAAAAGGATAGACAATGATGACGACCAAAAATGTAGAAATAAATGAATCAGCAAAACTGAGTTATGATGATTTTTCATATTACTTAGTTTTCTAGTGACTGAGAGTTAAAAGTAGATATAAACTGAACTTTATTTCTCTAATGATGCTAAAAACACGGTCAAATCGATTTAAAGGTTACTTGAACCTTAAATTAATGTAGTTATCTGACTCTACTAAACGAAACATTTATAAATACGTGAATACTGAATACTATGATTATAAAAGTCTAAATGGTTACTAGAAAACAATATTTTTCTATAAGCAGAACTCTCTAAAAGCAGAAATATCTAAAATATCTTATGTTGGTAAAAGTATTTTGTTCTATAAAAAAGGAAATCGCAAAAATACCTCCCGCACTCTAATGCCACGCAAATATCTGCCAGTATCTTAATCCATCCCGAAAAAATATTCTCGCAATTTTTTCAGGAATTTCACCAACTAAATTCCATATAAGAGCAGGTAAAAATATAAGCATACCACATCTCCAAATTATTGCCGGAACGTGCGTAGAAAATTTCATCCAGTAATAGCTTCGCAAACTTTGACCGAGCTTCCCAAACTCTTCATATAAGCATCCTTCTTCCAAAATATTCATGGCTATCTCCATGTAGGTATTGTGTGATACATAATATAGATATGTAGAACAATTTCATATAAATAGTAAATATGCAGGAGCGTTCAAATCTTTTTCTACATAAATAAATCGTCGAGCTACAAGATGAAGCCTGGTAAATATAATAGATAAAAAATAGGGAGACTAAAGGCTGCATTTATGCAAACAAGTTGTGTAAAAACCATAAATAGTAATAATTTATATTATCCCCTTAACTACTAACGCGTGATTCCCAAACTACCCGGGCACATCCCCCCGTACGAAATTATCCATTGCCACGCTGTATCCTTGTCCGAAACAATTGATATCTATATTTGTATCAATAATGCCGAGCAGACGTGTGTTCTGTACGTGGGCTGAATCCAGTGGAGCTGAGAACACCGCGGACGATTGTAACTGTGGGTAATGTTTTTGTAGAACTTGACTATCCCTTACATACGTAAGGGATATGCTATTGAAATGGAACCGAACAGAACAGAGTAAAACTAAGAATTTCAATATTTTAAGTTATTTTAATAGTAAGGTATTGTAAGTTATAAGACCAAATAAGCTCAATGGATAAAAACTCGTTATGTAATAATCATTTCCATGAAACCTATGATAATTTTTTAGTTACACCTATTCTAATATCAAACTTTGTAGCTTGAGAATTATTAATAACAATGAATTGTTAAGTATTTGTGTGTAGGTTGGCCTTATTTGTCTCAGAACATTTCTTGGCGCTGCGGTAGAGGCACCGCGTTGTTATAACATTTAATTGATTTTGTATCCGAAAACCAATTAGAATTGAGGTTTATGTAACCGGGCCCTCAGAAATTTACAGCAAGCTGATTAATTTTGTACCTAGGCACATAATTACCTTACACAGATTAACACTGAAATAAGCCACACAACGGAACATTAATGAACCTAAAAACCTAAGTCAAAACATGATTTCATTAATATGATAAAATTGTAATAATTAAAATTTATAATTTAATTTTTGTGCCTTTTGGTGTCGAAACCCCTGGGGTCGTGGGGCGAAGATGCTAGATTATTTTTTAAGGATCTATCTTCTCGTCTCACAGACTCCACAGGTGACCGGGGCTGGCAGTTACCTCGGCCAACATATAAGTTTGGCTATTCAGCGGGGTAACGCAGCCAGCGTTCTGGGCACATTGCCTCATTACAGCGGCATAGATGATATTTTTAATGTTTAGTTTTTAGTTTTTAATTAAGATTTAATTTAGATTTTAATGTATTACTTTCTATCTCAATGTCTATAGTTTATTATAATTAAAATTGAAATTGAAATGGCTTTTAAAATTTAAATACACAAATAAACAATGTTTATAAAAGTATAAAAGTAAAATATACTTTTCTCAAACATGCATGGAAATATTGTCATTATTTTGAAAAAAGAACACGCGAAGTATTGAATTTTTGGACAAAGAAAATCAAATCCATTGCAGGAGCGTTTTTTGAATTTGGAACATTACAACGCTCCTGCAATGTTGTATGAAAAGGCGTGCTGGGGTTATTAGATACTATTTCATCGGATCTCTTTTGTCATTCTTGGCATACCATAGTCTCTTTACTTAGTACAAATTGCGTTTACGTGGATGTATAGCCATAAATGCGTTTGCCTGTCGGCACAGATGATAAAAAAAAATTGGCGGCAAAGCTGAAAATTCGTCTTGATTTGTTATTTACATACTTAATAAATATAAATTTAATAATAATTAAAATGGTTTCCAATGGTTCAGAGAGTGAAATGGAGATTGATTGTACTCCACCAGATTTAAGATAAGAAGCCAAATTGGCAATGGAAAACCTGCTTCCAGCGAAGTCAAAAAAAAAAAATACATGAAAGTATATGAAAATTTTATGATAATACTAGCTGATGCCCGCGACTTCGTCCGCGTGGATCGAGGTTTTTCGTTTCCCGCGGGAACTCCTTAATTTTCCGGGATATAAAGTAGCCTATGTGTTATTCCAGACTATAATCTATCTCTGTGCCAAATTTCATCCAGATCCGTTCAGCCGATGAGTGTGATCCGTTCAGGCGTGATTGAGTAACAAACATCCATCCATACATCCATACATCCATCCAAACTTTCGCATTTATAATATATCCAAACTTTCGCATTTATAATATTTATTTGATAAAAAGTATGTTTTATTTCCTTGCATTCTTTTGAGAAAAGCACTATATAATATGCCTCGGCGGAAATGGCAATTGCCTGTCTCGTATTAGTGACAAACTCATACTCGACCTCCAATTGCCTATTTCCCGGCCTTTGCAATAATGTACTATTATTTTACACCATAAAAAATACAGCAAAAATAATAATCGAATAGACATGGCACAAAGGGCAACCTTATCGTTTATATTATATAGTTTTCTTAATAAAATTATATTATGATTTTGATAACTCCGTACCATTAGGGGTATGAATTGAAATGATAAATGATGTGGGCTCAGAACTTAAGGTTTTTTTTCAATTGACAGTGAATCCTTCCAAGGAAGTTAATAAAATGTTAAATCTCCCCTTTCATCACGATGGTTAAACTTTTGATTCTGTTTTCATCCACCAATGATCCCTAAAGAACTTTGAAAAATGATCTTTATTAGTCCTCATATTGATACATCTACTTTGATGACAGTAAGCTTTTACCTGTGTTTTTATTGTTATTTGTTATCAAACATTGCAATACACGTACCTACGTGTAGAACGTACTACAAAATTGATTGCGGTACCCATATATGGAAAGGTGAATTCTTAAGTTAAAAGAAGTTAATGCAAGAAGTTAATTTATTAACGCGTCTTTATCTTTACTGTTTTTTATATCATACAGTTCTGTGAAGAGAGCTCGATAAGTCTCCCGCGGTCGCCGGTCGGACATTTCAAGTATTCAAACCGGTTTCGTAATGATGTCTTCATTATGAATGCCAAACAAGAGTATTAAATATATCCCCCGTGAGTCGTGACGAAATATATCTTATCATTCTCACCGTCCCATTTAATTTTAATCTTCGAGAGAAGAACTCAAACCTAATTATGAAATACCTCTAGAGCCCAGAAAAGTTTGTGGGAGCTTTCAGTTTGATTGAAACTCGAGATGTCTTATAAAACTAAATTACAACAGAAATCTGGACTGGATCGTCTCGAATTTCAACCTGTTCGTAAATAACTAAAGCAAAATTAAAAATTAGGATACTTCTATCACAAATTCATTGCCAAAAATCTTATTAACAACATTAACGAGTTCATTAAGCAGATTTTAATCTTCTTTTGTATCTTTCGATTTCATTTCCTTCCACAATTACGTCGTTACCGCTGTCCATTGCATGACAGGCTTCGCTCATTATGAGAATCTTAAGAAATTTCATCCGACAACCCATTGAATCCAGCCCTTCTAATTGTGCGAAGGTGTTCAAATGAATGGTAGGTGGAACAGGGGTATGAGTATAATGAAATTTTGCGTCGATAAAGACCACTGAGCCTGTAACACAATACTCGATGTTTCCTCGCTGCTCGTATCCATGTCATGCCATTAAACCAAATAAAAATATCTGCCGACACATCTTCGGTTAGTAAATAATACTCGTTCGTATTTTAATCGACGATCCATTTTATTTACATCAGTTTTTTTAACGTTACTTATAGTGAAGTAGAATAATCTGATAGTCATTAGCTTCTAAGCTCCATTGATAAACTTCAAATAAGTAATAATTAGGTACTCACTTTTCATCATTATCCATATCTGTTTTAAAAATCAGAAATCGAACTATCCTTTGCTTTCCTGTTATAACCCCCAATTATTACGTAATAATCAGCCCTAAAATATTATAGTATACTAGTAAGAACAAAAACAAAATTTTTGTTTGAATATAGATTAGAGGCACTTAAATTTTTGTTTTATATGCAAACTACTAGGCCATAAAAATATTTTATGTGAAAACTGAGTGATATTATCTTAAAACATTTGAATATTATCGTAAAATTAAAGACCGTTTCCATTTTTACAACTTGTTTATTATAAAGTATTACAACAGCTTTTAATAATATTTCCTTGGTATATTTTTTGTAAATATAATTAGTAGTCGTTTTTATTTTATCTTTTTATTTATTTGTTTGTATTTAAATTAATTTAACATATAACAGTTTTATAACTTCCTTCACTTGGTTAATTGGAATAATACAGGTATATCTGTATTTTTTTTCAATTGTGTACCTTTTCTAAATTCTATTTCAATGAATTTCGATGCAAGTAGATGCATACTATTATGAATACTTACGTATGTAAACTATGTAACTCATGGGGTTAGTTAATTAATTTCTGAAGTCAACTAAATTAAGAATCAATATATAACAATAATGAAATTTTCTCTGCACTAATTATCTGTAGGGTTAACAAAATAAAATCCCAAACGGACACAACAATGCAGTTGGTACTTGGTTGGCGTTTCTTAAATCGTTTCATACCACAAATAGCTTGCTTTCTGCATATTGCCTTAGTAAGCGAAGCTTGAAATCGTAATGCAATTGCTCTGCACAGAATACCTATACCTTAAATATTTGAATTGTACGAGCTATTTCCGATCTCTATACATATATAACGTCATGCAGTCGGTTTGACTATCTGGCATGGCAAAGGCCTTGTACTAAGTATATTTTGATGCGATTATTCCGTTTTTACGAAGAAGGCTATGTATAAATAGCATGATAACGATAGTGAACAAGAAATCTTTAAGTTACTCCACCATAACGGACGTAACTTACAATTAAAGGTTAATTTTTAGTTTTGTAATAATTTATATAATATTATAGGGTATATTAATAATGTTTATAAATGGGTAACAAAATCTAAGCACGCTAATTGGCTGCCCAGGAGAGATACGGGCCGGAACGGATATTCGCTTTGAATTATTAATACTATACTGTTACAGCGGCAAATTATAAGCTTCTTAGTGGGAACTGAATAAATATCGGTTAACCGATAGTGGTTGCCCAACGAAACTTACTGACTTACGCTTTGCTATAAAAAGACTTTTGCTTTAAAAGATTATTTGATTTGATCGCATACTCATACAATATATGAAGTGCAAGACCGCACGCGCAAGAGGCGCACATAACGCTATTTCGTAATTTAATGTCGTAAGTTCTTAGCAAAAATTGAATCTCTTACCACACCTAGCTTGCGCCTCTTGGCGGGTCGCTTCATAGTAATATAACTATAACTATGCTACGATATTTAATAATCTCATAACGTTATTATTTAGAAGCATGCTCTAAACTTCTTAGAAATGTGTGAACGAACTTTCCAAGGATTGAAGATTATAATTAAAACGAGATTATAGAGTATGAAAGAAGATTAAAACTTTGATCAACCTAGACTTAATTTCTTAGACTCAATTAATTTTTAATTGGATAACTAGGTATCCAAGCAAACTAGTATTCAACGTTTACATAATCTGATCAACATAATATCCAACGTAGACTATAATATAATAGAAATAAAATTAATTATTTTTAAAAGCTTAGGCTTAACGATAAAATATATCGTTTTCGCGTTTATAAATTAATTTTTTTGTTTATTTTTAACATTGTTTTTATTATTTCGTATTCAATTAAATTTAATAATACTTTGTTTAGACAGTAAGTTTGCTTTTTAAAAAAAATATCAATGATTTTGGAGCGTAACCCTAGTTTCGAATAACATGCAAATAGTGCTAAAAAAATCCTTTGATTCAGTTTCACTTCTTTAGTCTAGTAAATAAAAATATTGAAAGATGGTGTTTATTACTTTGCACCATGCTTTGCACCTAATCGCGAGTCTTGTATAGATAACCTATTCACCCTTTCATAGTCCCTTTTTTGAAGGCTTATCTATTTAATTCATCGCTGGACTCTTTCAGACCCTGGCCGCATTCACGATATCGGTCACATGACGAAGGGCTGAAGGATTCGGGTTAAATTTACCAGAAGACATTTATATTTATTCAATGATGGCCATCGATAAGGATCTCTTTGGTTAACTGGCTAATGATGAATGATTATACTTTAATAATATACGTAATGCATATAGAGAGAGTTATTTATAGACTAGTTATGTCCTGCGACTGCGTTAACTAAGCAACGTCGACTGAAGGTAAAAATCATTAGGTAGCGGGTTTTTTAGGAAAGTCTTTTTTTTATTTTATCTATTCGTTTGTTGCATATTATGTTCACCATGTTTGTTGAATTTGTTTGCCTATTAACCAATGGACCACTCATAAAATTTGCATTTAGATAGACAAGTTAAGATATATCGATACCTCCCACGTAAGTTGTTGTATCCCCAAAACCGCAATTTTACAATAGAGCATTTTAAAGATTCAAATTGGACTAAAAACTGCATTTATTATTGTATCTTGGTGAAATTTGGTATATGAATGTAATTTATAGTATTCTTGACTATGTTGAAAGATAATTTAAGAAAATATGTATATTTTCTGAGATATCGTTCATACAACATTTTACTGCGGAGTACAGGCTGCGCCATTTGTTGTATCTCATACTTACAACATTATACCGCGGAGTTTCGATTTCGTCAGTTGTTGTATATGATAGTTACAACAATATACACTGCAAAATATAAGTTTAATTCCATTGTATGTGGCAATACCCATATACATCGGTTAAAAATTTATGTGTGTATTATTGTATGTGATTAAATTCTAGGTTAAGAAATAAAAAAGAAATATTATCAAGGATAAATTTCTTTAATTATTTAATAAGAACAATACATACTAGTCATTTTAGGACCGTTATCATGAAAACTAATATCTTTAAAAAAACAAAATAATAATGAACATTAATCTTAAAAAAAAACAGATAGATAATCACTTCTATTAATCAATAGGTACCTACTTAATAATTTCTATGAGATCAAGACAACTAAAATCAGGTAACGATTTATAATAATTATTATTGGCATTGTAAATACCTAGGTTTTATTCAAATTAAAAAAAAAAAGATTTTAAAAATTATATCTAAACACAAAACAATCAATCAACAAAAAAATCAACAAAACAGTACTTTCAATTAAATAAACCTATTTTTTGGTTTCATTGGAGACTTCAATCAGTAAAAAACTAATATTTTTATAAGAGAATCAATAATAAAAACGAAGATACCTAATGGTTAAAGACTAATTATTTCATGGTCGAATAGAACGTGAAGGAGGGTAGTTTGATACCCTCCAGCTCCATCTCACAGCACAGCAGTCCCGGCGTGACAACGATCCATGCAACTGGGTCGAAATATCGACAGTTAAAATCGCCATTTTATCGTGGTATGTACCCGTTTATTACGTTATTATTATAAAGATGCATAATTTAAAGAAATTTAAATAAGTTAAAAAAGAAAAGACTAAATTATGTACTATTCTGACTCAGAAAATTCAACATCATTATGAGAGCCATCGACAAAAGACAGATTCCTGAAAAAGTCGTGATATGTGGCTGGAATAATTATTCTACTGTGACAGAGACTCATTAAGTGAAGAGTTGAAGGCTATTGTGGCAGCGGATCCATCGCAAACCACGTCCGAGCTAGCTGCAGGCTGCGGTGTTAGTGATAAAACTGTTTTAATCCACTTGAAGCAAATTGGGAAGGTGAAAAAGCTTGAAAGGTGGGTACCTCATCAATTGAGTGCAGCAAACCGACAAACGCGCGTCGACTGCTGTGCATTACTCAACCGGCACAATAATGAAGGGATTTTAAATCGAATCATTACCTGCGATGAAAAGTGGATCCTGTACGATAATCGGAAACGCTCATCGCAATGGCTGAACCCTGGCGAACCAGCCAAATCCTGCCCCAAGCGATAATTGACTCAAAAAAAATTACTTGTGAGCGTTTGGTGGACTAGTGCCGGTGACGTTCACTACAGCTTTCTTAAATCTGGCCAGACGATTACGGCGGATGTCTATTGTCAGCAACTGCAAACCATGACGGAAAGAGCTGCTAAATAACGGAGGCTGGTCAATCGCTCTAGGCCACTGCTGCTTCAGGACAACGCTAGACCACAAACTGCACAACAGACGGCTACCAAATTAGAGGAGCTTCAATTGGAATGTCTAAGACATCCACCGTACTCCCCGGACCTTGCTCCAACAGCTTACCATTTTTTTCGAAATTTGGATAACTTCTTGCAAGGGAAAAAACTCAACTCCGATGGGGCAGTCCAAAGCGCCTTCAAAGATTTTATTGATTCCCGTCAGAATGGTTTGTGGTTTTGAATGAATTGACTACCTATGAGATGGCAAAAGTGCATAGATAGCAATGGTACATACTTTGATTAAATAAATAATACATTATATTTAAAAAAAATCGACTTTATGTTCCTCCCTTACAAAACGCCAATTTCATATTACCTATGTAAGGACCTAATATTATTTTTATGACCCAATTTTAGAATAGACTTTTGACATACAACATTGAATTTAAGTAAAAAAAAATGTAATAGCAACGTAAAATATAGCATGTCACGATACAACGAAGTTTAGAATAACAACTTCCGAAGTAAAATGTTGTATTTATTACATACAACAATATTTTCAGTTTAATGTATACGTAAAATGTTTTAAGTATTACATACAACATTTTTAATGAACGCTCAACAACGTATACTGTTGTAAGTAATCTATACAACATTTTAGGTTGGTATCACAACAGTACGTTTCATTTTTATATATTTGAAGTAATTCAGTTACGCAAGTTAATTTTGAGAGAACTTAAACGCTTCCTTCCTACCGCGTACGGCCGGTTGAAAGTCCGGCGTAGTCTGTTGTATGTGACAAATACGAGACGCGAGCGCGTGATTCTCCCCGTCCCGCACCCCGCGTAAACCATTGCAAAGGTAGATACAATGTTTTAGTCCGTTCTTGTTCGAAAGTTACAACAAAATACGTCTCGCAAATCCTTGAAAAAATCATATTTTTGTAGTTTTTTCACATTGAATGCATAAAATAATACAAATTAGGATAGTTTTCAGTAAAAACGCTAAACGGCATTTTTGTGGCATACAACAACTTACGTGGGAGGTATCGATATATCTGGTTAATCACAAGTAAATCCTAAAAAAAAAGTTTATAAAAATATTGATATGGTAAGCTACGACATTTTTTAGCTTCTCTACGCAATACTACTACGATATACCGACTTCTGAGGAGGACTCGTATGATTATAATCGGCGATAATAATATTATATTGTGCATAGTGTACAGTACCTATTATGATGCATATTTTGTCAAGCATCGTATACAACCATGCGGTCTCCATTACACGTTCTATGGGTGTTTAATGCCATCACCGATGGTAATGGTCCCTGTGGCCATTATACCACCCCAATGTAACTATTTTAATGTAAACTCGAAGGCGAAATTGATATTTTTTATTCCATGATAGATGTGTATTGTTGCGATTTTTTATTCCATTATTTCATTATTGGTTTCGTTGTGTTTGCATTTGGAATATAATTTCTTTCTCGGTGTGGAAGTGTGCGATGGTATAAATATAAATATGTTTATTACATTTATATATACAAATAGAAGTTGGGCTATGTAATAAAACAAATAAGTAACTACTTATTGCAGTCATTTAACTGTTAAATTTTTAATATTTTATTATTTATATTTGTACAATCGTTTTACTCTTATTAAGTAAATAATATTATGAGTCATGAATCAAATTACATGTATATTACACACAGTCATTAATTACTTATATTGCAATGAAACAATAGCAATGTTTAGTTAAATACTTACACTCCAATTTATAGAGTGTGGCAGGGAGGTACAATTGATAGAGTAAGGCTATAGCTCTGCCTCGTGGACAACATCTATATTTACATGTACATATATGTAAATAATGTATGCATTATCACTATTCAAGCACATAGTTAAAACACAGTTATTTGGATTTTTTATTTTATATTTGAATTATGTATAAAATAGCATTATACTTACTTAATAAAAAAATGTAAAAATAGTCATCGCGATAATTTATTTTTAATCTAAATGTAGTAAGTTATGTAAGTATAGTCTGTTCTCATATTCTAAATATTTTATTGAATAGATTTTCGTTTTTCGAGGTACGTTTTTCTAAGTAAATTCAAAATTATCCAGAAAAATAAAAAAATATGAACATACATGTACGAGTACGATTATATCTTTGAATATTAAAAAATAAATTTCAATATTTTCTAACTATGTGCTACATGGCTCAATTCTCAACGAATACAGCATACTAGCCTACCTACCAGTTATTTCACCTCCATTTCTTTTTGTTTTACCGTCGCTAGCCTTAGATTTATTTAGGCCTAAAGGCTCGGCCTTTCATATTATTTGTAAGGATAAAAATTAATTTCACAATTTAAAGTTTTATAGTTTTTTTATTCTAATTTTTTATTAACTGTTCTTGAAAAAATATGCTGAAGTTTTGGTTGGTAAAACATAATTATTTTAATCATTTTGTTTCGTTTATTCTGATTAATTTTTTTCCTTTGCAGGCTGAAAATGTATTGGTGGTGTTAGTTAAACATTTTTGTGTTTGTGTTGTGTGTGTTTAAGTGACTTGTGTTAAAATGCGGACTATGGGAGTCATGGCACTAACTGTTCGTTGGTTGGCGTGCCTGCTCGTCGGCGTGGAGTGGCAGGTTCTTTCCCAGCTTGTGCAACAAAATGCTGAAGTAGACAGTTCATACAACTTTTACTATGAACAGCCATGTTGTGTGGGACCTGTGATAAAAAACAAATACCATATTATGAGGCACAAAAGAGGTGAGTTTTATGATTATGATAACAGTCAACACCTAGCAGGCGAATGAACTTAATAGAAATATATTGGTTGTCCTTTTTGCTTATGCAGATTGTTGCAGATGTCTTAGACACAACGAGGTAAAACAACATACTATTCCTATACAGTAATAATCATACTAATATTATAAATGCGAAAGTGTGTCTGTTTGTTGGTTTGTTGGTTTATTGGTTTGTTGGTTCGTTGGTTTGTTAGTTTGTCCTTCAATCACGCCGCAACGGAGCAACGGATCGACGTGATTTTTGGTATGGGCATAGTCGAGGACGGAGAGTGACATAGGCTACTTTTTATCCCGGGAAATTAAGGAGTTCCCGCGGGAATCAAAAAAACTTAAACCACGCGGACGAAGTCGCGGGCATCAGCTAGTACGAAATATAAACCATTTATTGGTACTTAAATAGATATTGTTACCAAATTCATTCGCGTTGACTTTCCGGAATTAAGTAAAAGTAACGTAGGACGCGTATATTAAGTCCATCTCCGAAATGTAAGCTATTTTTGTAATTATTGAAATCAATACAATAAAAATTAAAGCTTGCTAGATTAACCTTGTGGTGGCAAGAATGCTGGCTGCATTTGCGCGCGGGACAGCCAGGCTGATCCTTTGCGGGAAAAATGAGCCAGATCTTCTGTCATCAGATGAGGCAAATGGCAATTAACTGCGGCAAAATATCTGGCAAATAAGTTTAAGCACTAAGACTCTACGGTATCTAAGTAAGCTATATTGGTACAAAATTTAGTCAAACTCTAAAAGATAACAGACACAGTTTCGCATTTATAATAATTTAGTGTAAGTGGCATTGCCGTTCTGATTAGATGTAAATAAATAAATAAATAATATCATCAGTATGGAACTACGGAGATAATGTAAGTATATCTATAGTGTTGATAATTGTAATAAGTGAGTTAGTCTGACTTACTTAATATGTAATGAATCATTTCAAAGGAAATCATTTCATTTGAAATCTGTCGATAAATACGTAAGGGGCAAAATTAAGTAGTTAACTTTTATGAACAATTCTAAACCTATTAAAAAGTAACCTCCACATTCCACAAGAATGTTCGAAGAATTCCCAGAAGACTCTTGCGGATCATGATTCATGATACACCAAGAAACATCAAACGCACACTCATGTAAATTTTACATATTACACACTTTGCCCTTGCATGTGTGGCCTAAACACTGCCGCATACACATACAAAACCGCGACGCTTTCAAAGTTTCAAGGGTACGTAGTGCAAAACGAGATAGATATATGATTATAAAGCGAAAAGGTGAGACAAAACATCTATTGTTTGATTGCCCTCCCTGATGATGTCGGGAGTTTCTGTTAATACAGTTGTAGTAACTGTTTCTTTTTGAGAGTTCATTTCCTAAAAGTCGAATTTTAGTTTCGTGGCTCAGAATACAGAACAAATTCTGTATTCTGAGTTTCGTGGTATGATTGTTCGTTAGTAAGAAAATAGGTACTTAAGTGTACCTACTACCTACTTACTTACCTACCTTTTTATTTTATTTTTTAAATATGTAATCGTTTTCCTGACAGATTTGGTATATTTAATTTACAGGATATGTGGTTGGTAAGGCATAGGCATAGGTAGGTAGTTCATAACTAAGATTGCAAGCAATTAAATCGTCGAGCATAAAATCTAATACCGCGAATAATTCTTTGAGGAATTATTATACTTTATATAATAATTAAGGATTTTTTGAAAAAGGCGGAAACAAAAGTAAAAACCTTTAGAAGGTTTACACTTTTATATGGGACATTATTTAAGATGATACCTTTAAGGTTAAACAGAAACAAAATTTAGCTTTTCAACTATAGCATAAATCCTACTTCAAATCCAAGCAAGTTTCATTTCTTGAACTTGGACATTAGTACTACGTGCTTCGCAGTATATTATGAATTCCACTTTATACCATCCCAATGGCTCAGGCGTGGTCATCTAAGCCGAAATATTAATGTGCAATTTACCGCCTCCATGAAACTGTGGCTTAAAACAGTTCGCTGAGAGCTTCATGAATGTGGAAACTTAAATCATTAACTCTCATCGTACTTAATGAATATCCACTATAACACCTACTAAGATTAGGTCTGTAGTTATACAATAAGTTTTGAGACTATTCACACATTTGTTGATTAAATTCTTGTTAATTTTGTTCTCAGAACTTTAAAGTCATCATTATAAACACACAATGATTATTTTATCCTAGAGCTTATTTTATGTTCATCAATAACTATAAGTTAAAACTAAGCTTAGGACGTTAGATAAAAAGATTTAAATTCATTATTGACACATTAATAAATTACTTACTCTTTGATTAAATTTTAGTGGTGTTCTTATAATTAGATAAACTTAGTGTTATTATGATAAGATCTTTAAAATAATGTTAATATTGCTTTCCTCCTACCTCCATCTAATTTACTTGAAGTGTATTTTTATTTTAAAAAGTTAAACTTTTTTCCCCTCTCATCTACAGCTTAATGGAAAAATGATCGCCAATGCGGGGTCTAACTCAAATGTCATGAAAGTGTCAATCATGGAGATTTCCGAATAGCAAAACCGATTATCGGGCATATTAAGTTGGTTATTGTTATCGACAGCAGAACTCCGTCCATCCAACCGTGAAGTAGATTAGGGGCATCATAATATAATGCCACATTTTGGCGTCAGCTGCACACATCGTATGCATGCCTCTAACAGGCATATTTTTTACATAATTCCTTATAAAATTTCACTCTGAAGCGCCCATACGTACGGTAGTTGAATTTTTGATAGTATATGGGTTATTTTGTGAAAACATACTTAATATACATATTTACAACTTCTAGCAAAATGCCGGAGATTATAGTGCTATGTAGGTAATTACAGAGGTTGCGGCCTTGAATGATTAGCTGGGATGGTTGGGATTGGAAGGGGCTAACAAGTTTAGGATTATTCTTTGATTTAGGGAGATAAATAGTAAGCGTGGCCTGCTATTAACTACAGAAATGTTTTGCATAAGTTGCCCACGTTCAATGATAAGTAGCTATAGATTAGAAGTTAGAACCTAGGTAGGTACTCGTAGGTCAGGAATTCAGGATGATGTTCGTATAAAATGCGAAATCTCTATAAAGTTTTTACCTTCTGCTCTGCTTTCATATGTGTTCATATTCTATGCATATTACTCTATGTACATACAATATGAAAAATTTAACTAAATTGAAATACATTTTTAAGATCCATAACAAACTGTACACCACTTAAACTAAGGAAGCTATGAATTAAATGGATCAGAAGCAAATGTGCATAGTAGTGGCGAACGAATAAAAAGTGTAAAGAATGAATTGAAAGAGAGAACGCACTCAGCCAAGCAAAGTGAAAAGGAAACAAGAAAAACAAGAGGCAGGAGCAGACCTGCACAACGTCCGGCGTAGTCAAAACTTGAAGCGTAAATTGCTTTGACCGCTGACCACGTCTCAGATAACCAACTCTATATTTTAATAAAAGTAATAATGAATGATCTCTGGTGATATTCATTAGTAAGAAAACGGCATCATTCCGGAATCTGGGAATTGACACTTTTCTTATGTAAGATGTATCAAAAACATAATATCATAGGTTTTTTTATTTTTATAGCAAGTAGCAACACGCTAACTTTTTGATGGAGTAGAGCCGTGAAATAAAGATTGGTCCATTTAACGGTATAAGTCTGGACATTAAGTAAACGTTATTCAAACCTTATCTACCAAATAGCGTCATTTAAGGAGACAGACAGCTGGCTCCAAGGGGAGATGACATTACTTATTTTAGACATTCGTAACACAAAACATTTTGTAGGAAATTTGGTCACGTAAGAAGGGTGTCCCATATCGTATCTTGTAGGTATTGCGATTGTCCATTGTATTCCTGCGAGACAAAGGGTTGAGGAGCCGGGAGGAAACTTACCTTCGTCAAACCGCTTTTTGGAATCAAACGTTCAGGTATTCGCGACTGATCAACCCATTTTATCTCAGAGTTGTTCACGCCTCAGCGAACTCGCTAAATCATTGCGCGATGTAAACACACGCTTTAAAAACATCAAAGAATTTACTGCTTCCGTTTTATATTATATCGACTGGCTTATTTTTTTTTCTTTGTCTGTCGTATTATATAACTCGTAATATTTTTTATTTTAAGCGAATTAATTCTAGATACGTATTACACATCCTCCTTCGAATAAGCGTTAGGTACTTTAGGCTTTTTCTCGACAATATTTGACAAGAAAAGACAAATCTAAAAAGAAAGTTATTCCCTTATTTAGTTTTAAAGTTGTGCCTTTGCGCAAATTTAAAACTAAAATCATTGATTTGTTACTGGCCCTCCAATTTTATTCTGTTAAAGACTATTTAAATAACTCTTAATGGTATTTTTATTTTCTACTGACTAAGTATAATTTAGAATTTATGTGACATCATTTTACCATTTACCTATTTGGACATAATAATATTATATGATGATTTATTTATGTTCTGACTTAAATTATTGTAATGATAGGTTCT
Source organism: Erebia ligea (assembly GCA_917051295.2). Classification (NCBI taxonomy): domain Eukaryota; kingdom Metazoa; phylum Arthropoda; class Insecta; order Lepidoptera; family Nymphalidae; genus Erebia; species Erebia ligea. Next base: position 9,575,274 of record OU785237.1, on the reverse strand, counting down.
ATAATAATGATTGTTAATTGTCATTGATATGTTAGATAAATTGTAGTGGTAAATTGTACGAAATTTCTTGAGTTTATTAATTAATTAAGTAAGTACTTACATATCAATAATTGAAAAAACTAGAAGTTAATTTTGCTATAATCCGCCACAGAAGGCAAATCTATGTGGTACAGTGCGTATCTTGAACTGGCAGCCCGCGATATTCTCGCGCCAGTTCAAGATACGCACTGTACCACATAGATTTACCTTCTGTAGCGGATTATAGCGAATTAAACTTTTAGTTTTTTCAATATCATGGACTTCCGCAAAGTAACGCCTGCTTCTATCCAATATCAATAATTGTATTTTATGTTAATTTGCACACCATATGATTGGTAGATTGTGGCTCGATTCTATGACTTTATTGTACGAACTTTCTATGTACCTATACTACAATCAGCAAATAAATATTATGATTATGATGATTATGATTCAACGTCTAACTAAGAACCACTTTAAAAATTAAAAAGTTACAGAATGATTATACAAGATTTATGACGGATAGTTACCATCTTTACAGTAATCAAATCATTATCATTATGTTTTCCGTCGTTATTGTCATTGTTTTTTGGTTTTCATTTTTAAGTACTTCCATGTAAAGTAATCACCTACTTTCTAAGTATCATTAATGAAACTTAATGGACTTTGAAGCAAAACAACTCCTCTTTGACTAAGTTTCAAATATTTTTAAGCTAGCGTAAGTCCATAAAGTTCCTAATAACTATCGGTATCATACTAATATTATAAATACGAAAGTGTGTTTGTTTGTTGGTTTATTGGTTTGTTGGTTTGTCCTTCAATCACGCTCCAACGGAGCAACAGATTAACGTGATTTTTTGCATGGATATAGTTTAGGACCTGGAGAGTCACATAGACTACTTTTTAAAAAAACTTATTCCACGCGGACAAAGTCGCGGGCATCAGCTAGTAGGTAATATTTAATTTTTTGAAAGCCCTTAATGTTTTTTAAACTCCTAAATAAATGTTTAAAACTTCAGTAAAAGTATGCAAGCAAAGAAAGTGACCGCAATCGATTTTTAAGTAGACTATTACTCAAAGGATAAACTAGAACAAGCTTGGGGTCAGCTTTGCAAACAATAGTTAACCGGTAAGTAATCTTTTCAGTTTTTCATCCCACCGAACAAAATGCTCTTATTCAAAGTGAAGGCAAACGTTTTCTTCTCCCCGTGTCGGAACGTTGGAAACAACTTTGCTGGTAAAAATATGTCTGAACTCTGAATAGACAACCATGAAAATTTCTTTTGTACTTTGATTTGACAACAATAACTAACATGTACGATGACTGCATCTGATTTCTTCGTGTAAGAATAATGAACATTTTTAGATGTAGGTATAATAAAATGTTTTATAACTAGTGGTTCGCCCCGAACTGAGACCTCGCGGTATCCTAAGCACAAACGAATAAACTTTTACAGAGCGCCATCTTAACATCATTGTGAAGTTCTGTTAAAAATACTGAACTTTATCTAATTATAGTATTTGTTGTTCAAGTACAGGATATAATTCAAATAATTGATCAAGTTTCAGGCTCAGCCTTTCAGAAAATTGAGAGTCTGAGGTCAACTTTGGACGTTAGAAAATCTCCACTTTGAAAGCCCCCAATTTCGTCAATTTTAGGAAGAAAATTAAAAAAAACATATTTTTGGACTCTATTCCTTATTATCTTTAAAATGATTTACCGCAACCCTATGTAACGCTATAAAAAATATCTTACTTCGCATTCGCTTCTATGAGCGCCCCAAATTTCTTAGCGGAAAATCGTGGAAAACGTCTGAAAATCGGCCGCGTGCACGAATGCTCGTTTGCAGGCTCTGCCTGGGCCGGGAAAAGCTGGAAAATTTAGAAAATTAGAAAATTTAAAATTAAGCCGAAATTTTTCTAAGTCCAAATTATGAAAAAATCCAATTTTTTAATTTTAACTCTTTATTCGGCTGGAGGCCATCGGTTTACATATTATTATATTTAAATTTGAAGTAATTACGTTCAGTAATTCAGAAGTTATAAGGCTCTGACAGACGGACGGACGGACGGACAAGTGCAAATTCACTCAAGTAGACTCAGAGACCTTCGGTTTGCTCGGTCAACTGAAGACTCTTGACTTATACATTTTCAATAGGTAGATAGTATGAATTTTCTCACCAAGTGTGGGCTACCCAAAGTCGCGCGATGTGGAATTTGGTCCAAACTTAGTAGGTACTTGGTGTGTTTTTCTGAGCATGCTTTCATTGGGTATTGATAGTAGGTATGCTACAGGAACGGCCAAGTGAGTCAGTCTGAGGCAATCACTAATTGTAACAAATAACTGTTAGGTAAACATAAACGAAATAGACAGCTTGCCCTAAGAATTAGGATCTATCTATTTATAAGATTTATACAAATATTAAATGCGAAAGCGTGTCTGTCTTTCTGTCTGCTACACTTTTATCGCTATCGGTTCAATCTATTTTGATAAAAAAAATTACAGAGATAGGTTGATCATGGGAAAGGGCATAGGCATCTTTTTATCTCGGAAAATTAATTTCCCGCGGGATTCGCGGGCATCATCTTTTAATTAATAATTTCTTTTGCGTTTCCGGAATACTGTAAAAGCATGAGTAGAGGAAGTTGGAAAAATATTTTAGAAATACATAGCTTATTTCAAGACCTAATACCACCAGTGTTAACTTGTTGAACGAAGGTAAATCTGTATTTTACAATACAAGTACAATATTGTAATTCATTATTGGCTGCCATGTTAACGTTATTTCACAGTAAAAGCATAAAAGGTTTTGTTGATTGTACACACAATTTGATTTATTTTTAACAACCAAGCAATCATACGAAGCTGGATTTACTGATAACAACGGATTATACGAATTATTGTTGCAAACTAATTAATGAAATTGTATGTAATTCACTTCGGATAAATAACCGTGTTATCGAAATACACCTTGTTGCATTATACGCGTTGAATCGGTTTATTGATACTAGTTAATAAGAAATGATCACGGATAAAATCATATAACAAGTAACAACGTAAACCATTGGACTGCTTGGTGAAATGACACCCATTCTCCGGGATGTATATATTACTAGCTGATGCCCGCGACCTCGTCCGCGTGGATCGAGGGTTTTTTTTCCCGCGGGAACTTAATTTTCCGGGATAAAAAGTAGTAGTCACGTCGATCCGTTGATCCATTGCGGTTGCGTTATTGAAGGAACAACACACTTTCGCATTTATAATATTAAATAAGTAGTATGGTGATGGCTTTGATCCGATCCACCACATTGCTCTACTACGGATTGGCGGATTATACATTTCTCCCTGTGCAGGCTTCGTTCCGGTTTTTTATTTTACTGTAAAGCTATCGCCCACAAGATATTTTATAGAAGGTATCTCATGGCATAATTTTTAAATACATTCCAAAGTTCAATTTACTTACGTATACTGTAAGTTCTATAATAATAAATTTTACTCGACAGGCTTTTACCTTTTCTAATTTTTATATTAATACATTTTTAATTCAATCTTGATATTTAAACTCGTAGGTACTTAACCTAAAATAAAGATTTGAATAAACTCGTTACGCAGACTCTGACCTGAATAAAATATCAAAGTTTAATTCAATTTTACATGCATAAAATAGAAAAATCATTCTCAGCCACGCTCTACGCAAATACAAGTGTAATTTAAGCACTTTATACTCTATCCGCAAATAGGCTCCCGAGCATTAGATTAAAGTCATCTTTTATTAAATTAATCCGCGCATCCTTAGTTACGTTGGCGCGGCGTATAAATTAAATTTTGTTCAGTACCACAGAATAGGTAATAGTAGTAACAGAAAAGTTACTCCGCGAAGACCTTTTAACCATCAGCGACTCAGGTTACTTCGTAATAAAGTGCAATTCAGCTCGCACAGCGCTGCGAGTGAAAATAATTAAATACCTACCTCTATATATCTCTTTCTATCGCGTAACTCTTATCCCTTCAGACGCGGCGCGTGTAGCCTTAGGGTTGACTACTTCTAAATTCTTGTATCGGTATCATTACTATGGGTCGGTAATCGGTTGCAATGATGACGACAATTACTAAAAAATAGATAAAAGATATATTATTATTAATAGATTTTGTAGAAACCGAATAGGGATATGGGTCTAATATGCTGCCATGCCCCTAACAGGTTAGCCCGCTACCATCTTAGACTGCATCATCACTTACCATCAGGTGAGATTGCAGTCAAGGGCTAACTTGTAGTGGATAAAAAAAAGTCGTTATAAAACCACATGTAGTGAAATATCAATGAATATTTTACACGTGTGTGGGGCGGAAGGGGGCCCATGCAAGAGATTACGAGACAAAATAATATACCCACATTATGGATTAATCATCATCGACTCATCGGCGACCCACTAGTCCCACTACTAAGCACGACTCACGAGGCTCTTCTCAGAATGAGAAGGGTTTAAGCCATATATTCCTCCACGCTGGCCAATTTCTTGTTGGCAGAACTCTCAGGCATGGTTTCAGCTTTCCACACGATTTTTGTTCACCGTAAATGATATATTTTAATTAATTAATGGAGGTGCGTTCCCGGGATCGAACCCCATACTTGGAGGCTGAAGTCTACCCATTAGGCTATCACTATAATATTGGATACATACCTATGGTTTATATTTACTTTTGTTTAAAACTGTGTCTTGTCGGATATAAAAATAAAACTACCTACATTATGTATTAATATTAGTTTTGTTTAGAACTCTAAGTAGGTACGTATGTACCTAGACAGGCAAATAATACAAACTTACCTTTCAGGATCCTTAGGAAGTACATAGAGTTCTTAATAATTAGAGTTTAAACGACCTAATGTGGTACGATATCGTTTACTGATCTTTCTTTGTTTATCCATAACGAGAACTTGAGTAAAAGTCAAACGTATAACTACGGTCCGCGCGCAACACTCGACTGATACGAGTGCCGTCGAGCGTCCACGCAGCAGTAGTTAAATATCTCAGGTCACGTGACAAGTGAGCCAGGCCTGTCAGTACTTCAGACCTTGAGCCGTCCACATTAACTTTATAACGCGCTGCTTTGTTCACTTTAAAACAATTGTGGTTGCAAAGAGATTCCACTCGTGGAATACTCATCGCGGACTGCGTTGACGTCCGCAACCATTGTTGCTGAAAGGCATCCAAAACTCTTCCCGTCTGGAAAATTTCAGCCTTTGTACTCACTCAACCCAAACGCCGAAGCCGAACAAGTTACTTAATCTCTGCTCCATCCCTTTTATGTGCCCCTTTTATCAATACTTCAGAAATTACACCTCGAGCTACTTTGTTACTCACCTCCGCGTGGGGTGTGTGCAATTTTTCTGTTATGAAGGTCATTTCTAATTCACTCTACATTAATTACTACCTATACTCCCAAAAATTCCATTTTTTTTTTCTATTAATTATGTAGCTTGACCTGTGCTCAAAAAAAAATATGGACTTTAAGCTTTTCCAACATACTAGCATAGTACCTAAAACTTTAAACGATCCTAATTTAGAATTCCTTGTTGAAATTAGCTTAACTTCTTCGTCTCTGAGTGATATTTTTAATAAATGTAAAATAAAAAGCTAACTCCGTAACTCCCTAACTCATTACACAAAACATAATACAAGTCACAGTTGGAACATCTCCAAAACATATTCGTGCAAATTTCGAGGTGCATCGTATTCAAGTTAATTTCCATGTATAATTTATTCCCATTCTAGAATTTAAAAGAATAAAGTTTATGGAGATCCCTGTGAAAATGAACAATGTACTCCGAGCTTACACAACGCTGCCTAAGTAGCATTTGCAATGTTAATTATATAAATTCCATTTTTAGACACCGCAAAGTTGTAAAAATAAACAAGTTAAATTTAATACTTCCTCAATTTACTTACTTAATAGTAACAATATCCTAATTCAATATTCACAGCTCTATGTCAGCCTTCGATTGATCAAACAAACTTCTCCTTCAGTAGCGGTCCCAAATGTATTTTTTTTTCAAGCTCGGAACAGACCTAGACCTAGACCTCTCTGTCTATCTCAACTTCTGCAATACACCGACTTACAGGGCTGAAATCGAGACAGAGGCAAACTAAATTTATGTCAGACACTCTTATAAATACTCTCATATAAATTTTCTTAAGTTTTCTGAAAACAGTTTTTTTAAATATTTGGATGGGCTCATTTAGCAATAATAACAATAATGTCTCCTATTTAAAAGCTCAAGGTAGGTTTTGCCGATTTTTACTTAATACAAACTTTTATAAAAAAGCTACTCTTCCTTTTCTGTTCCGTTCTATTCATAATAAAATATTCGTTTATGAATAATGCATATAATGAGATAAGTTTAATTAGATTCCGTTGTCGATATGGATTTAGTCTTAATTATTATGGTTTGGACTCAATGTAGACAGGTCTATTTGTTCATGACACCGGATATTTATCCTACTCTTAAAAATCCGTTTAAACTTTGAACCCTCCTCGTTATAATTTTTATGTAATACTAGCTGATGCCCGCGACTTCGTCCGCGTGGATTGAGGTTTTTCGGTTCTAAAGCCTAAAAGTAGCCTTCGTGTTATTCTAGATAATAATCTATGTATCTTTGTGCCAAATTTCATTCAGATCCGTTCAGCCGTTCGGGCGTGATTGAGTAACAAACATCCATACATCCATCAAAACTTTCGCACTTATAATATTTATTTGATTATTAGCTAATACTTACTTAGCCCGCCAACCCGTATTAGAGCAGCGTAGTGGGTGGCGTAGTGGTAGTTCCCTTACTCCTGTGAGAGTGGAGGCCTGTGCCCAGCAGTTAATGGGCTGTAGTGGAATACTTACTTAAAATTCTATTTATTTTTCTAAAATACCTAAAGAGTATTATAAGCTCAATCTGCAGCTTAACTTATTTATAGCAAACAAAGAGTAAAGCGTGAAGTTCCAATAATTAAAAAGTTCTATTCAAATTATTGAAATATTTTATTTCCCATTGTAGGTACAACCGGATTGAAATAATAATCATAATCCTTTATTTTGTGGGCTGTGGCGTCTGTCTCGAATTCTTGAAGCGTTCCTTCGAGAATTCGAGCACCGGTACAATCAATACAACATTCGGTTTGTTCGAATGCACTTCGTCAAAGGTAATTCGATCCGACTGAATCGACGTCCTTTTGTTTTGGCACTTATACGCCTTTAGTTTGTTTTTGCTGTAACACAACACTCAGACGTTCGTGTTACTATTGACACTTCATACCAAAACATAAAAGCGATTAAAAAAGTGTGCGATCGGAAAAGGTATTGTTTGTTGAGGACAGATCTAAACAAAGTTCTATTGATATATTGAGTATGTATGCGAGATGAAAATGCAGTACAAAGGTGTATTTTGAAGGTTTTGTGAGCTCTTTTAATTTATACTTGTGCATGTTTTATTACAACAATTAACAACGACAATAATATTTGCAAGACATATCCATTTAAGATGACTTGAAAAGATACTTTCGACAAATAATAATTTACGAAAACACATAATATGCCTAACATGGCGTGATATGAATATGGCATGAACTTATAATAGCCAATTTTGTTTACGCAGAAATTCATTTCCCTAGAAAGTATCATTACCCGTCTATTTTATTCAATCCGCGAAACCAAATTGATTCACAACATTAAGCACATACATTTACGATCATGATAATATAAATTGCCAGATATCACCGCTATAAAACAAACCGCGGGATTACCGATTTAAATTTGTCGATAGCGAAGCAGTTAAAGGGAGCCTTTATAAATTAACGATGTCAATTTCCCTAATGACATTGTAAAAGAAAAATTTACGATTAACGTATAGTAGAAAGACGTACAGAAATACAGCTACAGAATTTATGTATAGTTTGAACGTCGAGCTAAACGCATAACTACAAAATGTTAAAATACTCGTAACTCAAGATATTAGTTCAGTTATTATGAATAAAAGTAATTAAAGTATAGTACTTAATAGTTCTTTTGTGAATATAAAATTAATCCAAGCTTAGATACTAGAGACGATGTCTTAAGACATTTCAAAATTAATTACGCGGTATCGCTTATCAGTTTTCAGCCGCGGGCAATTTACAAACTCCGCCAAGTATTTTAAATAAAATTATACTTATCTAAGACTTACAATAATGTTTAACAGTTTATAATTAGCTTTAGTTTTTATACTGCTTACAAAATTCTACATTCATATTTCGAATTTCAGAGACACTATACCTACTTACCTCTTCAACGCTTGCAGAATAATTTTATTGAAAGCTAATTACAGATGGTTGTAGCACCTAATTAAAAAAATTGTTTAGTATTTTGGTGGACTCTTTCTCAGATATAAGTAATTAAAAAAATTCAAGTCCTTATAGAAAGTCATTAATATGTAACAGAATCTGTATTTGCTCGATCGTCTTCGACTATCAGTAAGTGGCGGAAAGCAGGTGGATGTGAAAGGCTATGTCCAGCAGTGGAGGCAAACACAATAGTTATAAATTATCTTCATAAATAGACCTGCGTTAACCTAAAGTGTATTTTCTTATTTTAGTAAAAAAAACACATATGTATTTTCATTCAATAATTTTAAACTTCATTATTAGTACTGCTTTTGACATCTAATCTTCGCGCCAAATTATCTTGCGCTCTTTAATTACACATCATTTACAGGCGTCTCCGTCTGTCTCTGTCTCTGGCAACTTGGTAATACACTTTGGTTATTAAATTTAAGTTTCGTAATCAAAAGTTATGATTATCATCAAAAGTATAAATACATTACACTAGGTACATTACAATATCTTCTAATTTTAAGTAAGGTAGTTTTCTTGTGGGCGTTTTCTGCCATGAAGTAGATTGATTGCGTTATCTGACTGAGAGAGACTGAACCACTAAATGAAAAACTGACTGACTAACATATCAACTTACAGTTTCATCAACTTATTCTACAAACTTCAGACTCCGATGTAAGTATAGGATATCGATATAACGTAAATGATTTTAAAAATTCCACCCAAGCGAGAAATACAATAGCAATGTTGTAACTTGTAACTTTGAATGCATGTAATTATTATTGTGAAAAATGTGTAATTTTTTATCAAACTGTAGACAAATTAAATATTTAATTACATATTTATGTAAAACACTAATGCTAAAATATATTTTTTAATTACATGTAAAAAAAAAAAACCGGCCAAGTGCGAGTCGGACTCGCGCACCGAGGGTTCCGTACAAACCTGTAGTAAGTTTTAAATTATTAAAAAAAAACTACTTACTAGATCTCGTTCAAACCAATTTTCGGTGGAAGTTTGCATGGTAATGTACATCATATATTTTTTTTAGTTTTATCATTCTCTTATTTTAGAAGTTACGGGGGGGGGGACCAACATTTTACCACTTTGGAAGTGTCTCTCGCGCAAACTATTCAGTTTAGAAAAAAATGATAATAGAAACCTCAATATCATTTTTGAAGACCTATCCATAGATACCCCACACGTATGGGTTTGATAAAAAAAAATTTTTGAGTTTCAGTTCTAAGTATGGGGACCCCCAAAATTTATTGTTTTTTTTCTATTTTTGTGTGAAAATCTTAATGCGGTTCACAGAATACATCTACTTACCAAGTTTCACCAGTATAGTTCTTATAGTTTCGGAAAAAAGTGGCGGTGACATACGGACGGACAGACAGACAGACAGACAGACAGACAGACAGACATGACGAATCTATAAGGGTTCCGTTTTTGCCAAATTTGGCTACGGAACCCTAATAACGGTAGGTTAGTTAATTCGACTCAGGTACAATTCGATTATTATAAAGAGCTGATAATATTTTAAATTTTGTTTACGTTTTTATTGTAATGATGAAAATCAATCGCAATCCTTCATTAAATTAGGATCCCCGATACAAATAGGTAACGACTTCACCCGCCGCTGGTTCTAAATTATATTAGTTTATTGTTATACTTTTTTTACTTCGTTCCCCCGAGCTATCGTAATTGGCTTGGGATCACGCTACTATAACTATAAACTGCGTTATTGGTTTGCCTTTGTAAGGCTATTTCCTATTGTATATTTTAGGGCACCATTTGTTCTTTATTCACTCTATCGGAAACTTAGTTGGCATATGGAATATCAATTAGTCTTATATTCACTGTAAGTTGTAACATAGCTATCTCACGTTAATTTAGATTTTGATACAAATTTCAAAGCTCTTAGGGATTTAATATTCAAAAATCATTACTTAGCGGATGCCAACGTCACGATAGATATAGACTGCGTTGATAGATCAATCAGTAAGTCAGTCAACCTTTCCTTTTATATTGTATTGAGATTTTTATAGAACCACATAACAATAATTGGTTTGATCGTTTTTATTTTAGCTATTTTAAAGATTCCCAAATCATAGAACTTAGGTACCTACAAAATAGTTACGACTAGGTACTTACCAAGATAATGACATTTTTGTTGCATGGCATCCCTGTGTATTGATAACAGACATATACAAGTACTCATGTATACCGATTCAACGTCTGTTTTGGAAGCCAATATCATGTTATAGGCACCAGGAGTTCGGTACAACAGTCCGATCGAGGACACTTAGCTAGCTCTCGATTGGAATCGAAATCGCGTGTGATATCGGTTATTGAGTGCCGTTCGAACAAAGACCCCTTTATCACGTCAGTGAGGATTAGTGGATTCGAGTTTCATGACCTGTCATGAAGCTTGTTTAGAATCAGTTGATATTGGGTGGTACTTGCCACTTCGTGTAGGACCCCGAGAAAATGCGAATTTAGCACCTAAACGCCACACTATAATACACCATGCTAAGATGACTGGTTCAACTGTAGGCCCTTTTCTGCATAGAGCATTCTGAAATCGATAACAACATATTATTTGAAACTATCATTTAAGTATGCTTAGTGTAGAGATTACTTACGGTAAAATTTTCCATTTTATCTGTTAACATAATATGAGCGCACTTAGTTCATATGAAAACCCAGCGACAACCTATCTCGAAGGTAAAAAAGGTCCTTAAAGTTATAAGTGTCCTCTACTTATGCTGTTTTAAATCGTAAAAAAGCGATTTCAAGTCAGTTCTAGTGGAAAAAGCAGTAATAAGTTAGTAGGCTTAAACAAGCTTTTGAATCATTAAAAGCCCGGTTCAGAATAAGCTCAAGTAGAACAAACGACCTGCAAGGAACGTCAAGTACCTAGTTAAGAGGATTTCGGTTAAAGTCATAATATAGGTATTAAAAATGCACCTTTATGATACAGTTTGTTAAAAGATAGATACTTTTTATTCATAACTCATAATTTCCTAGTTAAAGTATAAACTATAGGTACCTAGTACTTATACTCCTACTCGTATTTTTTTTCCAAAGTGCAATAGCTAATGACAATATCTGGTAAAGTGCTTGCCAGAACACGCATATAAACAAGTCAGGGCTGCGCGCGTAGCCATTCTTCTAGTTGATAAAAATTTCGGCGGTAAGTAATTATTTCTTAGACGATAAGCTTTTTTCAAAACTCGTCTGAGAAGCGTCATAATATAATTATTTTAAAAGTTTTTGCTCAAGGAAGTAAGCTATATTTTATCAAATTGGAACTTTGCATGTTCGGAAAGTACTTACTTATGTGCGTACTTTTGAAAGTTTATTTTGTTCAAAATTTTAATACATAATATGATGCCTCTTTCTGGTGACGGCATAAGGTTCCTCTATTCTAAATGTACAAAATTTCTACCGTTTACACCACTTATAGATTTTTTTAAATGGCTGTGAACACAGATAGAAGAACAGACGAACTGGACGAACTATAAGGCTTACTTGTTCGGATTAACAGAATAAAAGAGGGAGAACCCTAAAAACGATAGTAAATCATTATGGCTAATTTAATTCTGTGAACAGCTGGATGCGTTCCATTTACACAATATTTAGATGTCCGCTGTAATTTTGATCCAATTGGCACACTTTACAAAACAACTGCAAACAGATTGGCTGTTCATTGTGATTGACAGTCTCGGCCGAGCTGATTGTTTAGGTTTTCGATAATCGGGCGACATCCTGCTAGCTTGCGCTGAATTAATGCGGACACAGCTGACGGCTTACGGGGCATGGACATTGTTTATTTGGATTGGATGTCTGAAATTTCTGTCCTAGACGTAATTAGATATCGTATCAGATCTACCACCCACCACAGAATAATAACTAGAACTAGGCACCCACGCAAATGGCCAAATTATAACGTAAGTTCAACTTTATGTAATTTTATGTTATTATGTTACTCTATTATCATTGTCATTTATGTTCATATTATTTGGGTTTCGTGGGTTTTTTGCTATTTGTGTTATTTATAATATAAATAAATTGAAAATTGAAATTAATGTCACACATTTGATAATTACAATTATCACTTGCAGTTGCACCATAGAAAGTTACCGTTAAGTTAAATTTGCTAAACAAAACGACATCCATTGCTTACAATTTTAAGGCACAGATTAAGGTTATGCATAGAAAGTCATTAGGTAGTCAAATCAAATAGTTATAGGAATTGTTGGATGACATTGTATAGAAGAGAACGTGCTGCATTCGTAACTCGTCGGGGTTCCAATGTATTGACAATAAATTGTTTGGCACGCCTCGTTCGGTAAATTAGTATAATTCTGGCTTAATTGAGCAAAAAATGATCGTCGCGTCGGTCAAAACTATTAAGTAGAATGTAGATGAACTAGGTAAAACAACTGAAGAAAAATAACCATATACAATAGTTCCTTACAAACTACAACAGTCTTACTGATAAGTGATCTTTCATCCTTGTGAATTGTGAACGCATAAATTCCATGGCACCTTTTAACCTCTCAGCTATGCTATGTATTTGATTTTCTACTATTGCTTCATTTTCTAACACAAAACACAGATCACGACGCTCCGCCAAATAGTATTTGGACGTAATGTAGGTACTCGTGTTCGGATAAACAGAGTGCCCGTGGACTGTCAATTGCATTCGCTTTTAGTTCAGCGTTTGAGCTTAGCTGGGATCGCGCGATTATCGATAATTTAAACAATCAACCATACAACGACGGATGATAAGCAATTACGTTGCGCGACTTCGGATCATTTTTTTTTTGCCTTATTGCTCAACTGTTCTTCTAATTGACAAGCCATGTCATGACTTCGGGTGTGTTCCGAAATACACTGCGAGCACTGTAAGTCCCTAGTAAGAGCACGGAACAGTGCTCGCAGTGCTTATATCGGAACACCCACTTCATTACATGTTTTACATTATAAAAATTTGATCATTCAACTAGTATGGTTCGTAAATTGATGCCAATACACACAAGCTTCTACGTTTAGCTTAACTCTGCTAACGTCACGACAAATACCATTTGTCAAACCAATATGCACTGCTGTGTCTTGTACACAAACCGAACAGTTCCCTTGGGCTATATCAGGGAGCAGTCGTTTGTCTTAACGGTCAAGATAAAGTATAGAAGGTGTTTCTTCGTAACAGCATTTACGTTGGATGCAAACTTATATGGGACAAACAACAAAGCGATAATTTTGTTTCGGATGTTTTATTACAAAACTAACTGATGCCGGCGACTTCGTCCGCCTGAAATAAGTTTTTTTCTTCGGGAACGGGAACTTCTTAATTTTCCTGGATGAAAAGTAGCAAGCAAACACACTTTCGCATTTATAATATTATATTAGTATGATATTGCATCAAGATTATAACAGTGATTTAATTGCTAAAAATATAAATTTGTATGTTAAAGATTGAAATGCTACCGTTTTTCTGTAGAATACGAAAATTAAGATATTAAAAAGGCGAACAGAAATAAAAGCTATTCTCAAAATGTGATCCATTCTTAATCCACTTTTATTAACGTTTTTCATTTTATCCACCGTTTCAAGTATCTTAATGTAAATATAATTTCTTAGATTCGACGATTTCAAAAAGACAAAAAAAAGCACAGAGCAACCGCTGTAGTCAATTACGAAGCTTAAAAATATCGCTGGCATTATTCCCCCGTATTTAAAAACGAAGGGTTTCCAATCCTTTAAACCGCTAAAAACAACTCAAGAATCTTCCGCATAAAAACTGCAAAATCTTTATTTTTTTTCTCGGGCGGATTACCACTCGGGTAACCCTGAATATTTTAGGTATTTTGTTAATATCCCAGTCCTCCTTTTTAACTCGGCACGGACTTAGAGAAGTCGGCATTCACCGTTAACAGTTTCATGATTAATGACTGAAAAGTCTTTAATGGCTTTTTAATTAGAGCTAAAATAAGGTGTAATACTGTAGCGGGCGGTTAGGAAGGTTGTTGCGGCGGCCGTTATATTTCATAGAGGGTGCGGTGGCTTCGAATTTGCAAGGCTAATAAATTGCGGAATACCTAGGCCTTATTGGCTCAACGTTAAACCGTTCAAGCAGTACTGGATTATTTTCGTCAAGTTTCCATATTTAGTGCTTAAATTATAGTCCATCCATCCATGTTTATGCGAGTATTTCTCGACGTACGTAAGTATAATGCACTAAGTATAACTGCATACTTAAGATTAGAGCTCTAGTTTGCTCTAAGCTTGTGTTAAAAATTTGACACTGGCTGATTTACTTATTGAATGGTTATTAATGGTTCAAGCCACAACAAATAGTTATACCTATAGCGGGCTGTGATTTATCAGTTAACAAAAAAAAATACTCTATGATAGAGTCTCTACTCTGTATCCACTTCCACCAAATTGTCACGATTACCTACTGTGAACTTCTGATTCTAAAGTAAATTATTCATAATATTAACATTGAAAAGTGAAAAGTTAAGCATATTCTTGCCCTTTGTGCGGTGATCTGCATAACATTTACCTACTTATCAGTAGGTAACACGGGAATGAAATTTCTAACTTTGCATTACAAATTTATTTCCACTACCCCCCGGGCCTTTTAGATTATTCCCATTCTTCAGTGAAAATAGCGATTAATATTCAATATGAACAGCCTATTTGAGTGATTGTTTCTGGAGTCGGTCTATTGAGATCGGGAGACCGTTTTGTTTGTCGGCACTTTCTGATTGGGGAAATAAGCGTTTCGATTGTAATAAAATATTAATCTTGAACTTTAGATTAATATTGGGTCTTATACTTTCTTATCTGTTTTTCCTGAAAGGTAGCTTTCGAGTATTGGTTTTTTTATTGTTTCAGGAATTTTCAAACCGATTGTTCTTTATGTACCTACATTGTGGTTCCAGAAGATTATAATGAAATAGAAATACTTAGTATGAATTATAAAGGTGTTATCGGCATGTTAGTGAAGTTGATGAATAAAACGAGTAAATATGTAGCAATAGTTAGGTAGTATTTTGTGGTTTAAGCTGCTTTTCTACCAGGCATATGAGTCTATGCCAGGATGTGTAACAACGGATGTATTTATACAATAAGTAAGTACACGTGGTTTTACACTGAAAAAATTGTAACAGTAAAACAAATTTAGTTAGGTACAGTGATCTTTTATAATATATAACCACATAATAAGTAACAGTACTTTTTAACTGTGGTTAGGTAACACAACTCAACTAAAGTAAAAACTTAAGTAGCTATGACGATAATATACTATTTTTTCCAGTAGGTACACCTATGAAAGCTCCACTCATAAGATAGCTTTAGTTTCAAAGATAAGCTCATTGATCACTTTTTCTCCAGAGCTATCAGCCAATTTAAAAATTAAGCAATCCTAAACCGCTACAATACGCATCTTCAAAAATTCCTAATAGCAAGACTACACTAGAAACCTCTAGCAAATATGAACCAAATTCAAAGTAGCCGACAAAACTAACAGTACCTACTGTTATTTTTTCACGAAATTCGTGTGTTCTTTCAGTAAAATTCCCTTCACCTAAGCTGGCACGTCGAAAACAATGACTTGCAACAACGTACCTACTAAGCAGCTAAAGCAGCCACTCACAGCAATTAGGAAAAACAAAACATTTTTATACGCCCGCCTCGCGTCGAGTAGCGAATTCTTACTCAATTTTTCGCCTCGTCATCCAAAATATTCGTAAACAAAACGTCTTGTAGGGTTGAGTTTCATTTGTCAATTATTTTTATACAAATCAATATGGTAGCTTTAGTTAAATAAAAAATTTCTTTGTATCACTTTTTTTGTGAACAACCAAAATAATTTAAGAAGATTAGGTAGAACTCGGGGATAAACTAGAATAAGCAAAATTAGTACCTAAATGGCAAGTTCATCAATGCTAGTTTTATTTTGTGTTGGAAGTTGAAAATAGTGCATTTAAAGAATTTAAAAGTCGCTACTTTTGTAGTAAATGACGACAAAGATTAATCGACTCCAAGAAAATCCTGAAGTAATGCCGATTCTTTTAAAATTTCGTTAATTATACCTTTTTGAATATAACAAATCTAAAGCACAGGTTCGTAAATCGCATTAAATCTAGAACAAAACAAGAAAAATCTGAGGTTTTTTAATAGCAGTGTTTTTTTTCTTCGAATGGTTCTTTAACAAGTTTTTAAAGTTCAAACTGTCTTGTAGTTTTATAAATAGACAGATAGACCAAAATTATTTAAAAAAAATACTATTTTGGGCTCTTTATCGATGATAATACCAAATAAAATTTTATTACTTAATTATATGTCCAGTAAGTGTTTTAAAATAAAATTTGATGTCTTTGAAATCAGTTTCAATTACTTACTTGTATGTATATTATTTTAAAACAGTGAAATTAGTAGCACGAGTTTCAGAAGATCGCATTAAATCCGGAAACAATGTAAAAAGTTGCCGCGAGTCCCAGCTGGTCTGTAAGCAGTTCGTAATATATGGTTGTTATTAGCAAGAAAGTTTTAATTTCCATCTAATCCGACTGTAATATATTGCTTGTTTGTTTATTCTATCGGATTACGAACGCCATGTTGTGAACAAGGACTTTTCTATATTTATGGCAGGTGAAAATAGAAATTCAATTGTGAAAATTACGGCACGGTTTTACGGATTCCAAGATAATTAAGTAAATATATAGGTTTTTTTATAGGTTTGTAATTAAATATTCCCGGAGGAAAGAATTGAGCATTTTTTTCGTTTGAGACACACTACTTATATTTTAAGAACTATTTTTGACTGCCTCGTTGGTCTAGTGGTCAGCATGTTCGGACTGCGACCGACCAGGTCCTGGGTTCGAGTCCCGGGTCGGGTCGAAACAATAATTGTTGGGTTTTTCTGACAAGAAATTCTCAGTACTAGCCCGGAGTTAGGAAATTGGCGGTGTTTGACCCCCGTGCCTCAGAGAGCACTTGCCGTCGGCCCTGCGCCTGATCTCTCTCCGATCGTGTCGGATTTTCCGTCCCATCGGGCTATGAGACTTGAGAGTAAAGGGTACTTGTATACTATAGTAATATCTCCCGCGCAGATGACCAATTTCTCTGGAGATAGGCCGCCATGGCCGAAATCGGTCGGGAGGACATTATAATATTACAATATTTTTTTTATGTTCTTTCTAACTAGAGGATTACAAGCTAGGAGTGCTTAATGCGTAATAAATTATAGTAGTCATTATATTGATACAAGGTATACTTGTTCAACTAAACCTGTAGCAGTATACTAAGGTGTATAGGCGATTATATAAAGAGCTTAGCTCAAAATATAAATTATCATCCAATATTAGTGGCGATATCCATCTTTTATGTTATTCATTGGCAATTCCTTTATCGTTTTATTAGTCGGCATTCCTTCCCCTCGAATGACTCGCAAGTCACATATATTAATGGATCTATCATACCAATTGTTCCTCGTTCCACAAAAACGGTGGTATGAGGACACGGGCTCGGTTCATATTACCAATATCAATATCATATAAATACATACCTATAGAGAATTCTCGAATACGTTTCGGTATGTGTAAATTTATTTGATAACGCTTAGGTTCATCAAATAAATATTATAAATGCGAAAGTTTGGATGGATGTATGGATGTATGGATGTATGGATGTATGGATGTGTGGATGTTTGTTACTCAATCACGCTCCAACGGCTGAACGGATCTGGATGAAATTTGGCACAGAGATAGATTATAGTCTGGAATAGCACATAGTCTACTTTTTATCCCGGAAAATTAAAGAGTTCCCGCGGGAACCGAAAAACCTTAATCCACGCGGACGAAGTCGCGGGCATCAGCTAGTATTACCTATATTAATATCATATAAATACATACCTATAGAGAATTCTCGAATACGTTTCGGTATGTGTAAATTTATTTGATAATGCTTATGAACCATTTTGTGCTTTTATTTCTGTGGTATTGTTTAAAATAGAATCATACATTTTGAATTTTGAATAAAATAAGGACCTAATCAAAACAATGATTGTAATAATTATTATACTTAATAAATACAACTTCAATTTAATTTTGTATTTTTTGTGTTAAATTTAATACCTATTGGACGAGGGAAACCAAACGTAAAGATCAATTCTATACTATAATATTATAAATGCAAAAGTTTGGATGGATGGATGTATGGATGGATGGATGTTTGTTACTCAATCACGCCAGAACGGCTGAACAGATCTGGAGGAAATTTGGCACAGAGGTAGATTATAGTCTGGAATAACACATAGGCTACTTTTATCCCGGAAAATTAAAAAAATCCGCGGGAACCAAAAAACCTCGATCCACGCGGACGAAGTCGCGGGCATCAGCTAGTTAGGAAATATGTTACTTATCCATGCTACAAAAGACGGGTTTGGAAAATAACTGATGCAATCCTATGTTTCACAGAAGATTATAAGACCCAATCATAATTACTACCACCACAGCCCATTAACGTCCCACTGCTGGGCACAGGCCTCCTCTCTCATAGGAGAGAGGGAATTAGAGCTTAGACCCACCACGCTGCTCCAATGCGGGTTGGCGGGCTTTAACGACTATTATCATGTTAGTGATAATAATCGGAACCGACGGCTTAACGTGCTCTCCGAGGCACGGGGGTGAAACACCGCCAACTTCCTAACTCCGGTCTAGTACTAAGAATATCTAGTCAGCAAAAACCCAATACTCAATAATGGCCCGACCCGGGACTCGAACCCGGGACCTCGTCGGCCGCAGTCGAACATGCCAACCACTAGACCAACGAGGCAGTCATTCTTACTATTCCTTGTAAATTCTATCTCAATTCTCAACGGCTATTCTAAATGGCTCTACCGCCACTTAAGGACAAAGTGTACTTACACAATTTAGCGTATTAATCCATAAAATATGAATGGGTCACACATTACGACCAGGCGCTAAACAGTTCACATAGACCGCTTACAAACGTTGTCCCTTAAAGTCTAAGCAGAAACTCACACAAAACAACTCTTTGGAGGCGGCTTTGTCCATTTGGCATCCGGAAAGTTAAGTCCAAACAATAGTTAAAGGAAAGCAAAGTTGGTCTCAAGGCGGACTGCGTGTGTGAACCGTTGTTTGCTCTTAGCTTTAGTTCAATAATGGATGCAAATAGAACGCGGACTTAGAATTAAATAGACATTACACTTTGCTCGTGATAGCTTTACTTATCTAAGGATTTATATTAAGACTAGCTGATGCCCGCGACTTCGTCCGCGTGCTTTAAGTTTTTTTTATTCCCGCGGGAACTCCTTAATTTTCCGGGATAAAAAGTACCCTATGTCACTCTCCAGGTCTCCAAAAATCACGTCATACCCATGCCAAAAATCACGTCCATACCGATTCGTTCGTTGACGTTCGTGTATCACGAACTTTTATACAAACTTTCAACCCCCATTTAACCCTTTTGGGGTTGGAATTTTCAAAAATCCTTTCTTAGCGGATGCCTACGTTATAATAGCTATCTGAGTGCAAAATTTTAGCCCGATCCGACCAGTGGTCAGAGCTGTGCGTTGATAGATCAGTCAGTCAGTCAGTCAGTCAGTCAGTCACCTTTGCCTTTTATATATTTAGACTAGCTAATGCCCGCGACTTCGTCCGCGTGAATTGAGGTTTTTTGGCTCCTGCGGGAACTCTTTAATTTTCCGAGATAAAAATAAGCCTATGTGCTATTCCAGACTATAATCTATCTGGCAGATCCGTTCAGCCGTCGCGTTGGGGCGTGATTGAGTAACAAACATTCATCCATATTCCATACATCCATCCATCCATCCAAACTTTCGTATTTATAGTATTAAGTATTAAGATACACGACGGGACTTATTACACATAGATGACGCATAAAACACATTGGTGGCATGGAATTTGTTAGTACGGAGTACGGACGGAAACGGCACGGACTTTTAGGTACTAAGTAGGTAGGTAGGTACTAGGTACGGTCAAAATATAAAAGGCAAAAAAAACATTATTTATTTTAAAAATAAAGATTTTTTATTGAAAGATGATGATGATATTTATAATTTTGCAAGAATATAATTGAAGACCTACAGAGACTGGCACTGGCTTCTTTTCATCCCAAGGATTTTGAAAAAACCTTAATCCAGATGGATGTAGTTGCGGGACTCGTGATAATAAATGATTTAATTAGTCGAATTTACGTATTTGGTCAGGTTACGGATGCTTTCCTATTTGCTTGAGCTGCTCAGATAACTATTCTTTTATCAACTCAGTAGAAACTCACACTCAACAATTTCTTGAAATCGGCTTTGTTCATTGGACATCCGGCAAGTTTACTCCATAGTCCATACAATAGTTATAGGAAAGCAAAGTTGTTCAGAAGTCGGATCGTGTTCGATTCGCAGTTTGCTTCACGCTTTGGTATCTACAACATTCATCCTTATAGAACGGATAAAGAGTGTATTGTATGAGAAGATTTTAATAATTATATCCATTATCCATCCATACTTAATATTATAAATGCGAAAGTGTGTCTGTCTACTACGCTTTTGATGAAATTTGGCATAGGTATATTTGTATCCCAGGGAAGGAGATAGGCTAATTTTTATCCCGTAAAATGAAAGAGTTCCCGCGGGAATCAAAAAACCTTAATCCACGCGGATGAAGTCGCGGGCATCGTCTAGTTAAACATAAAAATATATTATTTACTTAAATAAAATTTACGTTTTATATTTTTTCCGTCAATCAGTTCGTTAGATATGCGAAATCGTTCATTCGATCAATTCGATCACTTTCGTGAAGGTTACTGTCATCAACTATCAACGTAAAATTGATATCGCTGTGGTTGTATTTCAACGCTAGCCGCGAATTAGTAACTAGTCTACCTACGCATCTTAAAAGCTCAAACAAAGAATCATAATCATACTAATATTACAAATGCGTTTGTGTGTTTGTTAGTTTGTTGGGCTGTCCAATCACGCCGCTACGGAGCAACGGATCGACTTGATTTTTGGCATGGGTATAGTTGAGGACCTGGAGAGTGTCATAGGCTACTTTTAATTCCGGAAAATTAAGGAGTTCCCGCGGGAATCAAAAAAACTTAAACCACGCGGACGAAGTCGCGGGCATCAGCTAGTATTGCATATTTTAAAACGAAAATGAAAATGAAAATGATTTATTTCATGTAGGACAACTTGTGCCACTTATGATAAGTCGTAAGAATCTACCACCGGTTCGGAAAGCTGATTCTACTGAGAAGAACCGGCAAGAAACTCAGCAGTTGCTCTTTTAACTGTGACTTTTGTTTTAAACTAAAACAAAAGTCACATTAGCCCCTCACAACTAAGTCACAACTCGAATTGCCATGCGCTAAACAATTTGCGTAAGCGTCTTGCAAACTAACTACCTACAAACTCATACAAAACAATTCCTAGGAGTCAGCAGAGTCCATTCGGCATCCGACAAGCTTTACTCTAAACATTGGTTACAGGAGAGTCCAAGTTAGAGAAGCCGAACACTGCTTTAACAGTTTGTTTACTTTAACACCAATACTTAAAAGTTTGCAATTACAAACTTGTAATTCGTGAAACCATTAGATTATATCTTAAACAAGACAAAATAGGATAGAATAATAATATCGAATTTCTAAACTGAAACTAAAAAGACGCAGAGATGTTCAAAACAAATGCAAAATCCGATCAAAAATTCAATTCAAAAATTCTTTTTTGTCGCCAAGTTGGCACAACTGTCGTCTATATTGCCGCGAAGTTTGAGCGTCAATTGTTATTTACTTTGTTTACAGTGCGCCATTTTGTCAGTTCATCTCACCAGTGTTTTGCGATTTTTACAATGAATAAAAATATCGAACAAAGAGTTTGTCTCAAATTTTGCATCGCAAATGGAATTTCGTGTTCAGAGTCGCTGGAAATGTTGCAGAAAGCTTACGGGGAATAGACTTTATCAAAAACACGTGCATTCGAGTGGTACCATGCATTCAAAAGTGGTCGAGATGTGGTGGAAGATTTGCCTCGCTCTGGTCGGCCATCAACGTCTTCAACTAAAGTTAACATCACTAAAGTGAAAGAAATGGTGACTGAAAATCCTCATTCAAGTTTGAGAGAGATAGCTGCTAAACTTTCTGTGTCTCAAGAATCGATTCGTATCATTTTAAACGACGATGAAGGCCAGATTTCTGGAAAGAAAATTCTTGGATGCACCACGACAATGCGCCATCGCACAAGGCCATCATTGTGAATGAATCTTTGACCAAAACCTCAACAAATACCATCGAACAACCACCGTATTCACCGGATATGGCTCCGGCCGACTTTTTTCTCTTTCCAAAACTCAAATTACCACTTTGTGGCACCAGTTTTCAATCGATAGAAGACATTAAAGAGAATTCGCGGCAAGAACTGAAGTCGATTCCGAAAAATGCCTTTAAAAAATCCTTTGAAAATTGGATTATTCGTTGGCTTAAGTGTATTATTTCCGAAGGGGCCTATTTTGAAGGAGATACAATAAATTTGGAATAATAATTAACATTTTGTGTATTATAGACCTTTTCCCGATACTTTCTTGACAGAGTAGTATACTTAGGCCAAACAACTTTACTAGTGAAATAAAAAGGAGGATAAAGATAGAGATAAATATTTTTCAAAAGTAGCTTTAAGTATTCTTTAGCGTTAAGGTTTTCCCGAAAATACTTGCATAAACTTTTGAGTAGCAATTATTTTAGTTCTGACAAGAAAATGCGCGCTCAGTAACACATTCCTAATAAGAAAACCGTAACGTATACGTACAGAATGCCATTAGAATTTTCACTCGACTCGATCTGGGGTTGGTGATTTATTTGCGGGTATGAGGCGTGAAGCAAATGAACTGCCCGTGTTCGGAGATATACGAGTTCTCTCTAACTAGGGGGAAAACGCCTTGGATCAGGAATTCTAGAAAAGCAAGTGTAACTGCCATGGTAACTTTATACCATTAGTGTTGCGAATAGAGTTTTAACGCGTTTGTTTACGCAAACTAATGCTTGAACTTGTTTAATATATTGTACTATATATTGTACTTATTATATATTGTATATATATTGTACTTGTTTAATTATGAGGGAATAGTTTTACTTCCACACCTGCACTGTTATCTGCACTGTGATTGTTATCTCAATCTGAAATTGAAAACGCTAACCTGGTAACATGTACAGAAACAGCTAACTAAATAAAGCTTACGCTTCTGCGACAAGCGTACAAAATCTAGTTGTATAGTGTGAAATTAACGTACATTGTATAACGTAGTTCGTTACCGATTCCGTAGCTCAATCTTTCTACCTAACCACGTTACGCGTCGAATCATTGTACAACTAGATGATGCCCGCGACTTCGTCCGCGTGGTTTAAGTCTTTTTGATTCCCGGGGGAACTTCTTAATTTTCCGGGATAAAAACCCTATGTCCTTCCCCGGGATATAACCTATCCCTGTACCAAATTGCACCAAAATCGGTTGAACAGATGGGCAGTGAAAGCGTAGCAGACAGACAGAAAGACGGACAGACAGACAGACAGACAGACACACTTTCGCATTTATAATATTAGTATGGATAGTATGCATATGGATTATTATTGTTTTCGAAATACATACTTAATAGTAATTTATAAGAATTATTTTTATCTCAGTTTATACTTTATACCTACGTTTAAAATCAGAACTTGTGTCTATAAGTGTTTTATAAGTTTTACAAAATAAGACACAATAAAATAATAATAACAGATTCAACAGTGATTGTTAAAATTATGACTTAATCATTAGTGTCTGTATGTTATACGTTTAAAAAGGTGAGTTAGCCTGAATAACAATTTTACGAGTACCATAAAGATATTAGCAATAAGTTTTTTTTTCATAACTATTGTATTACTTTTTAGTTTTGTTCATGAAACAATTAAGACATTTAAAAACTAAAACTAACATAAAACTCTCACAAATGCATTTGCGTAAATCAAAATTCCGAGCAAAGAATCCAGTGCTAAGTAGATCGGCTTGCGGCGGCGGCGCGATGCCAAATTCCGCATCGCAACTGTCATTGGCGGCGATTAGTCAAGCTGTTAAGTGCTACTTCCCACTTGTTTTTCTCTTACTATACTGTAATTTATGCGACTTTACAGTTTCACAGTGAAATTTGCAATCGACGGGATCCAGTAAAACCAAAGGTTTATTTATAGAGGTAAAGTTTGCGCTGAAAGTTCTACGGTGCACTGATCCCTTTTTTGTTTACTTCCTAAGTGGAATAAATCCTCTTGTGCGCTTGATAGTATGTATTTAGAATTTTGGTGATCAAATCTTTATCGATTATTGGCATGTTATGCAATTTTTTTTAGGTTTTTTGTGTCTGTACCCTGGTAGTAATTTCAGCAATTTTTCTTATCGATGCTAACAAAGATATCCGTCAGTCACACCACGTACTCTACCAAATTTTTCAACAGTGCGTTATCAGCATTAATTTTCACACATCAACTTTAAAAGCTTAAATTTACTTTTTTACTTACAATGTGCGAGCACTAACAACTAGAACTTAATTAGGTAAATAGCCAGGAATAAAGTATTCATACCGTAGTAGCTTAGATGTTATTTGTACCTACACAGCTGTTGTGTGTACACTACATAAACAGTGAATCTACACTCTAGAGTCCTCTCACGAAGTTTATAAGGAAAGTCAACAGCGTCCCGTAGCGACAAAGGTACAAAGACTCTTAATATATAACTTTAGCGAATAGAGATTTGGGCACACACACACGGAATAAACTAATGATTTCTTACGAAAAGGACGTTTACCAAACTTACTTTACTTTATATTCTAACAACAATTCGTTTTACTGACAGTATTGGACGCATCGTTGTGTGGTCGATGATTGGACGTATTGCACTATTTTAATGATCATTCAGCGCCACATGATTACGTTTTTTGATGTTGATTGTTGAATCAACGCCCACTAATGTGTTTTTTTATCCACTACAAGCCCTTGACTGCGATATCACCTGATGGTATGTGATGATGCAGTCTTACATGTTAGCAGGCTAACCTGTTAGGGGCATGGCAGTTAAGCCCATACCCCTAATCGGTCTCTACACGGCATCGTACCGGAACGCTTAATCGCTTGGCGGCACGTCTTTGCCGGTAGGGTGGTAACTAGCCACGGCCGAAGCCTTCCACCAGACCAAAAATTGTTGTATAATCATAAAAGTATAAATCTTATGATCTAATTAGTCAAGAATCTCTCTCATACGAATTGTTAAGCTAAAAATAAGCCTTTTCAGAATTTTCACTTCAAATAATCATTGCTTGATATTTAAATTATGTTCTCGCTTTCTTTCCTATGAATATATTAGTACCTATTTTTGATTCTTGTGTATTAATACAGTAATATATACCTAATAATAATATATTCCCTTACCTCACATAATTAACGCTACCTTTATTAGGTACCTTTACCTCACGTAATAAAAGCTTTTAGATACTTTGAAGTGTTGAAAGTTCCTAGTTTGTCATTTGTGAGCACACGGGTTTTATCAAATAAATAGTGTATATTTTCTGTTATTTGTCTCGTGTATTGACAAGCAATCCTGCTTAAAAGAGAACCATGCAAACACCTCGAGTGGGCGACTTCTGATTGCTCAAGGCAACTCTTGTTTACTTATCTGCCTTTGCCTTTGATTGGTTTCTTTGAATTTTTGTATGTAGGATAGTGAAGCAGGTCAAATTTAATTTATTATTTAAATGAAAAGCGTTAATACGGCTTAATTACGTAAATTGCAATTTGCTTTGCGAATCGTTTTATGCTCTTCGTGATACTAAAGTTATCACGCAGTTTTAGTTGCAATTCTCTACTCTTATAACATACATAATGTATAATTTTTATTTTTATTATATTTATAGGACACTGTTTATACTATTATTATTTCCATATTATAAAATATACTTTTTTATTATAAAGTATTGAGTAGGTATTTTAGCCCGATGACAGTATGATTGTATTACAGACTAGCTAATGCCCGCGACTTCGTTCGCGTGGTTTAAGTTTTTTTCCCTACAGGCACTCCTTAATTTTCTGGTTTAAAAAGTAGCCTGTCACTCTCCAGGTCCTCAACTATACTCATGCAATCACGTTGATCGTGCGGCGTGATTGAAGGACAAACACTAGGTATATTTCACCCCTTTGGAGGTCGAATTTTCAAAAATCTCTTGCATATCTAACTGAAAGCACAAATGCTAAGTTTCATGGCTATAACTTGAGAAATGAAGGACTTTCAAACAAACTTTCAACCCCTATTTTACCCCGTGGGGGTGGAATTTTGAAAGACTGTGACACATATACTTCTTTATTTATTACTAATATAAGCCAAAATACCAAGTTTCGTTGATATACTCGTAACTTGAGAAATATCTTGAGAAATAAAGGACTTTCATACAAACTTTCCCCCCTATTTCACTCCTTCGGGGGTAGAAATTTCAAAAACTGTGAAACACATATTTCTTAATTTTTTTACCCGTAGCTTGTAAACCAAGTTTCATGGATATAACTTGAGAAATGTCGGAGTTTCATACAAACTTTCAACCCCTATTTCACCCTCTTAGGGGTGGAATTTTCAAAAATCCTTTCTTAGCGGATGCCTACGTTATAATAGCTATCTGAGTGCAAAATTTCAGCCCGATCCGACCAGTGGTTAGAGCTGTGCGTTGCTAGATCAGTCAGTCAGTCAGTCAGTCACCCTTGCCTTTTATATATTTAGAAGGCTAAATTGGCATAAGAGTTTAGAATTAATTACATAAAATCACGATTGCAGTCAGTCTCGAAAAAACATTAAGTAGGTACGAGTATCTTTGAGATATTTTCCTTGCGTTATATTTTTTATTCCACTACAAGTTAGCCCTTTGCTAGGTCCTCTATACATATTATGATGCCTGCTATATTTTGTAGGTATTTAATCCTGTGTTTTGTTTTCTAGCTAATGCGAATCCAGTGCTGCACTGTTTATTTTTTATATTAACTAAAATTCCTACGTACAAAAAACAAAACAAACCTTCTGATTAAACGACTTCTGATTGCTCAAGGCAACGATTGTTTGCTGATCTTCCTTTGCCTTTGATTAGCGTCTTCGTACTTCCTAAAAAAGCTTAAGTTACTGTATCTCTCGTGTGTTATCTATACTTAAAATAAAACTTTAACAGGTCCAATTCTGTACATTGAAGATATTTTGAAATTTTTTTTTGGAGGGCACTCATTATTCGATACTGAAGCCAAATCTGTAATTTTTTTCATTTTTGTCTGTCTGTCTGTATCTTGGCCGCGCATCACGCCGAAACTACTGAATGAATTCAAACGAAACTTGGCACGATTTGAGCCCATACCACAGAATAGGTATGCCCATACTACGAGGTAGGACATAGGATACTTTTTATCCCGAAATTCTACCCCCGAAGGGGTGAAATAGGGGTTGAGAGTTTGTATGAAAGTCCTTAATTTCTCAAGTTATAGCCATGAAATTTGATATATGAGCTGCGGGTTGAAAATGAACACATATGTGTTTCACAGTTTTTCAAAATTCCACTCCCGAAGGGGTGAAATAGGCGTTGAGAGTTTGTATGAAAATCCTTAATTTCTCAAGTTATAGCCATGAAACAGCATTTGGGCTTTCGTTAAAATATGAAGAAGTACGTGTTTCACCATTATAGGGGGATTATACGGTGGGATAGTAATATAGGCTACTTTTTATCCTGGAAAATTAACTGAAAATCAGCTAAAAGAATATACATACATACATACATAGGCTACTTTTTATCCCGGAAAATTAATGAGTTCCCGCGGGAATCGAAAAAACTTAGTCCACGCGGACGAAATTGCGGGATGCCAGTCTTTTAATAAAATTGTTATCATTTATCACTAACTCAATTATGATCATCCTAACGAACAATTCTAAGTAATATATCCACCCAAATTTTTACCTAAACAAAATAAGCAGAACTTTTTTTGTATTATTTAGGAGGCTAGGAATAATAATAGAAAAAAGCATTAAACGCTTAAAAAAAGAAAGAATGAATAAGTACCTTAAAACACTAGTGATACAACCATTTTGCAAGCAATTTTGAAACTTGATAACACCGTGTTACTTAATTCTTTTCGTGCTTTATTTCTTCAGAGTGAAAAAAAATTAAATCAACACTTTTTAAAGTGCTATATCAATGTTCTTTAGAATTTTATCTGTGTAGGTTTTTAATCCTCAGTTTGCAGTCAAGTCGCAGAGTCGAGTGAGTCGTCACACTCACTTCCGCCCTTTGATTTATAACCAACCCGCCCTCAACAGTTTCACTCGAAACCCTTGAAACGATTCAGTATTTAAATACACTTTTACCGCCACCACTTGGCCACCACAGTGTGAAACTTACAGTCTTACTTTTAAAGTCGAATGTTAAAACATCCGTTTCTGAAATATAATGCAGTGAAGCTGGTTTTGCTTGGTCAAGCAATCCCTTGACCTACAGGACTGGATTAAAAAATGTTCCTCTACATGTTCCTAAATAGTAGCACAGAGCCTAACAAGCTTTTAACTGTCTTACAATGTTTATGTGTTATGGCAGTCTTCAGTAAAATATTCAATTGATAATAAGTAAATTAAAAAAAAAACTTAAGTTTAAGATACATAATACAAAATTATCCTGTTATAAATTTTTGTCTTTTTCAAAACCATACAAATTCATTATTTTATGCAACTAGGCCCGTTCGATTAAAATTTTTAAACATCCCTTGGAAACTCCAACTGATGATTTCAACTAACGGAACTGATTTTCCAGGATACAAATTGGCCTAACATGTTCGTTCCCAGGATGCAAGTTATCTTTGTACGAAATTTTGTCAAAATTGGCTAATTGGAAGAGTCGTGAAAAGGCAACAGACAGGCAGACACACTTTCGTAAGTTTAATAATGAAGTATGGATATGCTATATTATTGATCTACAAAACTTAAGCACTAATGTCAATTGCCATGCTCTACCAAGTACCAAAATCTTCATAAAAGTATCTTCCCAATCAACTACAAGATTAATCCGAATCTGAAACCAGAAATTTTCGCAATAAATCTTGACCCGTGTTAGTTCAACTGTTTTTACTGCGGGACCCTTTGTTTTTCCACCGCCCGAGGCTGGTCTGCTACACGTCATCACCATTGTACTACTATAAATACAATTTATTTACACGACCAGATTTATTTTGGTAAGGCAACAAAAACTTGGTAGACTATTCTGATTGCCTTTTTGCCTGTTCATAATTTTTTTGTGAGTAGATAGAGTTGAAGAACTACCGAAATGTTAAGTTGATAAAAAAAACTTAGTGTGCAAGTACATCACTCAAACTGTATTTTGATATTTTCAACCTACTCATAAGTAATTTGCTCGCCAGAATATATTTCCTAAATAATTTACACAGAACTACCGAAATGTTAAGTTGATAAAAAAAACTTAGTGTGCAAGTACATCACTCAAACTGTATTTTGATATTTTCAACCTACTCATAAGTAATTTGCTCGCCAGAATATATTTCCTAAATAATTTACACCCATCATTACTACTATAAATACAATTTATTTACACGACCAGATTTATTTTGGTAAGGCAACAAAAACTTGGTAGACTATTCTGATTGCCTTTTTGCCTGTTCATCTGGGGTCACGGGAGTGACCCCGCCAAAGCGAGCCAAAGGAAACGGGGCACTACCTATAATTTTTTTGTGAGTAGATAGAGTTGAAGTACTACCGAAATGTTAAGTTGATAAAAAAAACTTAGTGTGCAAGTACATCACTCAAACTGTATTTTGATATTTTCAACCTACTCATAAGTAATTTGCTCGCCAGAATATATTTCCTAAATAATTTACACCCATCATTGTAATTACGATCAGGTTCCAAACAAATGATTCATCAAAAGAGAATATTCCGATTTTTCGCATTCAGTACTTATTCTTTACCCTTATCCCTCAACCCCTGGCACTTAAAAAATCCTCAAAATGGCCGCCAGACTTTTTCGTCAGTTATTTATAGCATGTTTATACGAAATACGCACATACATACTTAAATACGTATCGGAACACTAGTTAAAAATGATATGTATATAGAACACTCGAAAGCGCCGAACCTCCCACCTCTCAGGGGCAACAATTAAAACAATAAGTGGTAAGGGATCAAGCAGAGATGTTTCCGGGAAGAGCCTTTATGTTGTATTGAATAAGGTGCAGAATGCTAAAAGAAACGTACATTCGACGGAATGTACAGAGTAACTACTGAGTGGAAGCAAATGACGTCTCCCGCGCTGTCGTTTCCGTACTTCACAGAAAAAGACTTGGGTAGGTAAATTATGTATCGGCACGTATTTCAAGATGACGAATTTAATACTCACTTCACCATCGTTTTATATTTATTTTTATGACCTCTCTGACATTCGATTCAATTCTCACATAATATGAGAGCTGAGATTTCAGATTCAATTTCCGGTTGGAGATTTTTTTTTATAATATACCAAATTGATTCACATTTGCTTTATCCTTCGTTTGAACCAGTTTCACGCATATCATCTGAGAATTAATATAACTTTACTGCCTTTAATAGGTCAAGTGTCTAATGGCAAGTTTTCTTGCAAAAGTTGTACTAACAACGACTAAGTTAACTTGATGTGAATGTAACAAAAAATATTGTTACTTGCTAGTCAAAGATAGGTATTTTGATTATACTAGTACCTACACAGTAGACCACCCAAAAATCCACAAACCAAAAGCCACCAAAGAACCGACAACCACCAAAATCACTAACCAAAACCACAAAGTAAGTCTTAAATCATATACGCAATAGGCATTAATTATTTGTATATCACCAAGAATCTTAAGGAGATAAAACTCAAAACTAATGATTTACTGCTGATGATCCGAGTTTCACTTTTAACTTGTTATTTTCAAGTTAAGGATCAATATTTTCCAGCGAAAAAGATTCATTCCCTTTTGATTAAAAAAATGAATAAAAAAGCGTCTCTACATTAATGAGTCCCTACGTAGATGTGTTGGTTAAAATAGTGTCTACGCTCATTAAGTAGATCGTTAAAGTCATTGAATCCTATATCCTTGCCTTACCCTTGGTTGTTAGCAGCCCTCTATGCAACAGTACTCTTTTTAACTATACAGGGCCAAAGTCTCTTATAGCGTTGGTATAAGGACTGCAGGAAAAAAAGTGTCTAAGTAAAAAATAACAAAAAGTTCCTCTGTTGCTTCTATGCTAGTAAATACAGAGCTGTATAAATATTTTTGTTAAAACTTCAAACGCCACAGACTAAAAATATACAGACACTTTTGGTTTGAAAGTAATTTTGAAACTCGTGTATTACTTGAACTACTTATAGCCAGTGCTCCGGCTGGCGTCCCGCTCGAGTTTCGTGTCGGGGCGCGTCAAACAACAAAAGTTTCTCGTATGTACACCTCACTTCTAAAACAATGAATGCAATGTATGTAAAACGAAGGGGGTGTCGCCACACGATAGTTCTATGACGGCCCACCGAAGCGGAAGGAAGCCGGTCTCGAGTTTTTTCAAAATGGCTGCCTGTCACATGTCAGACTGACGCGCGAAACAAGAAAAAAGCAAGATGGCCGCTGGCGCCAAAAGGGTTGGTTAAGTGATTTGGTTGAGGGTGCGAAGTCAAGAGCGATTGCCGATGAGGCAATCACTGTAATCAATCGTATTGAAACCAGCTAACATTTAGGAAAATAACAAGTTATTGGGGTGCAGACGTTTTGTTGATTTGACAACAAGCTTCTATTTTAGTTTTCCGCTAGTGCAATGTCATTTAATTTCCACTAAGAAACCATTTCAAATCAGTTAATGTGAAGCATTTTAAGATAGAGCTGTGACTACTTTACATTAGGTACTGAGTACTGACCTTCCTGTGTCAGTACAATGTACAACAGTGTGTCAATGTATTGGCATCTACCTACCAAATCATTTGCTTCAGCACATAATAGCCTGTTACATAATAACTTACACAGACGTATCGATGACCTTTACCATTCCAGTCGTAAAAGGCATTTCCATTATACCCGATTGATATACAAACGGCCTTTTTCTGTTAAATCCAAGTGAAGGAGCTCTCAAGCAACGGGCTGGGCAATATGAAACAGCGACGCACTCCAAAGGGCCCGTCTCAGATGTCACTAAGAGAGGCCATTCGCGGCCCGACCACACCCCCACTCAAGGCACATAAGCTTACGCAACCCGCTTTATTTATTATGTACAGCCATTAACGCTGCTGCCATCATGGCGGCGTTTTTCAATTTTTAATTTCCCTCTTATACCACAACGGTACTCGGAAAATAGCCAGAATTGACACTTAAGTTTGTAAACGTTCCCCACCACTACTTGCAAAACGATCTCATTCCTCAAACTTAATTAAATTTCCTCGGAAAATTTTATGTACAAAATTCACACGACAGGTTTCCTTCTTTCTAGTAAATGTCATTAGTGTACTTGGCAACATATACCTAGAGCTGACTAATTTTTTATTCGTCACCGCAGTGCATGAAACTTGCGCGGATGGGCATACCTGATACGGCTTCATTATATTTACACCCTAAATAAGTCCACCCAAAGCCATTTGTAAGTCTTCTAAGGCGGGCAAACAAAATGGCTGACTTTTAATTTAGCTGAGTCTAATTATATCACAGATTAAACTGCCCCTGCGAAGTAAACACTCGAGCCATCAATGTGCCTAAAATAACTCAATTTAGTTAGTCCTGAAACTTTGAAATGTTGTGAAATTCGCGTAGGTATTTTGGTAACAACAATTTTGATGACGACATTTAACATCATCAATTTGTACTAAAACTTAAGATAAAACTCACTATAAACAGGCCCAGGGGCCACTAACAAGTGTGAACCACGCTTGCTTTTATTACATAACATTCCATAAGTAGATGGACTTTACCTTTTGTTGTAGCAGGAATTTTGATCGCCACACAAGACTCTACTAAACATCCAAATGAATATAATTTTTTATTTATTTATTTTAAAACGTGATTAAACATATTTTAGCTACATCCGATATACTAATCGAAAGCAAAACAAGAACGCTTAAACTCGTCAATAATCGTGCAATGTTGAGTCCGCTTCTC
This sequence comes from Erebia ligea, assembly GCA_917051295.2. Taxonomy (NCBI): domain Eukaryota; kingdom Metazoa; phylum Arthropoda; class Insecta; order Lepidoptera; family Nymphalidae; genus Erebia; species Erebia ligea. Next base: position 9,541,655 of record OU785237.1, on the reverse strand, counting down.
CTGAAGATGCTGCGGTATCAGAGTAAAACGTACGTTGAGAGTAGTTTGGAAGATTTATGTGGTGTGGTGAATATCGCGGGCTTTAAGTGCGGGATACACACTGCATCACATAGATTTACCTAATGTCGCGGATTATAGCGAATTAAACTTCTAGTTCCTTCATTAACATGGACTTCCGCAAAGTAACACCTGCTTCTATCCAATATCTTTTACTCTATTACACGTAGTAGGTAGGTACTAGGTACTTACCAACCATCCCACTTGAGCCGCAACTATACTGCTTGTCTTCACGAGTCGGGCAGTTCTCGACGCAAGTTCGGACTAACTACTGATTCCCTGAATTTATTTCATTAAATTTAATTCTCAACTCTAAGGGCCAACAGGGAATTCGGTCAGAGCCAAACGAGTTAAAGTTCACAAGCACCACAGCAAATTAATCTTAAGGGAGTTCCGATGTTACTTATCCTCTTCCTGCGCCTTCGAGCAGCGTCCGTCTGCCGTTATAAATTAACAAACCCCCAGTAATTAAGCAAGAGGTGTGCTTCACATTGAGTTTAACGAACAAAAATTCAATTAACCTTAATTGTTTTAGACCAATTTTTTTACTACTGTACATAATATAATTATTAACATTTCGCATAATTTAACTCTAATTTTTTGTTGTAAAAAAAAATCTTTATACATAGATTAGTTAATATTTCTAGGAATATAGACATGTTTAATAATAAATTGTTTTTGATTGCAGGTAATTAATGAAACCAGAGATGCCGAATAGGTATACTTTACTTTAATTAAGCTGATTTCAGCTCGACAAATCCAGGTGTTTTAGTAGAAATGCAAGAAATAAGTACTTAACATAGGTAAATCTGCTAATCAAATAAATATTATAAATGCGAAAGTTTGGATGTATGTATGGATGTATGGATGTTACTCAATCACGCTCCAACGGCTGAACGGATCTGCATGAAATTTGGCACAGAGATAGATTATAGTCTGGAATAGCACATAGCTACTTTTTATCCCAGAAAATTAAAGAGTTCCCGCGGGAACCGAAAAACCTCAATCCACGCGGACGAAGTCGCGGGCATCAGCTAGTTTTCACATAACAAGAAGTTCACTGGTTTTTACTCTATAAAAGTTATAAACTCGTATCAAAGAGTATAAAATGTAGTCATTCACACACATTTTCCGGTTCGTTGGAAATCTGTTTAACCATACATCCGCTCCAGCGACAGGCGCGAGCATATCTGCCAAATCGAGTCGAGTTGAAACTTTATAATTAACACAGTTAAATATCCATTAAAATTCGTCAAATGAGTCGCCTCTTCATTTGCATATTTTGCAACACGGGTCCAACAGGGTTGACAGCTACGTTGATTTATTATCTTCTTCTCTTCTATAACATAAGCTTGTGCGTTTATGTTCGTGTGTACGCAAAAACTCTTAAACGATATAAACTTTAAATCAAAATTAGATTAATATTATTTCTTTTATTTATTTATGTCAATGCACAACCAGTTTAAAAATTATACATTCGTCAAAGACGATTTCTTGTGCCGTGTTATACATTAGGTAGACTGGAAGGTTTTTACTAGACTGATCTGATTAGACGTGGGTATAGCTGAGGTCTACATAATATTTTAATCGTCGAAACGATCTATTTTATGTTTTTATCGATGTTAACAACCTACATGCATCTGTTGTCATATGAATTTATTTTGTACAGGACAAATACGTTTAAAACTTTGTAAATTTATATGATTCGTACCGTGTAAAGTGTTTCAAAGATCATACTTGTTTTTACATTTTTCCTACCATTTTTATAGTGCTCCTTTAATTGAAATAATACAAAAAACAGTATGACCAATTCATATTTCAACACCTTTTATGTTTGAAGAGGTGGTAGCCCTAGAATTGAGTTTTGGTGCGGTTAATTTCCTAGAAGTCCCAGGGCGGCCGTACGTTCCAGCTCATTTGCTCACTAGACCGCGATATGGAATTAAATGTTGATTAATTTTATTAATTTGTGAAAACAAGCAAATTCACGTGTATATTTAAATACCTTCATTTGGAATGTACGTAGGTACTAGTTTACAAGATCATGCCCGTGACTTCGTTTAAGTTTTCCGCGGCTGACATTACCTATGTCTAGAATGGTTACATAACATACGCTGAAGGCAGAATCAAAGTGTTTATGCATGTGTATGTCCAATATCTTTTTAGTTAATGCACATGTGTTTAGCTTATACACAAACTTGTTACCTACCTATTAATACACCAGGTGAACCGCTCTCCTATAAACATGACATAAATTAAATAATATAGCCAATAAGATCGTAGGGATTCACTGTAATTAATTGTTGGGATCCGAGGCGATTATAGCGTATTAATATAATGATAACCCATAACTTACCTAAGGGGATGAGAAATACAATGTGTTTACCTAATGTATTGGTACCCAATTATGCTGGAAATACCTAAGGTTCCTAACGTATTTTGCTGTAATGTAAAGCAGGCTTGTCACTGGTCTTAAGTTACCGCTGCCCATGAGCATTTACACTACCAGAAGAACCGCTAATACGTTACGGGCTTTTGAGGAATTTGTTTATGCGCCCCTTGAATAGCCCCATATTTTAGTTTTGAGGGAACATAGCAAATAGAAGCTAGTTCTTTAATTATCAGGTACATGGCCGAAAAGAACTGAACGAGAGGATGAATACAATTATTTAAGACCTCAAAATATTTCCATATTGGTTATTTAGTCCATTTTGAAAACTGGATGTCATGCCAAAAATTCTAACGTAAATGAAAATCTATTGTGAGGAAACGTCCTACCTACCTAAAGATAAACGACATTTGCTACATTCAATAACAGAACCGTAGTGCCATTACATCTATCTTCCCTGATAAAGACTGGCAGACTAGCTTAACAAATGCAAAGGCAAAATGGTATCGCAGTAATTTCCTCAATGCAACCGCCTGGGGCGCTCGACTGTCAATCACTCTCAGATAGCATAAAATATTTACAAGTATAATTCTGAGTGGCCGCGATGCATTACTAGGCCTTTTACTGTGCCCTTTATGATAGCTCGCCATTCGCTAAGCGCCCTGTCTTATGGAAAAAGGGTGAATAAAAGCCCAGCGTAGACTTTAGTTAAATGGTTTGTAATATTCTTTCTATTGAGCAAAGGTAGTTTGTTACTTCAGAAAATAAAAAATTGACTGAATAAATACACTTAAAATTTTATATTGATTTCCCGGGTCGATAATATGGTCTGCTTATTTTGACTCGGCCAGTGCTTTTGGTAATGGTATAGTACATATGACATTTGTAAATCATTGTAAGTTGATGTTACAGTTATTATCAAAAAAAAGTATCTGCACCTAACCACCACTCCACTTAGCCAGAGTGAACGACACCGTTGATATGCGTTGCGCCTGAACGTCCATTTTCTCTTAGGTACAATAAAAAGAAAAGAAAAGTCCTGCTACTCACTGACTGACTCACCATTGCCCTAAAAAGCTATAATTTTGCACAAAGGTTCCTTTTATAATGTTGGGAAGGAAGAAGGTCGGATTTTTATAAATTCCCACGGGAGTGGAAGCCGCAGGCTGTCAATAGTAGATACTGAATACTCAAACAAAAGCATCGGTAAGTGCACTATTATTAGCTACTCTTTAAAAATGTACTACTGCAAGGGCTTGAAAGTGTCAATGGCGCGCGCGCCGATAGCATAAAATATTTAGGCCTATCATTCAGAATAGCCACGGCACATTATATGACCGTCTGTATGAAAATCCGATGATTCCAGTTACAAAAGGGACATAATAAATCGCGAATCATAGACTTTTTTACTAATAAGCCTTTATCTTTATTTTTTTTCCATTGGTCTACATATTAGGGAACCTCCATCGTGCACGATGGAGTTATTAAACAGACGAATTTGTACCTCGGGTTTGTTTGAATAATTTGATTTTCAAATACATTAAGTACGTGTGACTTTTTAAAATAGTTATTTACTTTTAAAATTGATTTACCTTATTAAATCTAGGTATTTCTTTTTAATTCAAGTTTATTTTTGTACGAGTAGATATATTATCTGGGTTGGGTATTTTTCATTCTCATAACAATAAATTGTATTGCAAATAAAAATATTTTGATCATTGCGACTTATTAATAGATTGTTGTCTAGACTAATTGATTATTTAACCCAATTTTGGGATTTAAACGATTTAATCTTAGTTTAATTTATTAATTACTTTCTTAGATTACAAAATCTTTAATAAAAATTCATTTAGAGGTATGTCTAGAACAGTCAGTGTCTAAGACTCATAGGAAATGAAAATTTCAACCCAAAGCAGTCGCGCTTGCAAGGACCTTAGAGTACCTACCTACCTACTTACAATTTTTTTATTCATGTCTATACATACCTTGATTTGTCTACAAGGAATATGGTACTTATTTTAATTCCTTCGAAACCTTTCGTTTTACGGTATACATTGTGCAAGCTAACTCCAATTCTAAAAGAGTTTTATATGATCTCAATTTTAGTATGTCCGAGCCGTTATGAAAGCCCCTTGCTGGTATCGTTACTTATTGATGGATGTCGGTCTAGACGCGTTGACTTTTCTTTTCCAGTGGTCGCTGTCACGAACCTATAAAATATTAGTTACTGGGGCGGGCTTGCGTGTAGTATGGGCTAATTATAATTATAAGTGGATTGCTGCCATTTTACTAAAATATTAAATTTTAAACTGACGTGTATTACAAGAACTTGGGACGTTTTCTTATGAATGAACAATTTTAATAAGCGATTTATATATTTAACTAGATGATGCCCGCGACTTCGTCCGCATGGATTAAGGTTTCTTGATTCCCGCGGTAACTCTTAAATTTTCCAGGATAAAAAGAGGCCTGTGTCCTTCCCCGGGATACAACCTATCCTTGTACCAAATTTCATCAAAATCGTTTGACCAGAAAATTTTTTTGATTTCCGCGGGAACTCTTGAATTTTCCGGGATAAAAAGTAGCCTATGTCCTTCCCCGGGATATAACCTACCTCTGTACCAAATTTCATCAAAATCGGTTGGGCCATGAAAGCGTAGCAGACAGACAGACACATTTTCGCTTTTATAATATTAGTATGAATTCTAAATCGTTTGGACATTTACGACATTAATTCACACAAAAAATATGGATACTTGTAGATCTTTATCAAAGCGATAAGAGCCTACTGATGGAATGTACTCGTAGCTTAGTCTTAAATTATTTTAAATAAACCACTAAAATAAAACTTTGGTCAAAGAACAAAGGACATCCACAGGGCTAATGTATCCAGCAATTGATGGGTCCAACACTTCGCTTCAGTGGAATCACTAAGGCTTTAGACTTAAGGTGCTCTCAGTTCACGAGATCAAAATAAAGGCGCGTGGGGGTGAAATCGAGCAAGCGCATGTCGCAAACAATGGAAGAAATTTGTAAAAAATATTTACTGTTCAATACAAATTAATCCGACAATGTGTTCGATTTAGAAATATAAATTTTGTCTTACATTTCTAGAGCAAATTATTAGTTTCAATAAGGAGAAAAATTGCTTTAAAAGGTAAACTAAATGGTATGTTTAAAAAAATTCAATGCAGAGATTTTTTTTAATTGTGTTTTGAGATGCGTCAATGGCTGCTTATGGGTCTTGAAAACAGCAAATTATTTTTACAAGCATACATTATATCACCGTTTGATGAATAGACTGCTTTAAAAAACTTCGTTATGCCGATTTTACGCTATGACAGAGCCTTAATTTTGTTTATCAACTGTTAGGAACATCCAAAAAAATTTTTTAGTTTTTCGTCAATTTCGAGGTGATAAATAATAAAATTAAAGTTCGAAAGTTATAATTTTGCTGCGTCATCAAATCAAGACGTCCAAAACCCCGCGTGCAAACCGCTCCACGCACCCGGCCATCCCATCATTGATCATTGTCAGAACTTAATTGATGCCTGACAAAGTGATGTCACCGCTTATTTGGGTAACCGGAGAAGCTTTTAAGAATAATTAATGTACCAATGAACTTTGCAGATTTAAATTTGTCAACCATTACGCGGGAGATTGCCGAAAACTCATTAGCTTGGTCGTTTCAGAATAGTTAATTCATTGTACTCACTCGTATGTATAAAATATAAACTTTGCTGTCATCCATTTGTACTACAATAAATAACGTTACAAATGCGATATTAGGTATACCTATCCATCAGTTTGTCTAAATCACTGAACTGATTATCCCAAAAAAATATTATTTTACTGTAAAACCTTGAAAAATAGTTACCGCTACTACTTTATAATATTGAGTATGCTTGATAGGCATTTACAAAATGGTATGATTTCGTTAAATATAAAACACAATTGAATTTACACAGATATTGAATTTATACACACTTATAAAGATTTGAACAATTTTAATTTTCAATCTTTTCAATTTTTAATCTTAAAAATTGAAAAGATGATTTTACGAAGTACAACAGAATAGATGCTTCTGAATAGGAATCCCTGTATGCCGAGAGCGAGTGAAATTAAGAAATGAAAAATTTCATTTGAGATTTAGGTAGGTATAAAAGATGTCTTAATAGGCACGACAATATTATAGAGACGTACTGTACCTACGTTTGAGTACAAGGACTGTGATTCCATTAAATGCATTAAGAATAAAATATAATATAATGAAGTAATATAATATAATGTATATAATGAAGTAAGTACTAGTGATTTTAATTTTAAATTTACCTTTAAAATAAACGAATATACAGTATGAATGAGAAAACTTCTTGATTTGATATCATCCTTTATCTGTGTATCATGCAATAAATAAATTTTGATTCGGAATTACTTCAGCGTCATATTTTAACAGGTCACTTAGGGCGGATAATATAATTATACCATATTAATTTTACGTCTGAGAATTACATATAAAAACCTTATTCAAAGAAGAACTTCTTCTTTCGTTCGTTTCTTGAAAATACAACACAAACGAAAGAAATTTCTATAAACAAGATTGTAATAAAGTTTTTGAGAATATAATGGGCATGACAAAAAAACAAATTAATCGCTAGCAATCCAAATAAACGTCTTTATAATGCTTTGTATTCGAAAGTGACGTTAATTCGGGTCGTTTGTCTGAATGTCACAATCTCGGAGATATTGTTCATTTCGTCGCAATGCTAAAATATGCTTATATTAAAAGTTTGGAAGAAACTTACTTTCCGTTCCTTTATCAACTTGACATTTTCCTTATCTTCAAGTGACGTTTTGATTTAACATTCTGACCCTGAATTAGGAGTGATCATTTATAATTTGGCCAACTTTATATGGACCTTTATTAATTGGTTCATGTGATATTGATTTTAAATATATTTTTATTAAGCCAAACTGTGTGTGTTTTATTGAAATAGTGGTGAAAGAGATAACTCAAACTCAAAATATTTATTTTAGATACTTAAACTTTTTGTGTGTCAGATTTTTTATTTATTGAGTCGCTAAATAGAAATGAGATGAGGTAAGGTGAGGAGAGGAAAGCGAAATCATTTATTCCTTTATTATTGTGTAATTTACCTTAATAGTGTCCTATATTAATATTAGGTATCTTGGTCTCAGTAGCTATGTAGTTACCAATACAAACTTTATTTTTCTTTTGAAATAAAATAATCGAGTAGACATTATATCCCAAATTGATATTTATGCAACCCAAATTAATAAACGACCAATCCGTCAACTTGTAAACTTCTTAAGACTGGCAAAACGAGATGAAAAAACCTAATTAAACTTTTTAAGTGAGTATAGTTAGTTACCTACTTGCTTAACCTTGATAAAACTTCTGCTTCTGATCCCGAAGTTCCGAAAACTCTATTTAATCTTTTTCCCAAACTCTCTTAATTTATTTTCTGAAGTAAATTCTAGACTTTTTTCTTTGATCTTGTTTGAATAAAAGCTATCATATTAAACCTTAATTTAGGTACCTAAAATTTCCATATAAATCTTATTTACTCTTTTTAACGTTCAAATTCTAAATTAATATTATTCGCATTTCGCAGAAAATCGTAAAAAACGTAACTTAGTAATCTTATTTGCTAGTCACAACGAAATTCACTAATAATCATAAAGACACGAGAACGAGACGTGGGTACTTTTAAAGGGCTATTTTCAATTTTCTTCCAACGCCGCGAAAAGCTTCCTTTATCCCGAAAATCCTTCACCCCTAATCTAAAAGTTGGTCCTTTGCGAGCAAATGTCGTGATATCAGCGCAGCTCAGAGTAAATAACGAGTTGAAAAATGACAGTAATAACTATAGGGATAATGAGTGGGGCGGTATGCCCTCAGGAATACATGGGGTGCCTTACGTACACCAAATGTTGCAGTTGCACCCGCGAGGTAAACAAAACAGCGCTCTTTTCCCGGACTTATTTTTAAAGCGAAATTGAAACACTGAAATGAGTTTTCGAACATTATGAAGTTTCATTTAGATGAACTTTAAGTTTATTCAAATTTCAAACGGCATTATTATAGTACCACCAGGGTGAATGAGGAGATACTTTATTTCCTAGTACTATACACATCATACTAGTTTTTATCTTTGGCGAGAGTTTTTCTTTTCTTTTTACACTACACGCACACAATCACTCGTACAGTACAATGCATGCTAACTTTGTATTTTATTAATTTTAAATTGAAGTTTTCATTGTTACAAATATTATTGTTATATATACCGAGGAGGAAGAGCGGGGACCCCGAGATACAGGTTTTTTCAAACTTATTTCAGGATTTCCGACAAAATTGTGAAACGACGAATATTTTTACCAATAAATTTCATTTTAATTTTTTTACTAAAATAGCGAGTGGCTGAGAGTTGGCGTTGACGCAGACTATTTACGTGTAGATACTCGTGCTACTTCTTTGTTCTACTTACGTCCAACTTATTCAAAATAAGAGTAGGTACAGATAGAGCTTAAGTGTTGAACGTAAGTTTATTTTAAACCTGATAGATTTCCTATAAAAACTGTCAAAACAGCAATCTCAACACGTTTTTGATGTAAGGCAGATGACGTCTCGACAGTCGACACAAAACATGAGATTTAAAAAATGTATTTATAATGCTAGCTTTAAGAAATGACCTACCTACTAAGGAATCATTTTATTTTATGGAATTATTAATTAAAACACTGAATTAAAATACCTATAATAGCACTCTTTACGGCCTTAGGAAGAGATATGAATCAAAAATGTTTCACAATACACCTCAGTCACAATTGATCCTCATTTGATGCTATATCTCAAACTGCGTATTTTTCGCTTTCCCGTATATTTTTATCCATCGTCAATAATGTACAGTGAATCCTTATCGAGATGTCTCATTTCCACGCAATCCAGTCTGACGTGTCAAAAAAATCGGGCTTCTTACAATAATGCGAGAGGTATATTATTAAAACTCATGCGGTCCTATTAGCAACATCTCAGGTTGCCCGGGATTCCAGCATCTTGGGAATAACGACGCGTAGGGATGCCACGATAATATCATATTTAAAAGGACTAGGCTTCATGTTTCATTGAAAGTTGTGGACAAATTGATATGTTATTTTGTAACGCTAGAAATATCATTAGGTAGTATGTAGCTAAACGTAAGCTATAAGTAGAAGTATTTGCCCAAAAAGGGTAAAACAGTTCCTTTACAGATTCAAGCAAAGCTAGAGTTTGTGGAAACTACAAGAAGGTATACAAAGTGGCAAAACTGAGTATAATACTAGTTTTACCACATTTGTCGTAGCCGTAATATAGAAGACTGCTACGATGACTATTATCCTTTCAAGCTTGGAGCAAATTAGCGGCGTCGTTAGCATGGCAAATTTCCATGGGAAAGGTTCTCTGCTAAACAGAAGTTTAACTAGAAAAAGTCCCAGAAATTGCGTAGATATGGCCACTTCACACGCAATATACGCGTCGCGGTGTAATGGCATCATTTCATGGCGTCGGAGCATGTCATTACAAAAGTCACCATGACTACACGGTGATCACTGGAATGAGATTTGCAAATGATAATGAGCACTCTTTGTTGAAAAATGTTCCGTTCTTCTTTATAATGCTACACCCCGTTGGATTTAATAAAATTTGCTATAAATTACACTTGAACGACGACATTATTATTGTCAGGTTCTTGACGTTATCAACTACCGCGACTTTGCATGATTTGAATGTTTAGTAAGTTTCTGTAATGTTGTTTCATTTCAAACATCCTAAACCACTACTTACCTATATAATTTTTTATCGATATAATACGTATAATTAAATTTTTCGTAATTTAATTCCATAATTATCTTAGTATGCAGTGGCTCCACGGGTTATATTTAATTAAATAGTATATAAATTTCTCAATAAATATTTAAGTTAAAAAATTTATTTTTCAATGTAGTTAATTTCAAAGCATTAATAAATCCAATAACATATTTTATAGCTTTATATGACGCTAGCAAGTGTTTCAAAAAACGCGTTAATTTTTCTTATTTGAAGAAAACAAAACTTTACAATGAGTTCAAAAATAAAATCATTAAAATAAAGTAACCAACGCAACTGAATACTTCGAGGAAGCTCAACAAAAAATTTCGTACGAAATTTAGTTTGATTCCACGGACAGTACAAGTTTACGGAGACACGAAAAACCCAATTAAAATTTGTTTGCGAATGGCTGAATAAACGGAGCAAAAATTGCTACAGCGCAAATAAGGACTAGGTAAGCTGCTCCTCAATTTAGGTTCATAATAAGATATTCATAAAGATGTTCCTTGGTACGACAAAAGAAGGAAACAAGCTTTCCGACTAAAATGTTAAATTACAAGAACCGAGTGAATACAACGCAGTACAATAGGACTCTTGACGTCAGCTCAGCTTCAGTCATAATAAATACACAAATTGTTGAGTGCATTAATAACAAGCTTTCTAATTTATGCTTCGAAGAATTAATCTAATCTTCTTGTGTCAAAGTTCTTACTTTACAATTTGACTCACAGTTATATTAATAAATAATTTTATTAAAAACTAGATGATGCCCGCGACTTCGTCCGCGTGGATTAAGATTTTTTGGTTCCCGCGGGAACTCTTTAATTTTCCGGGAAAAAAGAAGCCTATGTCCTTCCCCTGGATACAAACTATCCCTATACCAAATTTCATCAAACTAGGTTGAACAGATGGGCCGTGAAAGCGTAGCAGACAGACAGATAAACAGACACACTTTCGCATTTGTAATATTAGTATGGATTTATCTTAAAACTTATCACTTTGGTCTCAAAATATAAAACATTTTAAACATAGACACATTGCATACATGTGTTCCATGGTGCTCATAGAGAGTCAATAGTATCTCAAAAGAAAATAATACCCTATTTACTTGCAATACAAATTGCATGCCTATTTTATACACCGCCCGTTACTTTATCTTAGATCGCTATGTTAAACACAGTAATAGCTAGTCGATGGGAAATATTCGGATATATCGCAATCGTTTAATCCCTACCCCTCAACGACCTAGCGACACGAAAATCTACTCATTTGTCAGGTCTCCCCTTTAATCTGATCCTGTCACATGAACATATCAAATGTCATTCAAAATTAATACAGCCATCTCGAATTTTCATATAACTTAAATTATAATCTTTAGGTATTTTTATTTTTTATAGGCTAACTAAAAAATGCTTGCTTGTTGATGTCCTGAAAAAGAAGCGTAAATTGAAGACACCTTTACACCTTATTTTTAAAAAGTCAAGATCTTCTAAACCTTTGCAATAAAATGAAGCACTTATAGGGATCTATTACGTAAAATAAAACAAGTATTTTATTTTGCTGTTTTAAAAAGAGGATGAGTTTATACGCGATTAATATGCTTAGTTTATAATTTACAATTTAATATCTATATGACATCACATGTCGTGATTCGTGAACCAACGCGGGTAAGCTGAAGCCACTTAGACGGCTTACCTCATCGTCTAAGATCATTTTATACCCCGCCCCCGCCATGTATTAATATGATCACAAGGAAGCTTTATTTTATACTCCCCAAGCCCCCTCAAGTCTGCAGATGTATGGCAGTTATAAGTCAGCCGTATTAATCCCTATCACTTGACAATAAAATGGAAGTAACATCTCAAGAAGTTAATAGAAATTTATTACTGTCGAGGGAGACAGAACTGTGATTAATTTTTGTGTCAAATTTGAGAAGGTACTCGTAACTTGTCTAGAAATCTTTTATGATTTGTGTTATTGACAAAATATGTAGCTTTCGTAGACGGAGATTTTTTTTTAAGCTACTTACTACAAGTTAGCCCTCGACTGCGATCCCACCTGATGGTAAGTGATGTTGCAGTCTAACGTGGTAGTGGGCTAACCTGTTAGGGGCATGGCAGTACTACCCATACCTCTTCGGTTTCTACACGGCATCGTACCGGAAAGCTAAATCGCTTGGCGGCACGTTTTTGCCGGTAGGGTGGTAACTAGCCACGGCCGAAGCCTCCCACCAGGCCAGACCAGGAAAAATTCAGAAATTATAAATTCCCAAATTGACCCCGCCAGGGATCGAACCCGGGACCTCCGCACGTTAAGACAACAGCGCTACACACTGCGCCACGGAGGTCGTCAATTGTCAAATAAAAGCCATAACACCAATTAAGAAGAAGAAGAAGAGAATTCTCATTCAACCGTAGCTTGCTATTTCAATAAACGTAAGATGTCATTAACAGTAGAATATCAAATTAATAATATTATGCTTAACAATTTAATAATGACAATGCACTATAACCTATAACGAGTAATTAAATTACTCAAAGACAACTATTTAAGGTTGTTGTAAATTTTTTTAAATGTTAATTTTTTATTAGTTTAATTGTTATTTCATTAATATTCATGAAACGGAATTTTGTGGCATACTTTCTAAGTTTCGTATACGTAACAGGAAATAATGTACTTACCTACTACTTAGTGTAGCTAAGAGCTGCTTGTCTATAACTTGTTCTAGTTCGTAAAAAGCTTTTTTGCCTATTGTCTAGATTCATGAATATTTCATTTACCGAGACAGGGAACAACTGTTTTCGTAAGCACATAAAACTGTCTATGTTCTTATTATACGTAGATAAGCTCTGATAGGTTAACAACTCTACCTAGTATCTTTTAGTTTATAAACATGTAGGTGAATAAATAAGTAGTTGATTGTGATTTACCCCAATAGTCCTAATTTATTTTAAATCTCGTCAAACGCAAGTTCAGTTAAATAATTTTCCGCTATTCCGCCTCCTTATTGCCGGCTGCACCGCGGACCACATTTCAAACAAATTGAAAATCAATTTAACGAAGGGGCCCTCATAGAATAGGCGGGAGACGTCAAGAAGAAACAGACTTCTAAGTAACATAGGGTAGAAAATAGGAAAATACATCACCTTAAAGCGAGTAGGGAAGATTCATATCAGGCAGGAAATTCGACTCGCGTCCCGCCTTGAGTTAGTGGATTTTTTAGGAAACGCACCCACCTACTTTTCTCTTGCATATGGACTACTGATTCATGAGTTTTATCTGCCATGAAATGTGAGCTTGTGAATTTATTGAATGTTGCCGGCTTGTCTGCGAGCCAGAATTAATGGTAATGGATTGACTGACTGACTTATATATCAACGCACAGCCTACGCCGCTGGTCCTAGGGACATGAAATTTGGAGAGTGTGTTCCTTGTGAAGACTAGGTATCCACTAAGAAAGGGTTTTTCGAAATTCCACCTCAAAGGGGTAAAATAGGGGTTAAAAGTTTGTATGAAAGTCCGTCGTTTTTCAAGTTATAGCCATGAAACTTGGTATATGAGCTGCGGGTTAAAAATGAAGAAAGATGTGTTTCACAGTTTTTTTAAATTTAACCCCCCAAGGGGTGAAATAGGGGATGAAAGTCGGTATGAAAGGCCTTCATTTCTCAAGATATTTTTTAAGTTATATCAACGAAACTTGGTATTTTGGCTTTCGGTAAAAAATAAAGAAGTACGTTTGTCACAGTTTTTCAAAATTCTACCCCCAAAGGGGTAAAATAGGGGTTGAAAGTTTGTATGAAAGTCCGTCGTTTTTCAAGTTATAGCCATGAAACTTGATATATGAGCTGCGGGTTAAAAATGAAGAAATACGTGTTTCACAGTTTTTAAAAATTCAACCTCCAGAGGGGTGAAATACTGGATGAAAGTTGGTATGAAAGGCCTTCTTTTCTCAAGATATTTTTCAAGTTATATCAACGAAACTTGGTATTTTGACTTTCGGTAAAAAATAAAGAAATACGTGTGTCAGTTTTGCAAAATTTTACCCCTAAAGGGTTGAAATAGGGTAGTTCTTTATTTAACAAGTAATTTTTCAAGTTAAATCTACGAAACTTGGTATTTTGGCTTTTGGTAAAAATACAGAAGGATGTGTGTCACATTTTTAAAAATTCCACCCTCAATGGGGTTAAATAGGGGTTGAAAGTTTGTGTGAAAGTCCGTCGTTTTTCAAGCTGCTATAGCCATGAAACTTGGTATTTGGGCTTCCACTAATGATGAAATACGGATTTTAAAGTTTTTGAAATTTCTATCCCCAAGCACGTCAAATAGAGAGTTTGTCCTTCAATCACGCCACAACAGAGCAACGGATCGACGTGATTTTTTGCATTGGTATAGTTGGTTGGGTACTTGGTGAGTGATACAGGCTTCTTTTTAGCCTGGAAAATTAAGGCGTGCCTGTGGGAATTAAAAAACTTAAGCCACGCAAACGAAGTCGCGGGCGTCCTCTAGTTTTTGTTATATTACGCAAAACTCCTCCCTGCCCACTTTACAGGATGGACTTTACTTTTATACTCTACACGCCTACGCGAACATAAGTCATGTTTCTGTCTGAGGAGAGTCCAAAAGTCGTTATTTTTTGGATTTAAAATAAACTGATATTATATTATTATTTGAATTGAAACAATGTTGTTATCACAGAGGTACCTTCAAGCGATTTAGCGTTCCGGTACGATGCCTTGTAAAAACCGACTAGGGGTATGGTTATGGTGCAGGTTAGCCTGCTACCATCTTAGACTTCATCATCACTTACCAGCAGGTGAGATCGCAATCAAGGGCTAACTTGTAGTGGAATTAAAATAAAAAAATAAAAGACCAAAGACAAAAAGTCAGCGAAAATACGCACATTCACTGCAAACGTTTCATCTCAAAGGGTTCCGAAAAATAAACTACTAACTCCCTTCGTCTTTATCCCATCTTTGACGAAGCATTACAAGTAGACAAAATCAGTACGTGTTGAACTATAGGTGTTAAATTTCATCTTACTATCTAAAGACGGCCATTGTTGGATATAACTTCGTCATAGAGAACAAACCGGTAACTGCGTTACTGTTCGATCAATTCAAAATCCAAAAATAGATACTGATAAGGTTGCTTCAATTCAAACTATAAATTTCTAAGCTCATAAAAATGCATACGATGCATACTGATTCAGCGGTGAATAATACACGAGAGACGTAACTTAATTTTCTGCATAAAAATTGGCATTCTTTTGTAGCAATCGTTGATTCGCGCACCCCATCGCGATACGAGCGATTATTATTTTCGTTCGAAAACCCATCAAAAGTTACAATTGAAAAGTTAAAGTATTCCGACGGGACGCTAAGCCGCCCTCGGTATCAACAAATGAGATTGCTCTAGGAATATTCTTTGTGTACACAACTGCCGTCTCACTTAGATGCTACAGTTAATTACACTGAATTTTTTCTGAAGAGATTCGTTTTAAACCAGCTTGTTGCTTGGTGAAAAATTACAATTAAGTACATAAATACTTCATTAAAAAACAAATATATTACCACAGTATTCTCCTTGTTATATCTTTTTTGTAAACATAGGTACTCAGTGAGTCAATACTGATCATTATCTACTTCAATTTATTTAATGCAAATATCAGTTTGATCAACTAGGTACATCTAGTACTACTCATTTTCTGTGCACTTTGTTAAGGTGATATCAAACGTCAAATGTGCTATGCAAATGCAAATGTGCGTTAGCATTAGTTAATATGTATTCGTAAAACCTTCTATGTTAAAAATAAAAGTAACGGCCAAATTTTGCGATATTCCAAAGAAAGTGAGTAGGTACGGAAATTAAATCTATCTATACTTATAATAAAACTGTAACAGGTCCAATTCTGTACATTGAAGATATTTTGAAAATTTTTTTGGAGGGCACTCATTATTCGATACTGAAGCCAAATCTGTAATTTTTTTCATTTTTGTCTGTCTGTCTGTCTGTCTGTCTGTATCTTGGCCGCGCATCACGCCGAAACTACTGAATGAATTCAAACGAAACTTGGCACGATTTGAGCCCATACTACGAGGTAGGACATAGGATACTTTTTATCCCGAAATTCTACCCCCGAAGGGGTGAAATAGGGGTTGAAAGTTTGTATGAAAGTCCTTAATTTCTCAAGTTATAGCCATGAAACTTGATATATGAGCTGCGGGTTGAAATGGGAGACATACGTGTTTCACAGTTTTTGAAAATTCGACCCCCAAAAGGGTGAAATAGGAGATGAAAGTTGGTATGAAAGTCCTTCGTTTCTCAAGATGTTTTACAAGTTATATCAACGAAACTTTTTATTTTGGCTTACGGTAAAAAATAAAGAAGTACGTGTGTCACAGTTTTTCAAAATTCTACCCCTAAGGGGGTTGAAAGTTTGTATGAAAGTCCTTCATTTCTCAAGTTATATCGATGAAACTTGGTATACAAGCTACCGGTTAAAAATGAAGAAATACGTGTTTCACAGTTTTCCTAAATTTTACCCCCGAAGGGGTGAAATAGGGGTTGAAAGTTTGTATGAAAGTCCTTCATTTCTCAAGTTATATCCATGAAACTTGGCATATGAGCTGCGGGTTAAAAATGAAAACATACGTGTTTCAGTTTTTCAAAATTCCACCCCCAAAGGGGTGAAATAGGGGTTGAAAGTTTGTATAAAAGTCCGTCATTTCTCAAGTTATTTCGATGACACTTGGTATATCCACGCGGACGAAGTCGCGGGCATCAGCTAGTACAAAATAAACGAAAACATGTTTTACACGGCAAAGTTGGAAACCCCTTAAAATCGATAGGATACTCAACTAGAAACTTATCTCGTTCCACGCTGCATTCCAAAACAATTTTATTAAACTTTTCTCCCGCTTTGGCTATTGTAGGAGCGAGCGAGATTCGATGCACCTCCCTTGCTCGAATTCTTTCCTCAATATTTTTTCTAAAACAAATTACCCTCCTGCGAGCACACCTTAAAACACGGAAGCACCACCCTGAATAATTAATACAATGGAAGGTTAAATTCGTCCAAGTGTCAACTTTCCCCTAACTTTTTAAAATACAACACCATCAAAAGTGCGGTCTATGTCAGCGGCGTCTAGACCTTTTATCTCTCCGAGGGTTGTTCATTTAATTTCGCTTATTTTATTGGAATCGACAATGATTTAGGAAAACTTTTCTGCCAAAGTGGCAGGGCGAGCGTTATTTTGGTGTTTTTCGTAGGGAACGTTGTTTGATCCTGATTGACAAATTTATCCCGTTCAAGTAAATAACATTCAGAACGATGTTTGCCTAGTGATGCTTAACACTTTAACAGCCGATCACGTACTGTGTACGGGCAGTGTCGATCAACTCGGTACGCCGATCACGTACTCCGTACGGCTTTGACTTTCCTATCGTCTGTTTAAATACCACGTGCCCGGTGCGTGAATGGCGTGTAACCCCGGTGTAGAATGACTCTTTATCTACGCACACATGTATGATTCACCGACGGGAGGTGCGGGGTGGAGACAGGACAAGCGATCTTTCACGGCGCGCCAGTGCGCCCACGCCACTAACGTGAGAGTACGTCGTTTTTTTCGATTTTAGACCTCTTTTCTTAATTTTTTTTCATAAATATTATTTTTTATTACAAATGTTTTTTATTTCATCCCTAAAAATATAAAGAACAATAGTACATATAAAAAAAGAATAATAGACATATCACAGATAGTTTTTATTTTATGAGTCATAGAATATCGGCAAAAAACGCCGGCGTACCAGGGAAAGCCGCCTTTATAACGGTCGGCTGTTAAAGTGTTAAGCCTCTAAGCAAATGTCGAGAGCGAAGGGTGAATCCATAAGCCGAGAAACTAAATGAAGAACATGTTCAAGATTTGCACGATAGATAGAAGATTTTACTGGAAAAATAATGTTGATAAATAACTAGAGGTATAATAAAATATATTTTTATTTGACTAAGGGCTAATTTTTCAATCGTCAGATAAATTTTATCGGAGGAATAAATTTGACATTTTGGCAGATTTTCAATACAAAACCTATCAAAACGTCAAATTTATTCCTCCGATAAACTTTATCTGACGATTGAAAAATCAGCCCTAAGACATACAATGACTTTCTACATCAGAACTCCCATAGTTAATTCTCTAGTTGATAAGAGTTTACCAAAATAACAATAAGTACATGTTTTTCACTAATCTAATGTACTGGCTCTTAGGAAGAAACTCATCGTTATCCATACAAAATAAGATACTCTTGTATAAACAAGTCCTGATGCCAGTTTGGACTTATGGTTGTCAGCTGTGGGGCTGTACCAGAAAAAGCAATATCCTAATAATTCAGCGATTCCAAAATAAAGTACTAAGAGGTATCGTCAATGCACCCTGGTACGTCAGAAACGAAGATATTCATCGCGATCTGCAAATGGACTTCGTAGATATAATCATAAGAAGACAAGCAAAATCCCACGAATACAGGCTTCATCATCATGTAAACGTCGAGGCGATCCAGCTCCTGGACAATACGGATTTAGTGCGTAGACTTAAAAGGACTAAGCCCTTCGAATTAGTGTAGTGAAGTGAAAGTGTAGTGCTAAGTGCAATGCAAAGAACACAAGAACACAGTGTCTCATAATAAAATTTAGCGTAAACTAAGATCAAAAAAGTCAATGGACCAATTCTTAGATATAATTTTATAGTATAAGTTTAGGTTAAAATAATGTTACTCATTAGCTTTATTTACTCATAGGCTAGATCGTAACTTTAATAGGGTATTAACAGTTGTTAGTACTTTATGATATATAAAAAAAAACCGGCCAAGTGCGAGTCGGACTCGCGCACCGAGGGTTCCGTACAAACCTGTAGTAAGTTTTACGATTTATGACGTATTAAAAATAAAAATTACGTTTGTTGTATGGGAGCCCCCCTTTAATATTTACTTTATTGATATTTAATTATTTATTTTGAAAGGTAATATACAAGTTAATATTCTGTGAAAATTTGAACCGTCTACCTGTTACCGTTTTTAATATTGAGCAAAAAAATACGAAAAAAACACGTTTATTGTATGGGGACCCCCCTTAATATATATATTTTTTTAATTTTTAGTATTTGTTGTTATAGCGGCAATGGAAATACATCATTTGTGAAAATTTCAGCTTTCTAGCTATCACGGTTTATGAGATACAGCCTGGAGACAGACAGACAGACAGACAGACAGACAGACAGACAAACAGACAGACAGACAGACAGACAGACAGCGGAGTCTTAGTAATAGGGTCCCGTTTTTACCCTTTGGGTACGGAACCCTAAAAAGAAAAAAAAACTAATCTAATGACATGATAATATCCCACATTGTCTCCATTGTACTCTTTTCAACGTCACGATTTGTAATAAAGTCACGTGACAAATACCCGATACGATTTACAAAGTTCGATTATAAGTACACTGTTTTTTTATACATTGGCGTAAGCAATGCCCTTTAAAGCCCGACCATAATTTCCCTGGGGAGAATGCGCTGGCCTTTGACAGGGGTATTCCTGGACCGAAGGGTGACCAAGGGGTAAGAACTTGGCAAAAGGTATCTGGGGTCACTCCCACCCGTTTATTGTTCCTTGACGTTTATGGCCACAGAAAGGGCATAGACAAAGGTCAGAAACTTATATTGGACCCCAAATGGTAATTTCGTAGCAATTAATATTACCGAAAAAGGTTACGGTTTTGTAAAATTAAACAAACAAAGGCGTCTTATGTAAAACAAACGAATTTATTAGCATGAGCGTTAATTAAAAAGTTACGAACCTTCTATGTAGGTATGTTACCTTATTGCTGTCTATTTAGTAAGTTCGCATCGCTTACAAAGGTCCAGAATATCACACACATGACTTTCTTTTGTGTTGAGGACTTGCACGCGAACTGTATGAGATAACCAATCACCGATCTTAGAAGTATATATCATACAATACAAAGCAAAAGTGGCGCAATCATCGCAACTAAAATACGAAGCCAATATTTTCCCGCATGTATGAATTAATGCAAATACAATTTAAAAGTTTGCATACACTCGCAGTGAGACTAAGAACCCGCCTACTCGGCTCGCTTTAAGCTATAAACTTATGCTATTTTAATTTAAATATGCGCAAACGGAAATAAGCTAAACTAGCTATGTTATGGGATCCTTGCTCATTTCAAACTTAATTCTTGCTTGAACAAGAATACTGTTTTAAAGTTGCCACTAGTAGTAAATGGAAACGTATGTGCGCCTTCATTTATTTTCTTTGAGTTGAGATTGTTTTTGCTAAAAATAATTATTGTAGCAAGGCGGGTTCGTTACAGGAATGAATAAGCATTTATAAAAAAAGTGTAGACAGGCTAATGGGTTCTGAATAAAAAAATGACTAAAAATGGAAAAATACTGTATATCAAAACATATCTCAATATAAGTTTTATAATAATAATAATGATAATGTCCTCCCGACCGAATTTCGGCCACGGCGGCCAATCTTCAGAGAGACTAGCCATCTGCGCGGGAGATATTATTAAGTGCACAAGTGTATGCGCATACACAGGTGCACTCTTTGTTCCTTAACTCTTATATACCGATGGGACGGAAAATCCGACACGACCGGAGAGAGATCAGGCGCAGGACCGACAGCTTATGATAAGTTTTATAGATAGGTATATAACAGCACCAATTTTTATAATGATAAAATAATAAAGACAAAATGATAAATAATTAAAAAATAAAGCACCAGTTTGCAATAACTAATTAATATTAACACCAGTGTGCATTATTATCTGAATAAAACTTCATAATAATATGATAAAAGTAATATCTCCATAGAACCAGTAAATCTGAAATGAGATATACAAATAGAAAATCTGCAGTCATGACACGATTACTTAAAATTCAGCTCAAGACAAATCGAGAATTTTATTAAAGTTCGCGGTAGTTCGCTCCAGTTACGATCGCGTAAAGTGTCTATTCAATGTACAGGATTAATATTCGCCTAACGTCAAAGAATGAGTCGGGGCAATGTAAAACAAACTTCGCTAGGACCGAGCGTAAAATAAGGATTCATAATTCAAATCGAAAAAACTTTCCCGGGCTCGGTAATTTTTCCCATCTTATAGCAAGTTTCGCCCGAGGGGTCGCGAATCTTGGCTCAAGGAAATCTAAGGAAGGTTTACATTTTTAGCCTTTCACCGGTGTCCTCCTCTCCACTTTATATCGTCTTTTGATTACTCTCTCAACAAGTTATGCATATTGTAAGACTCTTCGGTGTCTGTGGTTAGAAGAATTTCGGTGTCTTTATTCGGCGTCTTTTCGGCGTTGATGTCTCATTTTTCATGCCTTTCATATCTGCGCTGCCTTTATTATGAATGAATTTTCTTACGACTGATGGGGTTGTTGAACATTTTTATGACTTAGGTGTGTTTTATGTCCTAAGATTTCTAAAAGAATATTTTATCAAAGATCAAATTACTATATTCACGTTCTGCTAAATGTCAATAATAGCAATTTTTTTTTTATTGAGATGTTCACACTATTAAGTAATACTTATCTTTACTACACTATACTAATATTATAAATGCGAAAGTTTGGATGGATGTATATATGGATGGATGGATGGATGAATGGATGGATGTTTGTTACTCAAACACGGCAGATCTGGGTGAAATTTGGCACAGAGATAGATTATAGTCTATAATAACACATAGCCATACTTTTCGGGAAAGTTAAAGAGTACCCGCGGGAACCGAAAAACCTCAATTCACGGATGAACTCGCGGGCATTAGCTAGTAATAAATTAGTCATAACCCTTAACACTGTCCCTTTATAGTGAAAAATAGACTTGCAGCTTACCTTTGATCCCTGCATGCTTGGTATTTTTGTATTAGCAAAATATAAAATAAATCCTACCATTCTTTACATAATTTGTAATACAATTTCGGGTCCATTGACGTAAAAGCGTCCACTTCGTTTCTAAAGCAGTTGCCGTTAATTCCCCTTAAGACCACCACCCTAATTGTTATCGGGGACCCATGACGGTGTTTCTAATGCGCCTAATGTATTTTTGGACATTCTGCAGCTTGCCCAGGGCCATTTTTCTGTTTGTATGAGCCCAATGCATTTCCCCTGTCCCCCTGCCTTTCGGTAACTCTATTATCATCGAATATGTTCCCAATTTCCATTGTCCGCTAATGCATGAGAGTGGTAAAGCGAATTTGATGAACATAAATAAAAGATAAAAAGTTAGATATTGAAAGCCTCAATATATCTTTATCTGTACTACATCAAATAATATTTTATAAGAATAAGCTAGCTTTTTCCTTGGGATATTTTATTGTTTTGATTTATAAAACCAGTCATACAACATAATTAGACTTATCTATATAAGTAGTATGGTAAATTCTAACAGGGCGCAATTAATCAATTTTAGATGTATACAAGAAAATTAGGTTTAAATAAAACAACACCAAAAACAAAAAGTACTGAAACCCGAGATTAAAAAGAAAAAAAAAATCTCATAAAAATACAACTTGTTTGCATCAATGTCAAGCCTGTAAACGATTATTAAATTATCGATAAACCATTCCAGTTATTTCTAATCATATAAGTTTCCTATAAAATCAGAAAATTAGATTTTATTTCTTATACAATTTGCGGGCGGACGCAGACAAAGGGCACACAGTTCGATGCCGGTCAGCAATTCAACGGTTTATGCGGGCACGTTTATTACTTACCTACACATTCGCTAGTCCTGGACATGACTCACTTATCGATACCTAAAACTATGTGAGGATGGTCTATTAGTCTATTGGGCAAAAGCGACGCGATCAGGGGTCACCATAGCAAATCTCTATTAATAATAATAAACAGATAAGTAATTTTTTTTTTAAAATAAAGTATTATAGCCCATGACTGCAATCTCAACTGATTGTAAGTGATGCAACCAGTCTAATCGCTTGGCGGTACGTCTTTATCAGTTGGGTGGTAAATAGCCACGGCCGAAGCCTCCCACCAGGCCAGACCAGAGAAAATTCAGTAATTATTAATTCCCGAATTGACACTGCCGGGATCGAACCCCAAGACCTCCCACTTATAAGACCACAGCGCTCACCACTGCGCCAGTTCAGCGTCGAAGACGTCCAATACAAATCGCTGGCAGTTAGCTAGACGTTGTGACTGCAAACCAGAGAGCCAAAATGGTCTAAAAATGTCTGATGCTCAAGACTGATGCTCAAACATGTATAAAAGTAGGCTCTGCAAGATAGGCTGCTTCATTTTATCGATACTAAGCCGGCTTGGCCCTTCCAACCCTACTGTGGCTAGTTAAAATGACCGCCGGACCCTAACTACAGGTAATATGGCAGAACAATAGCCTTGTTCATGATTTTGTCGTTAAAAGGTAAAATAAATTTAAACGACATCTTTGGTTGAATAGTGTTGTCCACTAAGATATTTCGTTACTTTAGAAAACTATACTAAAATATATTATATTTTAAAATTAAACTTTACCAATAATTCTATCCCAGCTGAGCAAATTCAAGAATGTCTCAATGATATTCTAGAATGAAACATGATATCATGGAAGAAAATAAAAAGTATTTTTTATTTTCCCTTACCTATATTAGAACTTGTTAAGCATATTTAAAAGTCATAAAACGAGGTAAATTCTTTAATTTTTATTTGAATCGAATAGTCAGTTTTAAATATTTTGCTGCTCAAATTGAAATTAATTAAGTATGTAATTACTTTAAGTAAAATTAGTAACCATCGATATCGACACGCAGTGGTCAGCTAATCCCCTCCCTAATAGATAACGCGGTAAGTTCGCAATGACCACAGGACCCCAATCGCAAGCCGGACAATGGCCATGTTCTTGTTCACATTAAAACGCAGTTAACCGTTCTTTATTGTTTTATCCACGGCCCGTACCAATAAATGTTCGCGACTCCTGGGAAATGAGAGTAGAATTTGATTTCACTGCCTTTGGTCATTAAAGTCGCCCTTTATTACCGAAATTTGCTGCACTTATATTACGAGTTCCGGTACGGACAAAGAGTATTAAGGAAATGTTTTATGAGAAATAATAAATGGCCACTGGTCAGTTTATCGCTACCATTATTGTATTGAAAGATTAAACAACATGGCGAACTTGTTTCTGCAATAGTCCAGTAGAATTATATGAATTCATGGATAGTTTGCTTGATCTACAAAATAATATTCCCAATAATGTCTACCGGCATATACCTTACTGCATATAATTACAATGGACTAAGTGAAAACCCAGTGAAAAACAAAAATAAATACCTACTTTTGTTAAACTATGTTTTGTATACTGTACTAAGTATACCGATATTTCTCTTCTTAAATTTGAACACACTCCAGGTTAGAAGTAATAACATTTCAATAGTTATTTACTGCAATCTAAATCAATAAAAGGTTCTATAACTTTTTTTTTGTTTGAGTAAGGTATCCGAAAGGTACAACGTACATCTGGATCCTGCTTATAGGACTATAACTATCACCCCAAAGTGCGCTACAAAGTACAGTTTAGTTGTCAGTTTAATTTGTACTACTCGTGCTACGATTTAATTATCAATTTAAAACAATTAATAATACAATTAAGTTGAAGGTGAAGGAATGCAAATTCTTTAAAGAGGAACGAAAAGTAACGTTTGCTTCTGTTAACCGGTTAATCAGTTTCACTAACAACAGAAAACTCTCAAACCAAACCAAAGTGAAACGGATCAAAGGCGGGGCATATAAATAAACAGCCATTGGAAACTTCAGCCCCCCTCTCATACTTGATTGAACTAAATCCCGTTATCCCTTTCCTCAAGGGCCAAGGAGTGCTTTGGAAATTTACAGTTTTCAGGTTCGAGTGCTTGGGAATAAGGGTGTCACTGTCAGGCCGGTTTAGTAGATTTTTTTTATTGATTCACACTAAATTAGAGTCGATCTTAATATATTTTTAAGTAGATACATTTTTTTGTAATAGTCATCCGAGCCAAACGTGATCAAATCTAAAATGAAGTAGGTAATCCATAACAGAAAGTCAAAAGCAGAGTAACCAACGCGACGTAGTAGAATAGTGGTATGGGTATAATATAACTGCTATTACCCCTAACAGGTTAGCCCGTTACCATCTTAGACTGCATCGTCACTTACCATCAGGTGATATCGCAGTCAAGGGCTAACTTGTAGTTGATAAAAAAAAGGTCACCGAGTCAGGAAACTGAAGGTAGATCAAAAACCTCAAGGTGCTGGAATGGTGAGCCTTCAATTGAAAATGCAGCGTAGAGACATGTAATAGCTGAATGGAAGATGTCTAGCGAGTCGCTGAAAGCCGGATGACACAAGCGGCTCAAAATCCATACAAAAGCATGTCCAGCAGTGGCAATTATCAGTAAAATCGGCGACAAAAACGTGCTGTAAATAAAGAACCTGTTCAAAATTGTATTTTTCTTCAGAGATACTATGTATTGACTTATCAATGTAAACAAAGACATTGTAAGTGGCCACAGTGCCATTAGACGCACCCTGATTCGGCAGATGTTATAAAGTATTCATTCGGCAAAACGGGGAAAACACGAAATCAGATTGTCGCAAAATCACGCGAGTGACGCGACGCGGCCCGCGCATTTATAATTCAGGCGACAGAATCGCGAGTGGGATATTGTACTTCTTTGATCCAAAACGATCTTTGTCTATTCTCGTTTGTCCTAAAAGAAGTTCGGAAATACTTTTATGCTGTTTTTGAAGAATTGTACCGAGTTTGTTTGCATATCTGCGCTTGCGTTGTTGCTTTTTATTTCGCAGAAGTATAAAAAGTTACCCATATATAAGGCAAACTAATGACTTATGCAGTTTTAACAATTTTGGCTAAACTTGGTATATTTTGTATTGTATTTGGGTATTTTCTTCATAACAATTAAGTGCTTTTCTAATATCTCACAAATGAGGATAATTGAGCGGGTTAGTACAGCTCCACTCTCTTTTTTTCGTAGGAAACGTGATGAAATTACTGCCACGTAGGTTCTTTAATTAAATACTTAACTGTAACAGCATTTTATCGTAGCGATTAAAATTTGATCACGATAGATAATCTCCTTGATAATTACAACCAAGAATAGAATCATGGCGACGACCAATAATTGCTTAATTGAGCAACGCCGCGTTCTCGGAATTGGCACATTCACACTTCAATAATTAACGTCGGCAAAGTTTTCCACCTCCGAATGAAGGTCTCAGTCATTACTGCAACGGAGAAGTTACCCATGCATTCGATGCAACTGTAACTTTCGACATTTAAGAAATACGGGGAGTAAAAATACCAAAGTGAGATAAAAAGCATGACTTTACCAAGTAGGTAAGTAGTGGTAGCAAAATTGTGTATTCTTTCAATTCCAAAAAGTATACTTAATCAAGAGCTTTTCATTAGCAGTCCCAACTAGTGATAAGACTCAAGCTTCTAATATAGTCCTATTAAATAACCATCCCTCAATTTTGTTGATTTTGCTCTGAATGACGACTCCACATAAAGCCGATGACGAGAAAGTCAGTATTTTTACAATGATGTTACAATTATTATTATTTACAATGATGTCGCAGTTGCGATACCTTTAGTTGAAAGTATCTGATTTAAATAACGCCCATCATCATAATTTAAATGGGGGGTGTCTGTATTATGAAAAATTATTATTCGACAGAATCTCCCGACCGAAGCTGCATTTAATGTTCCAAGACACCCCTGTATGCCAGCAACCAAAGTTTTCCTAATTAATTGTAAGATTTTAATCATACTTGCGTAACGAAATTATTATGGACCGTTTAATTTCCTTGCCCTACGCCCTTCGGCATCTTACTAATGTGTTAGCAAAATTTTAATCAAGGGCGTGTGGAAATTATTAAATTATGCAGGCTGTCGTATGCACTCGAGGGATATAAATTTCCTGCGTTTGTTTAGGAAATACTTCAGAGTCATAATTTTACTAGGAAAGCAAATAAAATGATAGCTTTAGTCTAACACGCCCAGATATAAATCTTCAATTTGTTTACTTTACTCGTTAAAATACGTCACTAACTCGTATTTCTATAAATATAAATTGTGTATCATATTGTATTTATTAAGAAATTTTTTCACTCAAATAATTTCAACAAAGATGTGTAAGTTTTAAAATTTGTATAAAATATTTGAAAAACTTTGCAAATAATATATAATATGAAGTTAAGTATTTTTGACCGAGCGAAGCGAAGGTCTCTGAGTCTACTTGGGTGAATTGGCACTTGTCCGTCCGTCCGTCCGTCTGTCAGAGCCTTATAACTTCTGAATTACTGAACGTAATTACTTCGAATTTAAATATACTATGTAAACCGATGGCCTCCCGCCGAATATGGCTTAAAAAGTTATAAAAATCTTTATTTCAGGGGGGCTCTCATAGAAGCGAATGCGAAGTAAAATATTTTTTATAGCATTACATAGGGTTGCGGTATATCATTTTAAAGATAATGAGGAACGGAGTCCAAAAATATTTTTTTTTTAATTTTTCCCCTAAAATTGACGAAATGGGGGGCTTTCAAAGTGGTGATTTTCTGACGTCCAAAGATGACCTCAGAACTCCCAATTTTCTGAAAGGCTGAGCCTGAAACTTGATTAATTATTTGAATTATATCCTGTACTTGAACAACAAATACTAAAATTAGATAAATATTATAAGGAAACGAAATTATTTAATTTTTAATGAGCATACGTATTTTTAACAAACTTCACAATGTTGTCAATAGATGGCGCTCTGTACAAATTTATTCGTTTGTGCTTAAAAAGAAAAGGCTGAGCCTGAAACTTGATCACTTATTTGAATTAAATCCTGTACTTGAACAACAAATACTAAAATTAGATAAATATTCTAAGGAAACGAAATTATTTAATTTTAGCTTCACTATTTTTAACAGAACTTCACATAGATGGCGCTCTGTAAGTTTATGGACACCGCGAGGTCTCAGTTCGCGGCGAACCACTAGTTAAACTTGGTATCGAGTTTATTTAAATTTAGTTCTGTTCTCCATAGAAATGTTATTTCGAAACGACTTAAGTTTCTGTGACACGAATCGGCACTTTAGCCTTTCTCCAAATGAAATAAGCGTTGGAGCTTAGAAGAGCGACAGTAAAGTTCCCGTACATGTTTACGTAGTTTCTCTACGAATAAACTTTGAACGACCCGAATCGTCAAAAGTACCGCCAAAATAACTTACTCGAATAAAGAGGAAAGTAAAGATGGTTTTCGGACTAAGTCACCGAAAAATCCGATAAAAACCTAAAAAATATTGAAAATAGAATAAAAATTAGCGGGCTATAATGATTTACTTATTTGACGTCATTAGACAGGAAGTGTATTAGGAAGAAAAAAAAATTTAGGCGGAAAAAAAATCCGCGTAACTCACTTAACTAGTAGTTCGCCCCGAACTGAGACCCCACGGTATCACAGAGCGCCATCTATTGACATCATTGTGAAGTTCTGTAAAAAGTACTGAAGCTCATTAAAAATTAAATAATTTCGTTTCCTTATAATATTTATCTAATTTTAGTATTTGTTGTTCAAGTACAGGATATAATTCAAATAATTGATCAAGTTTCAGGCTCAGAATTTCAGAAAATTGAGAGTTCTAAGGTCAACTTTGGACGTTACAAAATCTCCACTTTGAAAGTCCCCCATTTCGTCAATTTTAGGGGAAAAATTAAAAAATATATATTTTATTCCTAATTAATTATCTTTAAAATAATATACCGCAACCCTATGTAACGCTATAAAAAATATTTTACTTCGCATTCGTTTCTATGATAGCCCCCCTGAAATAAAGATTTTTGTAACTTTATAAGCCATATTCGGCTGGAGGCCATCGGTATACATATTATATTTAAAGTAATTACGTTCAGTAATTCAAAAGTTATAAGGCTCTGACAGACGGACGGACGGACGGACGGACAAGTGTAAATTCACTCAAGTAGACTCAGAGACCTTCGCTTCGCTCGGTCAAATATATATGGACAAAACGTACTTTCCCTCCGATGCAAACGTTTCGCTCAGACGTTCCTAGTCCGTCTTCAGGCTAACCTCTATTACCTCTATTCTTTGTGATTTTATATTTTGAGCTTTTATGAGAGGAGAGTCTTGTTCGAAGAATCTATTGTTCTAAGGTAAGTTCGTAATCCATTTAACTGGCACGCTGAAGAAGGTCGAAATCGAAATATCTCAATACAAAAATAAAATCAAATTAAGTCTGCGATCTTGGCGAATGAATTGCGCCGAATTGGACTCGTGTCGGGCCAGATCAAATAATTTTCGTGAAAATGAACGCGGGGTTTATTTAATTAACTCAACCTCCCCTATTAAAGTGCACAAGAATTCCCCGGTTAAACAACATTAGCATTCGTCAGGAATTTAATTCTCGCGAAATGGAAAAATGTTTATTTACACTTCTCCATTTTTAGTCTATTCTCCCTCTCACATGTGACTACATTTGTTGAAAGGGAAAGCAATTAATTTTATTGGATTTTCTTTTCGCTACAAAAGTTTTAATTAATGCGGAGCGGGGAGTGCGTAGCAGTGTTTTATAAAGCCATGCTTCCAATCTCGAGTCTCGTTGAACACAAATTGTTTGTTGCGGTCACATTACCTCTCATATTCGCTCCACACCTTGTAAATTTGTCGATCCCACACTCATATTTTCCACCTTTGGAATCAGCTGCGAGTTTCAAAGTAATAACATTTTCACTGAAGGTTATAGGGTTGTACCTATAGTATTTAAAACTGGTTCTAGTAAAACTTTTAAAAATAGGCTTGCTAGCATACAATAGCAGTAATGGGCACTTCTTCGATTTCATGTCATTATCGACCGGTGTAAAAAAATATATTTTTTTTTGATTTATTGTTTTTTTAAGTTGACATTGACAAAGGGGTACCTTCATTTATCACAGTGATGAGGAAGGCCTCTCACCAGGATCTGATTCTCTTGGAGATATAAGGTGTTTGGTAATTATTGTGGTCATGGTAATTAAAAATTGTGACATGGTAATGAGGTCCGGGATATGGTGATTAGAATATGCATATGGTAATTTGGTAATGATAATGGTGATGAGTAATATGAATAAAACATAAGTGTTTGTGTTATAAAAATCTATAAGAAAATGTGGAAAAATACAGAAATAAAACTGAAAGAACAATTATATTATCTTAATATCTAAAAAAAGTAAAAATGAGTCAATCGCGATTCGCAAAATTCAAAAGTCAGTCACGAGGACAACATAAATAGATCCAGTAATCTTCTTATCAAATATATAGTTAGCTAGAGTAAACGTTTAAGTATATTATGAATATTATCAAAATAACTCTATATTCACAAAATCTTTTTAAAATTGTGAAAGAAATTTAATTACTTGTACGAAATTTAATAAGCAAAAGTCAGTCTTGTCCACGAGATCAATAAATTCAGTAGACTTCTTATCAAATAGATAGTAAGCGTAAAGTAAGCGTCTATTAGAATATTATCAAAATAACTCTTTGTACACAAAATCTTTTTAAAACGGCATGTCGAGCATACTCATACAAAATTTGACAAAAAAAAATCAGTCTCGTTAACGTGATCAATATATTTAGTAATCTTCTTAACAAACCTAGTTAGATTTACCGCGTAATCATCGTCGTAAGCGTCTAAGTATACTATAAATACATAGTATCAAAAGAAGCTCACTGCGCTCAAAGTTATTTAAAAAAAAATATGCTTTAGTTACCAACATAATGTTAAAAAAATTATAAGCAAAAGTCAGTCTCATTGAAAAATCATTTTAAACTAGATCGCTTCAGCAATAAAAATAAGACTAAAAATAGCCTAAGCCTCCCACCTCCTGGTGGGAGGCTTCGGCCGTGGCTAGTTACCACCCTACCGACAAAGACGTGCCGCCAAGCGATTTAGCGTTCCGGCACGATGCCGTGTAGAAACCGAATAGGGGTATGGGTTTAATATAACTGCCATGCCCCTAACAGGTTAGCCCGTTACCATCGTAGAGTGCATCATCACTTACCATCAGGTGAGATCGCAGTCAAGGGCTAACTTGTAGTGGTAAAAAAAAAAGTCGATCTCGTTGACGAAATCAACCGATTCAGAAAAGTTCTCATAAAATTAATAGTTGTTTATAGTAGGTATAAGTATATAATAAATAGTATTAAAATAATACTCTGAACTGAAACTCTCTTACACGCACAACTTAAAATAACATGCTTCAGTGACATGATCATATAAAAATTTAAAAACAAACGCCAGTCTTCTTGGACTAGTATCTCAGTGTTGACTAGCACCAAAATGGCTCTGAACTAATTTTAAAAAAAAACAGATTTCAGTGAAGGAATAAAGACACAAAGCGCTTCGGACGTGTGGATGGAACGTCTACGACATAGGGGTGGAAACTCGCATGGCACCTTGTGTTGTGTGTGAAGGTGAAGTGAGCACACTCTCCGAAATATATCCCATAAAATACCGGTACGCCGGCTACATTACGGCGGTGATCCAGAGTTTGAAGTTTTGCCAGAAGAGGTGAATCTTCACCAATCAACCTCCTAGCTCGACGATCTACGGCATCAAGAGCCGCCAGCTGATACTTAGCAGAGCCATCATAAAGGTGACTGCAGTACTCCATGCACGACCGAACTTGGGCTTGATATAGGGTAACCAGTTGGCGTGGCGTGAAGTACTGCTTGACCTTGTTAAGTATACCAAGTTTTTTGGTGGCTGTCTTGGCTTTCGCTCCCAAAGTTGATCTTAGCCATGATATCGAGGCCTAGGATATTGGCAATCGGCAGACGGCAAGGATATATCTCGAAAGGTGGGAGTCAAGATGAATGGACTCCGTTTTGCTGTGAGCAAACATGCCTGCGTTTTGGTTGCGTTAAACTCCACCAAATTGGCAACACCCCAATTTGAAACGAATTTCAGGGTAGAGTTCAACTGCTGAACCATCGCCTGTCTGAGTTCATTGGTACCTGAACTACTTGCGCGTGAACTGGATATGTATCTCTCCATTATAGTGATGTCGTCTATGTACCCAAGGATACCGGGTTGCAACAGATCATTGATGTGCAACAGAAATAGTGTAGCGGAGAGAACAGACCCTTGAGGAACACCGGCAATAATAGCCGTAAGATCTGACACGCAGCCATCAATGACTACTCTGAAGGATATTTCACTCAAGAAATCAGATATCCAGTCACACAAGCTCGGCGGGAGACCGAATGCTGGAAGCTTGCAAAGAAGGGTGAACCCGGTCGAAAGCCTTAGAGATATCGAGAGATATAGCAAGCGCCTCTCCATGTTTCTCTATGGCTTCACCACAAATATGGGTGGCGTACACGAGTAGATCACCGGCAGACCGTTTTTTACGAAACCCGTATTGGCGGTCTGAAAGTAAATCATTAGACTCTAGGTAAGCCAATAGCTTCGTATTTAAGATGCGCCCCATACTCTTATAGAGTAGTAAGGTAGTATTAAACTTAAATCTGTCATCAGTTTCTACGCTACATCGTACCGGAACGTTAAATCACATGGCACGGTACGTCTTCGCCGGTACAGTGGTGGGTGGTAACCAGCCTCGGCCAATGCTTACCGCCAGATCAGACCGGACCATTTTAAAGATTATAAAATGCCAAAATTGCCCCTGTCGGGAATCGAACCCAGGTACTCCTGTTTTTGAGACCGAAGCACTCACCACAGGAGCGTCAGGGAGGTCGTCAAAACCTAGAAGTTCCCATACATTCAAGCACTAATCTAATTACCTAGCCAATGCCTAATTACCATGTACGTAAAATGGTCATGGTAATAATGGTAATTAGAATCATGGTAATTAGGATTGGTTAGTATTTAAATTTTTACTTGATAAGTAAGCATAGTATTTTTTTAAAATGTGCTTTGTTAGAAAGTAAAACATACTTAAAATATAAAAAAAATACAAATATGTAAAGGTGATAACTACTTACGGTATAGTGAGAGTTCTATGAATGAGGGTTCAAAGTTGACAAAATGAAATTTCCGTTGGAGAATGCGAAATATTTTCGTAACCCAACGACGAAGACACCTCCGTTCTACACGAATTCCTCAAGGCTACTGAATTTGTTCGCACAACGCGACGACGATGCGGATTTTATGGATATGTGGGTAGTTACGTTAGTGTTTGTATAAGTTCACATGAATGATTAAAAAGTCGTGGGACAGACTTTAGTCACTAGTAAAAAAATAATTCAAAGACGTAGTCTCACGCTGCTGTTGTTATTTAAAACATTAATTATTCATTATTGAAATATATTTATTTGAGAATTTTTAATCCAGTATATACTTTCAATAAATAGGTTTGTTATCCGCGACATGAGCAGTGGGACAGTCATGGAGGTTAGAAATTGGAGGTTTAAAATTTTTTTTTAGATGGATCTCACCTCTTTTATGTTCTTTTTCTTGATGGAGGGTGTAGAGGACACTGTCTAGTGTCTACAAAAAAACTTACATAAGCCAGAATTAGTTTTAACCTACGTTCTCCAGCTTTGGACATGCTTTTTACCACATTTCGAAGAAGCATCCTAATATTGTTTGTTGGATTCTATTTAGGGTTTCGTATCTCATTTAGACTTATTTTGCCATATTTGCCTCACTATTACCTATTCTTTGTATATGGAACTAGTTATTTGATGATACCCGTGACTATTCCGCGTCAATTAAGGTTGATGATTCCCGCTGGACTTTTTTGATGTTCCGGAATGCAACCTATCTCTGTACGAAATGTGATCTTAATCGGCAAATTAGTTGCGCCGTGAAAGCAGACAGACATGCACCTTTCACATTTATAATATTAGCATGGAAGTATTGTTTTTCCTCTATTGAATTTTCTTTTCGCTATAGAAGTTTTAATTACAACAGAGTGCGTAGTGTTTATAAAAGCGCCACTTCCGGCCTCGGGTCTCGCTGAACGCAAATTATTTGTTGCGGTCGCATTATCTCTCATATATTTGCTCGCCGCTTTATAAATTTGTTGATTTCGCATTCATAATTTGTTAACTTTTACATAATTTACAGAAATTTATTTTTATAAGACCTCAGTTTAGAAACATTAGCCTCACATCCATTATTTTACATTTTCTAAAAGGGTTTATTGAAAATTACGTAGCATTTTTTATTCTACTAAATGCTATGTCTTTGATTGAAGTAGGTATATTAAAACGTACGTACCTAAGTAGTCGTTTTCTTATTATGTTGAATTCTGTATGTTTTTGTAGAGTATTGACTTTACTTAAACACTATACTCTACTAAACTAACATACACTTATTATATTACTTAATTTACATCGATATGTACTAAGTAGATCTTTAGGACACTTCTTACGTGAACCTTATATGTACACTACCGTATTTAATGCATATTCGTGTTCCTCTATTTATCTAGTTAGGAGATCCACGTCAAATATCTGACTGACATAAAGTCTACCGTGTGATTAATTAATTATTCCACGTTTGCACACAGTATTTAGTGTTTACTCCGATTGTGGAAGCAAACGACCGCTGGGATGGGAAGTTAGTGGTACCGTGTATAGAAATTAAGGAGGCCGAATCAGATCTCATCAAACATTAAGCCCTTACCTGGGGCCCACTAAATAAATAGCACGGGCAAATGAAAAACACCCTCGTCCCACTCGGATCGAACGGTGAGAATTGGTAGGAGGCAATAATAAATATGCATAGCGCGTCTATTCCGCATCCTCTGTGATTAGTAGGTGGGGGGACTGATACTAGGTGAGTGATAGCGAGGGGGCAAAGGAACTAAGGTGCCCCCTAGCTAATAACAGAACGTGTCTCTCTCCATTGTATCGGCGGAATTTCTTGGATATTGCCAATATAGCGTGTTCACGTGTGCGTACTTTTGTTTCTGTCATTGCGCGTCACACGACTACGTCTAATAATATTGTCTTTATTGAAGGGATACGTCCTTAATTCAATATTTGCATTGTCGGTTATTGTAACCGAAGATAACATATTACTTGGCAGCTGTGTCCCTTAACATTGTTATTAGTTTCTTAATTGTTTCAATCTATTGAGCAGTTGGGTTGTAGATAGTTTACGCACAGACTAGGTAATAGTTGGTATAAGTTAGGTAATTTAAAATAAAACAGGGCTTGTAATGGTAATAACTAATAACTGAGAAGAGGATTCTCATTTTTTTTCGTCTTTGTTTAATCTGAGTTAACCGCGTCGTGGGTAGCATGTTTACCAAATATTTACTGTATAACTATTTAGTGTTAGTTAATGCACTGCGTGTAATATAAAAGCAGCTCAGTTTAAGTTTTTAAATAAAATACATAATTCATCAAAACTGGTATCATTGTTTCATTGTTGATATAAAAACAGGCTTTTTTATCAAGAGAAACCAACGAGAGGTTACTATAAAATACGTTTTACAATTATTGCCTACCAATGATAAAGTAGGGGGATTATGCGCTCAATAAGGATGATATATCTGCGGCTTAATATTCTACAGTCATATTCGATATGAAACTGAAATAGTAATAGGGATATATTACTTTTACAATATTTAAATACCCACTTACTTTAACTAATAATTTCAAAACGTCACTTTTCTTTTCAGAGATTTCACCGTAAGATAAGCCAAAATATAGGTTTTTTGAGAATAAAAATAAAAACTTCCTTTCGATATAAAGACAACAAATCACAAGCGACCGATGTCGCCGGCTAAACCTTGTACAGTACTAACTACATATTATGTACCTATAGCAGCTGTGCATGTACGGTAATTTAATCCCGGACTTTCTATGGACCAAAAACAATCATAAAATTTATTATCGCCGTGCAATCCTGATCCCGAAATTACACAGATTAAACAAGGGTCAAGCTAAAAACACTCGAAACAATTAAAATAGGATTACACGTACAAACCATAACATAGCAGCGTATGCATCCATTCACCTCTGATTATATTTATCGTTATTGCACTCAGATTGCGCGAGAGGCGTCGCCATAATAGAATTAGGAGCCCGACACAGTCCTAAACAAATTTCAATTTCCAATTATGAGTCCGTACTAGTCAGTTTATCCCCCTAGGAAGCAGTGACTTATTGCGTGCCCGGTTTGGCGACTCGGTAACGTATTCTGAATAATTGTGCCCAGTACAGAGACCGATTGACTTTGCCCTCCGGAGACATAAATGCGTTTGATTTATACCTCCACATGTGATGAATATGGATGTATTGAGTGCATAAAAATGTGTCCCAGAGGAAACGGGTTCAAATAAAATTCATTCATTTCTGTAATTAATACTGGTAATACATTACAGTCATGTGTGTAGTAGCGATGGTTCTTTTATATCCAATAGCCCGTCTAAAGTTTTGAAAAGTAACTATGACTCTCACAGTCCTTACATTAGTACGGCCAATTTACATTACATTAAACTTATAAGTAAAGTTGAACTGCTAATCTATTCCATTTCCTTTTTTACTGTTTTTGGTTTGTTTTCATGTAAGGTTGTAGCGGCTCAAGGGCCTTGATTTAACATCTACGAAATCTGGTGGTTAAAGATAAGTAATCATTCAATACATTTGAATACTAAAATGAAATACTAGGCTTCATTAATAAATGTAGGCTCTCAAATATCCCAGAAATAAACAAATTCGAGTAAAAGACCGAGAAAATATAAAAACATTGCAAAATACTCGTTAGTTAATGTCTCTCTCGCCCAAGCATTTTCCTTACTCGTATATTCATAAGGAAACGTTGATCATCTAATTTCGTAACGACACGTCCTCGTTTTCTCGAGTTTTATTAAAACAGTCCTCCCTGAAAACATTTGCTGCGTCACGCATCTTATTGATTTGATATGGCAATAAAAGAATCCGAGCTACCTTAGCCCCCCATATACTTTCGCCGGTTCAATGAGCATAAATTGCAATAGGATTCCGTACGGTAGGTAGCCCCGAAAATTTCTTTCATGCCTGTATCGGTTGCAAAGGTAAAGGTGCAAAGTTCACATAGAATTTTAGGTACAACGAGGCTCATGCATTGAAATATTTACTTTTGCTATATAAATATTTACACATTGCGGTAGGAACACATAAGGAAAATTGTATAAGCTTATTTTCTCATTACAACCGAACGGATACAATCCTAATAAATCATTCGTGTGGACAATTTAAAATGTTTCTACATTTTTTTGTTACATTTTGGTTACATACAAGGACTTTTAATATTTTATTAGATACATATTTTGCCTGTCCAAAGTCTTGTGATAATTTCACATCTTTATGGAAATACCTTATATCTTCTATCAAGGGAGACTTATAAAAAGCTGAAACTGAAAAGTTTGGATTTGTACTTAACATTAATTATTTAAGTAGTTTAATTTTTATAAAGAATACGCAGAGTTCTTATATCTGTCCATGTTTCCAAATAAAGGTTTATTTATTTATTTATTTTGTTTGCAGTACAAAGTGTTCAGCGTTGTATGGTTAGTGCTTGCACTGAGCATACAGCATTATGCTGAGCCTGGGCCATTTTTCGGGCTGTGCCATGCGTGACACGGTTTCATCCCTGCGCCTCAACGTTGCTGTTTAGATTTTAGATCTTGTTCAGATCGTTGAGGAGCAGGGCTGATCTACCTCTGTAGGTAGGTAGGTATACTTGTAATGTATGGCACAATTTGAAAATAAATGCTTTTTCTTTCTTTCTTTCTTTCTTTCTGGCTAACTGGTCTGGGTGCATGGAAAAGGGGGAGACCGGCCTTTGCTTAGCAACACTATAATAAATTTAAATAAACCGTCCCCATGCTATATTTTATACCTTACACACACTTCTAAACGATTATTATATTCGATTAAGTTCCAATACTCATCCATCAACCGATTTTAGCGTCTCTCTCAGGAACTTCCAGCATATAAAGCGGTGTCGATTGGACGAAGGGACTGCGTCACTGCACCGCCATCTAGTGCTCAAATAGTACAGATAGAGACATTTTACTAGTTTAAAAAAATGAAAATAGGGGTATATTTTCAGTTCACAGATAACGCCAAAGTTCTGTTGAATTTGGAGGCTTCTAACTTGAATAAATAATTGAGACTTTAACTCAGAGCAAACAAATTTAGGTGATAATTTATTTTCCACTTTGTTAAAGTACGCGGTGATTCGAGTATAAAAATGCAGGCATCGTGTCTACTAGACTGGAAGGAGATCCTGTGATTGAAGTTTACTCAATTCACTGCGTTTACTTAAGATTTTATGTAAATTATTTTGGAGCGTTAAGGCTCGTAAAAATCCATCGAGTAAATTTAAGAGTACATCTTGGAGCGTAAAATGCTTTTAGCGATCTTAATTAGAACTTGTGTGAACTGAACATAATTATAAGGATTTTAAAATGGCTTTAATAATTTAAGTCACCTTCGACTCATTTATTTGCGTATACAAAGTTTAAAGTTTCATAATATCCGATTTCGAGACGACCATATAAATAGAAATATACAAACGGCTGTAGAAGTAAATTCTCAAATAGCCTAGCTCAAAAAGTTTTCTCAAATATTTTTATTTTTCTCTTACTTTTTATGAATTATAAGTTACTGAGTACGACTACTGACATATATTTTTGTATTTGTATTTCGGTGGCAAGTTAAGTCTTACGAAAAGAGGTACTTAGGTCACTACTCGCCACCTCAATAGGAGGTAGGTCAGCGTTAACATAAGACTCATCGCTTACGCTGTCTCTTCTCTCGCTACCTCTACCTCTCTTCACAACACTTAACTTAGAAGGGACTAGGAAGAGGTATCATCGTCGTCAACCAATTAACCATTGCTGGAGATAGGTCTCTCATAGGGACTTCCACACGCTACAGTCTTGCGCCGCCGCCGCGATCCAGCAGATCCCTGCGACTCGCTTGTCCGTCTAACAAGAGTATGTATAGACTATAGATACAACAATTTATTAAACCAAGGTTATGCGCGCCAGTGGTAACGGTAACTAGCTGCGGGCGAAGTCCCCTACTAGCCTAGATCTCGGGCCATGCCGGTAATGGAACCCGGCACGACCTCCTACGAATGGTGCCGGTCTGCGGAGGCAGAGCAGAGAGGAAATGATTTTGCAATACCAATTTGAATTTGTGAGCTGTCATTCTTTAATCATCTGAATGGTCTAATACATCTCTGCTTCCGTCGACAGGTATATCCTCCCTTATACGTCAAAAGCATAGAGCTGCACCTGAGAGGTCGTCAATTCTTAAACGGCATACGTTTCTTTGTCAATCACAAAACCTCATCTCTCATACGAAGGCAATATAACTTCAGATGGGACCGCGATAGTACCGGCTGCGAAACAAACAGGTATCAATATTGAAAATATTTGCAGTCGACACGATATCAATAAACGTGACACGCCGAGATAAGGGAGCGTGCTCTGCCGAGATTGCGGCCGATTACCGCGCTATATTCTATCGACACGCCCAAGTACAAAGACGTATTATTTTAAACACTTTGTTAGCTTAATTTTTATCGACACTTTACTTAACCACACTAACCTCGAAAGAGCCTTAAAATCTTTTCCCCTTCACTATAAAATCCATACTAATATTATAAATGCGAAAGTGTGTCTGTCTGTCTGTCTGTCTGTCTGTCTGTCTGTCTGTCTGCTACGCTTTCCCGGCCCATCTTTTCAACCGATTTTGCTGAAATTTGGTATAGAGGTAGGTTATATCCCGGGGAAGGACATAGGCTACTTTTTATCCCGGAAAATTAAGGAGTTCCCGCGGGAATCAAAAAACCTTAATCCACGCGGACGAAGTCGCGGGCATCAGCTAGTAGCTCCATAATATCAATATCAATAATAGGTATGTAGTTCTAAAACAAACAGTCGATATCGATAGACGTGACATGTCGTAATAAGGGCGCGTGCTTCCCCGAGATTGCGCCCGATTACCACTTTAAATCACTATCGATACGATACACCATCACACGAAACGGTAAACGTAGGAAATGTTAGACATTCAGCCAAATGGATATTATTATGGATATTCTTATTGCCTCAACCTATATTACATACAAAACTAAATGACGCGACTTCGTCCGCGTTGAACACAGACCAGGTTTACTACTCCACCACCACCACTATAGCCCATTAAAGTCCCACTGCTGGGCACAGGCCTCCACTCTCATAGGAGAGAGGAAGTTAGAGCTTAGACCCACCATGCTACTCCAATGCGGGTTGGCGGGCTTTAACGACTATTATCATGTTAGTGATAATAACCGGGACCGACGGCTTAACGTGCTCTCCGAGGCACGGGGGTGAAACACCGCCAACTTCCTAACTCCGGGCTAGAACTGAGAATTTCTAGTCAGAAAAAAATTACTACTCGGTGGCGGCGTATCAGGTTTTTCGAAATCCCGTGGGAACTCTTTGATTATATCCGAAACAAAAATTAACCTCATCCTTTTCCCC
The DNA here is from genome assembly GCA_917051295.2 of Erebia ligea. Classification (NCBI taxonomy): domain Eukaryota; kingdom Metazoa; phylum Arthropoda; class Insecta; order Lepidoptera; family Nymphalidae; genus Erebia; species Erebia ligea. The sequence goes on along the minus strand of OU785237.1, from coordinate 9,500,768 downwards.
GGATGCAACCTGTCTCGGTACAAAATTTCATCAAAATTGGTTGAAAAGATGAGCTGTGCATAGCAGACAGACACAATTTCGCATTTATCATATTAGGATATACAAAATTCTTATTATTATTGTTTAAATTAATAGAAGTTATCAGCGGCGGAGATTTGAGCAAGTCTTATAACAAACCTCTATTCGGGTCAGTATTTATTTGGTTTGTGAGTGATTATTTCGCATAATACTGCTTGTTGAGTGCAAGTTAAATAAACAATTCATTAGAATTTATAATACAAATGTTTTTTCTTTTCAACACTCTGTTAAACCTCCTGTATTATTATTGCAATACAAAACACGTAGTCTAAATAACCACCCCCAAAACGGAATATAATGTTTCAAAATTCCATTTTCCGAAAACCATTAGCAAAGCAAAGGAAATCCACAATCTCAGGGGATTGAAAATCAAACAATGGGAACGTTCGAAACATAATACGCTACCTTATTAAGACACAAATGTGGCATTAGAGAAAAATAAAACGAGGCGAAAGGCATCGCGCCTCTCTGGAACGTCGGTTAGTGGGGGAAGGACGCAAAACAAAATGTTTATACGGAGAGCAGGGTAAGGGGGTAATGCTCGTAATAAAATTTTATACACCTTAATATTTTACTGAACGATGACTTGAGGCGTGTGTGAAATTATGTAGCTCCAACGCGGTGCCAAAATTTACAACTTCTCCCTGAGGTGTGAAAGTATAGTGTATTTTGCTGTGAGGAGACAGCCACAATATCTTTTTATATTCTTCCTGTAAAAGTATTACGCAGATAGCGAACCTAAATGTGACGACTATGGGTTGACGGAATTTAAGCATAAACAAAGCTAATAATTTGCTGTCTAATGAAAACATTTTAATAATTTTTAAACAGCTTGAGAAAAATGAATCCCTATGTAGCCATCACGTCGCGCTGTGTAAACAAGCATCCCAAAGGCGGCGTACCTCAGCATGGAGACACCGTTTTTCCTGCGAGATAATTTTATGTAAATGAAATTCACATTACCCTGTTTCCTATTCGAAGCCGTGTACGCGCCCTGACATGTTTTCATAGCACGTTTATTGCCGTGTTTTGTCTTTATTATCTTGTCTTCCCTGTCACTACTTTCAGCCTGTGTCAGCGCTGTATTTCATAATTTTTTGCTACTCTACGTGAACATGCCCACGTAGAGTATATCCCTCGCTAAAAGCCATCTGACATAGTACATACAATTGGCTCTGAGTACGCTGCGTTATAAAAATTCATTTTGAATTTAATGGTATCTAAAATTAACTACGCTTTTTCTTCAAAAGCGCGCGCAAAATATAGAAGATTGAAAATGTTAATCAACTTCAAAAAGCTATGGCAGGAACTCAAAATCTGTTTTTATGTCCTTGAAGGAAAAAGAAACACCACAGCGCTTTTTCTAAACTATTACCATCGAGACCCTAATAAAGGCTCTAAAGTTTTAAGAGCGCGTTTGGTAAAAATACGGTGTCGCAAAAGTTTTCTTTATTAGTTTCCCCCCTTTAATCTGGCCAGGCGTGTCCCAATGTCTTTATGGCGAATTTTCAATCTGAGTCTGGGCGGAAGCCAATAAGAAATCAACTATTTGTTCCCTGATTCCCGTGCATCGGTTGAGGGGAGACTCGCTTCTTTACGACTTCTTTTACGATTGGAGGTGCATTCGGAATTAGTCCGCGCAAGCGGGAGAGCCTTTTCGTGTCTGCGAAGATGAATGGTAAAAGGATTACAATGGCTAACAGACTGAATTCCTTCCTTATGGTAAAAATATCGAACTTTTTATCGGTTACTTGAAAAATTCAATATCGGCGTGGAACTTTTTTCATTCGCGTTTTTACTTTCTCTCTGTTCAGACGACTATTACTTCAGCCACACGTCTTGAAGTTTCCATACCAATCCTATATTTTTTCCTTTTGTGATTTCAAATCGAATCAGCACGCAGAAGATTAATAAGTAACTATTTTGTTATGTAAAGAAAAGCCAACAAATAAATTAGTTTACAAGAAAACACTTTTCGCAAAAGAAAGCTCGCAAGTTTTTTAACAAAATATCTGTTTAACTTGAAAATTGAACAGACCACGGGAATTTCCGCCCACTAAATGTTTAGACAAAATGTTATATCGACATAACATATTACAGTATTATAATATTCACAGAACGGTTTAATGGGACGCTGTCACGAGTTGCTGTATCTAATAAACTTAACTTAATAAACAGTAAAGGGCGGAATTCAGGTGATCTGTCAGTTTCATGGCGTTTATGAAACTGTGGAGTCATATTTAATAACGGAATATACTTGTTTCGTCATGTTATTAATTTCCTTGTTCATTACAGAACCTTCTAATTAATATTTTGATAATATAATAAAAATGCATAAATATCATCTCAAAGTGTTACTTTTAATAAGTGTTCTAAAAACTGTAACTATTTCTATACTTCCACTATCAAGTATAGTTATGTAGTTTATAATCTCTATACAATGTAAGCCTTTTCCTAAAGAAAAAAGGCACACTTCACTCAGGGCACAGTACCTACCACTATTAAAACAGTCACAATTAAAATATAACCTTAGAAAAGGCCTAGAAACATAACTCAAAAAAAAATTATAGCTATAAACAAAAATTGACAAATACACCCAAACAAACTAAATAGATAAATTAAAACTAAAGTACAGCTTCTTTAATCAGGATTGAATATTCATGTGCGCTATTTCCTCATAAAATTATCTTTTTTGCACTTTACTGCTTACTTTGTTAATTTTTGTAATTAATCGCAACCGAAACATGGAAAGCGTCTTAAAAGCTCTGAGTTATATTTTCTTAATTATTCGGAATAATGAAATTCCATTTGAGCGCTTCACTCTAAAAAGCTAAAATGTACGGTTAATATTCCTTAAGGATTAAGTGTTTTAATGCCTATCACTGGGTAATTAAGTTTTTAATGCACTTTAAATTCGATGGTTTATTACTCTGTTCATGACGTCATAAGGATGCCTCTAGCGCTTCTAAGTCTCGGTTAATACTTTATTACGGTTATATGAGATTACTTGGTTTCATTTTACGACACTTTTAATCGCTACTAAGTTCCATTGACCCCAAGCTATGCCAGGCAGCATCAAGGACCGCCGATGTTGGAATATGGCATTGTACTTTACGAGATAACCGCTAAATTACGGAATAAGTACTTATCCTAGTGAGTAATATGCTCATAACTCTGGTAAAATGCAGTGGGGTCGAAAAAGTTTGGATTGCCTATAAAAGCTTAATAGCAAAGAATCGAAAAGGGGAGGTTGGACGAAAAAGGTTTCACAGCATCTGGTAAGGAAACAAAATCAAAGTTTTTACTCGAAGAAAATCAGATTTGCTTTTAGGAGTAAAGTTCAAGTCCTATTGTTGATCAAGTCTCAAGAGTCAACTCTATATTATCCCTATCTCTTAAAAACTAGCTTCTCGTCTTTTCCAAATTGGAAGTTGGGAGTGATCTCTTAATATAATGTTCTATCCTTGAAGCACAGGCATAATCGCAAGTATGTACTAGTCATACTTCATACTATCATACTAATCATACTAATAATATTATAAATGCGAAAGTGTGTTTGTTTGTTGGTTTGTTGGTTTGTCCTTCAATCACGTCGCAACGAAGCAACGGATCGACGTGATATTTTTTGGCATGGGTATAGTTGAGGACCTGGAGAGTGACATAGGCTACTATTTATCCCGGAAAACTAAGGACTTCCCGCGGGAATCCAACTTTAACCACGCGGACAAAGTCCCGGGCATCAGCTAGTTTTATAAATAAAACGAATTTAGAGACATGCTTAATGTAGCAACTTAAACTACCGGCACTAATTCTCATGTCCTTTGTTAAGTGTCTCTTATACGAATGCACTCAATTGTTCCCAGAGCGAAGCGACACTTACTCTAACCATTGTTCCAAGCAACGAAGATACTAAATGTTTATCCTTCAAAGAGAAATGAACAGTTTATAAAAGCTCTTTAAAGCGTTTTAATTTTGACGCTCTCTAATTAATGTTATTTCGCTTTAGAAAGTGCCTTCAATATAACTTTCTAAATAACTTCTTTTTGAGGTAAAATGCATGAAAAATGTAGACTACCCACTCCACTACCTTAAAGGGCGTAGAAGGTCTACGAACAACATAATCCGCGTACACATTCCTGTCACTATGCCGCAAAACCAGTGCCAGCACTACAAAATTCATTAGCTTGATTTCAATAAGTTTAATAAATAATTCAATACCTATCAAACAGGCATAATAAATAAAAGTGTATAGATCGTCTGTGTTTAGCATGTTTGATTATTGATAACGAGGCCTTGGGTTCGATTTCCAGGTCAGGTCAAGTATAGTGAGGTATTGAGCTCTTCTGTTAAGAAATACTCAGTAGGTGCCATAATAAATAAATAAATCAATACCTCTCCACCAGGCATAATTCATAAAAGTGCATAGATCGTCTGTGGTTAGCATGTTTGATTATTGATAACGAGGCCTTGTGTTCGATTTCCAGGTCAGGTCAAGTATAGTTAGTTATTGAGCTCTTCTGACGAGAAATCCTCAGTAGGTACTAGCACATAATATAAATAACTGCTGGTACTAGCCCAGAGTTAGAATGGTGGTACTGGTAGTATATCATGCCTCGGAGAGCACGTAAAGCCGTCGTCGGTCCTGCGCCTGATTTCTCTCCGGGCGTGTTGGATTTTCATTTCATCGGCCTATGAGAGTAAGGGTGAGAGTGTGGAGATTGACAAATTTGAAAATTCTGTTGGGAGGACATTATTGGCTCTATACTAAATGCTTAATCATTTTTCATTGGTATACAATTTAAGATATTTCTCCGTACACAAATTTCACCAAAATGTTGGTTTAGCAGATGGGCCGTGAAAAGGTACCTACTACTTACTACTATTACCTATTCTGTGCTACTACACAGATTCAATTTCGCATTTATAAAATTAGTAAACGTATAGATCAAATCATGTACCTACCTACCTAAAAGTAATTGAACGTTAGAGTGAAGGTACCTAATAATCTTCTTACATCGAATAACTTTTGCAGCGTTTCAAAGTTAACCTAGATTAACCACGCAAAGTTAGCGTACTTAATACCTAAAACTACCCAACATATTCAAACTAATGATTTCCAACATTTGCAAGCCATAGCTGTGAACGCCACAGAACTAAATTAACTCGTTCATAATATGAGATTTTAGTCACGAATCCTAGTCTTGAACGTATCCCTACCGAAGCGACTTGAACGGGTTAATCGCGACACGTGTCGACATAATTTACCTACTGTGTAAATAGTTTAGTTGCCAAGCTTTAATTTAGTCTCCTTATATTGCATACCAATATAGCTTGTAACACCGCTATGTAAGTACGTCGTTAGTGTTCTGTTGAAAGCTAAAAACTCCCGAACTCGACGCTCTACCTATCATCAAAAAGTAAATGATCGAAATTATAATGTGTCTAGTGTCTACCATAATCTATCTATACTTCTATACTAATATTATAAATACGAAGGTGTGTCTGTCCGTAATCTGTCTGCTACGTTTTCACGGCCCATCCATTGGTACAGAGAAGTCGCGGGCGTTATTTAGTACTTTCATAGATCGTCAATTTCATCCCGCTAGCTTTGCATAATCATATTTCAGTCACGATCCTCGATCTTGAGTACAATGTAACTAGCGCTGAAGCGAAGTGAATCGCGAAGTTTATCGCGACTTTGTATCTATTGAGCGTACAGACACCTACAGCCACCGGTCTTCATTGGCATGTAATGTAGCTTGTACCCATTAAAATAGACGGATAACTTTGGTAATTCTGTTGTACACTGTGGATAATTACTAGTACAAAATCTCGTATTAGGCCATCACTCCCCATCAGGTTTAATTGTGGTCAGGCGTAAATCTATAATTAATTTTTTTAAAAGAACTTTAAATATTAAAAGTAGGTTCAATAAATTACATTTTGTGCCATTTTCTTCAAATATTTGTATTGCGTCGTCTTCGCAATAACTTGATTCATTCTTAAATAAAACAATAAAGTCCAAATGAGAATTAGTTTTTAGAAATAAAATTTCTAGGTAAATCTCAAGTTGTTCGATTAATAAAAACCAAAAATAATATTGTAAAAACATTTTAAAATGATGAACTAATTACTTATTTTTTAAAGAACACTAACACGGGACCTAAAACTACACGACCTTTATTTATATCTAGTCTTTCGTGTTATTATTACAGGCAGAAGCGATAACACGAAACGCAAATACCCACGGGGCACGTTCTAAATTAATCCAATTCACCGAGTAGATATTAGAGGGCTAATGGGGCAAATAAGTAGAACAAGAGACGGCTACACTCTTTCAGAAGTATTAAAAATATTAATTGACCAAGCGTAGCGAAGGTCTCTAGCCGTCCATCTGTCAGAGCTTTCTAACTTCCGAAATCCCAAAATAACACTTACACATAATTGACTGCTTCGTTGGTCTAGTGGTTGTCATATTCGACTGCGGCCGAGGAGGTCCCTGGTTCGAGTCCCGGGTCGGGCCATAATTTAGTATGTATTGGGTTTCTCTGACTAGAAATTCTCAGTACTAGCCCGGAGTTAGGAAATTGGCGGTGTATCACCCCCGTGCCTCGAAGAGCACGTTAAGCCGTCGGTCCCGGTTATTATCACTAACATGATAATAGTCGTTAAAGCCCGCCAACCCGCATTGGAGCAGCGTGGTGGGTCTAAGCTCTAATTCCCTCTCTCCTATGAGAGTGGAGGCCTGTGCCCAGCTGCAGCAGTGGGACATTAATGGGCTTTAGTGGTGGTGATGGTTACATATAATGTGAATCCCACGCGAGGTCTTGGTTCGGGGTGAAACAATAGCAAATAATGGTTATTAAATTGACTATTATAACACAAGCGGTATAATATTTGCATTATATAAAAGAAGAATTTGCCAAATTAGTTTACCCTGTAGTCGTAACTATGAGTTAATGGAATATGTTGCGAACGGCTTCTAATTATTTCACCCGATAGAATAAAATTAACGTTTTACTTGTCTAATTAACCAACTCCTTTGAAATTAGGTACATGTCAAAGAAAATATAAGATAATACTCTAACGAATCAACAATATATTATAAAATTTTGTCGTTTAATTTAACTTCTGTGACAAGTTGTCCTCTATGAAATAAAACATTTCCTTTAATTGATTTTATGTCACAACTATTTATTATTGTATTCTTTATTGCACACAAGATACATAGAAACATATATACAAAAAAAAAACATACGCGCCGAATTGAGAACCTCCTCCTTTTTGGAAGTCGGTTAAAAAAGAAGCTTAATCTTAGTGAAGCGTGAACTATGTTGTGTTTGCAGCAACCGAAACTTGCCTGCTGCCTCTTACATTGAAAATTTTGTTGAAAACCAATTATATGTGGTTAATCTAATCTGTACCGTGTACCGTTATCGGTACCGTAACGATTGCCCAATCAAAATAATACGCGTGCTTTCTTCCGATTGTAATTGTTGTGTAATCCATCAAAAGGAATATTTACTTTGAAAGCTCTATTTCTTTTTATTATCGGGTTATCTTAGTGATAAATTATATTATTTTGTGGAGTAATGTGATTTTATTTTTATTTACCACGTAATACATTAAAATTTTAATTGTTCATAAATACCATCTTCGTGATCCTTATGAGAAAGACTACCAATAATGTTTTAGAGATGGACCATTTTTTGTAGCTCAAGCTTCAACTGTCCTCATTTAGAAATAGATTAATTTATTAATAAAACTTATGTGTGATTTAACCACCACCTGTTCGAGAAGCAGATTTAACTAATCAACACACTAGGGACAAATAAACAGAGTAACTTACATTAATATGGCCCGCTCACACTAGCATAAAACAATGTTGTTCCCCTCTGCCGACAGCAAACTTCAGCAGTCACTGTAATGTCTGGAATATCACCATACCGTACCGCTTACAATGTTGTGACAAATAACAACATTGTAAGAACAGAATTAGTTTGAAACTATCCTTGACCAAAATATAATTTAGCACGATACCATCTCGAAACGTGCGTTGTTAAAGTTTCCTCGAGTCCAGCTGTGAGGCCCCTGCCCTCTTCCCCTCCTTGACCACCGAGCTCATGCGATAAAACAATTACCTCCATCGGGGTACGAAACACGAAGTTTTACAAATCGGAACGCTAAAATTATACTATTATAATATAATGAGGTCGCAGATACATTACACCTTACTTAATTTACCTACCTATGCATGAGGACCTACTACATACGGTTATTATACGGAAATACGCTTGAAGCGCCTTAATTAAAAATTCCATCTCATTAAGGTGTTAGGAATTTACAGTAATAAAATTAGTGTTTGATAATAAATATTTACTGACTTCATACCAATATTTACCTAGTTTCATTTTACAAAATATACAAGTCTCACTGATACCAAGTATATCAAGAATTATAAATTTCAGGATTTTTAAATTTTACACAACTCATCCCATCAGTCATCATAGTTCACAACACAGCTAGGCTTGTGAGTTGTGACCATAATACTCATTTATCTTGTTAGCTTAGCGCAAAGAACTATGAAAAGGTCAATACAGCGAATCCTTGCGGGATAAGATAAACGAGATTATCCGATACAAATCTAATTTGTCCGATATTGGTAAACGCTTCGCTCTCCTAACATGGTAACAAGCCGGTCACTGATAATCCCTTGATCAATAAAGCAGGCGAGATAAAATAACGACCTTTCACTAGAATATGGGGCATAGGGGGCAATGGGTTATGAGTGTGAACTAAGATCACTATATTTCAAAATTTAAGATCTAAGGAACAGTCCCAATAGCGGCTTCACGCATCACCCGTCAATATCGTCTTCAGACATTTGACTTATAAGTGAATGGTAAAAAGTGGCAGTCAGATTTGTATTACTAAAGCGACGGGACTGGAGTGACTACAGTTTGGATACTTATTAGGAAGAGACAAAACCAAAACAAATCATTAATAAAATTGTATTAAGTCGAATATTCGAATATTTACTATATGCTGTGTAGTTCATGATGACTATTGACTATATTTTTTTGTGCTTAAGAAATAAGGTTACGGTTACGTGACCTCATCCAAATATAATTCATTAGCTGAATTCTTAGCCGTGTACCTTAAATTCCAAAAAAACTTTTCCTAAAAATAGTTAACGCACAAAAAATACTCCGTACAAAAATCATTCCAAAAACATTGCTTATGTTTTCCTGTCACTAGTTAAACGGTTTGCGTGCCGACAAGGCTCATTGGAATCTTGATAAGTTGGCCCCAAATTGTACGAACCTAGGCCTTTGTTAAAGTATTAAATAAATAAGCTATGTTTATGCAAAATAGACCCAGATAAGAGTTAAGTGATTGAAGTGACGAAATAACATGGATTTGTTTTAGTATATAAACACGGGGAATAATTGGATTAGATGTGTAAATAATTATAGTTGTAGCCTGTTTTTAGATTGATGAAAAATACTAACCTCGGGGAGTGGTAGTTTTAATTGATTTGGCTCAAAAAATAAAATTCATATATTTTGGCGGTTATTTTTAAAATATTGCCTTGAATAGATTGTTGTTAGCTCATTATATTTTATAATTTGTATGATAACAAGATTACAAACAAAATTGATCCATGAGACCGGAACACACACGAGCAAAGCTCAAGAAGCCAAAAAAATTTAATAATCTCGTAGATTTGGTACTTATTAATAAGCCTATTCCAAGCCCAAAAGGTGTATAAGCACACATTGACTTACCTACGAAATTAAAGTAAACGTAACCAAAAAGTTCGGTATTTCACACGTAAAAATATGTATATAGTAATCCGCAGAGATTGAATGATGAAAAATGTATTGCCACTGAATCCATTATTATGAAAGTTGCTGGATATAGCACGTACTGCGACACCGATTTTTGTAAAAAAATTTAATAATCTCGTAGATTTGGTACTTATTAATAAGCCTATTCCAAGCCCAAAAGGTGTATAAGCACACATTGACTTACCTACGAAATTAAAGTAAACGCAACCAAAAAGTTCGGTATTTCACACGTAAAAATATGTATATTGTAATCCGCAGAGATTGAATGATGAAAAATGTATTGCCACTGAATCCATTATTATGAAAGTTGCTGGATATAGCACGTACTGCGACACCGATTTTTGTTTATTTTATTTTCTGTATTTTTTTTTTTTTTTTTAATAACAGAATATGGGTGTGCATAACGGTGGGGTAACATAGTTTCTTCACGAAAGTTGGAACTAGTACCTAATAAGGCATAGAATAGCTGTATTGCACCCACCGTACCCGAACCATAATAAAACTACTTATCATAATATTTTCCAGTAACGTTATCATCATTATTGGCTCTACAAATCTGTGTGGCTACGTAGCGGCCTCCTCTAGTTGGTTTCTCGCTCTATTGTTGTCAAACGACTTACGATTGCGGCAGCTGGGATGGGTTGACGGAAAGAAACGAAGACTTTTGATTAATACTAATTTTACTTTCAAAGTACTTAAGCCTAACTTATTCCTGCGTCAATCTTGGAACACAGATCTAATGACAATCCTAACCTAATGCTACGTCGATTTTAGACGCAGCGATTTACATTATGACTACCTAAGGCTAACCTAACCTACCCTAACTAACATCCTGCGTCGATGTTAGACGACAGGAATAATGAACGATCTTCTCATTATTACATTAGCTTTTATATCTTACATTTTCATACTAAAATCTAAGCGATGCCTGATGTCACGTTTCTTCGGACGTGATGCAATTCCGTGGAATTCGCTGACTACGCACTGGTACGATGGCCGTTTGCTGGAGGTGCAAGGTTGCGATCTTGCAATGAAAGTGATTTTTTCCATGACGCCGTAGGTATACGTAACTAACGTCCAAAGCTTTTGCATTTTGCTTCACTATTTATATCTTCATGCTTCAGGCTGTGACGTAATTTTTTTGATGGTTGGTAGTTGCTCATGCACTGAATATAACAGGCTCACTGAGTCTGTTTAATGATGGACATTGATAGGCGTACCGTACTATAGATGTAAAATATTTCATGATAATTTCTAGTACTTAATCCACCTTTATTCCTCTTCTTTCTTTTTGGGGAATTGACTCCGTCGACAGGAACATAGATTAGTAAGTAAGTAAAACACTTTATTACACACAAACAAATAACAAAACTACCTCTGTTTTGTACATGAATCGGGACAGAATTTAGAACTTGTTACGGTGTAAAGGCGGTCTCATCATTATGAGTGATCTCTTCTAGGCAACCTATAAGAAAGGAGATTGGTGGCATGATGACAGGTTGATTGCAGATTAGATAACTATAGTCCACGCGCGAGCTCTGAGGAATCCTATGGAATGTTAAAGTAATGACCTAGAGTTGTTTAAAGTGCAAAACAATACTGCTATCGCAAAATTAAACGCGTCAAGCTCGAAACTAATGCTGGGAGCGAGCTGGATATGGAGCGACGATCGGGAGTGGCGTACAGCCGTCGTTTCTTCAGACCCCGATTCCTCGGAGCTCGTGCGCGGACTGTACAGCTATGTTGCCGACTGACTTCCCCAGAAAGCTCCTTTTTTAAATGGTGTTAATTCTATTTTTCTGACATCAGGCAATCTATTCCATCTAGTCGTTTATCTTCAAACCGCTTAATGGGACCATTACATCCAGTCTGCGTTTTAATGTTACAAATAACTGACAGACAGACATATTACATTTTCCAATATAATAAATATAGAGAACAATTCCCACATGAGCGGCGGCAACTTAAAACGCTTTTCAGACTTTATTACGACGCTTTGAAAGTAAAAGCTTTTGAAATATTGGTCTGGCTTTAAAATAATTCCTAGAACGCTTTTGGTTATTAGTATTATTAGATTATCGTTTTTTATGAAAGTTTTTCTGTCTTGATATCATGCGACCTTATAGGGATTAAAGAAAAAAATCTTGCTTAGCAAAGCGAAAATACTGTTCAAGTATTTCGCAATACCTAATTATTAAGTTTATAGTATTTTAAATAAGCTCACGATCGAAAATGTAACATGTTATTTCCCTTCTTCTGTCTGTAAACTTTAATAGGCGTAAGTTAGTCTGTAAGTATCACTATATTTATGTTAAACTTTTGTATGAATTTTACAAAATGTTTGTTACATAGTTATTTGATTATAAAGAATTTATAAAATCAATCAATCAATCATACATAGGTACACCAACAATTTATTGTTCGGTTGAAAGTGTAACCACGGTAATATTACGTGGTGTAACCGACCGAGCCGCGAAATAGTCGAGTAGGCCATTGTCTTCGAAATTGTGTGAAGTTAGCCCCGAGCGGGCGGCTGTCGCGAGCTTCAGTTCAGTCAGACATACTTGTTGACAATACGTACGAGCAGTGCGGCGCTCCGCGAACTACCTTCCCACTTGTGATTTGTAATTTATGTGATCGCGATCTTAGAATAACTACCTATAGAAACCTAGTACACTCGCAAAATGTAAGCCGTTTAATTGGTGCCATAAATGGCATCGTACGACGCTCGCGCAGTCCGAAAAAAGCTGATTAAGTTAGTTTTAGAAGCTACAATGCTACAAACAAACTAACCAATTACTTACCCAACTATTAAGGGGAAAACATTTAAACTGGCAACATTATGTTTGCGTTTACGAGGCAAGTAAACACAGCACACATAGCGAATTTGTAGCTTACGTTTTGAGAAGGCGTTGTTTGGAAACATACCTTCTATAGGTAGTTATTCTAAGGATCGCGATATTGAAATAGTAAATAAATTATGTAACTATAATATAAATTGTGGAAATTGATAATAATATAGTGATTGGTTTGAACTGTGTGAGTGTTTGATTTCGAATCACTCAACAACTACAGTGAACTTTGGACCTGTAAACCTCACACCCAAAAACTATACTGTGGATAGCTGGCACTTGAAATAACGCATAGAAACCTCGCGTAAGCAAATCGATTGTACGTACAAGGTAACGTTGCCCCAGAGGTATTACAGCAATACAGTAGCTTGATTTCCAACTGCTCAATTTCCTTGTCAGCCAATACGTTGTATTCAAACTTCATTTGGCGTGAAACAATGTTACGAGAACATAAGCTGAACTTGGTTTTCGGTGGGAAATTGTACCTTATTTTATTACTTAATCTAAATTCTACCGCAAAACAAAATGTACATAGCAATTCGCACTTTGGATACTAAATGCTGTAAGCTATTAAACAAAAAAATATCGCAAATAATTCGATCTACTTAATAAATTGCCGGAAGAAGGTAAGACCTATTAAATATTTATGACAATCCTTAAAAATATCAACAGAGTATGAATACTAGGTGACCTAATTATCTCCTTACTAACTTAACTCAAAAAATATTATCAACTAGCTAACACAGCTAGCTAACAAGAAAATGCATTCGCTAGATCTTTATAAAGGAGCCAAACTACGACAAAAAATATTATCAACTAGCTAACACAGCTAGCTAACAAGAAAATGCATTCGCTAGATCTTTATAAAGGAGCCAAACTACGACAAAACACTATTACAAAATCTTTCCTTTGTATCGTCCTGTAAAAATACGTCTCACGCAGAAAATGTACAAAACTCAAGTCGTTTCATTTCTCATAAAATTATTGAGAAAGCAAAATGGTCAGTAGATATATAGGTAGGTACGCAGAATGTTCAATACGCAGACTGGACAATTCGCAGAATGTTCAAAACGCAAAATGTTCATAAATGCCGTAAAATTGTTTTTTTTAATCCACTACAAGCATACAAGCAAGTTAGCCATTGACTGCGATCTCACCTGATGGTAAGTGATGATGCAGTCTAAGATGATAGCGGGCTAACCTTTTAGGGGCATGGCAGTTTTTATTAAACCCATACCGCTATTCGGTTTCTATAACGGCATCGTACCGGAACGCTAAATCGCTTGGCGGCACGTCTTTGCCGGTTGGGTGGTAACGAGCCATGGCCGAAGCCTCCCACCAGGCCAGACCCGGGAAAGTTCAGAAATTATAAATTCCCAAATTGACCCTGCCGGGGATCGAATCCCCGGCAGGGTCAATTTGGGAATTTATAATTTATAATCCGGGACCTCCGCACGTTAAGACAACAGCGCTACACACTGCGCCATGGAGGTCGTCCAATCAGGAAGAAAGTGTACCAGTAACTAAAATCAGGAAAAAAGCTAGCAGTACATAAATTCGATACAAAGGGTCATAAAATCGACTCAACAAAAGCAGTCATGGAAAAAACACGAGGGCTGATTTTGTACGTGCTCGGATCTGTTTCTAGTGTTTTCAATTTAAAGTTTCTTTATAGCGAAACATTGTCACCGGCGGAGTTTGTATCGCTCTTACAAACTTGATTTAATCATCCTTTTGTTTTATAGCTTTCTATACAAGAACGTTCTTGTTTCTATAGCGTTAACCATAGATTTTATTAATTAGCGATTGATAAAAATCTAATTCCTTTGTACTGCATCACACAATAAAATGAATAGTCCTGGCTCAGACATGGAGTAACAACAGATTTTTCAAAATTCCCTTGTTGGTTGGTCGATAGTTTTCGTTTTGGTTTTATATTCTATGGTTTTGGGCCGAAGTTACAGCTTGTGATGTTTTAATGTTGTATTTTTCAGTGTAGACTCGTAGATGCTACCTTTTATGTTATTTTTTTTAATCATACCATATCCCATCATACTAATGTTATAGATGCGAAAGTGTGTTTGTTTGTTGGTTTGTCTTTCAATCACGCCGCAACGGAGCAACGGATCAACGTAATTTTTGGCATAAGTATAGTTGAGAACCTGGAGAGTGACCTAGGCTACTTTTTATCCCGGAACATTGAGGAGTTCCCTCGGGAATTAAAAAAACTAAAAAAAAAAATTAAAGTTTCTAGAACAGCTGATGTAGGTTGTGCTTTGTCAACCAGTCAATCACGGTATCGTTTTCTACGTCAGCATTAATGCAACCATTTAAGTTCGGTAACCAATCCAGCTGCCGATTTCGATTTGCAACTGAATTTGTGCAATGCGTCTGTTATCACAAGTACCTAATAAAACAAAATAGGTCACAAGTACTACTTACAAACAATATAAGGTGTATCTGTAGAGCTGTAGCTTGTATGCGACGTGTGACTTTAATTTCTTTATTCAACAATGTGCAGACTTGTACCATACAAAAGACAGTGACGGCTGGCTTCGTGAAAAATGTATTCTATATACCAGTGGAGGCGACGGACGCGAAGAGGCGGGCGGCGAACACATTCAAATGTCTTCCGGATGGCTAGTCTCGGGACTCGGGAAGCGAGACGTTTGCGTTTTTCCAACGTCACATTCAAAGAAATATTTATTTTACATGGTTAAATACAACGTCCGCGATACAAGGGCTGCTTCAGAATTGATGCGCGGCATGATACATGTTTACTGGAATAGCACATGCTACTTTTTATCTCGGAAAATTAAAGATTTCTCGCGGGAACCGAAAAACCTCAACCCACGCGGACGAAGTCGCGGGCATTAGCTAGTAACCAATAAATATTAATCACATTGTCAATTTTTTAAACAAACAGTTGGTAGGTATTTGCTCGTTCTTTGAATCACGTCCGTTCTTCGATTTGTACCTCATTTCTTTGCTATATCGTTGATTTTTCGTAAATGTGTATTGGTTGTAAAACTACTGGGTGTTCGGTGCGTGACTCCATCCCATACCCTTCGTCCCTTACGTGTCCTATCCCACCTTAATAATAGATAAGCTTGAAATAATTGCTTGGAATTATATAGAAGCCAAAACAAGGTTTGCGTTTTTGAACGCAGCAAATAACGTTAATATTAGAAACGTTTATGATAATGATGTATTGACGCCCTAACACGCCAATTCTCTAATACATTAGTATAGTAGTATAATCATATCTGTGTGTTGTACACAAGATTTTACACTCTTTTGGCAATTCCAAGCAAGTCAAAAAGTAAAATAACTCAATCGCTAGTAAACCGAGTGCGAATTCTTTGTTTAATTTTGCAGGAATGTTGCCATACTTACTTAGAAAATAAATATCTACCAATATCAAAACTCAGAACGCGGGCCATCTTATCTATATATTACTAAAAGCAGAAAATTCGATGCAATTCTGATACATATTTCTATGTTGTTTCTGAAACTATAGTTCGCGTACGAGTTGAATGCAGAGCAAATGTATGGTACATTTACATTTACTCTGCATTCAACTCGCGCGCGAACTGTAGGATGTCTATATTTTTAGAACTCGAATTTCATGGCAATTTTTCATTCTTTTCAGATCATGTGAGGGAATTCTCCTGTGGGACTCTATACTACAGGACCTTCTTTGTGGATTCCAAACGCGACGCGCTCTACGTCGGCGCTATGTAAGTTTTGCATTTCACGTTTTATATATAAATATACAGTGACTTGAGTTTATTTGAATTGGAACTGTGATTGAAGTTAACTGTTTATATTTCCATTTATTCGTATAAACGTTATACATCAATAAAGCATTACTTTATTGATGTTATAATAATTATTATTGTTAAGTATAATAGTTATTTGTTATACAAGAGTGAAAAGTTGTTTTTTAACCGCGTGCTCAATTTTGATGACCGAGCAAGCGAAGGATTCTAAAATTGAATCACGAGCGGAGCGAGTGATTCATAAATTAGAATCCTGAGCGTCAGCGAGGGAATCAAAAGAGCACGAGGTGAAAAATCTTTTCACTCGAGTGCAACACGTAACTTTTCATCCCACCTCAGCGAGGAAATGACTAAATGCAAAAAAAATCACAAGATTAAATTCAATTCTGTTAATTTCTTCGTCACTAGAATCACTCATTTTAGGTTTTTCACTTATTTTCAATTTTCTTGTTTTTAATCGGTTTTAATTTTAAACAATATGACGTGAAAGAAAATGGTGCGCGCAAAGCAAATTAAAAAAGTACACCAAGAAGGTTACGAGTGTAAGTTTTTAACAAATTAAAAACGATTGTATGGAAATTCGGCACCATAGAGGTACAAGTAAATAGGTTTTAATGATGTTTTGAATTCACAAACTTCATAGACGAGTGATATTTACTAACGTGCACACGATGTTCTAAATTCAATTTACTTTATCCTCTAGAGGATAATAACGGCTTTTACCATCAGATATCGAAGAATAAAAATACTCTTTCCGAGATGGTGGGATGAAAAATATATTATCTTGACTTTATAAATTACCTACAAGTAGATTTATCAACTAATAGGTAAAATCTAACTTTGTACCTAGTTGATTTAATCATCTAATTCATCCATATTATATCTAAGAGATTACAGATATTCAATAGATGTTATGCAAGATTTAACTGTGAAAAGTTTCTTGCATTTATAAAAACAATTTAGGGGTCAAAGAATGCGTTCACCCTGAAGGGGTGGACCCTCTGACACCTACCCTGTTACTCATTTGATAAAAAACACAGGAAATAACAAATTAATTAATCTCATGTATGAGTGGACACGAGTGCATGCGCCTACGCTGTCACGGTTCGGGTATTAGACACCGTTAAACTTTTTTTTAATTACCTACCATCCGTGCTGACATCGATTTAATGGCAAGTAGAGTTCAGTTAGAACACACATTTATGCAACTGGCGTCAATCGCCAGCCCTCGTTTTTGGTTAGCACTTTTCCTAGAAGTACAGTTAATACACCACCCGCAAGTTTATCTCCTCAACTTCTCCTAATCCTAAGGTTGCCTGGCAGAGATCGCTACTAAGCGATAAGGCCGCCTTTTTGTATTCTACTTCATTTTTAATGTTTTCTGTGTATTTGTGTTTCCTTTATTTTTCTGTGTTGTGGTGTACGAATAAAGAGTAATAATAATAAATAATACAGTTAATGTGATCATACGCATACCAGTAACTGTTTAAATAAGTAATTTAAAAATCTGAGAGTAATAAAGAGACCTTCATCGGTGAACATATAGGGGGATACCTTTCAATATTGATTAAAGTAATACACTATTAACGTAAGGTTTAATGTTACACGAGTCGATTTTCCATGCACAATTTGTATAATATAACAACTAACTTCATACTACTCATTGAAAAAGTGAAAAAAAAATCTTCTTTGACTCTAACCTGGCGCAGCCTCTTGAAATTGCCACACTTCATTTTCGACGCGAATCTGGAAACGCGAATCCACAAGTTTACCCCCTACCAAAAAATGCTCAACGCGGCTAAAGAAGTTTTCACTTCAAAAAAAACTACTAGTACACGGGCGTTAACTTCTATGTTCTTAACTATTGTTCGTCAATTGTACGCAACAAAATACAGGGGCTATTATTATAGGGTCAATAGTGCGTGCTACGGAACCTCCTTCCCAAGATAAATTGTTACATTATCGGCCATAAAGCTATTTGATTGCGTTTTCAACCTTGTAACTTCGGTATGAGGATCGACATTTTCGGCAATAACCTAATCTATTGCTGATGAT
Source organism: Erebia ligea (assembly GCA_917051295.2). Lineage (NCBI taxonomy): Eukaryota > Metazoa > Arthropoda > Insecta > Lepidoptera > Nymphalidae > Erebia > Erebia ligea. The sequence goes on along the minus strand of OU785237.1, from coordinate 9,482,150 downwards.
TACGACTTAGATACCTACTAATTTTGTCTTTTATTGGAGGTAATAAATAGTGACTCTGATAAAACTACTGACATAACCTGTAGGTAGTATGTACTAGTGCCTAGTATGAATTACTACTATTCTACACCATTATTTTTATATGTATATTTTACTTCGATGATTGATACTGAAAGTACAGTTTCCCTTTATAGTGTACTTAAACGTAAATAAAATATTTAATAGGCAGGTATAAAAATTAATTCAAACTTTTTTGTTTCAGGGACCGACTATATCGATTAAATATGAACAACATAAGCGCATCACATTGCGATGTAAGTATTTGAACACATTTTAAATAGACACATAAAATTACAAGCAAGATGGCAATGTGGCTGATTCTAAAAGGTCTAAAATATATAGTGTCATCCTTTGCCGCAAGGATCTTTATGAAAGAGACTAGCTGATGCCCGCGACTTCGTCCGCGTGGTTTAAGTTTTTTTGATTCCCGCGGGAACTCCTTAATTTTCCGGGATAAAAAGTAGCCTATGTCACTCTCCGGGTCCTCAACTATTCCCATGCCAAAAATCACGTCGATCCGTTGCTCCGTTGCGGCGTGATTGAAGGCCAAACCAACAAACCAACAAACAAACACACTTTTGCATTTATAATATTAGTATGATGATAAGAGTAATATCGCTAGTTAGACCTATCATATTGTTCAGTGTAGAAATCGTGTACAATAGGATTGGCCACATTATATCTTCAAAATGGCTTGTAGTAAGCAATGCAGCTGTATGAATTAGACGATCCTCCAATTTCTAATCCAAATTGATTGATTAATTATTTAGGTATTAACTAAAATAATGTCATTATTTTTTGTTCGCAGAGGGATTCTATTAATTTGGAACCAAGCAACGTAGCACAATGTGTCTCCAAGGGAAAATCAGAAGTAAGTACTTCTATTTGACTACACAATTGGCTTAACCTTTCTCAAAATAACTAGTAAGTAAATAATGCGTTAGAGACCCGATACAGATTAGAATAAAAAGTTTATTATTTAAATAAACTTTTACAAAGCGCTTTCGTATCGTCAGGTGAATCTACCACTGGTTCATACTGAACCTCCTCTATAAACTCCGAAATAAAAACTCTATAAACTTAATTTCTTACACAATATAATCTATTCATGGAAATTAGAAAAAATTTATATATTAAGTTAATTAAGACGACGTTGCGAATATTAAGACGAAGTTGCGAATGAAAACGTATTTAATATGTGATACAAAAGTAAAGAACAAGGTGTTCCGTTTCATTCCTTAAGACTCAAGAGTCAAGATAATATAGCTCTTATCTAACTCCATAATAAACTTATCCCGCTGCAAAGAACGTTCCATTATTGCCTCATTAAATCAATTGAAACTCCTTTGTTCTCCACTAAATTGCACACAACTAGCACTATTTCCATCAAGGGTTAATCCCATTTTTAACTGTGAGCGGCGGGCGGCGGGCATATTTCATAGCGGGGAGCTTAAAGCTACGTTCTGCTCGCTATATTAAGGCCGTTAATTTTGATTTACAATCGCGGCGTAAAAGCAATATTTGTTTTATTTCTCGGTTACACCCCGTCTCCAAAGATCGGGTGATTGTGGAAGTTAGACTGAGTTTACACGGCCCGATTTTATCGAGCGGCTAATGGTGCGTGCATATCGAGTTTGCGGACGCCAACAATTCGGGTTGTGGATTCAGTGAAGTATATAGGGTTTGCTTGGATTTAGTAGACTACAGCTAGATCTACCTCTTATAGGCGATTTTTTTTTTGTTAAAATAAGCATATTGATATAAGATAAGCGATGTAACAATATGATTCAATCAAATCAAATAAATATTATAAATGCGAAAGTTTGGATGGATGTATGGATGTTTGTTACTCAATCACGCTCCAACGGCTGAACGGATCTGGATGAAATTTGGCACAGAGATAAATTATAGTCTGGAATAGCACATAGGCTACTTTTTATCCCGGAAAATTAAAGAGTTCCCGCGGGAACCGAAAAACCTCAATCCACGCGGACGAAGTCGCGGGCATCAGCTAGTTATTTATATATTTAATTGTTATTGTTAATACCGACTCTAATAACAAAAATATTTAATTGTAAGTCTTTTAAATTTTTTTTTTTAATCGAATGGTAGTCAATGGTTATTTTTTAAATTTTTAAATGACGAACACTTTGAAGGACTTTTTATATTTTAGTACTTATGAGTCTCTATATAACAAGTATGGAGACAAGCTAAATCTCATTGGTGCAAAGTTCGCTTAACGACTTTACACGTTTCACTAATTCACATTAAAAGCAAGTCTCAAGTGCCCATAGAGCAACTTAAACAATGTGTCCGTCCAGTATTGCCGAGCTATCAATGTGTTGGTGACTATCGGGTATTAATTCGCTCCTGTCTCAAGAACAACTTTTTTCGGACAGTCAAAATATATTGGTATAACTACACGATTAACTAATTCATTTAAAGTGCATTTTCTTAACTGTCTTAAGCGCCTGTGAAAAGCACCTAGAAAATATTCTCGTCCATTTTTGCCGAGCACTCAATTGCTTGGTAGTTGGTGAGTAGGTAGCTGTAAATCTCACTAGTGTAAAGTCAGCTTAACGGCACTACACGATTCACTAATTCGATAATGTCCAAGACGTGAGCGATTTCTACGCTCGGCTGGTTTCTTCTATTTTGGGGTGCCACTGGGCTGCGTTTGTAATTGATATAACTAGTATTTTATAGTGTAGAGGCTACCCCTACGATGCCCAATGATGACTGAAAACTTATATGTGGGAGGTTCCAGGTTAGATCCCCAGGGGCTTTGGTCTTTGGTCTAGTCTAGGAAACGGAGCGGCTTGTGGAGACCCCTGCATAAAATCCTCAGTCGCTGAAACTTGGGAGGGTTGTGGTAATATGAACCAAAACTTTTAATATAAAAAGATCCAAAAAAAGATCCATGCGGAAGTTAGGTATTAATACCTAAAAATTACCTTGAAAATTCCTGGTTGCGAAATAGAGTGAATTATGCGAGCATGTATATTTCACACATACCTATTATACAGAGTAAATTAAGAATAGATGGCGTATTACAGTATAATGTTTCACATTCGCTTTATAGCCAACTTCCATTAGGCTTGGTGAAGTAATTAATATATTATGAGTAAATGTGTGGTACCTACATTAACACACTGTGCCTCAAATTCCTTGCAAATTAAGGTTACCTTTAAACATACAAATTCAAATAGCAAGCAAAATAGCTCGTTTCCTTTGTACTTCATATTTTAAATGCGAAAGTGTGTCTGTCTGTCTATCTGCTATACTTTAACGGCTCATCTTTTCAACCGATTCTGATGAAATATGGTACAGAGTAATATTATAAATGCAAAAGTATGTCTGTCGGTCTGCCACGCTTTAACGGCTCATCTTTTCGATTTCACCGATTTTGATGAAATTTGGTACAGAGATAAGTTAAATATTAAGTTTTCAACATTGTCGGAAGTAATCATTATCATAGAGCATACTTTATTAGCTGATGCTCCGGAATTCGTAAGCATGGAATATTTTGTTTTATAAAACCTGTACGAATTCTTTGATTTTTCTGAATAAATAGTACATATCCTCTCCAGGTCTTTATCTATATATCCATGCAAAATCACTTCGATCCTTTGTTCCGTATTGGCGAGATTGAAGGACACACAAATCAACAAGCAAACCCACTTTTGCATTTATAATATGGGCAATGATGAGTACCAAGTGATTATTTCTGGAATATCATGAACCACGATCGGTCAGATTCATCTGCAGTAGTATAAAACTGTATCTCCTTTATTGTACGTTCGTGTAGCTCAATTTTATACTCGCCTCTCAACCTTGAGCGCAATGTAAATGGCGTATAATTTCTGGCTAAACCTAGAACTCTGAAGTTCATCGAAATTTCTCTTAACTTTTTCCATACAATAGGCCCGTGAAAATAAACAATTAGGAAAACTTCTTTGTTTTCTCGTAAAACTTGTGCCACACAAAGGTAACTTTGCTAGAGATTGTTCTAAAGTAATTATCGGATTAATACACTTGGAACGTTTTAGCCGTTGTACTGACGTGAACAGAAGTGTTTTGCTCGGAAACAATCAGAATTAAGCAGGAGAACAATCAGACTCACGTCTAAGTTTCTTTTAACGGCACTTAGCTGGGCTTTCGCATAACTTCGCCCGGAACTAATGCTTTCGATTGGTCCATTTCGTTAATTATTCGCCACTTTGTACGTAAGTAGATTTACGGCCGGCTTTACTTTTCCGCGCTTTTTTCTAACAAATGGTTTTCGCGCGGAGTTGTACTTGTTTTTTTAACACAAAGTACGTCCTCGCTGGCGATATACGAAGCTCTCATTTGCATTGCCAACTGCTATACTGTTGTGACAAATTTGGTTTATGGTTGTTTCGTTTTAAATATGGAAACTGTTTTTAACCACTTTAATAATGAGGACATTCTTTTTTTAAAGAATTATTCTTCCTTAAGTAACAAAGGTTGTAAGCATGAATTCAAAGAACTCTTGATAAAGAAATTCTTAAACGTAAAAAATTAAAGGGTGTAATGGGTGACCAAAAATTTTTATCTTAAAATCTAAATTTGTGTAATTTACTTTGCAATTTTTCTCAAACGACACAAAGAGCTAGAGCGATGAACTCAAAAGGGCAAAGTGAGAAACTGTGGCCGCCTTTCAAAATTTCACCGTCGGCGTTTCCTCAGCCTTTTTCGTGTTACGACATCGTGTTTAGAAGAAGAAAAAGCTCGTCTACAGCGTGAAACTTTGATTATAGCTTTCGAGTAGTCGTTCCTCCCGCGATCAGGGTGATAGACTCGGGGATATTTCTTTTTTATAGCTCTCTTTAATACTAATAAAACAAATTTAGTTTCTTTCTTCGTAGCTAGAGCTAAGGGTAGCATGTGGTCTATTGCCTTACTTTCCGCACTATTGCCGGAGTTCCTTTTTCTTTGCGTGGCTTATTTGTTACCGCAATATTTGGTTCTTTGATACACTTTGGCAGTTTTCTGCTTAACTTATTTTCAGAATTTTCTGTGTTGTCACGAAAGGTTACGTAATATATATTTGGATGAATAATTTTTCTTCGATCTAAAAATTCAACTTTTTAAAAAACTTGTTACGATACTGTTATAGATCAAAGCTTTTCTAGACTAGTTTATATCTTAAATAGCTTTACCCGATTTTAGCCTTATAAATAAAATGAAATGCGATATCCTTAGTATGCAATGTCCCGCATTTGTACATAATCTTGTCTTTAATGTTACTCCTAAAAAATCATTATTTTTTTAACAAATACTATAATTTCTCATTCCTAATCTATGGTTTAAGCACTTTTTACATGGTACAACCTGTGGTACAACTTTAATGAGATAAGCTTTAGCAAAGCGTGGGTATTAATTCATTAAATTTTCAAGAGCCATTGTGTGATGGCTCTCCGGCGATTGCGGTCGGGCGAGAGATTGAAGCTAATTTTCTCTAAGTCACATTGAAAACCGTCCGTCTGCTAGTGTGCTGCGACCGATTTTAAAACCAAATACTGGATGGAAAGAAATATAACAAACACGTTATTTCTGCATGATGAAAACAAAACGATGATATTTTTTTTTTATTTTTTTCATTACGTTCTCTAGCGATTTTTACATATTATTATGATATAAGTTACATAAAGTTACACACACATGCCAATGCATGTAAAATGCATGTCAAAGCGCAGAGGCATCTCTAGCCCTTGTGGCGCCCGTGTGCAACCAGTACCCTGGCGCCCTCTAGTCTAGTAGGAGCAGGGTCAAAATGGAATACTAACAGTTATATTTTCAAACGGAAATTCGGATGCAAATGGTGCAATTTTAAATTATGTCGGGAAGCAAAAAGTTTTTTTAGGAAGCCCCTTCCTTCCTAAAAAAACTTTTTGCTTACCATTTCTTTTTTTTTTTCTTTTTGCTTTTGCACCAAACCCCTTTACCTTAAACCTTTTATATATTTTTTATCAAAAGAAAAGCCGATTTACTTCATATTTACATGTTTATTCAAAGATGATACTTAATCCAATTGTATCAAGGCTTATTTCGCAAAACTACGGTGTAGCGGTAAAACAAAAATTGCGGCACGCGTACACAAGCCTTTGAAAATGACCGCCGCACGTCCCTGGGAATTTCAATTCAATTTGAACTTTATATCATTCTAATACAGCCGAGTTAGCAATGATTGTCGGCGTGTTGTCAAACGAATCAAAACAAACAGGTGCCGATGCCGGCACGCACCTTTGGTAGCGATGCGACATTACGCCAATTTAATCTTTAATTATCTGTTTTAAGGCTGATTTCACATTGAAACAAAAGTTATTGTGTAAATTTAAATAGAGTAGGAAAAGGAGTAGCCTTGCTTTGCTACTGCGCGCCCGGCGTCGGCCATAACACGAGCGCAGGGTCTTTGAGAGCGCCGGCATCTGTGGCCGGCATCGACGCATCTTTGGAGGTGTCGCATTAGAGGGCGCTCGGCGCCCCCTTAGACCCGGCGCCCGTGTGCGCCGCACACCCTGCACCATAGGTAAAGACGCCTCTGTCAAAGCGAACACTACATGCAATAATTTGTTAGGTGATACATGCAAAATGTAATAGCATAGACACCCAGCTTTCTATTCAGGTGGTCATGGTTTTGAGCCCCGGGCTCGAGAATTATGTTTTACTTTAACAGTTAAAGAAAACATCGTGATTAAACCCGCTTGGCTGAGAGTTCTTGATAATGTTCTAATTCTGAGAGGAGACCCGTGCTCAGATGTTGTGAGTCGCCAATTAATTTCTTACTTAAAGTTTAACCTTATTATATTAATTACTTTTCCGAATTTTCTAAACCAAATTTTAAATTTACATTAATAAATTAATTAAATTTTTCTTCGAAGTTTCGGAAATTTAATTAATATGATAATTATTTTCTATAATAATCACGTCATACGGATAATATAGCCAACTATGTACCGGCAAAACGTTATAACGTTGATTTTATACGTCAGTTAATCTTGGATGATGATATTTTGTAATTAAATTATCTGTATGACTTTAATACCTCAAAATTCAGACGGAATTGGACTGAAAATACAATGAAACTACTAACTAGTTCATTGTGTTTTCAAAAGCTATACGTCTGACGGTAGACCGGTGGTTGCGGTGGGACGAAAGATTGAAACTAATTTTCTATATGTCACGCCGAATGCCGTCCAGTCAACTATTGTGTGGATATTCTGTCAGGCTTCGAAATGGTGAAATACCAAAACTTGTTAACTCTGTAAAGTTTTTTCGTTTTTTAAGCGTTCGCACTCGTTTTCTATATTAGTTTAGTATTATGTTCTATACTGTAAGATACTTTTTTTGGAAATAAATAATATCGGTCATAGTAATATATTATTTCAGATCCTTAATAAGCTCGTCAAGAAATTAACACTTCCAACTAGGATTTTAAAAAGGGATAGTGCTACAAATTAGAAGATCATGAATCGGCATTATTATTCAAATTAAATTATTTAAAACGCGATTTACTTATCTAAGCTAGATTTAGATTCCACCACCAACACCACAACAGCCCATTAACGTCCCACTGCTGGGCACAGGCCTCCACTCTCATAGGAGAGAGGGAAATAGAGCTTAGACTACCACGCTGCTCCAATGCGGGTTGGCGGGCTTTAACGACTATTATCATGTTAGTGAAAATAACCGGGACCGACGGCTTAACGTGCTCTCCGAGGCACGGGGGTGAAACACCGCCAAACTTCCTAACTCCGGGCTAGTACTGAGAATTTCTAGTCAGAAAAACCCAATACTCAAGTATATGGCCCGACCCGGGACTCGAACCCGGGACCTCGTCGGCTGCAGTCGAACATGCCAACCACTAGACCAACGAGGCGGATTTAGATTCATTAATAATAATTTATCAACATATAAAATTGCATAACTAATAATAATTTTCTTTTTGTACCTATTTGTATATTTTATCGTCGTAGGTTCCTTATTTTAATTATGTGACGAGTACTGAGAGGACCATGAATAGAAAACGTCCGTTGTATGAAATCGTTTCAGAACAAAGTTTAAATTGGTATAATATGTCATGAAACAGAAACACAATTTGCGAATTGTTTGTTGTCCCGTTATACTTTCGAGAGCTGCGGCAGTAGGTATACCATTGTGTGATGGCCACGCAGTTGCGGTGCGACGGTGGATTGAAACTAATTTTCTCTACGTCACGACGAAAACCGTCTGTTTGCGTTAAACTATTGCGGTGCTGTTTTGATAGATTTGGAATTTCAAATTAAAAACAAAAATGCCCTTGGTATTTCTTTTTAATTCAGTGGCTAATTTAGTGTTATTTATGCTACTACTAGCTGATACCCGCGAGTTCGTCCGCGTGGTTTAAGTTTTTTTGATTCCCGCGGGAACTCCATAATTTTCCAGGATAAAAAGTAGCCTATGTCACTCTCCAGGTCCTCAACTATACCCATGCCAAAAATCACGTCGATCTGTTGTTCCGTTGTGGCGTGATTGAAGGACAAACCAACAAACCAATAAACCAACAAACCAACAAACAAACACACTTTCGCATTTATAATATTAGTATGATATGATACGTCTTTCTAAGACTTCTTTATGACACGCATTTGCGTTGCGACGATGGTTTGAAACTAATTTTCTCTACGTCACGACGAAATTAAAAAAACAGATACATGCCCTTGGTTTTTAATTTTAGTGGGTAATTAAGTGTTATTTAAATCACATTCGTCTTAATTAAGACTTTTATAGGATAACACGCATGCGATGCGATGGTGGATTGAAATTCATTTTCTGTATGTCACTACGAAGACCGTCGAAGGCAAACAATTGCGGTGCTGTTTCGATGGATTCCTAATTTCAAGAAACTCAAACTCAAAACATATTTATTCAAAATAGGTACCTACAAAGTACACCTTCTGAACGTCATGCTTAAAAAGTATAGAAACAATTTACCTCTATAACCAGATCAAAATCGGTTGAAAAGATGGGCCGTTAAAGCGTAGCAGACAGACAGACACACTTTCGCATTTATAATATTAGTATGGATTCGTTTTCATAAGACTTTTTAAAGATAACACGCATTTGAGGTGCGACGGTGGATTTAAACTAATTTTAATAAATCGACGAATACTGTCGAATGCGAACCATTGCGGTGTTGTTTTGATAGCTTTTGAATTTCATTTACTGTACTGAAACAATTTACTGATAATAAAATCACAGAACAGATATAACCTTGGTATTTCTTTTTAATATAATGGGAAATGTTACTTATTTAATAAGTAGGATAACGCATTACGTCTTCAAAAGACGAGCTTCTTTTTATCTACTTAAAGCCAGGGACAAATCTAGCGGAAATTATCTACTGCGTTTTAGCCGTGCACGTATTGCGGCGTGTTTCAAATATTTCGATAATATATTACAGTGCAGCCACGATTTTCCGCAAGAATTCCTAACCTTATACCTACTTGCAACGCGCCGCGCCTCTACTCGCCGCTTCTTGACAATACTCGCAAAGTTCAGTTTACTTAGAATATAGAAAAAAGTATATAGTACCTATTAAAGTTTTTAAAGAGTGGCAGAGAGCTATGCTGACTGATTTTTTGTAGAGTTTAGAGGACTGGTGGCAGTACCACGTCCAGTGAGTAGACGTAATGCCATATTCAGTTTATGAAGTAGCCTCGCGTCACCCACTCGCCACCAATACAAACCGATGGTGTACGCTATAAGAGAAATACCTGTAGACTTCCTTCAACTATAAATATGGTGGTCTATCATTATTTATAGCGCAACCTAATAAACACGGGCAATCGTTCATTTTGGCTGCATTTTATTTACTAAAAGCGGTCCTCACATATTCCTGTCGTACGGAATATTAATGTCCTGTTCAATATTTATGTTGGAAGTGAATTTACATAATCACAGCGTACATTCACCATACTTTCGTACTATCATTTCGATAAAATTTCCCGACGCACCCAATATGTATTCCTTCATTGCAGTTCATTTATTTATCGTATCGGCTAACCAATTATCCGTATTGCGCCAATTTTGATTGAAATGCAAGAGAATGAGTGAATTAAATGTGGTAATTAACCCCGATCCTGATTTATACAATGATACTTTAACTGCACTTCAGCCTAATGGATTACGGCTTAGTTAACGGAACCGATACTAAGTAATATGCTCTTAACCTGATTATTAAAAACATCAACAATCTTCTATTCTAGGTATAAAATTATTGAAAATCTACCTGGCAAAAGTGCCCAGCTTAAACCCATAAAAGCTCAAACCTAAAAATCTGTGCACAAAGGTCCCCTTAATACCTAATGTAGACAATTTGAAATATTTTCGAATTTTTGAAAATCCCACGGTGTTATTGTTTAAGGTTGTGATTCCCGTGGTAAAACTTTAATTTTCCGAGAAAAAAGTAGCCTACGAGTATGTCCTTTCTTGGGATGCTGGATTGGTTGGATCAAAACCGATGGGCCGTGAAAGCTTAACTGACAGACACACTTTCGCATCCATACTAATATTATAAATGCGATTTTGACATAACTTGGTACAGGGATATATAGCATTCCGGGGAGGACAAAGGCTACTTTTTATCGCGAAAAAACAAAGACTAAGTACGGATTTTTCAAAACCTTGAATCCAAATGGACGAAGTCATTATCTAGTCTAGTTTTTTATCTTAATTAACATTTTGTTTTGGCATGATTTTAACAGTGTTCTTTGTTACAGCATTTCGACTGTCGAAACCACGTACGAGTCATCCAGCCAATGGGCGACGGGTCACGGCTCTACGTGTGCGGAACCAATGCTCACAGTCCTAAAGATTGGGTGTTATACGTAAGTATTCCTATTATTTTAGTTATACTCGGGGCCTTATACTTACTTATACTTCGGTTAAAGTACAATTTGAAGTGTAATATTGAGGTGATAAGAAAGTTTAATATTGAATGAGGGTAATATTTCATTATGGCTTTAAGTTTTGTTCGCAAGATATATCAATACAATAATATGAACCGATGAAGTACGTACTGCATAAAACTATAATTTTAGATTACTGTTTAGATCGTAGCAGTTTGCTACGCCACCGTAGTCCTGTACAATGCGTAGTTAATAATAGTTAATTAATTTAAAGTTCTATGATGTTTCTCAAAATAGAAAGACTAAACAGAAGAATAGAAAGCAGAAACAAAGTCTTACAATTTGCAGCTAGGTACTCAGAGCCCATATCTCACGTATCCATTCACTTGGCACCAAAACTCCCTTAATTGAATGTACACTACACAAGCATTAACTCAAGACCGTATCCGAGCGAGGCCATCTTGGCACAACAGCATAACGGGGGCTATTATTGTCTTTAGAACCACTTCAAGTTATCCCAACATGAGCTTTGGAAGGGCGCCAGCGACGCAACAGTTCTTAAGAATCCGCACATGTGTTGCATAAATGGAAAGAAAGGGAAATATGCAGATATTTTCCTTTTTTAGAGCATTTTTAAGTGTGGTTTTTAACAAGGGTCCCCTTTTATGCTACCGTTCGTCGTGCAAATGCATCGAGTAGGTACATCGCGCGATAGCAGCCACGACAAATTTCACGGGCGCTGATTCCAAATGACGCCGTAAGATGGAAGATTTTTCCTCCGCGTCGAAGTTTCTAACCGAACGACTTCGTAAAGCCAGTATCCAATGACAATTTTACTCGTAAGCATCCTTTTGACGTAAACATTTTAAAATGGATATTTCCATTTCATATAATTTATTATTAAACAGCTAGCGATATAAACCTTCAAAATATTATATCCTAAAGCTGTATCCTAACCGAAGGTTCAGTATTAACTACGAGTTACGTTTATCATTATAATAATTTTCCTAGACTTTATTGGATTTTTTAAATATGTACATATAAACAGTAGTAATTAAACTATGTCTTATAATGGGTAGGTATTACCACAGAATATGGTATTACCACGTATTACTTTCTGAGGTAGATTACTACTCTTGAGTCGTAAAGTTTAAGGCGAAAACACACGACGGGTAAAATAATTTTGCTGCACCGACTTCCGCGACAGAACGTGTTTCCCCTGCGAATCGGGCGCTTCGCGCAGACTTATAGTGTGTTGTCGCCCTAATTTAATGCAGGTAAATAAAATAAAAAAACCGCACCGCACTTTGACCAGTCATGTCATCATGCGTGTCGTTAACTGCGGATATTTCCATATTTTCCTGAAATTATTTTTTTAACTCATAAAAAAGCTCTCCACAATAGGTATCGAGAGCAGGCCGCAATAAATTTGCTGTGCTCTGTTCACCTCTCACTTTCCCTGCTCTTGACTTTCATATAATTTTATGATGTATTGACGGTCGTTCTGACCCTTCACACGTTTTATCGCGTATCAGGCCGACTGTATGGCGGGTTTTATGACCGTTTTGCAAATTTTCGTTTTAAAATATGAATCCGATAAAGGGGTATTATCGGGTGTAAAAGTGCATCCTCTTTGATGCGGCACCCTTCGCGGTAGACTCAGTTCCGAGTAAATGGCTTGTATGATAGAGCTGATAGAGCAAGTAACCTTGCTTGTTTGATACTTTAAAATTTTATAAGAGAAGTAAATAAAGAGAACATCGTTAATGCTGTTATTTCTCGCGCAGTACTATTTTAATTGTTTAATATTTTTATTAGAATTGCGAAATGTCTTAAAGCTCAAAAGCATTTTATTGCGTCAACTTGTTAATTCAGAAAATCTTTCTCTAATAAAATAAAGTTTGACTTTGTCGCGAGGAAGATTTTTACTCTATAAATTTCTTTGACGACCCTCTGAGGTGTAAATGAAAAACTCTACTATACAAGATAGGGGGACTTGCATTCGATTTATTTACTTAAATATTAAGTCATTTCACAAATATTCATAAATAATATCATTTATGAGTAGGTATAATAAGTATGTTGAAATATCTCAATACGCAGGCATAGTATCTTTTATGCACATCTATCAAAACTATCTATCAAATTTTGTCCATTGCCACATTAAAAAATAACAAATGATAAAGTAACATACCTTCTGCTGCCCAAACGAAAACACAATTCGTCTAAAACGATAAATCCTATTAAAAGTCGAAAACCCAAAGCGGAGTGGGGGCGGTTGAAAATTGAAAATATATTAGGTTTGTGGGAAGGAGCCATTGAATGCGAATGTTGATACTTGCCCGTCCTTTGTACAGAGCAGGCTGGCAACACAGAGATAGTGCTTATAGTCCCCTCTGTTTTAATTAATCTTTTTTAGAAAGATTAAGTTTTTTTTTAATGCAAGCAAAGTGCAAAGCATTCTGCCGCTTTCACAATTAGAACGATCTTTTTAAATTAACTACCCTTAAGAAGTTCAGAATGATTCGTTACTATTACCTAAGCTTAAAATGTCTATAAGGCACAAAAGACGTGGACTGTATTGTTATTATTGTTTAAGTCTTACATGCCTTTTAGCAAGCTTTTAGCAATCTGCAATATGATAAGCTCACCTTACCATATTACCAACAACCTACAATTACCTACTTTCTCGTGGATATAATAAGGTACGTCTTCCTTTTTGCCTCATCAGCGTTGGCAAAGCTCATTATTATAGAAATGTAGAATAATAATTAGATTTAAAAAATGCAATTCAATTATCATTGAAATAAGAAAACAATGCCAAGATAATCCTTTTTTATCACGTAATTTGTAAAAGGGCCTGCGCCCGTAGACGTCAAGGCACGGCACGTGATTTTCATGCAACGAATAAAAACTCGATAGTATGACGATAAAATTGTAATTTCAATGATGATCATCATAGGTACAAAAATACTGCAACTAGGCGGTATGATTTATAGGTATTAAAATTTCAATATTATTGTTCTACTATTTGAGTTATATTTCTATTCGTTGCAGGAAATATCCCCTGCCGTGGTGTGTCGTCTATAGGTGCAGGCCATATGTTTCCGTAAATGTACGTTCCATGTACTTAGCCCAACATTGATTTAATTTTTAATATCGTTACTGTGTATGATTTATCTATTTTATTACTAAATGACATATAGGAAACAGTAACGCTAAAATATTGCTGTATAATCTGTGGTTTGAGTAATGTGATCACTCCCTCAAGAGGGGAAGGGCGCGTCAGTTTCAAAAATTGAGTGAAATCACATGTACGCAATTGATAGGGCAGTTGCGGCGATGCAGCTTCAACATCAGACCACTTAGAGGTCCTACGGGTAATTAAAATTTGCATTGGTCAATATTTTTATGTTTTTGACGAACATTTTTCGCAATTACTTCACCGCCATTTCAAATGCCTACTGGCCTATTGCTAATATCATTTTTAATTTAAATCTAATATCATTTATAATAACACGTTATAGTAATTTTCTTCTGATAACAAAATGAAACACCGTTTATACTGAAAACGACGTTTAATCCTGTCGTGCTTATATGTACGGCTCCATATAAAAATAATTAAAAGAGACCATTTGTCCGCCTGACATTATTTTTATCCGTTGTTTGTTGATACTCTAATCTATACAATGACCTACGACTCCTAATATGCAATCATTCATTTTTGTAAGATTCGTATACCTATTAAGACAAATGATTTTTCTAAGATAAACATTTATATGCCTTAAGACTGTCTAAGTAGACCTATGCGCGGACTCTCTTACTGCAACCATCAATTTATTTCAGTTATTCTGTTACAAATGGCGGTTTTCGATTGGAGGGGTATTGGAAACAAATGACGGACGCGATTGCATTCCGACCGCTTGATTTCTATTGTTTTTCTTTATTTATCCTCGTGTACGAACTGTGATAAAAATTTCATTTTTCAAATAAGTAAATCGAATGCTATTTTTATAAAAAGTTTATTGGAAAATATCACGAAGTAATCTAAAAAAGGCAGGCGAATGACTTCACTCGTTTTTGCTTTTATCTCTTTCAATGCAGAACTATTTTCAACCGACTTCCAAAAAAGGAGGAGGTTCTCAATTCGGCGCGTATCTTTCTTTTTTTCTAAGTTATTATTTTGTGCAGCGGAAGCGGAAGTTTAAAGATTGTCTCAAACTCAAACGGTTTTTACTCTAATACACTTTTACGAGTGATTTTGAATCTTCGAGTGACTCAACCGTGAACCAAAAATGCAAGATACTCATCTCAAAATATAGTCATTAACAAAATCTCAAATTTCTAGTTCAAGCAGTTTGAGCTACATTTTTTTAATATTATGTCAGTCACCCAGTAGATAGTAGAATATATTGATATGTCAGACAATCAGCTGATCCTTTTTAAGTTATATGTATATGATCAAACATTAGGGCTTATACTATATATATAATACAATTACCCAACGATTGCAAAAATATAGCAAAATCCTTAATAAAAGGGGAATAAAAACAACGAGACTCAGCCGTTAGCTGAAAAAGATTAGTCAACGCGAGCAATAAAACGAAAGTGATTTGAAACAAAGGTATCGTTTGTTACCGTTAGCACTCGTTTACATTTTCACTTAATCGTTAGTAAAAATACAGTTTTTCTCAGGATATACAAAATATTTTTAATGTTTTCAATATTTAATACGTATTTTACCAATTTTAACATATAAGGCTAGGTCACACTGCCTATATAAGTATGTATGCCTAACAACAAGACGTATAAAACACAGATTACAACTCTATGAGACAAAAACAAAAGCTGACTTCCTAATAGCTGCTACATCGCCGAACGTACATTATATTATGTGATCTTATTTTCTAATAAATAAATATTATATTACATTAAATTTTCAATGACAGCTAGATAGAGGAAAAATTGACATATCGACTGGCATTTAGGACATTTAAATTTCCTTTTTAAGCAACCGATATTTTCTGCATCCGGAATACACCGGGCACGATTTAGTGTAAACGCGTTTACAGTTCACACAACAATGGGATAATTTGTATAGGTAGCAGATTTAAAACACATCGCGTTCATCTTGTTCGAATAAATGCGATAAGCCCCGCTTATTGATTGTTCCCATTTAAATTGAAATCGGTAAATCTGTTGCTCGTCAGGACTGAAATAAAAGTATTAAAGGTGTGGTCCTGTTATATGAGCAGATATTTAATTAATTGATCAGAAACAATTGCACTTACCGCAGTGATAATGCGTTCTACTGTGTTGTTTTGTGACAACTAAGTATTTGACAAAAACAAACAGAAATAATTGACACTGCCAGCTTTAGCAAAACACGTAATAATTAAATTAATCCTGATAAGACCCTTGCATGTTAAAACGCGAGACGGTAATTTTTTGTCCCTTAAATTACACATTCAAATTAGGTGCGACTTTTTTATCTCAATAGGCAATCTGACGCTAGTTTAGTGTCATACGCGGCCGTCATTACCGCAATTATAACGAGTGTAGCCGACGCCGCGCCGTGTGAAGTGCACTTAGGAAAATCACTTTATAAGCTATATACTACATTCAGCTAGCACACAGATGATCTCACGTGAACATTTTTGTGGCCGGCTTTACGCTCACCGTGAAACTACATACCTATAAAGTAGCATTCAGACACACTTGAACATTTTTATCGTTTTCTCTCATTAAGATTCTAGTAGGTGGATAGCAAACATGAGTTTATGAAGGAAACTTGCTTGCGAGAGCTCGTACAGTTGTTTTCTTACTGCGAATGCTTCCTTCTTAGTAAAGCAATGTTGATATGCGAAACACGATGTAAAGTTTCTGCGGGAGCGCAGCAAATTGCAGAACATCGGTTATGACAAACCTAATGTTCACTTTTAAAGTTAGCTATGTACAGATTTTGTGAAGTTCTTCCGACGACGTCAGATGCACGTAACATAATAACTTCAATATTTATTTTACAATATTGAATGTATTATTATGTTTTTTGTTTAAAAAATAGATTCAAATATATTGGTGAATTCTTATTTGAACTCAAACATTTGGAACAAACAAAATCCTTACGGTACTATGAATCTCTATCACCAATGTTTACAGTATGAAAGCAAAATCCAAATTCATATTCCAGAAGACATTGTGCCTGAGAGCTCAGGTGCAATATCTATCCCATTCGCTATTGAGCCAATACGTGTGCGTTACTATCGTTGTACTGTTTTGTGATGGCAATTGTAAAAGCTATAAACGCTCTTGAGATTAAAATTTATGGGGCTATTGAACATTATCGTACATGTATCTGAAAGTTTTTTCTGCCAGTAGCTATTTTAAGGGAAAATAAGATAACTTACTCCAATGTTATTACTTGCAAGAGGCTTCCAAAAAATTTATTTTGGAAACTTCGAAATCCTCGTACTTTGGAAGTAATAATTTTAAAGAAGTGACTTTGAGTGTAGTTGTTATTTAAAAAGTAAAAGGTGTTTATAACATTTACATCTCTCATATTCGGTAAGTAGGTCCTTATTACCCCCAAATGGAGCTTGTAGGTGACCAATTAGCGCTCTAGGGTAATAATGTAGCTAGAAAAGCCCTAGGGCGGTAAGTAATTAAAAAAAGTATGATGGTTAGATGTACGCGAACTTTTTGAAAGAGTGAAGAGTTTTTTTTTAAATTACTTACCGCCCTAGGGCTTTTCTAGCTCTACATTATTACCCTCGAGCGCTAATTGGTCACATACAAGCTCCATTTGGGGGTAATAAGGACCTACTTTACCTCACAATCGAGATGTAAAGCAGAGTAGTTAGCTCGGGTGTAAGCATCAATTGCACCCTCGAACTATAGGCGCCCTCCCTGCGCTCGTGCGCCTAAATATCTCGGGCTGCAATTGATGCCTTACAACCCTTGGCTACTAGTCTACTATTAGTGATTTATGATTTTCCTACTCAGTAGCTACTTTTCGTTAAAATTTAGGACATAACATAAGAATTGTATTTCTTATATCTTTTTTTTCCATAGCGTTTTTGTGCAGTATTTATACAATAATTATGTTCATATTTTATGCCGAAAGTTTGTGTCGATCTCATTATTTGATAGTGACACTGTTACCGAAACTTCACCCGCGGCATCCTGCAATTTAAAGGTCCTTTGTGTACACGAAAGTTCCTCCCGGCACAATAAATGAGGCATAATCATGTCTGTACGCATATTTATACTTAATTTCGATTATTATTAACTTTGGAAAATCATACAAATGGAAAATTTATTAGGTATGGGTTGATCTAATTATTATACATCAAATAAATATTATAAATGCGAAAGTTTGGATGGATGTTTGGATGTATGGATGGATGTTTGTTACTCAATCACGCCCCAACGGCTGAACGGATCTGGATGAAATTTGGCACAGAGATAGATTATAGTCTGGAATAACACATAGGCTACTTTTTATCCCCAAAAATTAAGGAGTTCCCGCGGGAAACGAAAAACCTCGATCCACGCGGACGAAGTCGCGGGCATCAGCTAGTAATATAATATATGAAAGGAAAAGGTGACTGAATGATCTAGCAACGCACAGCTCAAACCACTGTACATCTGCAAAGAAAGGAATTTTGACAATTCAACCCCTAAGTGCTGGGTCGAATTTGAATGGTGAGAAGGGTTTAGGCCAGGGTCCACCACCACCACCACGTTTCAGAGTTAGTTTTGAGAGTTAGTTTTGATAAGACTTTATGAAGACCTCCCAGGCATACTATGCAGTTTCTCTATCGTTTAAATTGGGTATTTGACTACTAGTGAAATAAATTATTTTTTAGTGATTAAATAAAGGATCTCCCAAAAGTCGTAATATCCACATCCCCTGCTAGTTTTGTGTCGAATAACCATTTTAAACTATCGATTAAAGTAAAAAAAATGCGTCGAATTTTGATGACGTCACAATTTAAAATTTCATACAAATCCCATACTAAGCACGCGTTTTGACGTTTGAAAAAAAGTTGCTGATTTGACTAGTTGTTAAATACCCAATTGTTATTATTTCCATTCTCTATCATTTAATTGTTATCTTTAATTGTTTTAAATAAAATAAATCTATCAATCAAACTCATTAAATCGAATGATAACACTAAGCATAAATACGAGACGATTAAATTGATCGCAAAAATATTAACTAAAGATTAACTAAAGAATGTATACCGAAATCACATACTATAACCTAAAATGACACTCTCGTATGAGTTTTAGGTGAAAGGACGTCAAATCGTTCAATAAACGTTGCCACGATCGTAATGTATCAATCGCAGATTTTGCAATACAGGGAGATGACTCAGTGAAAGGAAATCAAATTCAGCATCACTGCACCTGGGTTCGCTTGTTTTATGTTGTAATGTTTAAGTCTCAAGTTTTAACGATACATAAGTTTCGAAGTCTGTCTTTTTACTACCGAAGGTCTTCTTTATAACTTACATAACTTTTTATCATAAGTATTAAAGTGAAAACTTGGTTTTACAATATTATTACAAGTTGCAAAAAGTATCTTACTTTTGTGTTGTATTTGTGAAATAATGCTGCCGCACATAAATATTGATCACGTAAATCCATAAATGTCAAAAATCAAACGTTTGATTTTATATTAAAACTAGCTACTGCACGCGGCTTCGCTCACGTTAGATTTTGATCGGTAAATTTTACCCTCTTAAGGGTTTATTTTCGAAAATCTTTTCTTAGCGTATGCCTACGTCATAATATCTATATGTATGCCAAACTTCAGCCCAATCCGTCTAGTGAAGCTAGAAAATAGATTACTCAGTCACCTTTTCCCTTTAGTTTAGGAAGTAAGTTCCCATAAGTTTAGATGGAATTAATCCACGTTGAAACTCGGGAAAATTGACTTGAGTTATAAACAAAGCAACGCACATCCACACAAGGCTAGCAGTCATTTACAGCTTCAAGTTTAAAGCGTACCTGGTACCTACATAGTATTCTGTGTGTTGGCAAACCTCAATACCAATATATTGCGATCGTACGACCCGACACGTGAAGGAGGATCGAATGCAGGATCCTTGCACCTGAGTTCGCTCTAAAGTTTTTACTACATATGAGTTTATAGTCAGTTTCTCTTTACAACTTTAAGCTTACTTGAGATACATGTCGACTTGAGTTACTTTAATGTTAGTTTCGCCTACCAGCGGGAATACATAGCTGTAATAGTCGTATCTCAATTTTCAATACTTTTACTAAGTAGTTTAGTTTATTGAAAATTTTACCTGGATTACATAATATAGTGCCTTGTAGTATAAGCACATAGTAATAATACTTGAAGATGAACATTTTGTTTAGTTAACCATTAAATAAATAAAAATAATATTTATTTGCCGGAATATGGGTACAAAATAGGTCTTAAAGTGGTAATTCCCTTAACATATTCTACCATAATATGATGGTGTGCAAATTGTTTGTTTTTAAAGTATTTAAATTAAATTAGTTCATAAAATCATTGAAATAAAAATAAAATTTGCGATTAAATTACATTACCTACATTTGATAAAAATAGCAAAAATACTTATTTAAAATTATTAAAAACATTAAAATACATACAAAATGTCACCGTAATAAAATACAATTTAATAATTTGATATATCCTTATCAGCTAGGTAATCCTTGATGTCATAGGTAGTAATTTTTATTCATTAAAATATTATAAATTTTATTTTTAGTTGCCTATTTACGTCGTAAAAATATATTTGGTGGTCAATGTTCAATAAAGCAATGATAAAAATATATTCATTGTATTCATTATTATAATAGATCGATTCCATTACCATTTGAATGGGCGAGATCGAGAATATGGAGATGTGAGGTAGGTATACTTAACTGTTGGCATACATTCAAATTCGGTAGTCTGGCATCCTAAATATTAATATATTGCAACGTTCGATTGGAAGGCAAGGAGAATCGATGGGAAATCACCGCACCTGAGTTTGCTTGCTTCAATAGGTACACCGCGCCATTCTGAAAATTTTCCTGTTCATGAATGTCGTTATATTATTTGCTAAAAGATTTACCACACATGTTCTGCTATTACCTACTTTTGAATTTTAAAAAATATAGGGCAAAAACTCTGTTGCATAATTATTTATTATTTATTTATTTTATTGATCAAAACAAACATTACAATTTACAAATCTTAATATCTGAGCCATCCTCTAAAAAACTACGCTGTTATAATAGTGCATTGTTCACCGAGGGGAGAAAGTGACCGATTACTATCGAGGGTGTAGTTCGAGGCCCGAGGCGTAGCCGAAGGGCCGCAATTCACGCGAGGTAGGAATCGTACTTTCTACCGAGTGATACATAGTGCTTTATACTATACCTGCGAGGAAAATAAGCGATAATTAGTGATTAAACGAACTTGCAAAGTGAAGTTCTATCATAAATTATAATTATATCAGTCGCTTCATTCGAAGCTTCACTACTTCACAACTAGGCTACATTTTGAGGATTATTGCAATATAGATTTCGATATCGACAATCGACATCTATATCGACAATCTATATCGACAATCGACTCGATACCAACAATCAACAAAGATAACGACCATCGACATCGATATCGTCAATCGATATGAGTATCAACATCGAAATCAACAATCGATATCGACCATCAAAATCGGCATCGATATCGATGTCGACAATCGACATCGATGTCGACAATCGACATTTACCATATTTGACTTTTCTATGTCAAATATGGCAAAGCTGCTTCTAATATTATATCCATAAGGGAAGACATATCGAAATTCTCAACGTCCGGATACCATATTTACCTACTCAAAATTAAAAAAAAACAGTGCGTTAGAAATGGATTGTCATACAGTTTTTCTTCCCGCTTAGCACGTTAGAAATGAAATTTCATACATTTTTTCCTCCCGCATATTTGGTCTGTAGCAATGACGTACTTTCTACCTCGTTTTGACAAAAGCAAGAGGGTACTTTCTGAGCGGGTGTAGTAAGTAATAATTTTCGGTACAATGCCACATAGAAACTGATTGGACTGTTAGTCCCTGAAATCATAATATTTTAGTATCATTCTTGTAAAATCTTCAAAGCAATTTTTTAACACAAATTCTTCTTACTTAATGCGAAAGTGTGTCTGCCTGCCTGCCTGCCTGCCTGTTTATAATATTTTCACGGCCTATCTGTTTAACTTTCCAAATGCGCAGCACAGAAATAGTTTGCATCCCGGGGATTTACTTTTTATCAAACCACGCAGACAAAGTCTTGGGCATAATCTTGCTAGCCATTTTTTGAATGGGAAATTTCATTTTCCTTTCATGAATAATCGAGAACAAAAACTGGGTTGGGCATTGGACTTAAAATTTTCGACCCTAAAAAGATGCAAATCCTCTCAACGAAGTTTCACACAATGTGTAATAATTGCCACAGCGGACGCTGCCTCTGGAAGCTTGAAGATGCTAATTTTGTAAACAAACAAAGCACAGGCCTAATGAAGGTTGCCGGTTTGTCCACAACTTTCTTATTCCAAGGAAGGCCCCGGGCTCTTCCGTCCGATTCATTGAGTTGTTTACTCTGGACTTACGCTCACTTAGATGGGGAAAATAATGATGTGCCGCTGTGGATAGGACATCCATGCTTTGATGTCATTTTAGAATTTAATTTCCGAATGGATCATAGAGTTAGGAATATGCAGGAAATAGTAGAGACTATAATCTTCTTAAAAGTAAAGTTTAGTCTTGGGCTCCATAAATCACCAGTAGTTAAAAATAATATACTTACAGTTTCAATAAATATTTGTTGTTTATTAAGATACCCGAATCGCGGCTATATCAAATTTTATTTGGTAATTCAATCTTCGAACATTTCGGCCTAATTGAGTTAACAAGCTGTGTTTCTTAACGCCGGTTCGATTACTTTGTTAACACAGCTTACATGTTGTCCGACAACTTATAAGGCTACGGCGCGGCATTAACGGGTAAAAGTGAAGAATAAGACGCGGCCCTTTCTTCGCCCGAGGCGTTCGTCCCGGGCACGTCCTCGCACGCCTAATTTAATCCTCGGCTTATTGAAATAAAAACGACATAGGTTTTCGACAGGTGCCGCGGGCGAACGAAGGGTGGAGGGGAAGGCGGGTCACAGGTGCCTCCGATGGTCGCAGCGTCGTTAAAATTTACATAAAGTCTCAATCCACCGCGACGGGCCTCGCTGCCCACCCCACGTTTATGCTACATTTAGTAATTTTATGATAATTTCGAAAACCGTACCGCCACCCATCGCATTATACTAATAGAGGAGTTGGCTGGAAAACGCCTATACGATGCCGAAAATATGCGGGCTCCTTCTAAATAATAAGTTTCAGTCAATAAATCGCTCCGGAGTCCGGACGTGAAACGGACGTGGATTTTTTGGAAAATTAGTCGCAGATGTGTTTTCGAGTACGACCAGCTGGGGTGCCGGGTGGGCAGTGCGCTAGACGCATAAATCCACTCGTTAGGTGATGGTTTTTTTTTCAAGTGCCTTTGATTAATAGCGCACAAAATCGAAGTGGTCGAGTGTAAAAATTAATTTTTAACGTTTAGCCACGAAATTAGGCTCGCACTACGATCGATGCAAATGGTCTAGGTGTTTTTGATGCCTTCTTTGTTGGGAAGGCGAATTTTTAGGGTGGAAATAAAAATAAACGGTTTTGTTTTGTTGCAGTCGAACCTGACACACCTGCCGCGTCACGAGTACGTGCCGGGTATAGGTATGGGCGTCGCGAAGTGTCCGTACGACCCGGCCGACAACTCGACGGCCCTGTGGGTGGAGAGAGGCAACCCAGGCTCCCTGCCTGCATTGTACTCGGGAACTAACGCGGAGTTCACTAAAGCAGACACCGTGATCTTCAGGACCGACCTGCATAACTTGACTACGGGCCGGCGAGAGTTCTCTTTTAAGCGGACTTTGAAATACGACTCCAAATGGCTGGACAGTGAGTTTACAATTTGATTTTAAGCTTACATACATACATCGAGTTTTCTTTATAAACTTCAGAGCTATAAGTAGATCTCAAATATCAGGCGGCATAACAATATGCCGCTTCTTTTGCCTTCTTCTTGCTGCAATTTCCATGCTTATCAATTAAGATTCATAATACAATCTTATGAATCTTATTTGATAAGCATGGAAATAATAAACGTTTATATTAATTAATATTAAATTACATTCTTTAGCCCTTCGCCTGTAAGTTTACTTGGTAGTTATGATCCTACGCACCTAAATACTCACTAAATATTTAAAGACACGAATGTATCGACCCATAGAGGTATAAATATAAAGCCATCGCTAATTTATCGAATGACAAAAAACACGACCTACTTATGTCAGGCCTGGTATCCACCAGAGCGGAGAAGAGTGATGATGAGCGGAGATTGTAGATAATCTCCAATCAAATTATTGATAAATGAAGTTTCAGAGTTCAACGTAAGTGTGATTATTGGTCAGCTAAACACATCTCCACCCATCTCCGCTCTGTTATATGCCGGGCCTCAGGCTAAAATCATTTTGCGGGACATTGCACTCCAATAATGTGATATCACTACGTAGTCCATACATAATCTGTACTTATAATACACAGAATATTGAACTAGCAACACAACACGATAAACGCAATCATTGTCCCAGAAAGCTAGATGGATGAATTCATAAATCAATGAATCGTTACCAATCTGCAATCAGTTGTATTAGGTGATGATTAGAATTGTTACATATTATCGAGCAACGAATTAGACTGGAATCGCTCTGTTTGTTAAACAATGGAAATTAAACTGTTTTCGCTCTAACGGGCTGTAATGTTCCCCCAATCTTCGCCCGTTAATATTGGTGCCAGTAACCATAATACCTCGTATTTCCTAACCCTCCATTCGATTTCTTTGTTTATTGCTTTCGTTATTTATTTAGGTAAAAGGTAATTTTGCTGTAAATAGGAGTTTGTTATTTGATTATTAAATTAAACTGAGCTTTATATTATCCGATTCGTTGCAAAATATGGTTGATAAATCGGGATAGGCGGGCTCTTTTTCTAGAGTAGACAATTTTTCGTCTTTCACTGTTTCCATAAGAAATTTACTTGTAGTTTTTTGCTTCTACTGTCTGTGTGTACATACGGATTACAGACAGTGTTAAATTTTATCCTGAATACGCTTAAAACGGTGCTATTGAACTAAACATTGGGTATTTATTTATTTATTTCAATCACATAACAAATAACTATTATCTTAACGCTTATTAAATAATATAGTCTAATGAAGCAGCATTTCGAAAACAATCGCGCAATCAAGCATAGTCCGTTTCATCCAACTAAATAATGCACGCCACCGATTTTACACGTATTTGCGGTAACGCCATTGTGTGTTGAAGCTATATTCTAGTAACCGATCAAGCGTGTAGAATTTACCTAGCCTAATTTACGGCTATTGTTTCAAAACACGCTCATAATTTCGAAAATTATTACGCGTATCGAAATTTCGTTACACGTCCACTGTAATTTCGAACGTTTCGTGTTGAATGTTTAACTACTTTTGTCATATAGTTTTGAGACAAGCTTTCCCCGCGGCTATTATCACTGTTAATTTAGGTTCTGTAGTGATCTTATAGGCATTACTCTTTTATTATACCGTTTCTTAATGCAATGTAACTTCATATTTAAGAGCATGGTAGGTAAATGGTAATACTCGACATTCCGTCCGTGGTCCGCCAACGACCTCCATTTACATAGACGGGCCCTGTCAAACAAATTATGTGGACCTATTTTACTAACGCCATCTAGTCTGAAAAGCAGGACAGCGCTATGGCGGGGACAAGGACAGGCTTAACAAGAGGGGCATGCACCACAAGTCGGACGTCCAACTTTTTTCTATGAAAGGGCCCATATCTAGTACCTACATATATATCCATGTGGTCCGCAAATCGACGGCCCCTACGTAATTCATCGAAAGTCGAAATTGGCGATTTTTTTTTATTGGTTAAATTGGCTTATATTAAGCTATATTTTACCCCCCACTAATAAAAAAAATCAAATTATAGATATTAGCTGAGATTTTATTCGTAAAACATCGAAAGTGACACTAACACTCCGGGCTATATCATCGAAAGCCCTTGAATCGGTCAATTACGCCGGAGTGGTCTACGTGCGAGCGAGACGAAACTGCCATTTTCGAGAATTTACGTAGTAATTCAGTTTAAATTTTTATCGAAACTGGTAGTTTCATTTTTATACTTCGGAGATGAAGCTCGATAGTAAAACAAA
Organism: Erebia ligea; assembly: GCA_917051295.2. Classification (NCBI taxonomy): domain Eukaryota; kingdom Metazoa; phylum Arthropoda; class Insecta; order Lepidoptera; family Nymphalidae; genus Erebia; species Erebia ligea. The sequence continues at coordinate 9,455,825 of OU785237.1, read as the reverse complement.
ATAAAACGAAACTACCACTTTCATTTTTTTACTGCGGAGTTAAATCTCCTTACACTAGCGGCACGCTATGATGGCCGGTTGGACAAACGTTCCGTATTAATTGATAACGACTTTGAAGGAAATAATTGTATTACTTTATTGACGATAGCTATGACGATAGTGATGTGCAGAGATTCATAAATTTAAAAAAACTTAATTGTTTTTTGTTCGAGAATAAATTGACCTATTGTAATGTGTCAACCGGCCATCATAGCGTGCCGCTAGTGTAATAAAACGAAACTACCAGTTTCATTTTTTTACTGCAGAGTTAAATCGCCTCAATAAAACGAAACTACCAGTTTCAATGATTTAAGCGGATATATTTTTTATTTCTTACGTTGTTTCGATATAATTTTCTTTAATATTTTTGGTATTTTTGACAAAAAAATATTTTTTTAACTTACCTGTTAATTTGATATCAATAGTTTTGTATATGTAAATTAAATCTGACAACTCCAACCACAATTTCACTAATTCCCACCCAGTTCCATCAACATCGGTATTGACTGAGAATCAATAACTACTTACGCCTGTCGAGTGTTGATAGTCCGTACCTAGCCAATTGCCAGCGTAGGCTTTATTATAACTGTCTCGGAGTGTGATTCCCCTAGCACGAGCGTTACATCAAAACAAAAGAGAAAGACTACGTCTAAAGAAAATCCCGGAAAGAAAAGCTTATTGATGCCTGTGTATAGCTGGTTCTCGATGATCCCGTGTAAAGGATGAAACTAATTTTCACCGCTACCAAGGAAAAACCTGTGGACCAACATGTTACACCGCACCGCCAATGCCCTACGCTCCCTTCCTATGTTTACAACATCCTTAAGGCATCAGTAATCACGTGTCCCAGATACTTAAATTGTTTAACACGCTTAAGTAGTGCTTCATTTAACAAGATGCTATGCTCGACGTGGCCCTCTTTCTCCGGTATACCTGTTGTTCTTAAGATGATGTAAATTCACTCTTGTTTTCATTATATAAATCAGCCCATGACTAGCTGCGTACTCTTGGCACGTTTCTAATAACTCCCTTACTGACCTAACCATTGGACCCAGCAGAACCATGTCGTCCGCGTTTACACAGACGTTGTCTATCCAGCAGCCGACGTGCCTCCCGCTGAGCTTGACAATCAGGTCATTTACAAGCTAAAGAAGAGTGGCAAAGACAAACCTCATTGCCTAACATCACACTCCAAATTATATTATGCGTGGAAGAGCGCATTACGTCACCCAACATAGTTTGTTTGGTATGAATTCCAAAATTTCAGATTCTCCTAATCCCCAATGGTACGCCCACTCTCTTATGCTTAACCCAAATGACATTATAAGACAACATGTCGAATATCCTTGAGAAGTCCAAAAACAAGCGTAGATAGATAGGTGCTCGTCTATCTTTGTTATATTGGACAGCCTGCTTGTCTTGATTGCACTCTCCGTAGATGACCCGCGTCTAAAACCGAATTGACCATTATGGAGATGCAAAATCTGTTTCAGTTTGTTGTCAATCAAACTGTCCAATATTTTGGCTATAATGGTAGCCAACGTAACAGCCTTTTAATTATTTTTATCCAAAATGTCTCCAGCCTTGTTCTTCGGAATAGGCACTATTACTGAACGCACCATGTCATGGATATAGAAGTGACTTAAACATAGAGAGTAAAACATAGCCAACACTCTAGGCAAGTGAACTCCGTTTAGGTGCTTTATGCTAAGGCCATCGTGCCCAGGAGATTTTCCTCTACTCATGTTGATGACAATGTCAGTTACCTGCTAGGCTGAAAAACGTGGAACTTCTCCCTTACTAACTGACTCAGCAAGCTCACCTAAACTTGACGATCCCAGAGGGGATGCAACATCAAAATGGACTCTAAACATGTTCGCTATGTTAAAATGTGCAGCATCGTTTTAACTCTGTTATTACAAGAAGACGTGGGAAAATAATAAATATTAAAAATAACGATGATCTCTCATCACTGTTATTTTTAATATTTATTCATCGTGATGATGAAAAACTGCTCTTGCCAAAGTGCCATTCTTATAATACTTGTTTATTTTTATCCGTAGTTTTTTTGCTTTCTTGTTAATTTGATTTACTCAAATTGATCTCAATGATTTGTATTTATAAGTTAAAGTAATATTATTAATGCGTAATTTCAATGAAAAGCTTTTAACAAAAAAAAAAAGCTTAATCACTACGGAACTGTTTTTCTTTAAAACGTAATTAGCTTAAACCTTACCAAACTATATCGAAACTGGTAGTAGTAAACACATTTCATTTCGGCGTAACTCATCGAAACTTCCAGTTTCATTGAATACTTCAATAATATATTTATCGTAAATTATCGAAATTGCCAGTTTCGATCATAACTTCAAAAATATTTCCATGCTACAAAATCGAAAGTGGCAGTTTCGATAAAAATCATTGTCAAAAATCAAAAATATTATGACGTAAACTATTGAAACTCGATTTTCTAGAAAAGTATTATATATTTTCTCAAATATATATATTTGAATAAATATATAAACTAAATAATTTATGATGGATACCAAAGTTTGGAGGTAATTCTTTAAAAAAACAAAATATAACAGAAACAAACTTTAAACGGCTCTGGTGAAAAGTGCCAATTTTGACTTTCGATGAATTACGTAGGGGCCGTCGAAATATCCTCATTTCCTATCTATTGGAGATATACTAACGAAATACTCTCCCAAAATAGCGTTATCGCACATCAAATATGCTCCGATTTAGCACAGTAAACAGATACAACCAGTATGGAAACTGCCTAGAGGCACAGACCAAATAATAGTCACTTCGTAACCTTGAGCCCTAGTGGCCAAAAATAAACAGATATTGTCAGATCTGCCCATGAATACTTATAATGCTCTTTGTATTATGAGTATTCATGGGCAGATATAGAAGTATCGTGTGTCTATAATCCTTAACACGCGTCGATTTCATTTCGGTTCGCAACAAATGAGCACGAATTAATGTGAGCTACGAACGCAGTAGTACATGACATAATTGACACACGACTTCATCTAATATTTATTGCATATCACAGAGAATAACAGCAATTTGGTACTATGGTATTAACATGGGAACGCGACCGTGCGCGCACCTCGAATATATAAAATTTATGTTCGTAATTAAACCATATTATAATGCTAGCAGTTGTGTGTAATGGCACTGACAAATCTTGTGGGTTTCGTTTAATATTAATTAAAATTAATTATAATAGTTTGATGCGTGCGTTAACTCATTGTAACTTATTTTACTTTCCCTCGCTAACAGATGAGGTATTAGGTATTGCGTGGAAAACATCAGACGATTTTGTTTAACGAATATTATTTATAAATTTTCTACGCTTTTGTATTGTTAAGTAAATGGTGCTTTACGGAAGTATTTATGTGTGCTTATTTTACTTTCTCTAGAACCGAACTTCGTCGGCTCCTTCGACGTCGGGGAATATGTTCTCTTCTTCTTCCGAGAGACTGCTGTCGAATACATCAACTGTGGGAAGGCAGTGTACTCAAGAGTGGCTAGGGTTTGCAAACGGGACACGGGCGGGAAGAACATCCTCAGCCAGAATTGGGCCACTTATCTGAAGGCACGACTTAACTGCAGCATCCCCGGAGAGTTCCCGTTTTATTTTAATGAAATACGTAAGTGCTTCATAACATACTTTAGTATTCATTTTAATTCATTATTACGAGGGAAAATAAACTAAAGACCGTAAAGGAAAAAACGTCCGCACGAAACATCCGAAGGGCATAACGATGTTTTATCCTGTCGCGTAGTGTGTACTCCATATTAAAATGAATGACGCGGACGTTTCGGGCGAACATCTGCGGTCCGGTCCTAGTGCTTTTTGGCCTGTTAAAATGAAACCTCAAAACAAAAACATAACACGCCAAAATAAAAATTCAAGATCTAAGTTCCTTAAAAGTACCTATTCATACTTTTGAGACGTATGCAATTACTTATGTAATATTTTCTGTAACTTAACTATAGCATGACGTCACAAACGCTTTATATCGTATCAGTACCACTAGGTACAGTTATTTTATTTTTCTGTTACAATATAAAACTAACTTTACCATACAGGCTCACAGACTTAAGGTTAAAATATTTCCCATATGCACCAACGTTGATTTAAAAACATTGCCTGGTACAAAGCGAAAATCTCATTCGTTCCGCCGTCTCAAAACTTTCACGTAAACGCTAAATATTGTAGCAATTTTCCGTGCTCCTTTGTGAGTACAATTCTGTGTATCCAGACTGACTTACCGAACTCCGACAACTAACTCGCGTAGCTTCACCCTAATCCCAAACAGGCAAATATTCACTGTCAATCTCTAGCAAACATTTCACTTCGAAATTCAATAGCGCATAGCAAGATTTAGAACGACAAAAGTCTAGCCAATTCCTCTCTGGAGCCGGGACTCCGTCTGCCTCATTTATTATTAACGTTTACCGCTTGGGCTTCACCACGGTTTTTCACGCGCCCCCATTGCATTCCTGCATAACTTATGAACACGTAATAGGTACGTTCAAGCGTTTCTGTGTGTACATTTACATTTAAGCGTGATTAGATCCGTAGGTAAACTTGCGGTAATTAAGCTTCCTTCTCGTTACCACGTCATTCCTTCAGTACATATTTGGATGAAAAACAACGCAATGCAACGATGTACAATAGTAAACGTATTTTAGTGTTATTTTCTTGTGTTTTGACGATATCGTAGTAACTAGTAGTAGACTATAGTTCCAATTTAGGAAACTGGCCTCTTATCACTGACTAGATGACGCCCACCATATAGTAGTTAAAGGTGGTTATTCACGTGGGAACTCTGTTTTTATGTCAATCCAAAAAATGCAACTTATTTTTGTACCAAACGTCAAAATCTTTGAGCAGTGAAAAGGTAACAGAAAACACATTTTATTAGTATGAACCCAAAATGTTTGTTAGCCATGTTAGGTAATCCATACTAATATAATATTATAAATGCGAAAGTCTGTCTGTCTGTCTGCTACGCTTTCACGGCCCATCCTTTCAACCGATTGTGATGAAATTTGGTATAGGTAGAGGTAGATTGTAGGAAGACCGGGGAAGGATATAGGCTTAAATTAAGGAGTTCCCGCGTGAATAAGAAAAACTTAATCCACGCGGACGAAGTCGCGGGCATCATCTATTCTTAAATGTGTTAAGGTTTGCTATTTCAATAACGTTGTATTTATCACGGTATTTGACTCAATGTTAATTCATGAGAAAAACTCTAAGCCTAACATGTGTTTCATATGTGGTCGTATTTAAATAATAAGGCCAGGCGTAATATATTTATAGTCGGCACGCGTCGAGCTTTCGTTTGACAACTCTTTCGTGTTTTGCTTGTAAATTATGTGCTTGCTTTTCCCCCAAAAACATCGTTTTACGCCTTTTCTAAATTTAATACAAGCTTTATTTATGATCTCTACTAAACCTCGCGTCGTTTTTTTATAATAGTCTTGTTAACGGAAGAGCGCAGTGAAATATTACTTTACCAACGCAACGGTCAAAGATCGATTTGACTTCCCAATTATTTATACACATAGATCAACAAAGGTGTCCCGTTGAAGCTAAGTACCAGTTCTATGTTTACGTAGACCAATCGTGGTGAAGTTGTTTGATTTGCCTCTAAAACTTGACGTTTTACCACAGGTTTTACTTCAGGGGACCTAGTGGGAGTGTTTTTAACTATTCGATTGTATTAAAGTTAACTATAATTTGTATGGAATTGTCAAGCGCTTGATGACAGATGATAGCTAGCGCTCGATTAAAAAAACTCGGCCTGCAGAGAAAAGTTCGTACCGAATTTATGATTTCGTATTTAGTTAGATCAACGAGCTCATAAAGTTAGATAAAATATTACTTTACTGATCTAGAACATTTAGACTTTAGAGACTCTAGAACTCCGCAATCTCCATAATATGTACCAGAAACTAAATTACTACGTAGGTACATTGATAATTATAATAATTGTATAAATAGTTTAATATTGTGGCAACGTCTGGTGACACGGAGATACAAAGTTCGGGACCACAATTACAATAATTTAATAGCTAACTTGTGGAAGTTTTGACAGCTATGCACAGATTAGGATTTGTGTTGGAATTTGACAATTTAAATGAGTTTAGCAGTAGAATATTCATTGTGTAGGTACGCATGTCTCGTTATGAATGTTTATTTGGTTCTGGAATGTTAGAATCATGGAAAGTAATCAATAATAATAATAATTATTACTTCAGTACTACTTTACTTTTCGCTTGCTTTAAAGAAACGGATCAATGACATACAGTTTTTACGTGTAAAGTACAAAATTAGTGCCTGCATAAACAATTGTATTTAATAGGTATGCCAGACTGGCTGGTATAGTAACTGAGAGATAAGATGCGTAAATTACCTAGCAACGTAGGATGTTGTTGCTTTTTGAAAATGCTGGTAGGTATAATTTTTTCCAGCAGAAAACCTAACTTATATTATTTATCAATCAATTATATTAATTATCTATCAATTTAGAGATTTGTATAAAACTGGTTATAAACTAATATCATAGAAAACCACACATTGGCTATTTTCCTCTTACCCGATTATAGAACCAAACACCTACTGAATGTATATTTTGTCTTCTAATGATTTTGAAATCTGATTTCTTCAACAGAGAGCATCTACAAAGTACCAGGAGACGACAGCCGGTTCTACGGGGTGTTCACAACAGCCTCTACCGGTTTGATGGGCTCAGCAATATGCACCTTCACTATCGGCGACATTCAGAAGGCGTTTGAAGGGAAGTTCAAAGAACAGGCCACGTCCAGCTCGGCTTGGCTTCCCGTCATCAGCAGTAGAGTACCTGAACCAAGACCCGGGACATGCGTTAATGACACCGCCTCTTTGCCTGATACAGTGCTCAATTTTATAAGGTATGTCTCACATATCCTATGATTATGTCTTATTGTACTTTTTATCTAAAGGAGCCAGCAAGCGTGAATTTTAGTTATAATATATTATGGTGTGCAATTTTTTTGTATTCGACTAATTATATTAGAATCAGACAATATTTCACAGGTCGAATCTTTGCTCTGTTGCGGCTAAAGATAAATCAACAAACAATCACACTTTGGCATTTATAATTTTACGTTGATTTAAACTAAAACTTTTAAAAGTGAATGAAATTAGAAAAAAAACACCCAAATGCTAAATTTGTATTTTTGCTGATAAAAAAAATGGATGTAACCATAATGAACGTTTAGATTCAAAACAGAGTATAATATTATACTAACAATGTAGGAAAGCGAAATTCGCGCGTCGATTGCAGATCCTCCATCCACTTGCAGTCTGTTAAAAAAGTGAACATTTGGAATTCATGCCACGCTATACACGTAGTCGCAAACAAACACAAGCCCTCGAACTAGTCTCAAACGGCTTGGCAAATCATTGGCATCCACACTTTCACACTTTTATCTAGCGACACGTCCTGTTAATTATCCGCCGCTCTCACGCTGAGGGTGTTCAATTATTTTTTCCGCTTTTTTTACACATTCCGCACTTTCCGCGCTGAGATTTTAGCACTTCACCTGCACCAGTCGGGTGGAAATAATACATGGAAATATTTTAATTAAATGGAGGATTCTATCGTGTCGGAGGCTTTTATCTATGTCCCCAGTTCGCTGTCACATGTAGACGATGTACGTTGTTGTCAACACAATGTTATGTTCCCGTCGCGTCGACGATCCATTCCCTTTTATTTGCTAATTGAAAATTTCAGCCTAAACGTGATTTAATATGTTATTAATATTCCATCATAGACTTGCTATATTTGTCTTCAACTTTTAGAATTAAACTTATTCAAATTGGAGCTTATTTTCACCCACTTGTGAAGCTGAATATTTTCTACCACTTTGAAGTACTAATAAGTGTTTGTTTTTTAAACAAAGACTGTCAATAACTCACTGAAAAATTACAAAATTACAATTTTGCGCAAAGGATCAGCCTGGCTGTCCAGCGCAGAAATACAGCCAGCATTCTTGCCACCATTCCACACGGGCATGATTTATATAGTAATTTGGTTAGGCTAGCTTGCTTATGTTCTGTTGTATTATCAAATAAATATTATAAATGCGAAAGTTTGGATGGATGTATGGATGTATGGATGTATGGATGTATGGATGTATGGATGTGTGGATGTATGGATGTTTGTTACTCAATCACGCTCCAACGGCTGAACGGATCTGGATGAAATTTGGCACAGAGATAGATTATAGTCTGGAATAGCACATGGCTACTTTTTATCCCGGAAAATTAAAGAGTTCCCGCGGGAACCGAAAAACCTAAATCCACGCGGACGAAGTCGCGGGCATCAGCTAGTTTTCAATAAATATTTAAACTTAGTTTTAACATTAAATTAAAAAATCGCGTAAATGTATTAAATTCTCTATGTTAATTTAAAATTATTAAAAAAAAATTAAGTGATCTAAAATATTATTTTATTTCCCAGATCTCATCCATTAATGGACAGTGCAGTCTCCCACGAACATGAGAAACCTATCTACTACAAAAGGGACCTTTTCTTCACCCGCCTGGTCGTGGACCGAGTTAAAGTGGACATGATGGGCCACCAGCTAGACTACACGGTCTACTACGCCGGCACCAGTGAGTAACCTATATTTTATTTTATCAATTAAAATCCGCAAATAATAAACTTCGGAAGTTTTTACGAGAATAAACAGCTAGGCAGTAACGAATAGTCGATAAAGTATATAAAAATATTATTTTTCTATTTATTATTTTTATTAATCATTTCTTTATTTATTTTTTTGTATCCTAATTGTAAGCCTATACCCAAAGAGGGGTCCTTGTCAAAAATATAGATAACAATCAAGAAACATAATATACATATATGTATATATAAACTAACAATTACTAACACAAAACAAAACAACTGTTACTACAAACACACACTCACTCACACACACACACACACACTCATACACATTCCCACACATACACTCACACTCTCGCATACACACACACTCACACACGTACACACAAACATTCACGCACACACGTAATTTAAAAAATATACTAACAAACTAACAATTAGAATAGATAATATGATAGCATTTGAAATTTTGTAAAAATAATGTAATAACTGATAAGGAAAATAAAGGCTTGATAATAATAATAATAATCCTAATTATATAATTCAATAAGAAAATTATTGTCCCACGGCATTAGTCTAAAGGCCATAATTCGTCGTGACGGCTGGACGTTTGGATTCCCGAATACCAACCCTGTTCCACCTCTCCGGCATGCATTCAGCAACGAAACAAGGGATTTATCTCAAAACACGAAAAACCGATTATACGTTCATTGTTTGTAGCCAAATAGCGTGTGCAACACCTACTCTTTAACGCTTTTTGTCAACTCCCAATTTATTAACTTTTAAAAGCTTGCACTAAAGCTTTTAAGCTGTATGCCTGAACATTCCGTTTTGGTATTTTCCGGCATAACAAAGAGAGTATTTCTCTTTCGGCGCTTTAAAAAGCGTTTCAGTCTTGTGTGTTGCTCCTCTCTTACCTGCGTGTTGTTTTTCATTTCTGTGCCTGTAAGTACTGTTATAGTCTTTGTAACGAAAAGCGTCAGCTTCAGGTTATTCAGTTAATAAAATCCAAATAGCAAAAAAACACCAATTTGCCTTGGTAATAATAAAAATGTTGAGATCGTATGGCGATATACGTCGTCATCGTCATCGACAACCCATAGACATCCACAACTAGAGTCATATTACGTAAAAATGATTAATCCAGTGTAAGGATCGTACTCACTTCTGATTGGTTACCACTCATCCGCGTTTAACCAAAATTCATTGTTGCCGTAAGATAAAATTCAGCCAGTTAGTAACATTTGAGACAGTAACAATGATTGATGAAGATTTTACAAAATAAGGCTACTGAAAATAGTTCATCACGCTGTGGTGCTGTGCCGCCTACATCCAGCAGCATCTTGCGAATCTTTTGATGTCATCTGTGAACTCTACTCTACACATTTATATCTATTACAACTATCTTGCGGTAGGTCTCTCAATACTGCACTATAATTTCCAGTACAAAGTGCAAGGTGCAAGGTACCTTGGAGACCCGCCCTCTATCGGTTTTATACATATTGAGTACATATTTATCAAGGAGTACTTAAAGGCGTAATGACTTTATAAACCCACACCTACACCTTTACACCTATCCTGGCCCGGCTAGTGCACCAATTAGACCTTATATAAAATTGCAAACTGTGAGATACATCATATTATTATTATTATATAATTTATATACATTACGTTCATTGCTAAAATAAACTAGAATGATTGTGTACGTGAGTACTATATTGTGATAATTTCCGTAAAACAATTTTCCGATGAGAGTGCACGTAATGCCAGCAAACCGAGCTGCGATTGCAGCGTATGTTTGGGTGTGCAAAACCACATTTTCGTAGTCGTTTGGCGCAACGTACCGGCCGCAGGTCGACGTACACCGCAGAGACCTCACGTCACATTTTCACCGCCATATAAATTCGAACTACCGGTCTAAACAACACCTCCGAGTGGTAATTTTCGCCTATGTTGTTGCAATTTTCACAAATTTTCTCGGAAATCGCTCCTGAACGAACCGCCCTGCCGTGAGACTACAGAATGGATTAAACTCACGTAGATATCTAACGAAGGGGGAGTTCGTTTACGGAACAACTTTTACGAAAGGAGAGCTACGTTTGAGTTGGCGTTTGAAATGCTCGTGTGGAATATTAAATTGTTTAAGCGTTACCTTTGACGTTCCCTCTCGTACTGTAGCCACGTACCGTAATAATTACTCTAACTTAATCTGCATAATGTAACTTTGTTTCCGTGCTCGATAGTTAAACTATAGACCTTTGGAAAGCATTAACACGTTGCGGCTGCGGTAATAACGCTTGATTACGAAGCACACTGAAACAAACTGGGTCGCAATATTGTTGAGTTTCAGTATTGTTTAAATGCAACAGCCACTTCCGCGTCCGAAACAGTTGTTAACTATAAATGGTTTCGGGCATTCACACCGCAGCAAAGGGTAAAAAGAATTAATCCCGACCGAAAATCCGAAATACACTCAGTTCACTATTATTTACATCCGAGCGCCGAATAAGTTGAGCAGAATCACAAAGAGCTCGAGGCGTCTCGTGAAAAAGGACAGTTTACTCTCTCAATAAAGAGTGTGCTTGCCGCAATATTACTTTGCCGCTTAGCCCATTTCGAGTGCTTACCGTGCTATAATATGCATTAAACTGCACCGACATCGGCGGGCACCGTTGCGAAGTCGTAGCGAGACTCGAGGTGCTGCCAGACAATGAGAAATGAGCGTATGATGCCCCGCAATGCGGGCGCGTCTCGTTTCATTCCACTTGTTTTATCGCGCCTAAATCACTGTTTCCACACAACTTTGGAGCTCTACCGTCGACGCGGGCCTAATGAAACTTTGACAGTGACTGTCATGCGCACGAACCCCTGTTTGTCAATGCAAATGTACTAGGATATCAAAGACGTTAAGAGTATTTAGAAGTTAACAAAGTTAATTAAATTTCTCGAGTCGACGTCAACACCGGGGCTCTTTAGTATCAAGAGCGCCTTTGTAAACAAATGAACACAATATTTATGTTAACATATCGCAAGCAGACAGGTTTAAAACAACGTTCTCAATTAATTACAACGCTCCGAATGATAAAAGAATGTTTTCTGCCATGTAGGTACGTTATATTTTAAGGGTTGACGGTAAATTTGGCAAAAACTGGGAAACCAAATAGTAGACCGCTCACCCTAAGCTAGCTTTGACGTCATATGAGGAATACGAGGCTATTAAATACGATTTAAAATTCACAGTCGGCTCAACGGTCGAGTCGCCACTCACCGCTGCAGATACTCGTATGATAGCAATTTGATAACATCATTATACACAATATTCATCGTCGCAAAGCTTTCTATGATATCCAGGAAGGCAAATTAACGAACATTTCACATGTACGAAAAACTTTATTACCTCTCCAAAGAAACACTTCCTGAAAGTGATTTAACATTCAAATTTATGTATGATTGGGTCGGCCATTTGCAATCTATTTACCATATATACGGGCAAGTAATATTTAGCGATACGGTACGATATCGCTGTTATAAGTATCGGAAACCCATTTCGCTAAGTGCATCGAGTCCAAGTTTTGCTATAAACATGAGATGCGATTCCTGCGAAATGATATGTGAAGGTGGTTAAATTATCGTATTCTCAGACGCCATATATTCAAGCGAGCCTCTCCCTAATGGGAGGAATATTCTTCACGGAGCATCTCGGAGTTTCTCTGACGAAGTATAGCCCCGGGGTTCATCGACTTGCATTGCCCACTGGATGAAAATGAACGATATTTATAGCCCAGTTGTGATACGATATACTGAAGATAATTTCTCAAGTAATTTATAGTTTCCACAAGCCTCACGTACTTAAGCTGTGATAAAATGGCCTAGCATTTAATAGCGATGAAGCAAAGTTGTAGCAGTTATAAATTGATCCCTATACCTACTGAATTTTCCCTGGTCTGGCCTGGTGGGAGGCTTCGGCCGTGGCTAGTTACCTCCCTACCGGCAAAGATATGCCGCCAAGCAATTTAGCGTTCCGCTACGATGCCGTTTAGAAACCGAATAGAGGTTTGGGTTTAATATGAAAATGAAAAATAAAAATGAAATTTATTGGTAAAAATATTCGTCGTTTTACAATTTTGTCGGGAACCCTGAAGTAAGTTTGAAAAAACCTGTATCTCGGGGCCGCCGTCCTTCCTCCTCGGTACAAAAAACAATAATATCTGTAACAATGAAAAGTTCAATTTAAAATTAAAATTAATATAACTTCCATGCCCATACCAGGTTAGCCCGCTACCATCCTAGATTGCATCGCCACTTACCATCAGGTGAGATCGAAGTCAAGGGCTAGCATGTAGTGGTTAAAAAAAAATTCAGGATCGCTTTTGTTTCTAGAAATACAATTATTTTAAATCCCGCAATCCCGATTTGGCAGTTAGCGGGCGATTTAAAAAAACGATTGCAGATTCACACAAACACAACCAATTAGCTATGTTTATAATTAGTATTCAAATCGCGTCCAGCGGGAATAAACATTGATTTTTATTCCCCCAAAACTGGAGGGGAACCGTGTTGGCCGGGATCAGGAATACTAATGCGTTCACTTTTGAACGCTTATTCGCGCCCCGGTGAAGGCGCTCAACGTTTTTTGCATAAAACATCTCATCAAAGGATTGCTTAGGTCCCACAGTATATTGAATATCAAAAGGTGTACGCGCAAAAAAGTTTTTGGGGTGGCGCATTCGCGGCGTCCCTAATGCTGGCCACCGAAAGCCTTCTTTAAAAATACACCTTTGGAACGTGTTTGGAATAACCGCCCGTTTATTATAAAATACAAAATAATAAGCAAGGCTTTCAACCTTTTAAATATTTATTGGATTTGCAGCATACGCTGGACTGAAAATATTTTAACAAAATTTTTGAATCCAGTAGCCACTTCTTTTAGAACATTTTGAATAGTGGAATAATTCATTGTTTATCCATACTAATATTATAAATGCAAAAGTGAGTCTGTCTGTCTGTCTGTCTGCTACGCTTTCACGGCTCACCTGTTCAACCGATTTAGATGAAATTTGGTACAGGGATAGGTTGTAGCCCGGGGAAGGACATAGGCTTTTAAAAATTAAGAAGTTCCTGCGGGAATTGAATAAACTTACTCCACGCTGACGAAGTCGTGGGCATCATCTAGTTACAAATACAACGCACTGTTGTACACAAAGTCTAAACGCCGTTTTATCGATTAGCCCGATTGCTTTGTGTCCTTCAAAAGAGAAACACAATCAAAAAGGCTGAAACATCAATAGTTACGGTGGAAAATTTGAGCTCCATAAACAAAATTACTGATATTGATCGTAGCGTTTATAGAAGGGTTGAACCTACCTAGCTTCTCATTTAACATAGATTCCTATCCACATTCACTTTTATACTGCAAATAGAAATTTCAGTTAAATAATAACGTCGTTAGTTACTTTTTGGGCGAAATGATTAAAGCGGTCGTGACTAGTTACCACTTACCACCCTACTGGCATAGACGTGCTGCCAAGCGTTCCGGTACGATGCCGTGTATAAATCGATTGAGAGTATACGGATTTATTTTATGACTTTTAATAGAATAGCCTGATATCATCTTGGACTGCATTATTACTTACCACCAGGTGGTACCAAGGGTGTGGTGTAATAAAAATAATGATTATAACTGTTATTTTTTCATTTCCACTACAAGTTAGCATTAAGAGAAGTTGATCCTCATGAGAAGTATTATTCTATTACCCCAGAGTAACAAGAGTAAAACTGTAAGATATCCCTAATCATTTTGAAAAAATATTATAATAAATAGTAGACATAAACTCATCGTCTGATCGATAAAATTTGGTGATTCGTGGTCTAACTCAATCCGGAATCCACCTCTAATTTTAATAATACCTGTTATCCGATTTGAATACTTCTATAGCCTCCTCGATAACCCCAGTAAATAGTAAGAAATCGGTCAAAGGGCTCACTCGGTCACATTAAATTTCTAACGACAAATCTCATAAAAGTCGGGAGAGCTCGTAGGCAAACGTTAGAAGCCACGCTCCTCGATTTACGGCGCCTATAAAATACATATTGCGATTTGTGATAAAAGTCCGCACCAATTTGCTGATATCCGCGGAATTAATTTACTTTTATCGCTTGAAGGATATCCCTACTTTCTGTTCCTCTTTCTATGACTCTTTTAGGACATGTAAGCCGCTCGCCAAGTAAATTGACTTTGCTGGATCATTAACCTAAAGAAAACCTCTTTAAAAAAAGTAAAAATGTATTTGAATTAAATTTTTTAAAATGGCAGTCATAGGGACTGCCGATAGAAGTGAAAACGAATATTTAATTATTTTTTTTAAGAGGATATTATATTTAAGACCTTTACTCTTCGTAACAACGCAAGCATGTCGGTGACGCGCATCCACAAGTTTACCCCATACCAAAAAGTGCTCAACGCGGCTAAAGAAGTTTTCACTTCAAAAACCTTTCGACTTTGAATTCGACACTATACTCGTAAGATGGCACTCATGCCTGTTCTTTTTAGTTTTTATTTTTAAGTGAAGTGATTTCTTATAAGTAATTTTGTTCAAAAATATATAGTATTATCAAAATACGAATAAGGAACAATAGAACTCAAGTATAAGCTTTAATATCTTAGCAATCAAGTGTGAGAATTTATAAAGAAAAGTCCTAACAAATTGACTGACTGACACGTATACGCCCAGCCCAAACCCTTGGATCTAAAAACCCAAAATTTAGCCCGGAGGTTACCTTTATAATGTATACAAGGAATAAGGCTGGATTTTTTTTAATTCCCACGGGGTCCAAGTCGTGGGTGGTCGCTAGTATTAACATTAAAATAAGTCGTAAATATTATGTTTAGAGCCTTAAAGTAATAAAAAGTAAAATTTAATTAACAAATATACCTACTTTCGTCAAGTAATAAAATGCGTGCCTATATAAGCCCGTTCGTTATATTCTAATGAAATTCATCTCTCTATAAAACACAAAAGCTTTGTAATAGACTTAATTAAAATCACTATACTAATATGGCAAAATGCAGGTACTTAGGTATTTCGTAAACAAAGTGTGAGATCTTATACTAGTAGAGTCGTTTCGTCTTAAAACAGGGCATTACGTTTTGATGTCGAACGCTTAGTTATACTAATTATGTCAGTGAGATTAATAAAAATACATTATATTATGGTAAAAGTAAATTAACAAATGTAATATATCTCACCCATTTTTAGCGCTCCCTTATTACTTCGCATCAAACGATAAAAATATTCGAGAACGGCCTCAAATGAAACGTGAAAAACTCGGAAGGTAAAAACGTCACTGCGCGAAAGGTACATTTTAAGGAAAACCCATCCAATTGGCGAACGAAAATCTATAGGTTAAGCTGCGACTTTTTTATGAAAACCAATAAAGATGTTAGAGCTACTTTGTGTTTGGGAATTTATACCACTTGGAGGAATAAAACTTATATTGTTCGAGGATCGCAAAAAAGTTTTCACTTAAGGTCTGTCGAAGCGAAATCTTTATTATTGGATTGCGGGATTATTTCTTTGAACCTTTATTGAAGGCTCGGTGATCATTGGAAAGGAAAATATGAAAACATAATTACGATCTGCGCTAACCCTTACCTCCGGTCGATACTGCTTTAATTTGATTGAAAGGTATTTTATTGCATCGAATAAATAAGAAATGGGAGTAACGGAATCTATTAGCATTTTATTGTTATACCAATAGTGACCAATTGAAATCAAGTAAATCATACTAATATTATAAATGCGAAAGTGTGTTTGTTTGTTGGTTTGTCCTTTAATCACGCCGCAACGGAGCATCGGATCGCTACTTTTTATCCCCGAAAATTAGGAAGTTCCCGCGGGAATCAAAAAAACTTAAACCACGCCACCACGGAATAAAAAAACTTAGACGAAGTCGCGGGCATCAGCTAGTAAGAGATAATAATCTTATAAGATGGTTCCTTTTTATATTGAAGTTCATTTAGATATTGAAGTGTAGATTCTCACAACCAATTAGTTATTAAATAAAAACTTTATTGTTTCGGTTTTTTATTGTGAATCGGTAACGTAATACGTGACAAACAATAATAATACGTTGTCTTTATTTCATTCAACAATAGCTACTTTAGCGAAACTTACTTACTTTCTTTACTTACTTCACTTTCTTCTTTCTTTCTTACTTTTTTTCTTTTTTTTTTCTTTACTTTGTTTACTTTAGCGGTTTGAAACGAACCTTGAAATAATATCAATATCCGTTTTATTTTACATCACATGTGTACCAGAGCAGGCTGAGAGGGCAGAGTTAACGACCGTTATGTAGGTATTTTTGCTTATTTTCGGTTATTCCTTTGATGCCGCCCTAAAAGAGTTTACGGTCAGACGTGCCCGGTATTGCTTTATGTACCTAATTCGTTACTAAAGACCGGTATCCCGGGGGAAATCCCCGATCAACCAATGTGGGATTGTTTAATTATTTTGTTAGACTCGACTGTGATCGGAATTAATGGGTATAAGAAGGGGAATTTATAAGCCTAGTTGATAAAGCCAGTGGTTCCCAATACTCGATATACGAGATTTAAGTTCGCTGTCTTCTCTGCTCATCTCTTAAGAACTTTCCCACGACACCGCCAATCACTAATAGTCACATATAACATAGGCTATTATTTATCCCGGAAAATCTAAGAAATCCCACGGAACTTCAAAAAATTGAATTTCAAGTATACGAAGTCGCGGGCATCGTCTGTTTCATCTATAAATCGCATAACCTATCTTTGTGAAAAAGACATAATAATATAAATGAGATTTTTTATCGTTTTTTTACGTGATGTGAGAGAGCCCGCCGGCTATTGTTACAAAATACCAGATAATTAATGTTTAAAAAAAAATTGCCGCTATTAATTTATTATCAAAACATATTTTATTTTTATCTCGGAATTAGCTCATAAAAGTTTAGAGAGCGCTGTGTTAGACAGATTACATTCGTACAGTATCGATGTTAGAATCTAATTAATTTTCCTTGCGTAGGTAGAATATACCGTGAGAAGAATATTAAATTATCGCAACGCTCTTTACAAGAATAATCCTATTAGAATCTTAACGAATTAATTTAAAAAAATAGGATCTGTATAGCAATTATCCCCATAAAATTTGAACTTTGGAAAATTCTTTTTTTGAATATCGTAAGATTTTGAAATAAATACTTAATATACTTAAGTACTTATTTAACTAATTTATAATTATTGTAAACATGAATATGTATTTTTCTTTCATTCAAATATTAGTCTTTCATTTTTCCTTCGAAAAAAAAAATAATTTCAATCAAGCTTAATTTCGTGTAAACAGCTTCTGTGAAACCTAATGTAGAAATCAATTGGTTTATTAGATCATAGAGACTAGAACCTATTTTTACGGAACCCTGGCTTAAATATTCAAAAAACAAACTGATACCGTCACGTCACGTCTTAGAACTTAAAACGCGTAACGAGATTGACGTAAACAGATTCCTCCTTCACAGGCTCTCCGCTCCCTTCCTCTCTCCCTAACACCTCGTATTTACTAACAAATACACTGAATGCTTTCCCTTGTACCCTGTTATCGCATCAACTCGATCTTCATTCTTCTGTGTAAGAAGCAAGCCGAATATTGGGAGTGTGAGAAACTTTTACAAGAAAAATATAAGTAAACTCTTTGTGTGTGAATTTTTTAACAGATTAAAAACCTTTCGTTCAATACCTACTTCTTCACAACCTACAACATTCTTAATGTTCTATGTAAAATTATTTTTGTGCAATACATTTAAATAAAATATCAATTGCCATGCTTTTGGCAAATCACTGGCCACTGGTCACAGAGTAATTTTAAGGCAAGTTTTAAGTTTATCTCCGTTAAAATCTGGCATACTAGATTATTCTGTGATACTAGTTCCGCAGATTAAAGAACCTAACTCGAGTGTTAAAATATATTTTCATGAAATTAAAAAGCTTTAAACATAGTTTTACTTTTCCATGCATTTTTTTAAACCTACGCGGGCACCGTTCATTGTAATTTTTCCAAAGTTTACATGATATTATTATTGGGTCTTTGGTTTACATAATTTGGACAGAGATCTTCAAGGATCAAAGGAACTACGCCATTTCGGTATATAAGCTATATTTTAGAACTAACGTATTATTTACCGACGAACATACCGAATGATTTCCCTTGTACTCTATTATCGGATCAACTGTATCTTCTATGTTACATAATATAATGCCTGAATCACGAATGAAAGCCTTGGCATACACACATGAAGCACTTAACAAACTAAGTACTAGTAACATGTTCCTGTTTTCCAAATCTATTTCAGTGTAGAGGACAAGTACATACTTAGAACATATTATCACAATACTCAGTAGTTAAGTACCTACCTACATAATAAATTAGTACCTATTGGCCGAGTTTACGAAGTGTTAAAACGTTATCCATTGTTGATAATACAAAAATTTTCATCGTTGTCTCAATCGAAAGAAGTCTGCTGGACAAAGATCTCCTGCACAGATTTGACAGAATACGGTATTTTGCCGCTTGCGTTCAACTGCTCCATAGAAAACTAAAATTAATGAATAATAATTATATCGTGCTCTCCTTTATGTATAGCTCATTAAGGTCACTTAAAACAGAAAAACGTCTTATTTATATAGCTTTGGTCTGCAGTACAAGTGATTAGGGCAAAGCTATGATTAGATCTACAACGCTGGCCAACGAAGGCCAACTATAGAGGTATCGGGTAATTACTTTCTATGGCGCGTTTACTGTGCCCCAATTGGCCCCGAATATGTTTCTCATTATCCTTTATTATACCTCCGATGCTAATCACACCGCTTCAATTGCGCCTGAAACGATTCTAATTGAATCGGACGTGTTTTGACTATGAACATGGCAACAAAATACCTACCTGTATATTGCATTGTTTATTGTGACCCGTAGTAATATTAAAACCCTTTACCTAATCCAAACTAACAACTAAACAAAAATGCGAAAGTCTATCGGCTACGCTATCAATGCCCATAATATGTTTAACCGATTTTGATGAAATTTGGTACAGAGGTATAGCGGGGAAGAGAACAGGATCATTTTTATCCCGGAAAATCAAAGAGTTCCCACATGATTTTTCAAAAATCTAAATCCGCGCAGACAAAGTCGCAGGCATCAATTACTGACTCTTATGTATGTCGTATGTATTCTTATTACAAAAGAAGGAAGATTATTACTACGGTTTTGTTGCATACCAAAATGCCAGCACATCGCGATTGGTCTAGGAAATTCTGAAGAATGCTGAGAACGCTTAGTTCAAAGCTGAAACTTCGGCTTCTGCCTGCTGAATTTTCAGTCCACTCACGGAGTGCCCAAATTCTTAGTCAAAAGCCTAAAGTCAATAATTTTATTAATTCAGGACTGGACTAGGTAATGCTGAATTATTTGAATGTGGTTTATACTTAGAATAAACAAATATAATAATATATTTTATGCTAAATAATTATTAATGAGCTTGTCTTGCAGAGTCCAGACTTATTTGGCAGAGACTTTAATGTTACCTAACAAATTTTTAAAATCTGCATTTTTAACATGTTATTTTCATAAGTTGGCAACCTCGTGAAGCTTTCGCTTGGTTGTTAGATTAAGGGTTGGATCAGAATGCGGTTATCCTTGAGACGGCGCGGATTGTGAGGAAGTTCCTCTCTCTGGAGCCCTGACCACCGGCTGCTTGGGTAATTAAGGCCCCGCAGGGAGTGGAAGTTTTATAGGATTATTTTTAAATATGTTTTGTGCAGTATTTTTATATATTTAAGTAAAACGTGTTTAGTAATAATTTTATAAAAATCAGTACAAATAAAGGACAGAAAATATAATTTGCAATAGGTAGAGATCGTTAACGCCAAACCCAGTTATTTACTA
Organism: Erebia ligea; assembly: GCA_917051295.2. Classification (NCBI taxonomy): domain Eukaryota; kingdom Metazoa; phylum Arthropoda; class Insecta; order Lepidoptera; family Nymphalidae; genus Erebia; species Erebia ligea. The sequence goes on along the minus strand of OU785237.1, from coordinate 9,435,124 downwards.
CTGAGAATCTATTTGGTCAGTATACCCTCGACCAATCCCAACTACGTGTGATTAAATATTCCCTCTACAAAGTGGTTTAGCTGATGCAGACAGATTTGCCGATATAATCCCTAGATTTGATTATCTAAGAGCTCAGAAAATCATCAACACAATGGGCTTGGTGCTAATGGTTACCAGATAATTACATTATATACAAATTGAAATCGCTTAGGAATTGAATTTTAGGGTAAAATTCCAAATTTTCATGCCATATATTATACTAGCTGATGCCCGCGACTTCGTCCGCGTGGTTTAAGTTTTTTTTGATTCCCTCGGGAATTCCTTAATTTTTCGGGATAAAAAGTAGCCTTTGTCACTCTCCAGGTTCTCAACTATACCCATGCCAAAAATCAGGCCGATCCGGTGCTCTGTTGCGGCGTGATTGAAGGACAAACCAACAAACAAACACACTTTCGCTTTTGTAATATTAGTATGATACTAGATGATTAAGTACTCCCGCGGGTATTTCTTAATTTTCCGGGATAAAAAGCCTGTATAAGCTATCTCCATTCTAAAATACAGCCAAATTGGTACAATCGTTGCAGCGAAACTTACAAACATCCAAACTTTCACATTTATTATATTTAGCAGGATTATATAAAATAATATAATATGAATCTCTACTAAAATAATAATAAAATAAACAGCTCTAAAGGTAACCCATAAATCAAAGAACTCCCACGGGTTTTTCAATACGAATTCTGATAATAACTATAATTGAAAGGAAGGGATTTTCTACGGTTCGATTTGCAGTTCTAATTTTTCATAATCAGGGAAGGATTTAATATATTACGCATACAAGGTTCCATATATTTATTTTATACAATAATACAAGACGCTATGAAACACCTCCTCTAGCATGCTTTCCTGGAGTTGGACTAATACTCGGAGTGTAATATTATTAGATGTGGCGATTCCGTACCCGTTATAAAGTACCTCGTGAAATATGAAAAATAACCATAACTCATACAAATTACACCTAAAATTACAGATTTAAAGACCTAAAGCAGTTCCATGTAGTTAGCTTACCAAGTAAAATAATTACAGGTGCTTATTTACGTCAATCAACTGGAAAACTAATGTGTGTCAGCTTTCCATTTTCGATGTAATATAAATGAGACTGCCTATTCCCGGTGTAATACTTGCGGGTCTATTATTTATTGAGCAGTAGATGCTAGGAACAATGAACGTTACTTAACTGCAAATCAAACTGACGTATAATTAGGACGGTTACGTTAATGATCTTGTTCGATCCAACATTTGTGTAGGTATAACAATGTTAGCGACCTGCAGGTACAGTTTCAACTGCGGAAATATATACAGGGACCATCTGAGTTTTGCCAAAGTGACTTGCGAAACTAAATTGGCGTGTATGGTATTCTTGAAGCGTGCCTATTCCTTCATTAGCAACAATAGTATCTGTAATACAATTACTGATTTATAGGACGACTATAACTTAACTAACAATAACAATGACGCTCTTCCATTCGGTGTGAAGCACGACATACGGTACCGTAGGGTTGTCAACAAGCAAAATATTAAAGGACATCATCCATTTTGGTCCAAAAGTATTGTATTGTATTGTATATTCTTTATTGTACACCACAAAAACAAAAACGAAACAGATAACAAATATGAAAACTTAAGACGTAGGTACAATAAGGCGGCAAAAAAATTTTTTACTGTATGTAAAAATGTTTAGGTGGACCCACCTAAACATTTTTTATTATTACACCGAAGCTGTAGAACGATTGCCCTTGGTTTTATTTAAGTTTAAAAATCTATATTTTTCCGATTATGTGAAATATTTCTAAGCTATTTTTTCTTTTTTGGAGTTTTTTATTTTGTTTTACAAAAAACATAAACCCCAAAAAAGTAAAATTATGTCTAAAAAAAAATCAAAAAAAAAAAATCAAAAAAAATTACAAAAAAAATATATATAATAATAATAAAAAATGTTTAGGTGGACAAGTTCTAACGAAATACAGCAAAATATTTCTTTGGCCGGCACTTTCACTTTTGGACCAAAAATGTATGAATCGTGGATGATGTCCTTTAAATATCAAGTCAATTCTCACTATTGTTAGTTAGTGACAAGTAGTGTTATGTAGGTTAGTTAGGTCATTTCCGAAAAGCACACACTGAGACAGTTTATTACGAGTTGATTCCGCTGGTCCGCTGGATCCCGGTGGCACAAGACCGCGGCATGTGGAAATCCTTACAAGAGACCAGCCGTGGACGTCTATCGGTTGACGACGACGAAGGCTTTTACGATAAATAGAACTTTTACAAATCTATACTTCTCATAATACTAGCTTTGCGTGCAGCTATTTTATGTTCAGTTTAATTTTAAACCCGCGTCTTGCTTCTTATGATAGTTATTCAGATGTGCCAACCCTACGAGGACCACGTTCCACTATTACTATTGTCCGTAACTCAGTTGGTAATTTCGGTACATGTCTAATCCAATTAGCTATTATGATCCGCGCTCCGAATATTAATTTGATGGTTTTGTAAGGAGGCTGCATCCGAGCTAACCTTATGTTACAATGGAGCTCACACTTAATCCTGATCACGTCTTCAATTTGATCGGACTCTGTACAGTATTTACTGCAAAGTGGTACTGTATTATGATTTTGCTTACCAGCTGAAATTGTGGAATATACCTATACAAGACTATAAGAATGGATAATATAAAAATAACTTGTTGTACTTTTGGTTTAAATCTGAGTAGGTACACTATTTGGATCCTGGATTCCAATTTATTGTACATTTAAAATAGCTGCGTATTAAATTTTGCGGTACAAAGTAACAAAACCGTTTGCGGTCGCAGTTCTTTATAGTATATAATAGTTAAAAACCAAAATAGTCGGGGTCGCGATTGGTTTGTTGCATGCCCCGTTTAATAGCTAGCGGTTTGTTAAATGCTTCAATGACTGATTTTAAGTAATCGAAAACTCGGTGTATGGCGAAACTCGTACACGCTATTCGCCGCGCCCATTTTGGCTGTCTGATACGTTTTTTTATTCCGTTATTTTATTGCAAATGGTTTGAAACAAAGAAACTCAGTTTTTTTTTTTAAAGTAGGTACTCCAAGAGTTCAGAATTACTTAGGTTCGACGATTATCCTCAGATGCTATAGTGATAATAACCGACACCGAAGGGCGCTCTCCGAGAGGTTGAGTAAACCAATTATGATTGAGTTGTGAGATTAATTTCATTATTTATTGGGAACTTTCCAACGATCTCTGTCTAATGACAACTCACAGTAAAATTATAAGAAATATTTTCCGACATTAGAATAAGAAAAACTACTTTAAAATACTGAGGCATTACGGGCGTAAACACGCATCAGACGGGACAGGATAGAACGTCCGCTTCGGATCTTCTATATGGAACTGCACAGACTAGTCTAACAGGACAAAACGTCTTTCCTGCAACGTGGACGTTTCGTGTTTTCGCCATTACTCATGTATCGAAAGAAAACTCTTACCACTATGTAATTAATACAGCAGAATAATATAACACAAACAGACAGATTAAGTATTAGCGATTCTTTATAATTGTTACAGATGAAGGAAAAATTCATAAAATCGTACAGTGGACTCGGAACGGCGACAGCCAGTCAGCTTTACTTGACATCTTCGACGTAACTCCCGGCGAACCAATTCAGGTATGTGAGGAGTAAATTGCATTTTAACACCCGCTTTTCACGTGTGAACGTGATAAAAATTGGAGCTCAAATTTTTACATTGATGACGAAAATATTTTCAAGTGCTACTCTGGCAAACACTCGATATTTTGATTAAATCGAATTTTAAAAAGTAAAACCAACCAGTCATGAGTCGTTAGTGTAAAATTTTTTTTTTTAGAAAAACAAATTCATAAATACTCGCATTTTATCGGCATCCTGAAAACGTAATCTCACGAAGAATTTTTATCCTTACAACTAGATAGGGTAGAGAAAGTTTATATGCACATTATAGGTATCACACTTAAGGCGACAGCACACTACGAACCGGAGAGGACAAAACGTCTGCGCGAAACGCCCGCTTCATCGGGGAAACAGCGTTTTATCCTGGCGCAGTAGAATATAAAATATTGTCCGTAGTGTATTTTCACCCTTAATATTTTTTTGTTATAATTCTGATATCTGAAGCACCAGGCACGTAAATTTTATCATAAAAAATTGCTTATACAGCTTTAGGACTCTTAAGGTACTTAAGAATTCAGGCAGGTACTTAAACATAATACAAAATTAATTCATTTAGGATCCTCCTTTTGTTTGTAGTCGATTAATAAAAGTATGTCTAGACGTTATTTGTATTCCAGAGTTTTAAGAACTTAAACTTTTACGAGTCTCAAGATTATAGCATAAATAGGTACCTACCTACAATTCGGTTTATATTACTTTTTATTATTTCTTATGTACTTTTTGTTTTTCTTTCAACGGAGGGTCCATTGAAAGAAAATAAAGGCTGAATAAAAGTCTGAAGTCCATAATAAAGTCTGAATTACCAACAATATTGAATTTCTGGATGTGGGTATTATTGAGAATACTTTTTACGCACCGAATTCGCATTCAAGGCTTTAAAATCCTTGAAGGCAAGGTTAAACTGGCAAAATCAAAGTTATTCTCTATCGTTTATTGCACTTTTCTGAATAGTAAACATCCTCCTATATGATTAATATGAGATTTTACATTGTTACTACACTGTTGATAGTATTCCAGCATCGAAACAGAATAATGTCAGAATAAAATAGACCAAATATATCTACCTCGATTTTTAACTTACGTGTTCAATACTCATTGATTTTGGTTTCGCAAGCGCTAAGAGCGCATGCATTTGATGTATTATTGAGCTCTAAAACAAGTATGTTCCATTACCTTTTGAAGTCATTGTTTCGATCGTCAAATTCTTCCAAAGTTGGCAATCCATTCTCATACGAACCCTAATGAAAGGTAATTTGCCGTATCTACATAAATGTAAATCCAAACTTTTTTCACCTAGGCGATGGCTCTATCACGATTACATGGCTCTCTCTACGCGGCATCCGATAGGCGAGTGCTACAGCTACGTCTGGCGTTGTGTGCGCGGCGCTACGACGCGTGTGTGAGATGCTCACGCGACCCATACTGCGGCTGGGACAGGGACGCTGGCGTTTGCAGGGAATACATACCAGGGTGAGCTATATTACTACCTTTGTACAGCATCTGATAGGCGAGTGCTGCAGCTACGCCTGGCGTTGTGTGCGCTACGACGCGTATTTGAGACGCGCAAATGCTGATGGCGTTTGCAGAGAATATAATAATACATGTATCAGACTTTATTGATATTATATTAAATACCTACTAAACATAATATTATATATTTTTTTGTATTTTAATTTATATGTGTCGTCTTGTTATTGACTGCTATAGCTACGATTGATCCAGATGCACTGCTACGACTTGGGTGTAGAACTGTGCCACGAGCTACGACAGTCTTTTGTTCGATTATAATACCTACGTCAGTAAACAAAGGGCATACTGAAACTTGTACTGAAACGAATGAGAACTCTCTAACAAAACTATTTCCCATCATATTTGAGATTTTCTCGAATGGTTTGAACTAAAAGTTAATTTTAGAAAACGCCTGAAACACTAAACTTCCATTAATATGCGCATAAAATAACGAGCTCGGATAAAGCGCTTTCAATTCTCGCGACAGCGTTGATAGCGCGCTGAAATTCAATAACACAACAAATAACTATTAACTAATCGAGGAGCAGTATGAGTAGGTAATCCATACTAAAATTTACTAATAAATGATTCAAATTTTATCAACGTCAAAATAGGTTACCATAGAATGCCTTGAATAAAAATACCCACGCCTTATGAGAAAAATCATGCTAGTTTAAAAGCTGTAATCTATACTAATATTATAAATGCGAAAGGATGGATGGATGGATCGATGGATGCGTGTTTGTTACTCAATCACGCCAAAACGGCTGAACAGATCTGCATGAAATTTGGCACAGAGATTGATTATAGCCTGGATTAGCACATAGGCTACTTTTTATCCCGGAAAATTAAGGAGGTCCCGCGGAACCAAAAAACCTCAATCCACGCAGACAAAGTCGTGAGCAACAGCTAGTTTCATATAATAATATATGCCCCTTCATATTTTTATTCATTTCATATTTTCACAGACTTATCCAAGATGTGGCAAACGAAACGGCAGATATCTGCGACTCCTCAATATCCCGGAAGAGCGTTTCAGCAACGTGGGGTCAAAGTTTGCATCTCGGCAGTTTTGTCAAAATGCCAGAAGTGCTACAACCGCGAGCAGTGACGTGGTACCACTACTCCAGGGAAAAGGGCCGACATCCTATTGCTTTTAAGTAAGTGAACCATTGATCAGGATTATGAAATTTTATTTTTATTTAAAACTTCTATAGTAGGTATAGTAGTGCGTGTGGTCCTTAACTAGTCCACAGAAACATTGTGAAGTCTTATGTATTTTAGAATAAACTGGAGACAGTTATTTAAATAAACAGAGTAGGTATTTTTTTCGACATTTTGCCCGATAAATCAAAAACTATTATGCATAAAAATAAATAAAAATCTGTTTTAGAATGTAGAAGTATAGCCCTTTCATATGATATCCCACTCAGTATAGTTATCATACTTTGAAATTTCAAACCCCCAATTATCCCCCTTTTTTAATTTAACTAAAAATAATTTTCGATTTTTTTTATTTTAATGATGTTAGGCCACTATTATACACAACTATTCCAAATTTCATGTCGATAGCTTTAATAGTTACTGAAATAATCGACTGTGACAGACGGATGGACGGACAGACGGACGGACGGACGGACGGAGAAAGTCGCACCATAAGGGTTCCATTTTTACCATTTTGGTACGGAACCCTAAAAATAGAATCCCAATAGACATACCTAGTTCCATGACGGAGAAATTTCCAGACGGTACTAACAGTCAAAGACCATCCAGAACAAAGTGAAAGGGTAACAAAGAACAATAATACCACTAACCCATACACGTATAAACAGAATACGCATGTAACAACATTAATTAAAGTGTTTCCAAATCTACCATTATCTCACTTCCGAGTTCCGCCAGCACAATTAAAATGCAAAGGGAAACTCGAGTTTCAATTCATCGAGTGCTATACCTTTACTTTAATTTTAAACGAGGGTTTATTTCGCTAGCCGTTCTGTAATTATTTCTTAAAACACGGTAAATAGGACGGAATATCAAATTCAGTAAGGGTTGACGACCATTTTGTACGAATTTAATTTGTGTGAACATTGTTCCTCACGTACTTGTGCATGAATCATTTTTTTTTTGTAAATAATAAAAATACGATTTTTCCCCTTCCTGTGTATCGTTATCGTTAATAACTGGGGTTTTTCTTGTTCATTATTTTCCTCTCAAGCTTGCCTATCTTATGCAAAAGGGATTGTATTGTTTTTAGGATTAATGTAGAACCTCCTCGTGTGATTTACTGTATTCCCGTACAAATTCGTACAATTTTCTCGCGTTTTCATTTTTTTTTGGTTTTAAATATAATTTCCGAATCTAATTTACTCATTTCTTACAGTAAACCCGAAAAATACATAGAGACATCGGAGCACGGGCTGCTCATAATATCGGTGACCGAGGCGGACGCGGGCCGGTACGACTGCTGGCTTGGCGGATCCTTACTCTGCTCCTATAACATCACCGTAGATATACACAGGTAACATTCCTTTTTTATAGCAGTTTTAATCCTCATAATGGTGTTTCCCAAGTTTGTTAATACAAACTTAGGCTTAACGACCGGTGTTTATCTGAGACTAATTATTTTCATATACATATACTATCATTAAGTCCTATGTCTCCTCTTCAGGGCAGAGGGCAGACACTACTCTTTTCCAAGCCGATCTATCGGACGCCTTATGCTTCAGCTCGGCCCACGTAAAGCCGATCTTTTTCGCCTTATCAAGTATAGTACGCCGCCAAGTTTTTTTGGCCGCCCGCGCTTTCTTTGACCTTACGGATTCCATTCCAACGCCTCCTTGGGTCAGGTGCTCGACGCAGAGTATGCCCGATCAATTTTCGGCGTCGGATTTGATACATATCTTACACATATAATAAACATCCGCGTTTTATTGTTCTCACCGTCAAAAATCGAATCGAGTTGATCTGGTCAAATTCAATCCGATGTGTGTTCGCTGAGTTTTGTAAGCGAAACTAGAATGCTAGGATTATTGATCGTTTGCGATAGACGAAATAGTTAAGTTGGCTTAAATTGATTTAAATTGTTTTAAGTAGTTAAACTTCGTAATCGAGATACTGAATGAAACACGAAGTTCTATATAGAAATCCATTCTGTATTAATAAATGTACACCCAATCGCTTTTTTGAAACAAGTTCTATTTGAATATCCCTGGCCTCGGGGGAATATGTGTATAATAGATACTTAGTTTCCGAAAAGTTTCCCAGTTTTGGAGTATGCTTACTTAGTACTTACATACTGTATAGCAAATCAATTGCTCAAGGTCCCATCTTCGGGGAAATCATCTCGAGCTCCGCTAGCTTGGCCACTTATTTCATTAGTGATATTAGATTGTAGTGTCATCCAATCCACTTCAGTTATAACGACACTATATTATCGTAAAATGTTTTGATTAACTTGCTAGCTACTAAGTGCGCAACATTCTCATTTTCTTTGATGTATAGAAAGTTTTCCTCAGTATTTCTATAGTCGGAGCACATCATTTGCGACATCGTATCGTGCGGCTTTTGTACCGCTTTGTGGATAAAAAAGACGCAAGAGAGCCGCAAGAAGGCGTTGTACATTGAGGTAGTATGTACTAACGTTAGTACATATTACTTCAATGACGTTGTAGCACTGATTCTGCTTTAGCTACTGGCATAATTGTCGGTATATCAAAGCGTTGATAATCGTTGTTGTAAGTAGATTAGCTGAGTGCATTAAGATACACATGTTTTCCAGTTTTTAGTGTCCATAGGTCAGTTCTTCATGTGTGGATAGTTTTTCTGCTTTGTTTTCGTTACTGCCTCTGCAGGTATATTAAAATTACCTTCTAACCTGATCTAGCTAGTAAAAAGTTTTTTTGGTCGCAGATGTTCACCGCCGGAAAAGAGCAATGAATATCAGAAGATTTACTCGAACTGGTGTCATGAATTCGAAAAATACAAGACGGCAATGAAGACGTGGGAAAGAAAGCAAGAGGTAATAATTGCTGGAATAACATTTCGTTTCTTATTTACTTACACAAATTTATATTTCTAGCTCTGTATGTTTTTTTTTTGTTATCCACTACAAGTTAGCCCTTGACTGCGATCTCACCTGGTGGATTGTGCCACTATTGTGCCAGGGAGGTAGTCCTGTTACTACACGTACCTAACTTATTTATTCAACCCATAGTTCTAACATGGTTTCTACGTGGACTTGTCTTGGCCGTATGTCTTTTTATCTGAGCTGGTTTAAAAATAACAAATTGACCTTGCTAGAAATCCAAACCGAGACCAGTCGCTTGTGCTAGGGTAGGTCATCAAAAATTTCAATTACGTAATTAGTATAACATGAATATTTCCTTTCCAGCAATGCGCGAGACAGAACGACTCGAATCAAAACACGCATCCGAACGAAATTGTGTGATAGCTTCTGAACATCGCCTATCTCATGTTTCAATCGGTCAACTACTACGCCGGAGCGATCCCCATCCCGTACGTCTCGGCCGCTCTCAAGTACTTCAACGTATTGTCGTGAGGATCCGTCAGACAAAACCCTCCAGAACCCTAGCGAGTTTTAGACTATCAATCTGGCATCAATATACCGTGAGTCGTGACCTTGGAGGATTAATGCCGAAAATTAAATCTACGTTAATTTACTCCATTAATCTTTCAATCCACTGATTTATATCGAGATTACTCTATAAATATTAAATGACCAAGAGCCTAAATTGATTTAAAGCCATATTGATTTTCTAAAGGCCGTCTCGTCTAGTTTACCCAACTCGACAACGTTAAATTGATTAGGTCAGAGTAAAATCTATGAAAACACCGAAATCAATTAGCGCGAAAACTCACTACAGAGCTGTCGTGGCGGACAAAATGTTGTTCCCTGCCATTGCGAGCGTTTTGCGCTGACATTTGTCCTGCGCAATCCCTAGTGCGTTTTCGCCCTTAACGTTTCCGAGTTGTGAAACTCGTACTAAGGGTACCGATTCCGTGAACGTGAAGCTCAAGATATAGTGAATCTAGTGCCCCTCTAGCTTTTGTAAAGGACATAGTGACTAGTGAGAACCCATTGTTCCACAACGCAGCGGGAACATGAGAAAGGTGATCGGACAATCAAAATTTTATGGACCTCATTTATTAAAATTTAAGGAAGGATTCCTAGCGTTGTGCGTTTGTTGGAGATTGTGTGTATAAAAAAAGGTTTTATCTAAAAAAAAGTCTTAATGTAAGTACGCTTTGATCGTTGAGTAAGTAGATTTGTTAGTGATCCGAGCGGAGTTGATTTTGGTTATAAATGAAATGCAAGTACCTATCATAATATATATTGCCTATTAAGCCGTTAATATTATGTTTGCAAGAGAAAGCGTAAGTACTATATTTCATAAGAGCTTGGACAGACATTACGCACGACGGCAGCGCATCTGTACAAAGAAGTTGTGATACAAAACTGGCAGCACGCCTTCGGGGGTCGTCGCCGTCGTGTTATGTAGTGTGACGGGCTTCATAAGCATTTAAGTAGGTACTACAAATCGTTCCCACGCTTGGTAAGATATTCAGCTCGTCGTTGCGCGTTGTATCTGTCAAGGCCTTATACTTTCAATTAGCTTATTACTTTTATATTCCAAAAGCGGTTTGTATGCCATTTCATTTTGAAATAATTATTAAATTAATGGGTTTAACAAATGAGTAAATATAAGTTAGACGTTGCTAGTTAAGTAACGCGAATTTAGACACAACATTGGTTGGTTGTGAAATGTGAACTTATTTAATTTTACCAAATCGAATTTAACCCATTTCCGATAATATTTTCTTAGTGAAGGTTTAAATATATTATGTATCGGCTATCGAGGCGTGGCGCGATCGGAGTCCATACAATTATATTTAGACATGTATATCAGACTGTTATGGAGCCCTGTAGATTTAGTATAAGATTTTACCCTCTTAAGGTTTTAAACATGACAGTTAAAGCACATGAGTATTGGAGGTTTATCTACCCTGTGGTTAAAGTCCACTTTAACCCAAGCCTTAAAGTGTTTCGACGCTCGAATTCTATAAACGCGTTGATAAGATATAAAATCTCATAATACTAATACTAAGTATATGCTAATGTGCTGATGCTCTAAAGGGGCGCTCCGATTGGCTGATCGACCCCGCTACGATGCAGAGTTTGTTTGATTAATTTATTATTTCTGCCTACAAACTACTGATCAGACATTTTTTACCCCAGTTAAAAAAGTTTCGACATAATCTCATTTTGTTTTCTGCTGTGGAAGAATGCTAAAATACTCGTTAAATAAACAATCAACTAAAATGTTGCATTATTTTAACAAAATTATTGTAAAGCTACGTATCTTAATCTTGGGTTGTAATTAAGTTTGTTAGTAACAAAATGATCAAGATACCTTTTCGCTCAACTAATGGGTGAAATACGTACCGCCGCTGGCCGCTTCGCCGTAATTTCAAATCTCCGAGGGTTGTGGGAAGGTTCGCCTCATTATTTTTCCCCTATTCGTGTAAATAGTTACCTAATTCTGTTCTCTACTATTGTAAGTACGTATAGAATGCACGTCCCTAAACGTAAAGAATATAATTTAAGCCTGTGATATATAAGAAATTCGTTTAGGACATTATTTTAAGTGTTTATTCACTAACTGGAATGGATGAATTACATAATAATTTTATAAGCCGAAACGTTTTATTAACCATAAAATAAGTTTCTACTACAAATAAATCACTTCAATATAACTTTTTAAAATACATAATAGGTAAATAATACTTATCACAGATGTAGTTCTAGTGTATGGATAGACATCACATTCCTTTGCCACTGCCACATGATAAGATTTAAGTAATAAATACTTAGTTGATCATCCTATAACATGAGTATTGTTTTTTTCTTTTTAAAGAGTAAAATATTTATAATATAGGGTAATATCATACTTCGGTTATGAGTATGTGCATTAAAATCAAAAATACCTACAACTTTAAGAAATATATGAAATATTCTTAATTTAGTCATATTTTTCCTCTTCGATCATGCTGTTAATTAACGGTAGATTTACCCACCGTGTTTAAAACTGCAAGTAAATAAATAATTTTATAAGTGCATTTTTTAAACATACCGAATATCACTCAAATTAGCATGGCATCTGTCAGTACAATATGAAACACAGTTATAATAGCATCTCAGTGTATGAAAGCATAAAGTCCACAAGAAAGCTAAACAGGCATAATAGACTCTTCGTACGGTAGGACCGTAAATCTTGACGTAAAACAGCAATAATTTTTACTAAAAGTCTCAGCAAAGCTTGCTCATGAGTAAAATGTATGCTTAGACATACGGAATGAAGGCCTATCACGCTTGGCGAATCGCTGTACCCGCTTACGAAATTCCCTATGTCCTTGTGTACAAGTTTACTGTTAGAATATTTATTCGTAATATTTATACTGATTATATAAATTACTAGTATAAAGTAGCCAGTGTTTAGGAAATACTCTGCATATTTTTGTACAAAAAATCTAAATGTGATTAGATAAATTAGTATGTAAGTGACCCTCACGTATCATACTCATTGGTACCTATTTGAGATTATATTTCGTTATATTTACACTTTTGTCCGACAAACTTGATGTACCAATTCAGGAAAGAAAATTCCAATTAAGTAAACTTTCTTCTTATTGAATCATAAAGGAAGCACAAAAGTGTAAATAAAACTACAATAATTCATGACTTCATATCATTTTTATCTACGTAAGAGCTTGCATAATATTTTAAAATACTAACAATCAATACTTCAAATTCTATGTATTAGTTTATATTATCTAATCGAAATCACATCACACGGAGGCCTTTGCCCGCTTATGGGATGACCTCTAAAAAAAAAATATGACATGTTATAAAATATGGTTTTAGAGGTAGGCTAAAATAAAATAAAATAAAATCGAAATCACATTAGATGCTATATTTTCTAAAATTTTATCGACAAACGGAATGTTTAGAACAAATTTTCATTAAAGTAATTTATTTTTATGTATTTAAAATACCAGTAGATACAGTACATCTGCATTATGTGCAATATGCCATACAGAAAAAAATTATTGATTTTTGATCAGCCGAATCCAAAGATTGCAAAGTGTGCAAATTGTGCACAAAATTCCACTGCACTGATCCGAACTCTATCAATTTGTTACACCTTTTTTCATTCATGAAATAAATTGGCTGGTCTTAAATGAGTACCTATGCACCGTTGTAGTTATTTTTCTCTCATATTTGGATTTTAGCGAAGTGAAACCGGCCATTTTTAACTACTACTAATACTTATGTAAAACGTATTCCTTTACTCTATAGATAAATCAAAAGGCTCAACTAACGAAATAAATGTTCTTATATTCCGCCATACTATAATTATTATAACTTTAGGTGCTTATGTTCGTTTTCGCAAATATATTTCCTCTCATATCATGATGTACATACATAAATCGAAATAGTATGTAAAATAGGAGTAAATATCTGAGCTTCGTCGTTTATTGATAAATTATGTGCTACTTAAGATATTGTACTTAAGTATTTTAGTGGTTATTAAAACTGAGGATGCCCCAGACTCGGGCTGATCCTGCGCAATAATTATAGCTAAATACTTACTATTGTCTGTACTATTGGAATAGTTCTGTAAATTTCACATGTTACTATACTGTATAAGTTAATTTCAAATGTAGAGATAAGATTTTATATAATAAATCTATGAAATGTATCTTGCAGACTGAAAGAGTTTTATTTACCTCATACGCAACGCGTGGCTGATCTTTCCTGCAAAAAATGACGAAGTCCTTCGGATAAATAGGATAGGTACTAAACACAAGAACGGTTATACCAAAATACTTTTCGCATAAGCTCAACCCTCAGGTTCATATTCATATACTGGGTTTTTCATGTCCATAAAAGCAAACCTTAAAAAATACACCTACGAAGATTATCTATTCTTACAATAAAAAATAATAGTCCTGATATTTCCAAGCTGTAGTAATGTACTTCCCCGGGCTAATATTAGAAAAATTGTATTGAGAGGTTCGACAGAGGCACGGAGACATGTTTAAAATAGTGTCAATTCATCAAGTCACATACCGGGTTGACATTTTCGTCATAACAACGGTGGGGTGCGCCTTGCTCGCCCCCTTGGGTCGGACGAGGGAGTATAAAAAGTAAGGGCGCGTAATTATATAGTGCCACTAAACTAATTTCACGATACATTGCCCGAAATCTGCGCTTGGCACCGCCTTGCCTGCCGAAGAAATTCGATTTCGCCGCCAAAACCCATGATTACCATTGTTATGTGCTATTTCGTATGAATCGCTAATATCGTGCTAGATGTTTACGCAAATTACTCGCTATGTTGGTGGCGTTGACTGTAATTACGTTCTCAAAATAATTTATTATGCTACAATTTTGTACTAAATAAAATACTTTAGGTAGATTCACTTGACGATTCAAAAGCATGTGAATGAAAAATCTTTCGATTTTGTTTTCCGATATTCGAATGCAGGAAAGGTTAAAATTAGTCTGATTTCCTTGTATTATCTTTGTTTATCTGCTATATTAATATTATTATATTAATAACTAATATTAATAATATTATAAATGCGAAAGTGTGTTTGTTTGTCCTTCTTTTTTTGCATGAGTATACTTTGTTGAGGACCTGGAGAGTAACATAGGCTACTTTTTATCCCGGAAAATTAAAAAGTCCCTGCGGGAATTGAAAAATCTTAAACCACACGGACGAAGTCACAGGCATCAGCTAGTCTTTTAATAAAAGTTGGTAAGTATTAAATATGGAACAATAAAGAACAAGAAGAAGATTCTCTCATTAATATTCCCGTATCATTTCCAGGTAGAGGAGGCCATTAGACGAGTAATATAACTCACGACGTACACAGGCACTAGAACTTCAAGCAATATGCAGTGTGTTAGGCGTGCTCGTGTGTTAGTTAAAGTTGTAGGTGTATGACAAATTCGCAAACTTTCCGCGCCATGATGCGATCTGCATCTAATCTGCGGACCGCATCCCGCGACAAACTGCTACTAACTTTGCTCTAGTTTGTAGTTGCATCGTTCAGGCTTCAGCTTACGCTACAATTATGTCTACGTTAACGTACCGTAACTTTTGATGTACCTATAATTAATTAGGTTACCTACTAATTAGTGCCCATATTTTGAAATGCCATAATTACAACGCTTCTGATAGCTTAACCTGTTGATGAATGTAATGGAGTTGTAAAATTATTCGATTCTTATGCCACTTCCAAATATCCCAATTGTTTGAAATTTTGCACACAAATAAAGAACCGAATACAAATTACAATACAATAATTTCATGAAAATGACATGGTGCTACTTAGTTCATAATAATTATATTTGCTTCATCATTTTTGCGGTTTTTGAATGTACCTACTTAGGAATAATTTTTGTATTTTAAAATCTGCCTACTGTGACCCTATGACTCAGTATCGTAAGTTGGTACAGATTACAGATAGGTAATAGAACATCAAACATCCGCATCAGTTAACTTAATCTACATAAGTGACCAGATTATTAGTTAATATGCCAACTCTGTCAATGAAATTACAAAAAAATATAGCTAAAATATTTCTTTCTAGCTTTAGACTATTTGTAATAATAAGATTACTGGTTATGAGAATAATCTCAAAACACCGCATCAAATTGCAGGCGTTCAATGGCCACGAAGCGTATAATCTTCTATTTCACGGCGAGTTTGCGGCTTGCGTCTGTATTAAATAATTACTTGCATCAAAAACTAGAGCTTAGTGGCTGGATAGTGGTTTTACGCTATGCGCCTTTAAAACTGGGGCGTTCGAATGATGCATTAGCATTAGTCTAGGAATAGATAGGGTGCCTATGCGATGTGAAGGGGTACAATGGGGTGAGTATTACGCTAGGATGCTAGGTGGCAGCGGAAAATATGAAAAAGAGTAGTAAGTACATCAAAAATTACAAAGTAGGTCCATTCTATAATTATTATTATTATTATTATACTCTTTATTTGCACCAAAAAAACAAAAAATAGAAAGAAATAAAAACACTCAGACATGATACAAAAGGCGGTCTTATCGCTTACTAGCGATACTAGATAATATTATAAATGCGAAAGTGTGTCAGTCTGTCGACTATGCATACACGGTGCATCTGTTCAACTGATTTTGACGACGAAATTTGGTCCTTTTTATAAAGGAAAATCAAAGAGTTTTTCAGTTTACAGGATTTTTGTCACGAGTGTCATCTTTTAGTTTTAATTAATAAATGTCAGGCGAAGGCTTTACGTTCAGTAAATGCTGAGGTTCGTATGATAAATAATGGTAATATCACATTCCTTTAACGGAATACACTACACATCCATCAATACAATTATACGATCAATAAATACCACGGTATTTGGTAAATAAGGATGGACTACAGTATTTACGGAACCTCTAGCCTTCGCCTGCGGTGATTTTGTTATTTGGAAGGAAAATTTAGATTGAGCAGTGCCAGTGAGGTTGTGCCTAAATGTGAGAACAGAATATGATCACCGGGCACTACCTATAATAAGTAATTGACCCTAAAACTGAGGGCAATCGAAAAATTTGTCCTTCTATCATTTTACCGCCAAGGGTATAGAGGTCTTTATTGGAAATTACTTCCGGCCAATATGTCGCCAGACAAGGGTCTGTGTCGTATAGACACATTCGACATGATGAAGGACTTAACAACTTTTTCCTTCAAGATTATCTCGACAAATATTCGTTAAGAGACCTCTTAGACATTTTATTTCGATATTTTTGGTGACTAAGGGATCCATCTTTTATTATTCTCGGCACTACGCCCACGGCAACTTCGACGTGAATTTCGGTATGAAACTCGCAGTAATATAATAATAATATATGCATACCTATTATTTGTGTAGTTATACACATGTGCCTTGAAGTATCAAGTAAATAGCTGTTGTAAAATAGATAATAGGGGGGGTTGCCCCCGACAATGTTCTATTGCAGCTCTCAGTATAGAAATTTATAGAAGCTACCGTCCCTACTGTAGGTTACGTCGAGTACAAGCGTTTTATTTATTACGTATAGACTTTAATGAACAAGTGCAAAAAATATACAGTAAAGCGCTATTTTTGGGGACTCCTCTCGAATAGAGAGACTGACGTCTAAACCACTAGGCTATCAACGCTTTCATGTTATACCTCTAACAGTTTAATTTTTCACCTCACCGAAACTCACCTCACACTCACTCACCCTTACCTAACCTCAGGTCAAAGCGCTTACCTATAAAAATTTGCTTGATATATTATTATGTTTGTGATGTCCACACATCTAAGCTTTAGGTATTAAATAAAAACACTTGTTTATCAGTAAGTAGGTACACAAATTGACGGTAACGTCGGCAGAGCGATCGGCTATAAATTGTCGCAATCATTAAAGGACTGCATCAATGTCAAAACATGGTTTTGGCTTCACCTAACACTGAGACTGTCCGTAAAGGATCGTTGAGGACAAAAAAATGTTTTGACATTGATGCAGTAACTATCGATAGAATTAATTGCTGAAAATTGGTATCACGTAAGACTTTTGAAGTAAGATGTCGTTTACGGACCATGACAAATGCGACGTCAAACTAGGCTTTCATTGATACATGGTGGGAGGTGTTTTTAGCGGTGACATAAGGTGTCCAATAATCGTTTTACGACTCTAATATCTAAAATAAATATAATATAAGGATTAAAAAGCTCGAATAGATTGTTTGTTAGGTAAAAATAAAAAAAACTATTATTTCAAGCAAGTAGGTAATTATGCTATATTGGAATGGCTTCAAAATGTTATTTAATTTATGACATTCTATTGACAATTTACCTTTTTTAAGTTATACCGTACCTAGGTCTAGCTAATAAAATATTCTCATTCGCAGTATTGCCAACTCACGCTATTAAAAAAATACAAAAATTGTACGACCAAATACATACCAATGCTATTCATTAATATTAAGTAATAATATTACATCCATACTAATATTATTATAAAATATGCGAAAGTGTGTCTGTCTGCCTGTCTGTCTGCTACGCTTTCATGGTTCGTCTGTTCACCCAATTTTGGTGAAATTTGGTACAGGGGTAGGTTGTATCCCGTTGAAGGACATAGGCTAGTTTTACCCGGAAAATTAAAAAGTTCCCGCAGGAATCAAAAAATCTTAATCCACGCGGGCGAAGTCGCGGGAATCATCTAGTTATTTATAATTATTAAAAAAGAAAAAAAGAATTAAGTTATGTAGGTACCTAGTACCTACATAGTACAACTTTATGTAGGTAGTTACTACTTTTTTTTAAACCTTTAATGAAAACAATACAATAGAACTTAAAGCTAGAAACATGCCCGCGTGGAATGGTGGCAAGAATGCTGGCTGCATTTCCTCGTTGGACACCCAGGCTGATCCTTTGCGCAATAAATTATAATCTGTGATTAAAATGAAAATATCCATAGACAATTTCGGTATCTTGAGATAGCTCTAGCTTATGGTATCTTTGATTGCATCGTAAAAAGAAAATCTATTAACATACGCGCATCGCTTCTTAAATTAAAGTATTTTGTATTATATTTATTAAAAAACAAAGCCAATTATTAAATAGAAAATCACAAGAAACCATAGACTCGAAAATATAACTTAGTTAATTAAGTAATGCAGTTAAATTTGGAAGACTGTTATATCTACTTAAATTGCTAGATTACCACATGATTACCATAGACATTCAAATTAGTCGGATTATAAATAGGTCTGCACTACCAAAATATCGATATTCAGAGTTCGTGACTAGTAATCTGTGGTTAGCGACCCATTGCTACAATCCTGAAAAAGCTTACGTGAAGCCGGCTATAAGGACTGTAACAATGGATATCCTTTAGGACATTTTTGGATGTGATATTGCGACAATTTATAGCCGATCGCTCTGCTGCTCGCCACCGATGACAGATCGAGAGTGCGAGTAAGGCGCCACGGACCATTTGCGTACTACATTTAATAGAATGCCACAATGTTAATACATTGTTATTTGCTATATACAAAGAGAAGCTCTGTTTCGTGGTAATATAAGAAAAGAAGCCTTTTTCTGAAGCCTTTTCTTTATAACAAACACAAAGATTGTATTGCTGTTACAGCTGCGGTGAGGTCAGGCGTGTAATCCTTTATTAGGTACTGGCGGGGCATTCCGAGGTGGCCCAAACTCGTAAGCGTATTATCCCAATTAGCTTTTACATATTACGATATCGATCCCATACTGGAGAAATTTACTTTGTATTTATATTTTTACGACTAAATGATGCCCGTGGCTTCGACCGCGGGATTAAGTTTTTTTGATTACCGCGGGAACTCTTAATTTTCCGAAATATCCGGGATGCCACCTATGTCTGTTCCAAATTTCATCAAAATCGGTGAAAATAGGGAGCCACTGGATCCAGGCAGTGCAAGAAGTGCAGCGTGGGGAAGTCCTTTTCAAGAGACCTACACAGTCATCACACTATCAGTGAACGTCTATCGGTTGACGACGACGACGATAACTCAATACTAAAGCGCTTTACGAGATATTATGATAGGGTCAGATCTAGAACACTCACTCGTTAATTCCTTGGTATTATTCATATAGAAAAAAAATTGATATTGGCCCGTTTTATTTACCAAGGTACTCCACATATCCTACCTAAATGTTAATACATTAAATATATTTTGACAGGGTTATTTAAAAACTGTTGGTAAATAGTTACTTATAAGGTGATACGTAATGTACCTACTGTTTAAGATACATATTTAATGTAAATAATCTGTATTTTTTTATTAAAAAGGTGTAATCTTTACGTCGATATATTTTGTAATTGTATGGTCAACTTACCCAATTGAATAATATCAAACTTTAATAAATATGTAAAATCCGTACCAAGTGCTAACAGATATGATATTTATGTTTTCGTCCCATCAATTAATCAAATAAATATTATAAATGCGAAAGTTTGGATGGATGTTTGTTACTCAATCACGCCCGAACGGCTGAATGGATCTGGATGAAATTTGGCACAGAGATAGATTATAGTCTGGAATAACACATAGGCTACTTTTTATCCCGGAAAACTAAGGTGTTCCTGCGGGAACCAAAAAACCTCAATCCACGCGGACCTAGTTGCGGGCATCAGCTAGTTATTTATAGTACTCTCTTGTATCTACGTATGTTTATCACTTAAAGCTATTCCTCCAGTCTCGCTCGGCGTCTGAGCTATTACTGCGGCGAGGTCAGGCGTGTAATCCTTTATTACAGCGGCGGGATGCTCCGCGGTGTCCCACTCTCGTAAGCGCATTACCCGAATTATCAATTAGTCATGCCTACGTCTGGCGAAGTTTGCACAAATTTACATCACAATAAAGCCCTTTCGTTATGGCGATTTTTAAAATTAATTGGATTGCGAGCCGTGGAAAATTTGTATTCCCCTCGCCTTGGGTCGTGATTTTGCGGTCAGTTTGGATCTAGCGAAAATGGTAGCGAAAAGTTTTAGTAAATAACTGAAAAACATGCCACTTTTTCTTAATATTGATTACTAGATGATGCCCGATACCTCGTCCACGTGGATATATAGTTTTCAAATTCCGTCGCATTTCATTTCCCGTAATAAAAAGTACCCATGTCAATCTACTGATCACAGGATGATAGTTATCTCTGTACATCAAAATCAGTTTAACCGACAGACACTTTCACATGTACTCGTATGTACATAATATTATATTAAGTATAAAATATCTAACCGCATAAAAGTAATTTAAGCATAATTAATTAGAAACTTTCTTATCGAAACGTATAACGCTGTTATGTTACTTTATAAAATCCCATAACGATAGACACAAAAAATGCCTGAACTGTTTTTACACGTAACTATAACATTAACACGATAGTGTTTCCCGCTTTTATAAAGGTGGTCATATACAACGAGACGACGCAATGGGCCAGGGAAGGTAAGTATTACTTAATCTGTGCCAAAGCCGAGAAAAGAAGCAATGAATCATACTCATATTATAAATGCGAAAGTTTGGATGGATGGATGGATGTATGGATGGATGTTTATTACTCAATCCCGCCCCAACGGCTGAACGAATCTGGATGAAAT
The DNA here is from genome assembly GCA_917051295.2 of Erebia ligea. Taxonomy (NCBI): domain Eukaryota; kingdom Metazoa; phylum Arthropoda; class Insecta; order Lepidoptera; family Nymphalidae; genus Erebia; species Erebia ligea. Next base: position 9,413,640 of record OU785237.1, on the reverse strand, counting down.
TTGGCACAGAGATAGATTATAGTCTGGAATAACACATAGGATATTTTTTTACCAGAAAATTCAAGATTTTCCGCGGGAACCAAAAAACCTCAATTCACACGGACGAAGTCGCGGGCATCAGCTAGTATGAAATAAATGATGACAACGTTAAATAAAAATGCGTGAGACTTTAACAGTAAGAAGTTAAATAAAAGCGGATAATTTCAGCAGAGGTTGGCAGTTTGGCATTGAAGACACAGATGACACGCGCGGTAATGCTGCCATTTACATTTTCAGTGCTGAAAAATTTTACTCTTGCGCCTCCTGAAGGTCTTACGGCCGCGTGCGATCTCCATAACACGATAATGTTTCCCGCTATTATAAAACACCGGCATCGCCACGAACTTTGCATGCATAATGTATCGCGGATTTGTAGACGCTAATAAGTGCTATCCCGATTTTATTATTCAAATACAAACTACTTGGAACATTTACTTTACTTGCCTGTAGTCATTTTAACAGCGTTATTAAATCAAAATGTAATTGCGTGTAATCAGAGAAAATAATAGTAATTTCTAACGAGTTTCTTAGGTTTGGCAACGAATTTAACATAAAAAAAAATCCCCTTTTTTTGAAATAGATCACGTGTCTATTTCGTTTTTCTGGCTTAGAGCTTCTTTCACATAATTATAACAAAAATACAGTACGCACAACAGACATGGATGCGTATACACTGTACAAAACCGGCGGAGCGAGCTTTTCGTTTCATTCAAATAGCCACCGATAAAAGCACAAAACTAAATCGAGCACCGAATGAACAAGAACAATGGCGCAGGCTTAAATTGTAGCATTGTGAACAACGGCCGATGTGTCACGAAGAATAGACTCATTTGCCTCTAACAATGTTACCGTGACCCTCATACCATCAGTTTTTGTTTGTTAATCTACAGAAAGGGCGTAACTCATTTTGTCAACTCGTAATTTAATTTCCCATCAACCCCTACAACTCGACGTTTAAATTTGCTACCGGACATAGGCTTAAATAATCTCCTTAATTTATTGATGTCGTATATGCAAATGACCACTTGATGATTTAGTGCAATGTGCCTTTTTTTATAATACGAGTATATAGGCTAGCGCTTGGCTGCAGCCTGCAATCAGACCTGCTTGCAAGTGGTGATGCAGGCTAAGGTGGAACACGCTTGCCTAGAAGATGCCTATTCACTCTTGATTTGAAGGTACCAATATTAAAAGAGGAGGGGAAAACGGAAGCCGGAAGGGACTTCCATATCCTAGCGGTTCGAATTAGAAACTTGAAATTTGAATCGTATAAGGTAAACTCGTAAGGTAAACTCGGAAAGACCTAAGGCACTGTCCTACGTCAGCGACAAACCCGACAACGCGACCCGATTCAACGCGAAGCGACAGTAGGTACTTATTATAAACAATAGCTGTGTGCTGTGCTGACCTTCCACGTGGCCTACGTTATCGCGTAGATGAGTTTGTCATTTTCTACGGAGTCGTATCTCATTACGTTGCGTCGCATCGCTTTCGTTGTTTACCTAGGATAGTGCAAAAGGTACTAAAATCTCAGATACTTTAGATTTCTTAATTCAATGCCGTATAATGTTACCTACGCTAAAATTGTGAAAAATATTAAATAAAAAACCGGCCAAGTGCGAGTCGGACTCGCGCACCGAGGGTTCCGTACAAACCTGTAGTAAGTTTTACGATTTATGACGTATTAAAAATAAAAATTACGTTTGTTGTATGGGAGCCCCCCTTTAATATTTACTTTATTGATATTTAATTATTTATTTTGAAAGGTAATATACAAGTTAATATTCTGTGAAAATTTGAACCGTCTACCTGTTACCGTTTTTAATATTGAGCAAAAAAAATACGAAAAAAACACGTTTATTGTATGGGGACCCCCCTTAATATATATATTTTTTTAATTTTTAATATTTGTTGTTATAGCGGCAACGGAAATACATCATTTGTGAAAATTTCAGCTTTCTAGCTATCACGGTTTATGAGATACAGCCTGGAGACAGACAGACAGACAGACAGACAGACAGACAGACAGACAGACAGACAGACAGACAGCGGAGTCTTAGTAATAGGGTCCCGTTTTTACCCTTTGGGTACGGAACCCTAAAAAGGAAGATATTTTTACGCATCGCAATAAAAATATCTAATAACTTGAGCTATCCCAACAAGGTGACGGCTAAACGTTAAGAAATGCTTATAATGCAATTTTGCAGGGGCATTTTTTATTTATGACCCCCAAAAATGTAAAATGCAAACGTTTTATTGCGGGGCTTTGTAAGAATACGTAGAACAAACAATGTTCCTTGTATCTCAAGATAGGGGACGTCCGACCGTATTTATTCGTACGCTATGGATCAAAGGGGACCCCAAAAAATATGTTTTAGAAAGCAAACTCAGGTAAGGCTCTGAGTACAAAATATTTACATGAGCAGACAGACAGGCCTTTTAAATTTTACCAAACTGTCAATAAAATATTGTGTAAAAAAATCACTGCGCCCCTTCCTTTAAAATTGTCTAAACTCTGACGTAACTTTATACTAAGCTTGTCTAGGCCAGACTGGGTTGGACAATAAAGCGAAGAAAGTGAAAGTTGCGCCAAAACCTGCGTATCACCCAATATTCGTCTTCTAATCAAAACAATAAGAACTTTGAGAAATATATATCCATCCATCCACCAACCGTCTATATCTAATATAATATTGCTTCAAGAAATAACTTTATTAAGTTAATTATTAAATGTAGAGTTACTATCCATCGTGCTTAATTTTCCGGATAGGTACATACACATAGCAATTGTCTATAGCATGTTTCGTAAGTAAACGTAGAACTTAAATTGAAGTGCGGTCGATTTCTAAACGCTGTTGAACTAAGGTTGAACTGGATCGACACAAAATTTTTGATTTTGAACGAATGTCATTTGTCCATTCTGTCCATAAAATACTCGTATACTTAGCATTTAAAAATGATAAGATTCAGGATATCTTTACTATGAATTTTAGTAGGTATTCATATAATGATATACTAAAAATCCGTTTCTTCATAGATGGTTACCCTGATTGTTACTAATACAGTAAATAGAGTCGTTTTAAAGACCCTTTCAAATGAAATGAAGATTCAAATCACTGATAAATTGGATTATTCCTCTCGACAAAGAGATTTCATTTTGATAAATCAACGCTTATTGTTATAGAGATTTATACGTTTACATTTCACCCTTTTTGCTAAAAGTACTTAAATCTATATTTAATTCGAATATTATATTAAATTAGAAGAAAATTGGTTTCGCAATAATAAAAGGAACCCAATGAAACAACAAAGACTGTTTAAATGCCAGCTACGCAAAATATTTTTTCGTAGCAGTGGCGTAGCACTTAGGTATACATACCTTGTACCTACCTACCATCTTCATTATTATAGTTACATGTATTTTTACTATTAATAACTAATTTTAGTTTTCTTCTCATTCCATTTACGTTTATGTTAAACATAAAATATACATTTAGGTAGGTACTCTTATTTTTAAAATCAAATGACATTGTGAATATACCTCATCAAAATCCTCATGCACATACGTACGCAATACCCATTTAATATACATCTGTCTACTTTATGAAGAATTCATTAAAACAAAATGGGATATCTTTTACAAAGGCAGGTACATATTTGACGGGTAATTCTCCTCCTTTATGTAAGGTGATGGCAACATTATTCTCGCGGCGCGAAGCTAAGTGGGGAAAAATGTGAAATATTTAAGATGCAAGATTTTATAATAAGGATCGCCGAGATTACACCTTGATCTCATCTATTTTTAACACGGCGGCTGGCAGTGTGACATTTTTATTGCCCCCAGCTCTGGATTAGTTTTGTTTTGCGAATTTGATGCATAAACAATGAGCTCGATTATTCATCGCCCCGCGCAACTTGCTTAGTAACATGAATTCGAGATGAATTTGTATGACTCTTCAATCTGAGTGGCAATAAAAATAGTCATATTTTATTTTTGCTGAAATGTTTTCGATTCACCAGAGAGTAAAAGAAACTAAAACACAGCCATGAAAAAACACACTATGTTTTAATGATATTAAATCCCTTCCGATATCTAGCCCTAATGTTGAATATTAGGGATTTAAATAATCGTGTACGCATGGAAACAAAAACCCGTGAGGAAAGAAAAAAAATTGGTGAAAAATAGTGGGAAAAGTACGAAGTTTCTAGAGACGATGCTGTATATGGCAACGCATGCAACATATTGCAAATATTGCTTTTTCTAACCATATCCATGTTTCATGCCATCCATACAAGCATCGATATCAAATTATCCATGCCATTTGAGTACATTAAACTTTTACCGATTGCGATGATTACAGACGAATCAGACTCGCGACTGGAGTGACATTCTGTATCGAATGCGAGCACAAAAGTGTGAATATGAACATGTGCAAAAAATATCTCGCGTATACATTTGGGAATTTCGCGTGACAGAGAATTTAATACGAGGGGAGTCTAATATTAAACCTCGGGGACCCATCACTTTTAATATCTGGCCGGCGTCCTGGAGGGCTTCTAAATTATTTACCAAATGGAAAGGTAATGGTCGCGGAAGAGTGCGAATGAATGTATGCAAATTTTATAAACATGTATTGTGTGTGGGCCATAAACCTGGTGGGCCCACTCTGCCCTAATGAAGGATGTGCTTGTCAAAACGCGCGGGTGCCAAGGCGAGAGAAAATGTCTTTGTGAATTGTGGACTTTTTAACAATGGAAACCTAATGCAGTCACAATATGGTATTCAGAGTTTGTAATATTGTGGCTAATTATATTTTGTTCACAGTCTCTAAACTCAAACGACAAGTTTAAAGTTCCCTACGGAACAGGATAGCACTTGATTTAGTATCTGACAATTTAATTTAGTTTAGTTTAGAAATGGTGTGCAACACAATTAGCCAGATTGTGTTCAATTACCTAATACGGAACATTAAAACTATTATTATTATCATCTATACTGTGTAAAGGATTCCTAAAGTGTTCATAGTAATGCTATTTTAATTTATCCAATATAATAATTTTACTATCAAATATAATATTCGACTAGCTGATGCCTGCGACTTCGTCCGCGTTGTTTAAGGTTTTGATTTTTTTTTTATTTAGTATGATTATTATTAAATTCAACATTTCGTAAGTTTCAACAGCAATTCTATAGTAGTTCAATAGTCCATTTAGTATATTCATCGATTTATTAAATTCTATGAATAGAACCTTAATTGATTAATAAGATTAACAGTAAATAATTAATTTACAAATAATTGAATTATGAAATAATAACGAAAGTATTTTTTAAATTTTATACCAAATAAAAACCTGGCTTTCATTAATTTATATTCTTACAGTTCTACAACCTAGTTGATTATAATTCAAAATAAGCAAAATCTTCATCATTCTTTCAACGAATTATTTTACCATTACAATAACAACCCAAAATTCAATCAAAATTGAACAATCTGCACGAGCGAGGCAACTCAGTATAAATGGAGAAAAATCTCTATTAATCCTACACGTGTCCGTATTTAGGGTGAAGGGGTGAAGCGAGCGGAGTCACGGGACATAAACAGTCACGCTTGACGTCCGGCTAATGACGACCCGCGACCACGCGGCAGCGGTGCGACCTGCGAATATATACGAGTGTTTTAGAATTTAGCTGGAATCCTGATGAAAGCGGTTGTAAATCTAATTGAGGTATTTCAATAAATAAAGATAATTTGGACAAATCGTTCCGCATCATTAGTGGAAAAAAGTGGATCCACATCATCTTAATTGATCAGACTGAATTGATTGGAACAAGGCTTAAATTCTTTATGCCACTAGGCTTTGGTAGTTTAGACGCTAGCTTTATATTTTCGTGATCGGGGATTCAATCTCAACGATTGAATCGTCACAAGTGTTTGTTGATTCAATCGTTGAGACTTTTTGGAGCTATTCACGCTTAAGTAATTAAATATAATTAACTTACTTAAACCGTTTCCGGGGTCAAAACTGTCAACATCTAAGTAAATTCTGTCCGACACAATTAACATCTAAAAAAATAGTTCTGAGTCGCGTTTTGCATTCCACTGCTTTCCAGACGTAACATAAAACTACGGCAAGTGTTTTTGTAAATCAGTTTAGCAAACATTGGAATCTAAAGAAGACGTAAAACAACAAATCATTTACATAAAAGAGGTTAGAAATACTATTACCTAATTAGTCATCAATTAATCAGTCAATATCAAATGACAGCACTTTGACAACAAGATAAGTGTTGCCAGGACAAATAAATAATTCCTACCATTTCTACCAAATACGTTCCGATCTACGCAAAATTATAAAATGGAAGGACAATTTCAAATTTTATTTGAGAAAATGAAGATCGAAATGCAGAACCAAAATGCTGAGTTAAAGGAATCGTTAACAAATACTATAATGAATAAAATGGAGGAGAGATTAATACCTCTAGTCGAAGAAAATAAAAATTTAAAAGTTAAAATAGAAAATCTTGAAAGAGAAATAGAATATATGAAAAAAGAAAAGAAGAACAATAACATAATAATATTTGGTGTAGAAGAGAAGGAAAGATCTGGGCTTGAACTATTGCAGAAGGTAAAAGATCATTTTATGAGCGACCTAAATATAACTATCGAACAATTCGAAGTAAACAAAATTCACCGCATAGGAGACAAAAATAGAGACGGCAACAAGCCGAGACCAGTTCTCTGCTCCTTTACAAACGGGTGGAAAAGGAACGAAATAATGAAAAACAAGAAAAGCCTCAAGACAATATACGTCACAGAAGACTATTCGAAAGAGGTCTTAGAAAAGAGAAAAGCTTTGCAACCACAACTAGTAGAAGAGAGAAAGAAGGGAAATATAGCATATTTAAAATATGATAAGCTGGTGGTAAGAGAAAATAGAACGAACACAGAAAAAAGGAAGAGAGAAACTCCTTCACCAACAGACACTTCATCCACTCCTCAACCAAGAAAACAAACAACTACAATTTCCTTCAAAGCAAATAGAATAAATGCGTTTGATGTTCTAAGGGGCAGATCTAACTCCTTAGGCAACGATGTAACAAACAAGAAACAATAGCAACTAGAAATCGGCAAACGGAAAAAACAACGAACCAAAAGAACAGAAAACAATATAACAGGAAAAAACAACACTCTCCCAAGCCGACTGGTCATCGTGGGGGAAAACGACCAAGACCCTCTAAAAATGGGTAAAACGAAGAAACAAACTATTACTACAAAGATAAATGTAAAAACTGCAGATATCCACATAGCCACTCTAAATACAAGATCATTGAGAACTGATGAAAAACTAATAGAATTAGAAGAAGCTCTTGACAACATAAAATGGGACATCCTCGGTCTGAGTGAAGTCAGAAGACTCGGAGAAGGTATAACAGATTATGGGAAGTATATTTTGCACTACAAAGGTGAAACTCCAGGGCTTTATGGGGTAGGATTTGTTGTTAAAAAGAAATATGCTAAAAACATAGTACAAATAAAAGGAGTTTCCGAAAGGATAACAATTCTTGAAATAAAACTACCGATGAATATAAGGAAAGACGAAATGTGGTCCATCATACAAGCTTATTCACCAACTGAGTCGGGAAAAAAGGAAGATATTGTAAAAATAGAAAAATTTTATAAAGACCTACAAACTACTATTGATAGTAGCTCTTCTAAAAACATAATAGTTATGGGCGACTTTAATGGACAAATTGGAAAATATCAGACAGGGGAAGATTTCACAATAGGAAAGTACGGACAAGGCATTAGAAGTAAAAACGGATCAAGATTAGTAAACTTCGCATTAGAAAACAAACTGAGTATCTTAAATAGTTTTTATAAAAAGAAAGAGACAAAGAAATGGACATGGACATCTCCAAATGGTCTATATAAAAACGAAATTGATTTCATAATGTCAAATAATAGAAAGATCTTTAAAGATGTCGCAACTATAAATAATTTCAATTTCAATACAGATCATAAAATGGTTCGCGCCACATTGACAATGCAGTCTAGAAGTCGCAAATTTCCAAATAAGTATACACCCGTGGCATATTCCGGTAACAACGATCTGCTGCTCAATAACATCGATAAGGCTTTAAAGAACAATGAAAAAGTAAATATTTCGACCCAAGAAAAATATGTCAATTTACTGAGTATATTGGAAACCGAGACAAAAAGAACAAATACGGCCACCAAGAAATCTACTTCTAAAGAACTTAAAGAACTACTAGAAAACAGGAGACAGCTGTTACAAGAAGAGAAAAATAGAGAGATTCGTAAAAGAATTTCTGAGTTAAGTAAAAAGATAAACGAACAAATAAGGAAAGACAGGAAAAGAAGAAGAACAAACACTTTAAGAACATATATAGAAAAAACAGGAGGCGTAAGAAAAGCATTCAAGGAACTAGACAAGAAAAAGGAATGGATGCCGAATGCTAAGCATAAAGACGGAAAATATTCTAGTAATAGATCTGACATTATCAAAATCGCCACAGACTACTATAGAAACTTGTACCGGTGTCAAAACAATACCTCAGTAACACCACACTTTAACATATCAAGAGAAGATTCCGAATTCATACCACCAATACTAATAGAAGAAACAATTAGAGCCATTAAAACCCAAAAATTAGATAAAACCCCTGGATTAGACAATATAACTAATGAATTTCTGAAAGCTACAGCTCCAGTAATTGCTGGGAAACTCACAGATTTATTTAACGACATTATTGACACAGAAACAATACCCAAAGATTGGACTAAATCGATAATTATATTATTGCACAAAAAGGGAGATAAAGGAGATATCGCAAATTATAGGCCGATTAGTTTAATGTCTAACATCTACAAAGTCTTTTCTAAAATATTGTTATCGAGAATTGCCACTATACTGGACGAAAATCAACCTAAAGAACAAGCTGGTTTCCGCAGTAACTTCTCAACCATAGACCACATCCACGTACTAAGACAAGTTCTTCAAAAATACAGCGAATATAATAAAGTATACTACTTGGGATTTGTGGATTTCAACAAGGCATTCGACTCCTTGGAACACACTTATATATGGACAGCTTTAGAATCTCAGGGAGTTCAAACAAAGTACATAAGGATACTGAAAAACATCTACGCAAATAGCACGGCACAAGTAAGGCTGGAATCTATCGGCGAAGAGTTTTCAATTGAAAGAGGAGTTCGTCAGGGCGACCCCATCTCACCTAAATTATTCTCTGCGGTGTTAGAAATGATTTTTAGGAAACTGGAATGGTCAAACTGTGGACTTAATATAAATGGAGAGGACTTAAACCATCTACGCTTCGCAGATGATCTAATTTTATTTTCAGAAAGCTCAAAGACTTTACAAAAAATGATGCAACAACTCTCTGATGAAAGTGCAAAAGTAGGTCTCTCAATGAACACAACAAAAACTAAGGTTATGAGCAACACCACAGAGAAGTTCACAATTAATATAAATACGGAAGAAATTGAAAACGTCAAGGAATACATTTATTTAGGTCAGTTAATATCAATAGAGAACACAATGCAGAGAGAGGTAGATCGAAGAGTTGCTAATACTTGGAAAAGATTTTGGTCACTCAGTGAAATCATGAAGAATAAAGATATGCCTATAACAGAGAAAAGAAAAATATTTAACACATGTATTCTTCCATGCTTAACATACGGGTGCCAAACATGGGCTCTAACAGAAGAACAACATAAGAAAATAGAAGTGTGTCAAAACGGAATGGAGAGAAGTGTAGTTGGAGTCAGGTTAAGAGACAAAGTAAGATTAGCTGATATTAAACAAAAAACAAAATTTAAGAACGTGAGTAAAACTTATAGAAGATTAAAATGGAGGTGGACGGGACATATGTTAAGAGAGAAAAAAGAAAAATGGACCCGAGCTGTCACAGAATGGTATCCCAGAGGCAGCACCAGAAGCAGGGGCAGGCAGGTCAAGAGATGGGAAGATGAAATTGCAAAAATAGCCGGGCAATGTTGGACCCGAGTCGCAAAGAATAGAACAGAGTGGAAAGTTTTAGAGGAGGCCTTTGTCGAAAGACAAGCTGTTGTAGACCAACCGTATGCCGATCTGGAAATTATATAAAACTAACTAGATAATTAGAATTAGGAATCTACATTGTAATAAGTTGAATTTTGTAAAACAGCAATAAAGGCTTATTTTATTTTTATTTTATTTTTATTTTTTTAACTTACTTAAACGGTGAAGGAAAACATCCTGAAGAAACTAGGCCTTAGAGTTCTACATATGTAATGTTCTCAAGGTGTGTGAAGTCAGCCCGCAATTGGACAGCGTGGTGGAATATGGCCTACAAACCATCTTTGGTTGTTTGACAACAACCTAGTTTGTAGTACAACCTCCAAACCACGTTACAGGTTAAGGTGGTTTTTTTCGAGGCGGTCAGTACTACGAGCCGAAAATAAAAACTACATATTATAAAGATTTAAAAAATCATAATCAGGTCAGAAATCGGAACTTTCAGTCCAAGTTCGTATTTTTTATTTTCAGAGCCATAAAGTACCTACACGTGATAGAGAGATATTATGCTACTAACATCGCTACTGAAAATAAATTGTTAAAACAATTCTATCTTCCCGAAAATTTTATTCAGAAAGCTCGCAAACAAAAGAATCCCATCCATGAAAACTTTAAACTCTTTGATATAGTCGCCTCCTCTTTATTTTTCATACATCTGAGTGTAACCGACTATCAAGACGTCGGGCTCTATTCCACTTTTTATAGATTATTCAAATGGAAACCTTAACTTCCTTCTTACGCCAAATCATAAAACGAATCTTCATGAATATAGTATGCGCCGTCTTGTACGATGTCAAATTTTACAATGAAGTAGAGAATATGTAACATTATTTCCCCCCTATAAGCTGCAGATTAAAATCTTTTCCTTGCAGCTCAAAAATAATAATATTTTTTGCATAAAAATTATTTGTACTGTATGATCGCAGGTTTATTACTTAATCACTCCATTTTACTTAATTGAGAATTTCCGTTACATATTAAGTACAAGATCTATCTATGTGAATATTGTTTGAACTTTGAAAGTTGATTCAAAAACAAATTTAAAATATGTATTTATATTTAAGCGCACAAAAAATAAGTAACGTTAGCATTAATAACGTATACTTAACTAATTTATCAACATTGGTCTGTCAATTAAAACTTTGACAGCGTGAATGAAATGAAATGAATGAATGAAATATTCGATATTGTACAAAAAAAAGGAATAAGGAAAAAAAGGAAGGAAGGAAAGGAACCAACAATAAAACTAAAACTAAGAGTCGGTACGGGTCGGGCGTGGTGCAGTAGATTCAACCTCACTCATTCTCTCTTTGAGCAGCATTGGGCTGAGATGACGTTTATGATGATGGTGTAGTAAGTTTGGAAAATTCTACGCGATTAACTGTACCAATTTTCCATTGGACCCCAAAAAGTAACATCAACAGGACGAGTCCAATAAAAATGGACTGGACAATGAAAAAGTGGATTGGTGCACGTAATTCGATTATCGTACATTGTACATCTTGTATGGAGTTCGTTAATCAGCAAGGGGTGGGATTTTGTTTATTTCAATGCGTTGATTTAGAGAGAGGAAATGCTTGATGGCGTTTTTGCCACACTGTCTTTTCGAAGTAACTTAAAGTCTACCATTTATTCTTTACTTGTAGCGAATTATCTAAGTAACTGCTACAAGAGTGGTTAAAATATTATATATTTTCGGTAAAGTAAGTTTTATTTCAAAATGATGATCTATTAATTATATATTAAGATTCTTTCAAATAAATAACTAATATATCATATTAAAAAATTCAAGAATATAAAATCTATGATCAAATAAAACAAATGACTACGTTCACTTAATTACATAATTTATTGTCCATTTAGCCACCCAATTCCGTAACGATTAATATTTTATTCTGGCTGTAAATTAATCATGAACCGTATTCGAACCCTGGGAGATACAAATGGCGGCCTCAGATTGGACTATAATATTATGTTATTTAAAAAACGTTCCAAGTTTTAAAATTTTAATTGTATTGTACTTATAATTCCTGTATATCGTATATATAATAGTTAAATGAAAAAAAAGTTAATCAGCTTAGTGTCACTCAAGATTTAAATGCACAAAGACTGTCGCGCAACGTACAATCATATCAGATTTCACAGACGAAATTTATTCATAACATCTATAAAAGTCTTTACTACTTCATTAGTAGTAAATTACATGGGTGCTTTTTTTATATCGTATGCAAAAACACATTTCGAGTTAATCTTCTATAATAAATTGTCTCCCAATGTGACGTGCGATATAACTAAAAAATAAACTTCTTACAACTTCATGTTCATGCGGAAGGACGTGGGAACCCACCGCATTATTATCCCAAGAAAAGCAGTGACCCTCAGTAATGAGGAATACGACGCAGAGAGAGACAACATCATGTTAATCACAGATAAGCTCTCCAGAAGTCTTGAGATGTTGACTCTACTTAAATCGCAATAAAATTATCTGTAATCCTAGGCATCTAGCATAATAGGTGTAGGTATAACCAAATACTTCTCTATGGTCAGGATTAGGTATGCATCACATAACACATTGCATTACAATGTTAGACGCAGGCATGCAGTATGCACGTGATGCGCTTCAGGCAGGTGTTTGGTTGCGATTGTGGTCGTTGAGCGATGTACGCGCCGACCACACACGCCACACCACCATCTCCTGTGACGTCATATCATACGACAAGAACACGACACGACTGCGTTTCAGCCGCCGCGTAGCCTAGAGTATATCATCGTCCTGGGTATCTCGTTGTGCACATGTTAGCATGTGATACCTCGCGACGAGAGAAAGAGATGTAGTTGCCGGCAAATTTTTCGTTTACCCTTACATGCACAAAATCCGGTATATTACCTGTGATATTACGAGAAAAAATAGTCGGCATGTAAGGGTTCGTAGAGAAAAATATCACAGATAAGAAATGTTACTTTTATTTCTACTTTTGACGTAACGAGTCGTATGTGTAACCATGTTAGCTTCGATTGACAGAGATAACGGATAGACATAATTTTACTCGTTGTGCGCATGCTAGCCCTACAGGAGGACGATATTATGCAGGTTTCAGGGTGTAGCAGGTGAGTTAGTTTTGTTTCAGGCCGGCATAACTTTAAGGCATGTACGGACAATGCGGTCTTTTGCACCGTAGTTGTACTTAACGCGAATTCCACTTAAAGGTACCTATTAGATCTAGGTATATGTTTCGTGGTTGGCTTCAGGTCGAGGCATCACACGTCGAAGTAGCTCATATATGTACAAAACTTTACGCTGATTAGGAGGATAAGTTGAACACGTTGTAGTCGTACGTCGCGTCGTTGAGTACAACTGTAAAACTGAAACCGATATATGCTGGACGCATGGCATTCTGAATCAATGCCATTAGGCGATTCACACGATATTAGTCCGAGAATAGAACCACTTCGTTCCAATGGCAGTCATTAACGCCTTACACTTGGCAATTACTGTAAGTAACTTATGAACGAATACAATAGATTATAGAATAGACATTTAACTTAGACTTCCATCTTCTGTGTTCCCTAATGATTATAATATGGGGCTCTTCAAAGGGCGGATAAACAAATTTCTCAAAAGCCAGCAACGCATTGGCGGTTCCTCTGGTGCTGCAAATGTTCATGGGCGGCGGTAATCACTTACCATCAGGTGACCCGCCTGCTCGTTTGCTCGCTATATATATAAAAAAAAAAATTTAACTTGAGGAAAATATGCTTTTTTACAGTCATATGGAATCCTTTGTGCAGAAGTTGCCTGAAATAAAGATTTTTCTTTTTTTCTCTCTTTATATCTTTGGTTTAGAAAGCTTTTTAAATGCTTTGAAGAACCAGCAGAATATTCAAACAGAGAAAATTTAGTATCAGACTTTACTTACTTTTAGACTACTTTCATAATATTTAAAAGTATCATACTAATATGATAACTGCGAAATGTTTGTCCTTCAATCATGCCGCAACGGTGCAACGGATCGACGTGATTTTTGGCATGAGTATAGTTGAAGACCTGGAGAGTGACAAAATTAAGGAGTTTCGGTGGGAATCAAAAAAAACTTAAACCACGCGGACAAATTCGCGGGCATCAGCTAGTTTTATATAAAATTTCTTAACTTATTATTTTTCTGCTTCTCCGCTGTTTTATTTAGAAAATAAAAGGCTAATGCCTAATAAAATTAATGTATTTACGTACGAATATTCTTCGTACTTTACTTTTATGACTACGACGCCTGAGAGCTGAAAACACAAAGCAAAATTACATAGGCGCATGTGGACGATATGAGACCTTAAGTAGTATGTATACTTATTATATTTTTAAACAAGACCCATAGGAAAGGGTTTAACCGTGCCCTAAATATTTTACGTCACTTTACATTTACCGGCCCAATTCCGAATAACGCGACGGTGAGTGAGCCGGCGAAACGGCGCGGATAAACATGCGAAAGTAGGGTACCTACGGCGAAGTTCCATTTAGCACCAAAAATTATTCTACTAGTTGAAGCTCGTGACTTCGTCCACGTGGGATTTTTTTTTAAAACTGTGGGAAATGGAAATAAGTATATTATTGATTATCCGGGATTAAAAGTCTAGTCCTTGCTCGGGAGTCGGGATGCTACCTATCTCTCCACCAAATTTCGTAAAAATCGGTTGAAGCCAGACACGCTTTCACATTTATAAAAGGATTAGATTGCATTGGATTGGAAATAGCTTCACTTTAATAACATAGATAGGAACCTATTCTGATACTGATACTCCACTGCTCCATACTTACTTGTATTAGATATAACAGAGTAGAGAATTACTTTATTATCTACAGTACTAATAATATTTTCGACGTTTACACGAAGAGGAATCAAAAAATATTTAATAATATAAACCCTGGTTTCGGTATATACCTCCAAAGCAGCGTGGATATAAAATTTTACATCTCATAAACATACACTTAAATGACACCTCAGAGAGTCAGGGCACTAAAGAAAAAAGCAACAGAATTAAACTAAATATGACTACGATCGTATAGAGCAGAGGGGAGCTAAAGGTAAAACAAACTGTGAATCATTTTAAATACGTAACAGTAAAAGCTCCTTACATTCCGCACATTTTGAGTGCGGTATTAAAAACCATTTCGAAATGTTTGCTAATTCTCCAGTACCTACCTAGAAAAGAACAATCGCGGCGCGTGAGTGCTATGTGCGGCGCATTACTGTTAATGCGGGGTCCAAGTCGCAATTTCTTTTATTTTGTTAATAAAGTATTTCTTTTATTTTTGGGATGACCCTAGAACAACGTACATTATTCCCTAAGCACGCAACAGTTACGCAAAACAAGACTGTACAGACAATACATTAGTACAGTCTTGTACATTTACAGCGACATGTGTGTTCGTTGATTGTGATTTATAAAAGTCACAAGAACTTTTTACTTTAACATCAGACTTCTAAACAAGGTTGAGGGAGACATTCTGTTTTCCCCTTAAACCATTTTAAATGTTCAGCATGTCACTCATCAGCAGGCATAAAAAAATGCGAAATGGCCTAAATACTAACAGTATACTTTTATAATAAAATCTGAAATATTTAAAACCTACTGACATAACGATATTTAAAGATCAATTTAATTTTTTTATTCGTCTACACTAATCCGACAAAATAAATTATGTTTTGGCAGTTGTTGAAAGGTATAGCTGAATTCTGGCCAAATGTCTTTATGCTTTAGTTAAAATTTATCTGGCTATTATCAGCTCATAAAAATTACCTGAATTGATTATTAAAGTCAGTCATTAAAATAGATGCAAAACACTTTAAAACATCTATAAGCGAACGCTTATAACTTGGACCAAAGAGTGGCATCGTAGAGATTAGGGAGAAGAGACTAGTAGGTATACAAACATGAGCCAGGCTTTCCACTACAGCTTTGTCCATTATTAACTTCCTCTATACACCTGCATTTAAAGACGGCTATGTTTTATTTTATTCCTTTCTCTCGACGAGGATTGCAGCGTTTGAGCGCAAACGGGGAAGTTGTAGCGAATTTCGCTTAAGTGCAAAAGCCAATGCTATAACGCTACTAGTAAATGCACCAAACTTCACCTGAATTTTTCAATAGCAGTATCAGGCTGTTGTGTTACTTTGATGTTAATAGGTAGCGGCTGCAATAGGCCCGTGACTCCATCGCTCCGCCTCAAAAAAGTCGGAGGTTCATTCATGGGAATTAGCATTCTATTTTATAACAAAATTTCGCAACCTATTTTAAAGTTGCCTTTACACAAGTTTAAGAAATCCATTAAAAGTCAGCCCCTAAAATAAGCATAAATTATACTGTTGAAGATTATCTAAATTATAAAAGAGCATACATTTGACTCGCTCCAGCTATCCTTAGGACTTAAATATGTATCTACGCATTGATGTAATTGTAATTTT
The DNA here is from genome assembly GCA_917051295.2 of Erebia ligea. NCBI lineage: Eukaryota > Metazoa > Arthropoda > Insecta > Lepidoptera > Nymphalidae > Erebia > Erebia ligea. The sequence continues at coordinate 9,397,045 of OU785237.1, read as the reverse complement.
TTTTTTCAATAGAGCAACCACCGAATTTCTTGCTGGCTCTTCTCGATAGGAATGACATTCCGAACCAGTAGTAAATTCACCCGACGATACAAAGCACTTGTAATAGTTCATTTGAATAAAAAACATTTAAGTTTGTGTAAAATCGTAAGAAAACACAAAAGTTTTGGAGATAGCGTTTACCAATTATTATGCAGCGACCCTTCTTCGCTACGATGTTTTTCTTGCGCGGTCAATTTATGAAATCGAATAAGGTAACAAGTAACAACATCAGGTGACAACGGCTAAAAAAAATTAAAAACATATAATAAGCATCAATAAAGGATCATGTATATAATATAAGGCATATTGAATATGGTCTTTTGTGAAGTTGGTACTTACGACTTTCATATTAATCTTATTTTTATTGGCTAGCGCTTGACTACAATACCTACTTGCAAGTTTTAACGCGCTTTTAGGTAGAGCGCGCTTGCCAAGCCTACTAGTGTGCTCTCCGAAATAATCCTACTATCCTTCTCCTACTATAGATAACTTTATCATATTTACTGGCGGTGTTTGACCCCAACTTTCTATAGCGTTATGACGTGCGATTGAAGTAGCTTATTGTTAGGCGTTTGTTTACAGATACCTTATACCTAACTATTGTTAATAGAATATACTATCATCACAACATTGCATCTCTACTCACGCCGGCGCTACTTCCGGATATCCAAAACGTCCCTTACTCTGTGTATTTTCCGCTTGGAAGTTTCCGTGGACGGTACAGGATGTCCGCATGACTGGCTGCTACCCAAGTATCCACTTAGTGAAGCATAATTTTCAATGAGTAATGACGCAAGGTCTTGGCCAATGCGTCATGGTCAAAGAAATTTATTTGTTTTTCACTCCAATGGGCAAGGTGACACATATATACCTAGAGGTTCTTGGATTACAATCTGCGCCTTTTTGCCTGCCCCAAAAATTACCAACTGGTGTGATCTTGCTCCTGAAATACCAAGTAGACATAAAACAAAGACAACAACTCCGCGTTTGCCTGTATATTCGCTCATAATTTCTAACCTTATATGTGAACTTTACCATCAATAAGTAAAGTACCTACTATAACAAACAATTAATAGGTAAATCACGTCGTCGTCGTCGTCTCAACCTATAGACGTCCACTGCTGGACGAAGGTCTCCTGCATGGATCGCCACAGAGCACGGTAAATCATGAAGTATTAAACATTCATACAAAATTAATTCAATTCAAGCCTGTGTTTGTGAGAAATGCTTCCACTAAACTAAGCAGCAATGCTTCCAATACAAAATTTCTACATTTATCCAAACAGGATTGGAACCCGAGACATCTTAATTTTGCACCGCCTGCATCAAACTGATCGTTTGTCAAAACGTCAAGCACGATCGGTCAAGCTTATCTCCGGGGGTAAACATCGCGATGACATGGCGCCCATCGCTTGATCTGATAATATCCCTAATGCAGAAAGGGAATGACAACCGCTCCCAAATCCTTAACGTACTAAATTAGGAATCTTGTCAGTCCTGGACAATAATAGAAATCGTGTTTGACAAGATTAGGTACCTACTTTCCTAAAAGAAAGGCAGGCAACTGGAATAGTTGATATGCATCCGCTAAGAAAGGATTTTTAAAAATTCAACCCATATGAGGCTAAAATATAGGTCTGAAGTTTGTGTGAAAATCGAACTAAACGTGAGCGAAGCCGAGGGCGAAAGCTAGTAATACATACAAAAAATTAATTATTCGTCCATGTTCCGAAAGCATTAAACGGCGCTCGGAATAAATAGGCAAGTTTTTTGTAGTATCACATCTGTACAATACGTTACAGGACATTTATCTTAAAATTTATACACCAAACCGGAAAGACTGCGAAAATGGCGCTGACAGATAAATTAATACTTACCTTAAATTCGACCACGCACTCAGTGATTCCTCTGGTGCTGATATTCGTGAGTAGCAGTAATCATCTAACGTCAGGAGACCCGCCTGCTCGTTTGGTACTAAGCAAACCAAATTAAAACCAAAAAATAGTAATCAGGGCAGTGCAGCGGCTTCATTCGGGTGGAATATCTGAAAATATTTTCTTGACTTAGGTACATAGGTCCCTTAAAAAAAAACTCAGGCTCCTAGACCCAGCCGTTTGAACTGTACTATTGATATGGCCTTCAGTCAGTCAGTATTTTCTTTTTTAATACATAGAAGATATTATAGTTATAAACGAGTACTTTCGCTAAATAAAATACATTAACACTGCTCCGTCGAGGCATCTTTAACCTTTACAAATTGACACAGGAACAAAGTTCGCCATACTTGAAACAAGCCACGACCGCCAAAACAATTTATCATCATTCATTAGTCCCCTCCGATATATCAAGCGCGTCTCTTGTGGCCAGATTTACAAAGGGTTTAAGTTTAAGGGATAGGCGAGCGCAACTTTGAGTGGTTCATTCTGACTTCGCAATATAATGTCAAATGAAAGGAATAAGCAGGAAGAAAGGAAGATAAGCTAACATGGGAATAAGCGAGAGAACAATGAGAGTTAAATAAATTTTGTTTTGTTAAGGACAGGTGTCTATATCAATAAAGGGGGCCCAAAACCATTATATTAAGTATTACCTACTAATTTATTTAGAAAATAATATTTTTTTGAACAAGAGTCCTATATTTGATATCCTATTCGTTATCTATGTCAAATTACTACTTACCTACTCGAATTACGTAACATTAATTGATTTTATCAAAACGAACCTTAGACACAAAATTATCCATTTAAAAAAGTTGCAAAACACCGATAAGTAGTTATTGTGAATTTTAATAAATTATCTCTAAGATAATTTCAATCAAATCATGATAATATTATAACAACGCGTTTGCTGTTTGCTCGCTTGCCAGAGAGATATTAAAATTAACGGTCGTTTACGTGAAACATGAAACTAAACTGAAAAGCATAAACATATTCATAGAGTACATAAATAATACAAAGAGGCGGTAACACGCTAAGTAGATATGCCTCAACTCTCAAGTTTAACTTCGCTAATGGCCTGGCTTTGAATCATTATAGATCAGCTAGAGAAAGCTATTCCTTCGGGACTGGGGGCGAAGAATAATTGTGTTCTGTGCCTATACTAGGATATAATATTGTTATGTTCGTGGATAACGAGTTTAATGACTACCAATCGTTAATACCTACAAGGGTCGTATCTATACTAATATCTATACCAATATTCTAAGCTTAAATACACAACAAAAAATTTCGGAACCGGCTGGATTTGAACCTGCGTCTCTCTAGGAATCGCGGCCTGAGCGCCTTGACCACTCGGCCACGGTTCTTACCACAGGGTTGGTTCGGTTCGGATACTTTAATATATCGCTACTGGATGGCATAGACAGGCGCGTAAAAAGACTGGATTAAAGATGCATATCTCAAATTTCGTCACTGGCAGATAAGTGAACCGTGGCCGAGTGGTCAAGGCGCTCAGGGCGCGATTCCCAGAGAGACGCAGGTTCAAATCCAGCCGGTTCCGAAAATTTTTGATATGTATTTAAGTTTAGAAACTTTCCTCGTGTGTGAAACACTGTAATAAAATTATACCAATACTAGCTGATGCCCGCGACTTCGTCCGCGTGGACTAATTTTTTTTAATACCTACGGGAACTCCTCAATTTTCCGGGATAAAATGTAGCCTATGTCACTCAAATTTCAAAAACTGTGAAATACATATTTCTTAATTTTTACCCGTAGCTTGTAAACCAAGTTTCATGGATATAACTTGAGAAATGACGGAGTTTCATACAAACTTTCAACCCCTATTTCACCCTCTTAGGGGTGGAATTTTCAAAAACCCTTTCTTAGCGGATGCCTACGTTATAATAGCTATCTGAGTGCAAAATTTCAGCCCGATCCGACCAGTGGTTAGAGCTGTGCGTTGATAGATCAGTCAGTCAGTCAGTCAGTCAGTCACCTTTGCCTTTTATATATTTAGATTATATTACTATTTTAAGTATTAATTAAGTAATATTATAAATACGAAAGTTTGGAGTGTGGATAGATGGATGGATGTTTGTTACTCAATCACGCCAGAACGGCGGAACGGATCTGCATGAAATTTGGCACAGAGATAAATTATAGTCTGGATTAGCAAATATGCTACTTTTTATCCCGGAAAATTAAGGAGTTCCCGCGGGAACCAAAAAACCTCAATCTACGCGGACATCAGCTAGTTTTATTATATTTTTTCATCCATGTTTCAATTTAATTTCACTTTAACATATTATACTTACATACAAATGTTACACCTGTACCTGTAGCAGTAATACTGTGTTAGATGGCGTCAAAGGTTAAAACTAATGAAAACAAGGATTCCCTGTACTTATCGTTAAAATTACTTCCTTCTTTTATGTCCTTGTAAGGTGCACAAACTTAGTAATTTTACCCATTTACTATATATTTTTTATTTATTTTTAGCATAAAATCATGCATAAAGTAATTTAATAAAGCCTTACACTGTAAAAAATGCTAAAAAAATCGGTAATATACTTATTTGTATAAACCAATCATGCTTATAATATTTTAATAAAGCCTTAATATTGTAAAAAAATGCATAAAAGTTTCGGTAATAACTTATTAATTTGTATATCGTACTCATAAATATAGCCAATGGTTTGTATTTATGACATGAAGCAACGGTAACCTGGTTTCCACGAGAAACTATTTAGGTAATTCAGTTGCCGAGACAAGTTGCAGCACTTATCGAACAGCAGCATCTAACATGCATCACTCGAAATTGATTCATGTCGCTGTGACGGGAATTATTAAATTGAGTCCATTTTCATAAAATATATTCTGGTGCAATAGAGTCCTTGACAAGGTTTACTTACTTAATCGCATAAGGGTAATGGAGTTTTAAAAACTATCAATTACCATACCTATCATCCCCCGCAAACTAAATATACAAACTTTATCGCGTTTTCATCTTAGAGTACCTACGAATGTTAATCTTTAGTTTTCTTGTAATTTTTGAATATTGGTCCTGGATGTAAATATGATAAGAAGGTGAAGACTATGGGACCTCATAAGTTTGCCGAGGGTGCTCCTCGCTTCGCAATGATTTACAGTGTGGCGTGTCCATAAATCGTTGTGAAAACTTTCACTCGTCTGGGCATTTCAACGGGCCACGACTGGTTTGACAAAATCACCCGGTATGTACCCAACTATGTTTGCCTAGTACTACTAAATACTAGCTGATGCCCGCGACTTCATCCGCGTGGTTTGTGGTTTTTCGGTGAACCTTTAATTAATAACCGCGGGAACTCTTTAATTTTCCGGGATAAAAATAGCCTATGTGCTATTCCAGACTATAATCTATCTCAGTGCCAAATTTCATCCAGATCCGTTCAGCCGTTGGAGCGTGATTGAGTAACAAACATCCATACATCCATCCAAACTTTCGCATTTATAATATTAAATTTGATTTTCACTTTTTATGTAACTACAGTTTGTTCGTATAATATACCGAAAGAACAAACCACTACCAGCTGTAATTCTGATTATTTCCGGCTGGATTAATGTAGTATCAATTGTTAGTTTAAACCCAAAATAAATATTTTACCATATTATTTAATTTTGCATGTGATGTAACAGGTGGATTTAGGTTATTTTCCAATCAAGCGTTGAATGATAGACAGATACTAGAAACCGACACCCTAAACCCTAGCGTACGTATTTGACTGACGCGTAATTATTGCAGTATCAAAGGTGCTCTAACATTATTTAGTTTGATAATATCCTACCGACGTATCTATACTTAATATTATAAATGCGAAAGTTTGGATGGATGGATGTAAGGATAGATTTTTGTTACTCAATCACGCCAGAACGGCTAAACGGATCTGTCTGAAATTTGGCACAGAAATAGATTATAGTCACACATAGGCTACTTTTTATCCCGGAAAATTAAAGAGTTCCCACGAGAACCAAAAAAAAACCTTAATCCACGCGGACGAAGTCCCGGGCATCAGCTAGTGTGTAATATAACAACGATCTTCATCACAATTCATTTAAGTGGCTACTTAAAAATAACTTTTTGTTTAAATTGAAGGTCAAAGACATCTAAACAAATGAAGCCGATCAAAATATTTTACTTAAATATTGCTGTTTTTCTGACAGTACAGACACAGAATACTAACTATTACTTAATACGATACAGATATGATACGACACTATAAAATATGTATTTTATCTCAAAATACATAAGGACACCCATGCAAATCTGGGGCAGGTTAGATTTAATAACCGCTAAAAATTGTCGCGTCCAGGATTGATGTCTCAAACTAAGCACATTCAGTTGAAAACTTTTGTCCGGGTGGACGTTTTAACCGGACGAGTAATTTACAGAACAAGGCTGCTCTAATGTTAGTTCCGTGACATTAATGTCGTCGACCAACGCACGTTTGATACATGTTACGACTACTTCTAAAATACCTGTATTATTTTGTGGTTTAGGTGGTAAAAGAAAATATTGAATGATTTACCATAGGCATTCTATGATTTTTTAAATTACTTTTAACAGTTACTAGATAATGTTCATGCGCGTTTTAATCCAAAGGAGCGTAACGTCAAACGGGTGGGAGACTGTTTATGATGTATTTTTATTTGGAACAGTAAATAATCTCACAGTAAGTATTAAAAGTTCATCTTAAGTTACAATAGTGGTTAAATAATACTAATAATGTGCTTAATCAACCATACGGCATACCGTCCTATGCACGGCTAAATAAAGTTAACGTGGTAGATTCATTCGACTATTCATAAGCACTTGTAAAAAGTCTATTTGAATAAAAAACTTTTGAATTTTGAATTTTTAAATAACATTTTCTTACCTGCCCGTAGCAGAGGTAGATAGCCGATTTTTTAGCTCTGAACATATTATTGGTAAAATATTCATGATTCTTTTAAACTTAAAAAAACTGCATTGAGTGTAAATTCGATTTCAATCGTATGCAAATTTTCCCTGACACAAATGATTGATTAATGCAAAATTGATTGATGAATAAAAAATAAAGAAAATAAAAATAAAATTTGGTAAGTATGTGAGTGTTACTCAATTTTAAAAACAAATCAAAAGCAGAAAATGTTTTTTAAATACGGTTAAAAATGTCGTTTCCACGATTGATGTTTTAAACCGGAGCGCTGAGTTTGGATGAAAACTTTTGCCCTGTCGGACATTTTAACCGGCCGAGTAATTTATGTAACAAGGGTGTTCTAATGTTATTTAGTCCGGTGACATTAATGTCTGCGGTCGTCGCATGCACGTTATATTTAATTATAATATTATTTTAATCCACCTGAGAATATTAGGTACGGGCTCGAAATATTTTAAACATGCGCTTCCCTTAAAAATGTTTGTAAACAACAGCTGTATAGTCAATTCATACTACATACATATTAGCTTTCTAGGTCTTTTTTTCAGTGTCTTGAGTGAGTCACAATTTCGAGTCGGTCACATTTTTTTCTTTGAATATAATAAGTATATGAAGAGATATTTACCGATGCTATGTAAAAGGTTTTTAATAATAATGAATCATATGGTATTATGACGTGTATTACAAAATAGGGTGACTGTGAAAATGTCACAAATGACCGACTTAATTTATCTTCAACTTGAAATCTGAACCCGTCAGTAACACACTGTTCGAAATCAATATACACTTTATAACAGAGAGATTTATATGATAAATTTGATTTCCGATAAATGATATTTAACTTTATAACCCTGACGTGCTCCATGCTGTAAAGGCGGCAGGCGCTAAAGTTGGCTACGCCTACAAAAATTCCTGGTTTCGATTCTTTATTAAAACATATTAAACTATTTAATTCGCTTTACCTTTCTTCCATATTACATAAGTTATTGTTTATGTATGTCTCTCATTAAACGAATCAAGGAGTTTTTGCCTTAATATACCTAATTCTTTATTCCCGCGGTAACTTTTCGGGATAAAAAGTATCATATGTCCCCTGGAGCCTAGGCCCCGGGATGTAAACTATCTCAATACCAAACTTCATAAAAATCAGCTGAAAATATGGGCCGTAAAAAGCGTAGCAGACTGACAGACAGCCAGCTATATAATATTAGCAGGGATTCTTTACCTGTTCATTAAAACAATTTAAAAAGTAAAGCTACTCTGGGATTCCGATTCCCGAAAAGGGAAACAATATTCGTGTGTTCAAAACTCGTTGTTTGCGTCCAATAGTGTCAAAAGCGACAACAAGATATTTGACTCAATTATGTACTGAACCATCAGGCACGGGCCGCCTGGGAGCAGGATCGATAGTTATACTCGTATGTAAACTATGAATAAGCCCTGGCTTAGTACCGATAATCTTTGCAGCTACAACGCTAGCACGCACTCGATAACGTTGCTATAATGAATACATACTCGTATATTGTTTAGTATCATTAAAATCATAGAAATCTAGATCGTTAATGCTGCTTAGGTGTTATTATGCGAGTAGACCTTGAATATATAGCGGTGTCTGTTGTTGATTAGCTGTACATTTTCATGACTGAATCTTAAGACACCGGGAAAGCTATCAAGAAAGAAGAAAGAAAGAGACATACAATGATTACGTTTAAGAAAGAAAGAAGAAAGAAAGATACATTCAATGATTATGTTTAAGTACTCTATTATACTCAGACAATATTATAATAAGAATACCTTTAACATGAAAAGCACTCCTACAAGATTTTTAAAAACCTAGTTGAATCTGCAGAAAAAACCCGCCCAATTTAACATGTTACATCTTTAAATTGGGAAATGTATAAGTTATGACAAGTAGTTAAACTATAGAATAAGTATGTTATATGTAGGTATTATCTTTTATGAGTAATATGAACTACTTACTTAGGTATACTCAAAAGCAATAATATACACGCCTAAAGTTCAGTCAATTTTATCTATAAACTTTTATTTTCACTTTAGAGAAAAAAGTTGGGTTGAAATTTTTTCCTTAAAAGTTTAAAGGGAAAGGGCTTTTAGGTGCAACTTACGAGTATAATGGAAGAGGTGAGAGAATTTTAAGCCCTAATGGACAACCTTTTAACACATTAACACGTTTAAAAACCTAAAGTGGTGATGGCGGCAGGAGCGCGACATTAATTCGAAAGCACCCCAAACCCTCATTGCTAAAGGCTGTGAGAATTTGATCAAAAATCTGTTCGGAATTAAAATGAAAAGCTTTACCATTCACCATAGTTTTTTCTGCATTGAATTTTTATTTATTTATCAATTTCAAATTTTTTTGTCCTTTACTAGCTATCAGAATAGGATCCTTCGTCACTGGACCAGCAAGATTGTAACAGTGAACGGGTTTTGTATTGGAAATTTTTATTTTTCATTTACAGATAATCTGGAGATAGCAGTAGAGTGAATTTACAATACATTTACAAATCACATTCCGTAGACACCACCATATTTCATATAAATGTATTTCATTTCAGATACGTATCGAACATTTTCAATTGTTTTGTAACATTCGTTTTCAATATATTCAGGCAACACGTCAGACAAACGAACGGACAGACATTAGATATTCAAGCCAGAGTACGCCTGTGGCGCTATTAAACGTTTTGGTGTGAAAAACGTGACGTGTATCAGCTATGTATCACGTAAACTACAGGTAATATTTTTATTTACACTGTCTTACCAATATCAATTTATTTTTAACGTTAATTGCGTATTAGGTTTACAAAAATATGATAATGCAATAAATGAATAAACTATCTACTTAGAGAAAAAATCGTACGCGACCATACACGAAAAGCTTTAAACTGAAAATATAATTATCAAAGCCAAACTTATTTATGGAAATGCTCAAAATACTTGTTCACAAGGAAAAGTTTTGCTGAAGTATTCAAACAGTCCAGATCTTGGCACCGAAGGATTTTGAGTCCAAACTAGATTCTAAAGTATTTTCAAGTAGCTCATAGTAGGTATTTGTAGGTAAATTACCATCTATTACCAGCTATTATATTCTAACATTGTACCTACATTATATAAATTACTATGCACTGCGGAAATCGGAAGGAAGATATAAGAATAAAATTATATGATCGACTTCTTGCTACATTGGGCCGCTTTACGGCAACACTCAATACTTCCTAGTGGGCAACTAGCCTAAGTAGTAATACGGAATGGTCGTTACGAAATGCATGCGGAGTGCAGAGTCGTGTAGTGATGATTTTTTAAAGAGCGATCGGCAGCGTTCTCTGCTTTCGCCATTTATAGATTAATGCCAGTTGCCACTAAACACATAAAAAAATCGTATAAAGCGATTTGCAGTTAATTGCACATGTATAGCGAGCCTTATGTTTAAAAGAGTACAGTAACTAAAAAGTTAAAAACCCAAAAGTGTTGACGGTGATCACTACGTAAAATCAAACATTTTTATAAAGAACATTTATGAAAACTAAAATTAAAGCTTTGTAAGTGTACCTAAACTGTTTTCTTGTGGTTAGTTTAAAATTAGACCTTGTCTATGTTATATATTTTACTACATCTGTGTATATAACAATGTTTTGGATGGTATATAGATGCACATAACTAAATAAATGAGGTGCATACAAGGTCGTTGTAATCATAAGTTCATGTTATGTATTTATCACATTATTTTGTACTATTTATTTAATAGATATACTTTTACGTCCACGATTCCAACTATGAAATCTCCTTTTTAAGCGGATTTTGAAAGGAGTTGAAGTTCTATAAGTCTATGGAATTTAGCCTTTAGAATAGTTTTCGTTGTTGATCGTCAACTAAAGAGCTTTCTTTAGGCAGAGAGGAGTTTTAATAGGGCCGTACATTGCTTTACGAAATAACGAACCCTGTGCAGCAATTATCGCGCTAATTAAATTCACGCTCTATGACTAATTTATTCGATAAAAAATTTAGCTTTCGACAGGACCCGCCGGACTAAAATGCTGCTGCTTGTTTTTTTTTTACATTCATTTAAAACAAGACTGCTTTTGTTCCATTTTTGTTCTTGGAGAGCTTTTTATGACATTGTGAGTTAGGTAGATCAAAGTTACCTTAACAAATTAGAACTGCATACTCTATACTCATGATAATAGTTGTGAGCACAGCAAAAAGCATGTATCTATAGGTAGATACATACAACTAAATGTGCACAAACGTACCTACACCACGCAACCAAGTAAGAAATATTAATTTGAAAAGTGCAAAAAAACGGTAAGAGAGAATTTCAATTATTTTATTGTTAGATAATTTAAGAGGTCCATCACATATTGGTCTGGCTCTGGTCTAAATCGATTTGCATTTTTCTGTTGAAAATGCCTATTTTGTATATTGAAGATGCGTAAGAAAATGTCAGAAACCCAAACTTAGTGGAAATTTCTTTCTATAATGCCTTATCATGAATTGTAGTTCAACCTTCTAAACTTTATTTCCTGATTTCAAACTTTTACAGAAAAGTGTTTTATTATACGTGTATTTTAATTGGATGTCATTCCCAAATATCATTTTAGGCATCAGGTTAGGCAATGTGGCAATGATGACGTCACGTTACGCGCTGATCCTAATTGGCGTCGCTGTTCTGCGGCGTCGGTCCATGGCCCCGGCCTCGCACGGACCGATTGTTACCAGCCCCAAGCTGATGACTGGTGCGTTGACTACGCTCTACAACGACATCGACGAAAAATAACGATGCATCAAACATGAGAAAATTATTAAATTCCTTGATGCGTATAAACGCCACGCGTACATGCTAGCGCATGTACCAAGTAACAATAATATACCACCTATTATAATAGTCATCAGAAGTGTTTATTTTAATTAGTAATAGTCAACTTAGTTGTACCTACATAGTTTGTAATTTGCGTGGAGGTATGGAATTTTTCACACACATCAAGTTCTTAGAAACCGACCCTTCCTTACTATTTGACAGACCTATATTTGACGACATTATTTTTACTCAGGTACTTAGGTACTGAAGGCAAAATACATTCTTGCCTGTAGAATATGATAATATTTGAAAGTATGCAATCTACATTATTATCATTTTTAATGCGATTATTATAATAAAATACAATTGGATATGCAACTATTTACTTTACCTTTACATTTTAAACTAAGTACCTAACAATACGGTAGCAGAAAGATAATCCTAACTACTTATATATTTGAACTAAAAGCATTTCCGGTATGCCCTTTCAATGCGACTCTATAAATGTTGAGCAGAAAGGCATCCACTCGATTGTTTCGAATCAGATTCGAATGCCATCAACTCGATACCTTGTAGTGGCGAGAACATTAATCGAATTTCAGTCTTCAGCTAACATAGAGTACGCGTTCGCAACGGTTGCGTTCGAGCTTCTCTCGATAGTCGCATGGATTACTCGATACCCGATATCAACTCGAGATAACTACTGCACGATGTCAAGAGGCTGTGAGGATCAACGCAATGCGATGCCGATATGTACTGGATATGGAGCACTTTAGTGGAAACTATCACTACGTTACGTGGTTTGATTCGAAGAGTTTCGATTTTAGACACAATTTAGATCTAGTGTAGGTAGTAGTCGCCTTGATGCTGTAGGAGGACTCGAGATTTTGAATATAGCGCACGTTTGAATAGGGATGATGCCTATGTCAAAAATAAAGTTGGTTTATTTTTTATTTATTTATTTTGCTTTACGGCATACACATGGACATTCTTATGAACTAAGAATACAGTTTAACTTAAGGCTATAACGTTTTACAGACTAAAATTCCCCATAACAAACATTCAAAAGTAAAATTACAGTAATGATATTATTAGTAATAAGAAGTAGGAATGCAGGCAAAATGTAATATTTTTACCTACACATTGAGTACAGACCTAAATTTAAATTTAGATACTAAGTATAGATACAATGATCATTGAAATAACATGCTTGTAAGTTATTTACTTACGCTTAGTTACCTATTACTATTTTTAGTAGAGGATATTGCAAAAGACCTAAAAAATACGTCCTTAGAAAAAAATTCGTCGAAATATGATCACGTCACAATTACGAGTACGTATTTCATATAAGGAATCGCCCCTATTCTTCATAAGGAGTTGAGAAAACTGAAAGAACCCATCTTTTCTCTGAGAAAGGTACTTATAATGTGTGTCTGCCGATTATTCGTAGGCCTCGCCATTAATAAAGATAAGCAGGCTCGAAAAGGATACATACAATTACTCAGTATATTCCTCCTATTGAGATAATTAATATATATATAGCTGCTCGTGCTGACTGACTGACTGATTGATCACCTCTCCTGTAAAATTTTGTATGAAAAATTTTTTTTTCACTCATCGTTTCGTATAGAAGACAAAAATTCATTCGGAGGAAAAATACGGAGAGAGCTGATGATTGAGGATTTCGAAGGCGGATGAAGAGCACCAGCCAGGGTATCGAAGATAGGTGGGGGGTGCTCGACCAAATGTCACTCGAAACTTCATCCGATTGACAGTGAGCTGAAAAAAAATTCAAAATGGCGGATTTAAGATGGCCGCCATACAAATTTCGTCGGTGTCTATCTCGGAGAGTATAAAAGATGGAAGAGTGGTTTCTCGGCAAAAGATGATCAGGACATGAGGGTCTACTTGATGAACAGGAAAAAAATTCAAGATGGCGGAATTTATTTTTCCATAGAAAAACTATGCAAGAATACGGTTTCTTTTCAAGATTTGTTTTTATGGAAGAATTCTCATTTTGACGAATGGTTCGGAGAAAAAAATATGGAGAGAGATGATGATCGAAGGTTCGGATGATGGGTGAGGAGCGCGGTCAGGGTATTAAAGATATGTAGGGGCTGCTCAAACAAAAAATACTCGAAACTTCATACAATTGGCAGTGAGCTGAAAAAAAAATTCAAAATGGCGGATTCAAAATGGCGGCTATCTCAGACAGTATTTAAAAGATGGAAGATTTCGGGTAGAAAATTATCAGGGCCTGAAAGTCTACTTTATGAGCAAAAATTAAGATGGCAGAATTCTGCCATCTTAATTTTTTCTGCCATTTCGAAGACGGATGAAGAGCACCAGCCAGACTATTGAAGATTGGTGGGGGGTGCTCGACCAAATGTCACTCGAAACTTCATCCAATTGACAGTGAGCTGAAAAAAATTTCAAAATGGCGGATTTAAGATGGCCGCCATACAAATTTCGACGGTGTCTATCTCGGAGAGTATAAAAGATGGAAGAGTGGTTTCTTGGCAAAAGATGATCAGGACATGAGGGTTTACTTGATGAACAGGAAAAAAATTCAAGATGGTGGAATTTATTTTTCCATAGAAAAGGGTATTGAAGATAGGTGGGGGGTGCTCGACCAAATGTCACTCGAAACTTCATCCAATTGACAGTGAGCTGAAAAAAATTTCATAATGGCGGATTTAAGATGGCCGCCATACAAATTTCGTCGGTGTCTATCTCGGAGAGTATAAAAGATGGAAGAGTGGTTTCTTGGCAAAAGATGATCAGGACATGAATGTCTACCTGATGAACAGAAAAAAAATTCAAGATGGCGGAATTTATTTTTCCATAGAAAAACTATGCAAGATTACGGTTTCTTTTCAAGATTTGTTTTTATGGAAGAATTCTCATTTTGACGAATGGTTCGGAGAAAAAAATATGGAGAGAGATGATGATCGAAGGTTCGGATGATGGGTGAGAGGAGCACAGTCAGGGTATTAAAGATATGTAGGGGCTGCTCAAACAAAAAATACTCGAAACTTCATACAATTGGCAGTGAGCTGAAAAAAAAATCCAAAATGGCGGATTCAAAATGGCGGCTATCTCAGACAGTATTTAAAAGATGGAAGATTGGCAGAATTCTGCCATCTTAATTTTTTCTGCTCATCAAGTAGACTTTCAGGCCCTGATAATTTTATACCCAAAAACCACAATCTACGAACATTGAAGAGAGTAGAAGAAGTTAGGAAATATGCATGATTTTGAAATGGTTTTTTTACAAGATTTGTTCTTTATGGAAGAATTATTGTCGGTTCGCCATTAGGAAAGCCAAGTTGTTCAAGCCGAAGTTCGATGGCACCCAAAGGTACAATATACAAGGGGGTGAGGGGCGGGGGGTTGGTGGTCTTTGTTTTATGTTTTTTCCTTTATGAGAATATTCTTTTACGTCGGACGCTTGGCGTGCTGGCGCTTCCACTGTGCTCACTAGCATAGCAGTGTGTTGTTCAGTTCAGAACACGTAGACAGTAAACCAGGATAGAAGAACAGTGAGTAAGTAGACAGTGGACCACGCGGTCCACTACGCGGACCGCTTTAGCGGGCCGCGCAACCACGCGCCATACTAGTTAATATATATATAGCTGCTCGTGCTGATTGACTGATTGATCACCTCTCCTGTAAAATTTTGTATGAAAATATTTTTTTTCACTCATCGTTTCGTATAGAAGACAAAAATTCATTCGGAGGAAAAATACGGAGAGAGCTGATGATTGAGGATTTCGAAGACAGATGAAGAGCACCAGCCAGGGTAACGAAGATAGGTGGGGGGTGCTCGACCAAATGTCATTCGAAACCTCATCCAATTGGCGGTAGTTGAAAAAAAAATTCAAAATGGCGGATTTAAGATGGCCGCCATACAAATTTCCACGGTGTCTATCTCGGAGAGTATAAAAGATGGAAGAGTGGTTTCTTGGAAAAAGATGATCAGGACATGAGAGTCTACCTGGTGAACAGGAAAAAAATTCAAGATGGCGGAATTTATTTTTCCATAGAAAAGGGTATTGAAGATAGGTGGGGGGTGCTCGACCAAATGTCACTCGAAACTTCATCAAATTGAAAATGAGCTGAAAAAATTTTCAAAATGGCGAATTTAAGATGGCCGCCATACAAATTTCGTCGGTGTCTATCACGGAGAGTATAAAAGATGGAAGAGTGGTTTCTTGGCAAAAGATGATCAGAGCATGAAGGTCTACTTGATGAACAGGAAAAAAATTCAAGATGGCGGAATTTATTTTCCATAGAAAATGTATGGCCAATGTTGACTGGGATTTGGAAATTAGGTATGCAAGACCTTTTCAAAGTTTGTATCTTCGTACTGTCATTCTGACAAATGATTCGGAGAAAAAATATGGAGATCGAGGGTTTGCAAGATGGGTGAAGAGCTAGCTAGCTAGAGAGTAGGGTATTAAAGATAGGTGCGGGCTGCTCAAAGAAAAAAAAAAATGAGCTGAAAAAAACTCTAAAATAGCGGATACAACAGCTTATGGTATAGCTATACAAATTTCATACTAATTTCGTCTGTGTCTATCTCGGAGAGTATAAAAGATGGAAGAGTGGTTTCTTGGCAAAAGATGATCAGGACATGAAGGTCGACTTGATGAACAGAAAAAAATTCAAGATGGCGGAATTTATTTTTCCATAGAAAATGTATGGCGAATATTGAAGAGGCTACAAGTGTAGAACTATGCAAGACTTTGATGCGGTTCCTTTTCAAAATTTGTTCTTAATGAAGAAGTCTCCATTATTTTTCGGAGAAAATAATATACGTAGAGCGATGATGGTTCGAAAGATGGTTCGAGGGTTTGAAAGATGGACGAGGAGCACGGTCAAAATTTCATAGGTGTCTATTTCAGAAAGTATACTAGATGGAAGAGTGGAAGTAGGAAATATGCATGACTTTGATATGGTTTTTTTACAAGATTTGTTATGTCTGTATGGAAGAATTGTCGGTTTAGACCTCGGTTTAGGAATTGTCGGGGTCTCTGTTTTATGTTTTCTTATGAGAATTTTTTTTACGTCTGTCGGACGCTTGGCGTGCTGGCGCTTCCACTGTGCTCACTAGCATAGCAGTGTGTTGTACAGTTCAGAACACGTAGACAGTAAACCAGGATAGTAGCGTAGACAGCGAGTAAGTACCTAGACAGTGGACCACGCGGTCCATTACGCGGGCCGCTTTAGCGGGCCGCGCAGCCACGCGCCCTACTATTTAATATATATATAGCTGCTCGTGCTGACTGACTCATTGATCACCTCTCCTGTAAAATTTTGTATGAACATTTTTTTTTCACTCATCGTTTCGTATAGAAGACAAAAATTCATTAAGAGGAAAAATACAGAGAGAGCTGATGATTGAGGATTTCGAAGACGGATGAAGAGAACCAGCCAGGGTATCGAAGATAGGTGGGGGGTGCTCGACCAAATGTCACTTGAAACTTCATCCAATTGACAGTGAGCTGAACAAAAATTCAAAATATTATCGGATTTAAGATGGCCGCCTTACAAATTTCGACGGTGTCTATCTCGGAGAGTATAAAAGATGGAAGAGTGGTTTGTTGGCAAAAGATGATCAGGACATGAGGGTCTACTTGATGAACAGGAAAAAAATTCAAGATGGCGGAATTTATTTTTCCATAGAAAATATATGGCGAATATTGAAGAGGCTACGGTTCCTTTTCAAGATTTGTTTTTATGGAAGAAATCTCATTTTGACGAATGGTTCGGAGAAAAAAATATGGAGAGAGATGATGATCGAAGGTTCGGATGATGGGTGAGGAGCACGGTCAGGGTATTAAAGATAGGTACCTACTTAGGGGCTGCTCAAACAAAATAGGGGGGGGGGGGGGGGGTTGGTGGTCTTTGTTTTATATTTTTCCACTGTGCTCACTAGCATAGCAGTGTGTTGTTCAGATCAGAACACGTAGACAGTAAACCAGCTGCCCGATTATGTAAGAATTGTCGATCAAATCGTAAAAGTTCGGCGTCAAAGTAAAATAAACCATAACAGCATTCAATTAGAGCTCAATTTCGAAACACGAAATTGAGCTCTAATTTAATGCTGTTATGGTTTATTTTACTTTGACGCCGAACTTTGACGATTTGATCGGTCATTCTTACATAATCGGGGGGCAGGATAGTAGGACAGCGAGTAAGTAGACAGTGGACCACGCGGTCCACTACGCGGTCTGCTTTAGCAGGCCGCGCACCCACGCGCCATACTAGTTAATATATATATAGCTGCTCGTGCTGATTCACTGATTGATCACCTCTCCTGTAAAATTTTGTATGAACATTTTTTTTTTCACTCATCGTTTCGTATAGAAGACAAAAATTCATTAAGAGGAAAAATACAGAGAGAGCTGATGATTGAGGATTTCGAAGACGGATGAAGAGCACCAGCCAGGGTATCGAAGATAGGTGGGGGGTGCTCGACCAAATGTCACTCGAAACTTCATCCAATTGACAGTGAGCTGAAAAAAAGTTCAAAATGGCGGATTTAAGATGGCCGCCATACAAATTTCGTCGGTGTCTATCTCGGAGAGTATAAAAGATGGAAGAGTGGTTTCTTGGCAAAAGATGATCAGGACATGAAGGTCTACTTGATGAACAGGAAAAAAATTCAAGATGGCGGAATTTATTTTTCCATAGAAAAGGGTATTGAAGATAGGTGGGGAGTGCTCGACTAAATGTCACTCGAAACTTCATCCAATTGACAGTGAGTGAAAAAAAATTCAAAATGGCGGATTTAAGATAGCCTCCATACAAATTTCGTCGGTGTCTATCTCGGAGAGTATCAGAGATGGAAGAGTGGTTTCTTGGCAAAAGATGATCAGGATATGAAGGTCTACTTGATGAACAGGAAAAAAATTCAAGATGGCGGAATTTAGTTTTCCGTAGTTAATGTATGGCGAATATTGAAGAGGCTACAAGTGTAGAACTATGCAAGACTACGGTTTCTTTTCAAGATTTGTTTTTATGGAAGAATTCTCATTTTGACGAGTGGTTCGGAGAAAAAATATGGAGAGAGATGATGATCGAAGGTTCGGATGATGGGTGAGGAGCACGGTCAGGGTATTGAAGGTACTTAGAGGCTGCTCAAACAAAACAAGCGGGGGGTTGGTGGTCTTTGTTTTATGTTTTTCCTTTATGAGAATTTTCTTTTACGTCGGACGCTTGGCGTGCTGGCGCTTCCACTGTGCTCACTAGCATAGCAGTGTGTTGTTCAGATCAGAACACGTAGACAGTAAACCAGCTGCCCGATTATGTAAGAATTGTCGATCAAATCGTAAAAGTGCGGCGTCAAAGTAAAATAAACCATAACAGCATTGAATTAGAGCTCAATTTCGTGTTTCGAAATTGAGCTCTAATTTAATAATGTTATGGTTTATTTTACTTTGACGCCGAACTTTGACGATTTGATCGGCCATTCTTACATAATACTGGGGCAGGATAGTAGGACAGCGAGTAAGTAGACAATGGACCACGCGGTCCACTACGCGGTCCGCTGTAGCGGGCCGCGCAACCACGCGCCATACTAGTCTTCTATATGTAGTCACTTACTAAGCCTTGAATATCAACTAATGCGTAGAATCTATTAGTCAACTGTAAGCATTCTCATATAGGTATATCTTAAAAAGCCATCACACCCTCACTGAGTAGTGAGGGTGTGAATTGTGATGATTTGAACTATGTAGATAACCCGCCCGGGTTCCGCTTGCATGTAATTTCGAACCCGTAATTCGTAGGCATTTCGTAGAGGTCTATGTTTGGGAGACAACCTCCATACATGATACAACATAATATCGCTCTACAAGTTGGACGCCCAACTTTTTTCTATGAAAGGGCCCATCTAGTACCTACATAAAATACGTATATCGATGCCTAGTACCTATGGCTAGTACCTACCTACTCGAGTTTTATTTCAAGTTTTCTCACTAATGTATTGAAAAATATTGTGTGATACACGGGCGTTAAGGTTATAACAAACTCGTGACGACGGTCAGCCCTCGACTGGCGGCATCTGGCTCACATGAGTCAACTCGTATGTAAAAACCTAAGTAAGTACCTACCTACTTACCGTTCTTATATCACAAACTGGCTTTCTTAAAAACTTACACTTGCCTGACTACTAAGTGAAAAAAAAAGCTAGTAGAAGTTCCTAAAAATATTTTTTATAGATGATACTCGCGTCGATTCACATTTTTGAATCCTGTGGAAACTCTTATATTTTCCGGCATAAAAATTATAACATGTCCTACCCTGGGATGTACCAAGTTTCGTTATAATCAGTTCAAGAGATGGGCCGTTATAGCTTAGCAACCAGACTACATCCAGGGGAAGGACATAGGCAGACATACTTTTTATCCCGGAAAATTATCCATCGGGAATCAAAAAACTTAATTCACGCGAAGTCGCAGGCATCCCCTAGTACTAAAATACGTACAGTGTTTTAAGTGGGTGCACCAATGTAAATTCAGCATTTGTAAATGATAAAATTAGCATCTTGTCAAAATCAAACACCAATTTAGTCGGAGCCGCGTCTAAATCCTCTGAGCCTTTGTTATTGATTAACAGCCAGATATTCGGGAGATCAGGTTTGTAAAGACAGCGGCGAGGATCGAGTTCTAAATGGTTGTTTGACTGACACACCCTCGTGTGAATAATGCGGGGCCGGCATTGTTTATGTAGCGCATCGCGGAGCGTGCAGCCACTTACGAATAACCAATTTTGAGCATTGTCTAGGTTTGAGCAGGTATTTTGACGTCAAAAGTCTAATTTATTAAAATAGAAAGTATATAGTATAGTAGGTGCCACGGCATCCTACCAGTATTAAAAATGCGAAAGTATACATTTTCGTTGGTTTGTCCCGCTACGGAGTTACGAATCGGCGTGATTCACAACAACAACAACAACAAACAAGTCACCTTTTATTCAGGAAAATCAAAGAGTTCCCACGGTATTTACCTAAATCAACGCGGCCGAATCGCATGCATCAGTCAAAACCAAGTAAAATAATGGTATGCACTGGTAAGGCGCACCGAAAAAGTCATCCACGGGTAAGTATCAACAGCTACATCAACTTACAAAATTGAACATTATAGAGTAAATTTTATCTAAGTACCTACTCGAAAATGAAAAATTCGCCGCATGCGGAACGGTATAGCTGTTATTAGTTAAAGAGATCAATATGATAGGTATGTACCTACTGTATGATGTAAAATGTACTTAAATAACTGGTAGTATCTTTGAACACGACTTCCCATAATTTTATTCACTAGATGTAGTCTCGCGCAGTGCCGCAATACCGGCACGGTAATACTCACATTATTTTCTAGATTTCTCGACTCTAAGCTGGTGCATCAGAATAAAAAACCTAGATTCCTTACGTAGCGCCCTACAAACTTTGGCTATAGTATTATGATATTTTACACATTTATATACCTACCTATTTTGAAATATAGCTCACAAACAAGCAGTACCTACCTAACATGAATTAAAAACTGTAACGGAAATAATTTCAGAGACCCCACTTTTTCGGACTACATTGATCCGTCATATCGATTTTGTTCGTGTAAAATGTAGCCTATCCTGACACTAGATAAATTAATTATTATCTATCTATCTTATCCATATTCAATTTTAATTATTATTTATTTAGTGACGATACGCAATATAACTACTAATTTTTGTTGACAGCTATATCACGTAATGGTAAAGGATCCTTCCAATAACTCCATTATGTGTAGATAGATAAATCAGTTTCAAATAAGGTCTCTACAGTCTACTCTCCAGTGAGTGCTCCACTTGTCTCGGCAACTTGGTTCAACTGAATTAAATAGTTCCCTTTGAAACTGGGTTGTCATTAACAATTTGCTTCACAATATATCATAGGTAAATAGCAAGTTTTATATTAATATGTGTTTTCTGATAGATATTTAATCATGTGGTACCTTTATCCAAAACTTGACTCTGTATTAAATATTCAGCTAAGTAGGTACTTGTTTAATCGCAGTCAGCTACAATTTTACTTATACATAATAACTTATTTTAAGCGTGGATAATCAAAACCAATAATGTACCTATACGGATACAAATAATAACTGAAGATAAAAAATCAAAGAAGCAAGTACTCAGAAGTTCTATGATGCACTATATATGAGACAGTTAATTCACCACACGTTTACGTAATGGTGATCACAATCCTCAGTCATGAGGGACCAACTGAAGAAAGAGAGGCCTACTGATGATTCAAGGTGATTCAACTGTACTGGTGTTCAAGGTGATTCTAAAATAAACTTTATCTCTCAGCAATTAGATCCTATTAAATAATTTTTCCCAAAATGAAATCATGCAGGATTTCATTTTGGGAAAGAGTAGAGAGTAGAGAGTTTTACAAGAGTTGAAAAAATAGTTGAAACTGTTGATACGAGTATGTGTGATGAGTTGATGATGAATGATCCTCATCCTAGTGTAGGTACCTAGCAGCCACGATACGATACTAAAATAGAGATGATCTTATCTTTCTTGAGATCAATATTTTTCCAGATAAAGTCATCGATAAAAAATAGCTTCAAACATTTCGCGATTATCTATTGACATCGATAATAATCTATTTACATTTTATTGACTTAATAGTGAGACAATAGTTTTAATTTTGTTTTATCTATCAGTTTAAGTGTTATTGTGATTATAAGAGTTGCATAAATGTAACTAGTAAATCCTGGTTATCTCTTTATTTGTTAACAGAAAGATACTATAAGTTTTAATCTCTTTAGTTGCGAGTCAATAAATATCAATCGTATATAAGGTATGATTAACCATACCAATAAACCCAGTTATCCCTTAAACTACCACCATGAAGCTGGCTGTGATTTTGGTGTCTTTGTTAGCTTATGCGTTTGCCAAATCATTCAACCTCGATACTTCAGATTATAACACCGCCTATGGATATTTAACCAGATACGGAATCCCAGAAGGTGATAGAATACAGAAAGCTGAAGAAGAATATTTAAAAAGTCAGACGTTAAGAATCGTAGGTGGTTCTCCCTCCGCCGATGGACAATTTAAATATCAGGTATGAGAGATTTTTAACTGTTTACCAAATAATAACCTAAAGTGGAGCGTGTGAAACGGGCAACTTTAGGACTTTCACGTTATAAATTACTACTTGTAAAAATATGATAATATGGCTAGGTACCTAGGTATATTATTGAGGCAACATTATTTTGTCATGTGCAATGAGGACCCCTCATGCTCCTCAGAATTCTAATGCTTTTAATAGCATCATTTTTATTCCAGACCGGCTTAATCTCTGATGTCATCGGAATCCCTGGCAGAGGAGTTTGTGGTGGTTCCTTAATTAGCGCCAACCGAGTCGTGACAGCAGCCCACTGTTGGTTTGATGGCAGAAATCAGGCTTGGAGGTTTACGGTCGTGCTTGGCTCTGTACGGCTCTTTAGCGGTGGAACGAGGATCGAATCCTCTGATGTTGTAATGCACGCTCACTGGTTTCCCCAGTTGATTCGTAATGACGTCGCTGTTATTCGTTTACCTTCTTCTGTAACTCTTTCAGGTATGGTTTTTTTTTTGGTTAATGGTTTTTACCAATTTATTCTATCTATTACCAATTTATTTTATCAATAGTGTTAGCAAATTACTCTAGTTGGATAATATACATTTTGAAAATATCCTTTTACAGCTAACATTGGCATTATTTCTTTGCCATCTAAATCCCAGCTCAATGAAAACTTGGTTGGAGTTGAAGCTACTGCGTCAGGCTTTGGAATGACCAAAGATGGTGAGTAAAAATCCAAAATGCAAACCATTGTAGATTGCAAATAAAATTCTTGAGCTGTAATAGAACGAAAATGCACATAAATATTCACCACCGCCACCATACAGCCCATTAACGTCCCACAGCTGGACACAGACCTCCACTTTCATAGGAGGGAGGGAATTAGAGCTTAGACCCACCATGATGGTTCAATGCAGGTTGGCGGGCTTTAACGACTGTTATCATGTAAGTGATAATAACCGGGACCTACGGCTTAATGTGCTCTTAGAGGTACAGGGGTGCAACACCGCCAACTTCCTAACTCCAGGCTAGTACTGAGAATTTCTAGTCAGAAAAACCCAATACTTAATTATGGCCCGACCCAGGACTCGATCCCGGGACCTCGTCGGCCGCAGTAGAACATGCTAACCACTAGACCAACGAGGCACATAAACGTCGATATTTTTTTTATATTTTCTCAAAAAAAGCCGCTATTTCTAAATAGATATTGCCATTCCATTCATCATTTTATTGTTTTCAGATGGCAGTATATCCACTAGCCAATCTATGAGTCATGTACGTTTGGATGTGATTTCAAACCTACGATGCTCATTGGCTTTCCCACTTATTCTTCAACCATCGAACATCTGTACAGCGACCACGGGCGGACAAGGCACATGCCGTGGAGATTCTGGCGGCCCACTTGCTATTGATAATGATGGTGAACCTATTCTTGTGAGTTTTGTTAAGTACTTTTTTAAACAACTGCTCGTAACTATTCATGTATTTAGTACTTTGCTCTCATTAAGTAACTTATATCTATTACAATCTTTATTCCGTATCCTAATTACGATTGCCGTATAATATAAAATCAAAACCGGCCAAGTGCGAGTCGGACTCGCGCACCGAGGGTTCCGTACAAACCTGTAGTAAGTTTTAAATTATTGAAAAAAAAACTACTTACTAGATCTCGTTCAAACCAATTTTCGGTGGAAGTTTTCATGATAATGCACATCATATATTTTTTTTAGTTTTATCATTCTCTTATTTTAGAAGTTACAGGGGGGGGACACACATTTTACCACTTTGGAAGTGTCTCTCGCGCAAACGATTCAGTTTAGAAAAAAATGATATTAGAAACCTCAAATTAATTTTTAAGACCTATCCATAGATACCCCACACGTATGGGTTTGATGAAAAAAATTTTTTTGAGTTTCAGTTCTAAGTATGGGGACCCCCAAAACTTATTGTTTTTTTTTCTAGTTTTGTGTGAAAATCTTAATGCGGTTCACAGAATACATCTACTTACCAAGTTTCAACAGTATAGTTCTTATAGTTTCGGAAAAAAGTGGCTGTGACATACGGACGGACACACAGACAGACAGACAGACAGACAGACAGACAGACAGACAAACAGACAGACAACGGAACCCTTATAGATTTGTCATGTCTGTCTGTCTGACAGACATGACAAATCTATAAGGGTTCCGTTTTTGCCAAATTTGGCTACGGAACCCTAACAAGCTCTAAATAAATCCCTTTATAAAACAATCTCATGAGTTTGAAAAACATATTTCAGCGGCGATTTTAATGTGAAGTAATTTTTGATAGGTTAATCACCGATCAATCATTTAAAGGTTAATTCACCAACTAAGAGTGCAAGTAAAAAATATGTATGTATTTTTTTATAGATTGGCATTACCTCGTTTGGATCTGCTATTGGCTGTGAAAAAGGAATTCCAGCAGCCTTCGTGAGAGTCACGTCTTATATTGACTTCATAACCGAAAACCTTTAACGAATAACTTTTATTGTTTTTATTTCTTATAAACAAGTTACTTAATACACTATTTTAAAAACAGCTTTTCCTTTCTCTAATACCCACTTTTATCTATAAAACTCATTTAACTATTTATGCCACGAATTTACAAGATATAGATTGAACTACGTCGCGTCGCGTCGATGTGTTGTCGGCTTTTAATACTAGTAGGTACATACTAGTTATTTCTAGATACCTAAAAAAATATCGTACAAGTGAAATGAGAAGTGAAGTAAGAATAAGGTACTAAGTTAATAAGAAGGTACCTATTTAGTTAAGTGTCTAACATATTATTTTGATTATTACAAAAATTATCAATCAAAAGATACTCGTATAAGGATAAAGCAGTTAAAATCCGCTTCAAATTACTCGTATCTTATCTTACTAATTACATTCAGATTAAAAATCAGAAAAATATATAAGGTATGACCAATTATTCGTCAAAATAATTTAGAGTAGGAACCTTAAACCGTCATCATGAAGGTGCTGGTACTTCTCGTGTCTTTGGCGGCATTCGTTTCAGCTGGGACAGTCCCTGACTATTCAAAATTCAACCCTGTTTATGGTTACTTAACCAGATTCGGCATCCCAGAAGCCGAAAGAATTCAAAAGGCCGAAGAGGCTTACCTGTCATCCAGAATTAATGGTGGATCTCCCGCTGCACCAGCACAAATTCCATATCAGGTATGCCAATCTTATTTTATGAACGAAATTTATTTTTCTTGCTCAGCTCCATTGAAATAGAAATAGGTACTAAAATTCTACATCAATGCTCAGCTCGCTGGGAACTTACTAAATTGACAATCATCAACAGATAAAGCTTTGTCAGTTTAGTCGTTTCTTTAAATAGGTAGCTAAATCAGCAAATGGCTCAGCTCAATTATTGCTCCATCCATTAAGTAAATTTCACCATCGCAAAGTGCCACCGCGAGTGGCACGTCAGTATTCTTGATTATATTCTTACATCCACAAATAAGATTTTTGGTTAATAAGTAAGTTTTTGGTAGATAACCACCCTGCTTTTGTAATCCAAAGTGGCTTTTTTGATGGTCTAATGGTGCCTAATTATTTTTTTATATTAATGAGAAAATTTATCAAACCAGGTGGGCCTGATCACTGACATCATTGGCCAAACAGGTAGAGGTGTGTGCGGTGGATCCGTGCTTACTGACAACCGAATCCTCACGGCTGCTCACTGCTGGTTTGACGGACGTAACCACGCATGGAGGGCCACTGTTGTTCTCGGCTCCAACCTTCTCTTTAGCGGGGGAACCAGAATGATGACCAGTTCCGTTAACATGCACCCTGATTGGTTCCCATGGCTAATCCGTAATGACATAGCTATTATATATTTACCCAACAGCGTACCGTTTTCAGGTATTTATATAGTTTTATTAGATTACTATTCTTACGAATTTTTGTAAATCGCCATTAATTAATATATATATATTTATAGCCACGATTGCTCCTATTCCCATGCCTACTGGAGATCTATTGGGAAGAGACTGGGCTGGCAGTCAAGGTACTGTTTCTGGATTTGGATTAAAAGACGGTGGTATGTAATACTATTTTCTTTATATTTTTATTACAAAACTGAATAATGTTTGATGCCTATCTACTTAGGTTAGTGCCTCGTTGGTCTAGAGGTTGGCATGTTTGACTGATGATGACGAGGTCCCGGGTTCAATTCCCGGTTCGCGCCTTAATTATTAAGTACCTACTAGTGGGCCCGGCAGACTTTGTACTGCTTGACTTTGTATTGGGTCCAATTGTGAATATAAACCATTCCGGGACCCACACAAACACGCTCAAAAAATTCCATCTAAATCGGTCAAGCCGTTCTCGAGTTTTAGCGAGATAAACGAACAGCATATTTTGTTTTTTATATTAAAAAAATAGAGATTGTGTTTTTCCCGGAGTAAAGAAGTTGGCGGTGTTTTCACCCCGTGCCTCGGAGAGCACGTTAAGCAGTCCGTCCTGCGCCTGATCAGTCCGATCATGTCGGATTTTCCGTCCCATGGAGCTATGAGAGTAAGGGAATAGAGAGAGAGAGATAGAAAATATACTATAGATATTATAGTGCACAAGTGTCCCACGCAGATGGCTAATCTCTGTGGAGATAGGCTGCTGTAGCCGAAATTCGGCCGGGAGTACTAATGTAATGTAATGTAATGTAGTAAATGCTAATAGAAGGTTTTAGGTAAGTTCTGCTAAACCACACTCACAATATTATTTAGTGCTCTATTCAGTATTAGTATAGGATAGGTAGCTAGCGTGGTAATAGGTTAATATAAGCTAATAGGGTATTTTTAGATGCCGTATAAATAGATTTATAGAGGTAATTTAAGTTATGAGTAAAGGTGCTATTTTAAGCCTATTATTTATTTATTCCAGAGGAAACAATTTCGGCTACTCAATCTTTGAGCTTTGCACGAGTCTCGGTAATTTCGAACAATGTTTGTAATTTGGCATACCCAACCATCATACAAGAAAGCCACATTTGCACTAGCACTATAGGAGGAGCCGGGCCGGACCGAGGAGATTCTGGTGGCCCGCTCGTCACTGAATGGGGTGGCAGAGTCATGCAAGTAAGAAAAACCTATAAGTACTTTCAGAATTATCTACATTTATACGATACTACGAGTATGCTGACCTGTCCCAGCTTCCTGCATTGTCTTCTGAATATTCTTTCTTTGTGGGGACCTACATAAAAATACCTAGCTACATGATAATATTTTTTACTTTCTAAACTCATGCGCCAGTGGTACAATCAGCTGAACAATAATGTTCGTCAAATCGTCTTTTAGCAATTTTTACAAGCTTTTATTTAAATTGCAATGTTTCTGTTTTTCTTTCGATAAAATCTTGCAACTGAATTTTAAAACATCCCCAGTGAGTGAGCTGAAATTTTGCATAGGTACACGTTTAGTATGGATGATTGCATGGTTAGCTAAGTGACGTCATTCTAAATCAATATGGCGGACTCCCAAAGATGGCGGGGACATGGGTATCAATTATTAATAAAAGGGTTTCCTGAGAAGAATACAAATTACGAAAAGTAATAGGTAATAATATGACATCACACTAAATTCAATATGGCGGACGATAAAAGCTTGTTTGTTTTTTAATGATTTGAGACTTATTTATTTAATAATAGATACAATTAGGTACATAAATATAATTCAACCCCATGTTTTAAATACTAATAAACATGGGGTTGAATTATATTTATAACTAGGATTTCAATACAGTGCAATGAAATCCTGGCCCCTAAACTAGGAAAACCCGTATCTTAGTAGTAGGAAATCCCAAACATTGATTATTAAGTAATAGATATCATTGGCCTTTTATCTAATAATATGAACTACTCGTAGCAGTGATTCAATTAAGTAGCTTAATTAGCCGCTGGAAATTTGATGATGATATTCCTTTAAATATTCCCTATTCTGTGACAAAACTATCAGGGGACGTGGACATTACGACTTTTGGGAGATCCTCTATTTAATAATCACAAAAAAATATTTATTTGAATGGTTGTCCAATACCCAATTATAGCTTAATGAAGTCTTTGTTTTTTGGCTTAAAACTTTTATTATTTTACAGATTGGCGTTGTGTCGTTTGGATCTGCTTTGCCGCTGTCCTTGCCTTCTGTTTACGTCCGAATTACGTCGTTTAATGACTTTATCCAAGGAAATCTTTAAGATAAGACAGATAATTTTAAGTGGAAGGTTTTTAAGTGGACCTAATTAAAAATCTTGCCATTGCATCAATTCATTTATTTCGTAATAATAAAACTACCTAGTACCTACATGATTAATGATAAATAGGATTTAGATACCAACATATATTTTGCTTGATCAATTAGGTATTAAGTGCTGGTTTGATAGGAATAGTGGCAGTTGCTTTAAAGAACATATTATTGATTAGGTACCAAGCAAGCCACGCTGTGAAGCCTCAGTTTAGTTTAGCTAGCTTCGAAGCTCGTCATCTGTTCTTCACGCCGCAATGACTTGACCGATTTGGCTGAAATTTGGAGTGGAGATAGTTAGCGTTTGAATTGACAAATATGAAATAGGCTATATTTTGAAGAGTTCCGCGTGGATTGAGGTTTTTTTAACCTTAACGTACGGAGTACGGACGAAGTCGCGCCTCGCGGGCGCCGTCTATTAGACTTAATATTAAGTGCCTACTGCCTATAGTCAAGGCACAGCTTGTGTGAACTTTTCTATTTGCACTTCTAGTTAGCCCTTGACTGCAATCTGCAATTTGCCTGGTGGGAAACCGAACAGGGGTATGGGTTCAATATTACTGCCATGCCCCTAACAAGATAGCCCGCTACCATCTTAGCTGCATCATCACTTACCATCAAGTGAAATCGCAGTCAAGGGCTAGCTTGTAGTGGATAAAAAAAAACCACCTGGTGCCTAGGTAATGATACAGTCTAGAATATGGTAGCGAGCTAACCGGGTACGGAAGTTAGCTACTAATCGGTTTCAACACAGCATCTTACCCAGAACGCTAAATCGCTAGGCGGCACAGCTTTGCCAGTTGGGTGACAAGTGGGTGGACACTAGCCACGACCAAAGCCTTCTAACAGCCCAGACCAGAGAAAATTTAGATAATCATGCCTAAATTTAATTTAATAAAATTAATACCCAAGTACCTAATTCCCAAATTGACCCTACCGGGACCTTCCCAAGGAAGTTTCTCCTAATGTTATAAAAACCACAAGAACTATATACAAGCAAATTCTTTATTTTTCAACATAATAGCCTTCTACTTCAATACATTTGGAATATCTCTTTTCAAGTTACCGTAGGCTAGAACAAATCTCATTACTGAGTCTCAAAAAACGAATTTGGTGCCTCGGATGTATTCTTTTAACTTATGGAATATACACTAGGAGCGAGGTCTGGTGAATATTGTGGGTGTTCCACCTGCATTATTTTAATCCAAGAGGGAGGGACATCCAAGATGTCCCTCGCTGTCATTAAGAATATCGATAACATCTAGATGGGCCCTTTCATAGAAAAAAATGGGCGTCCTACCGCGCTCCACACCTGTATAACCTGTCCTTGTCCCCACCATAGCGCTGTCCCGCTTTGCAGACTAGATGGCGTTAGTATAATAGGTCCACATTCTTTGTTTGACAGGGCCTGTCTATGTAAATTGAGGTCGTTCGGTTGCTAACATCTGATAATAATAGCTAGAAACCTAAGAGTTGAAATCTATAGTCGAGTCGTATGCGGAAGGACTTGAGAATCCACCGCACCAAGAATCCCCCTGCCATTATGTGATTAAAGGAATGGGGTCACGACCCTCAGCAATGAAGAATACAACCCAGAGAAAGAAGATATTATAAGAACGTCAAATACTTAGGCAATGACTAAGGAAGTACAATTTCAAATGTCGAATACCTACTTTTTAAACTGAGGTACTCGTAAGTATGATTCCTTTTATGACACAACAATAAAATATCATTGTATGATTCTTTGCTCGCAGTCTCTCGTATATAAATTGAGTACCTACCTAATAACACAGACTAGAATCGTAGTCGTACATTCTTCCCTACCAGTCGTTCGGCAGAGTCGTCTAGTCAGAACAACGCTGTGGGGTGCCTGCAGGGACTTGACGGAAATTTATTAAATTTTACGGAAAATATCTTCTGATTAAGTTGATTTTTCAAAAAGATTATTTATTAATTACTAGATGATACCCGCGACTTCGTCCGCGTGGATTAAGTTTTTTTAATTCCAGCGAGAACTCTTTAATTTTCCGGGATGAAAAGTAGCCTATGTCCTTCCTTGGCATGTAAACTGTCTCTGTAACAAATTTCATCAAAATCGGTTAAGTAGATGGGCCGTGAAAGCGTAGCAGACAGATAGACAGACAGACAGACAGACAGACAGACACACTTTCGCATTTATAATATTAGTATGGAATATGGATTATTATCTATTAGATAATTATTATAAAGAACTGCAAGTGATCTTGATGCCAATTTAGTCTAAAATTTAGTTTTCTTGAATTTCTTGTTATAATTTGGATTTTATACAAAAACTTAAGTACCTACCTACCTAACTACTCACATCCAATGTTCACATCTAAGTAATTAAAATTAAATTATCAGTATAGTCCATACATCCACAACCTCCATTTAAAATATTTATTTGACCAACTAAAACCTGTGATTAGAACCCCCTACCATGGAGGAGTCTCGCAGACCCCATCTCCATACTAGTGTTACAAAAAATAATACGATATACGTACTGTCTATGATGGCCAGAGCCGTAAAGCCAGATTAATAAAAAATAAAAATGTCTATGGTGGAAACCGGAAACCACAGCGGAAACACTGTGCGACTACTTCTGCCCATGGAACCATGGAATTAGGAATGGGAATTACGCATTACGATCTCTCTGGTTACTAGTCTCTGATTACGACTACCGTCTACTAGTTAAATCTATACTTCTAAAATTTAGCTATTAGGTTCATATTTGGTTTGCGCAAATATGACCATGTCTCTGAATTTAGTTTAAAGCTCAAGTGGTTACCCATTCGCTTTCGCCAGAATCTACATTTTGTTTCCCTTCTGTACTGTGTATTGTTCAATCCTATGACTCCAAGTTATTTAAAGGAAAACTTTAAATATCTTGGTCATGACAGACCAGAAAGAGTTCTTCGGTCGGCCGGAAAACTCGTTCTTGAAGTGCCTACATATCGGACAACATTGTCGGACAGCTTGTGGAATGAACTGCCCTCGCAAATTCATCGAGCTAAAACTCTTAATAAGTTTAAAATTGACGTAATTAATCATTACATGTCTCTCTGTTATCATCAATAGCGACATGTTTAATTTGTCCGTTATTTATATGTGTATTTATTTATGTATTTAATCATACGTATGTCTATTTTATTTATTTTGTATATATTAGTGTATTAATACGTTATTATTTTATGATATTGGTTAGTTTATGTGTCTATTAGTATTTAAGTTTATTTTTATGCACCACCTCCCACTGTCCACTTGTTCATTTTCTCCGTATCGTTATGGTTGTCTGGAAGAGATCGCTACTTAGCGATAAGACCGCCTTATTGTACCTACGTTTTAAGTTTCCATATTTGTTATCTGTTTCGTTTATGTTTTTGTGGTGTACAATAAAGAATACATAAACAATACAATACAATACAATGCTTCAGACGGAATTAGTAATTACACTTCGCTATTTTTTAATGGATTATCAGTGCATTATTTTTACTATTTATTTAATCAATCTATAGCAATATCTATAATAATTAACAATATTTTGTATTGTTATAGTCACACAAACAAATAAATAGATAAATAATTAAAATCACAAACAAATTAATTTGAAACTAAAAAACCTCAAAGTATTATTACCTCTATGTTAATACTGGCCACATTGACACTCGATCACCATTGGTTTGACTTCCTTCGTCATTGGTTTGCTCCGGCCTTGGAGGAAGGAATTACGACTGCCGTCTAGCTCCGGCAGTCGTAATTCCTTCCTCCATGGTTTGCTCGCATGTCAGTCATTTGACAGCATGACGGCGTAATATTTTGACATTTAATCGTTTGACAATTGACATTAGCTTTGGCCTTTGTGATTTCTCATTCGCTGTTTTCAATTTTCATTTTTCATAGATTTTTAGAAGAAAATGGAAGAAATTGGTATTGTACTTCCCGAAAAGGTATTTACAAAATCAAAAATACATGTACACTTTTGTAAAATCAAATAAATATACCGTAAGTAAGCGACGTGTTGTTGTTTTTATAGGATGACCAAGTCACCGACACCAAGGGACTCCAGTTTGCGGGCCCACAGTCGTTCGAAGAACTGGAATCTGAAGATTTGTACACAAAATACAAGGTAAAATTATGAACTTAGCTCAAAACTAAAGATATTTTCTTAACTTCTATTGTTGTTATTGTAGTCTTTTTATTATTTGACGGGTCAATTTTCACATTCCATCAAGCTTGAATTTTACATAATATTAATCTTTAAGCTTTAATCCTTCATCTTCCCTGACCACTAAATAATTAAAAGTTAGCAAGGTCATTTTAGAAATAACTCTAAATCGTGTGTTACACATGCTTGTTACTTGTACAAAAGCATGCCAGTTACAAGCAAAAACTAGCTACTCATATGTATCGAGATTCTGGCAGTAGCTCACATGCCAGTACAGGGCATGCCGTTTGATTTTTTCCCTTTGCGGGGAAGTAGGGAGGAGACTGGCTCCACTTTTGTATAAACTGGCATACCAACTGCAGGCATGTATGTAACGCTCTGACTTTATGCCAGTACTTAGGGTGCCAGCTTGCCAGCGCTATACCAGCAACAGGTATGTGTATCATGCACTTATATTGCCCCAGCCGGGAATCACACTCCACGAATTGAGCTTATGCCCTCAGAATTCACAACTGCCATCAGGAGGTCATCAAAATAGTACTATGTTGTAGTGTATGCATATTTATTTGCAGAAGCTACAGCGCATGCTAGAATTCTTAGAAGTACAAGAGGAGTACATAAAAGATGAACAAAGAAATCTCAAGAAGGAATACCTCCATGCTCAGGAGGAGGTAAAGAGGATCCAATCAGTGCCGCTAGTCATTGGACAATTTCTTGAAGCTGTTGATCAGAATACTGGCATTGGTATGTCTATCTTTTTTAAACTTCAGAGTTGGGGATGTTGTATAACTTGGTTCTCAGTCCCATTGATGGTGATATCTAGATCAGGATAAAAATCAGGATCTTTTAGACTTCAAGAGGCCTAATGGCTAACACTACTGTAGCATGCTGGACCAATTCAAAAAAAGTTACCATAGAAAAAATTTGTTTCTTTGTGCTGGTGCACTCTCAAAAAATTTATTTTATGTAAGTAATAAACGTCAAAATTTTCCAGTTGGCAGCACAACAGGCTCAAATTACTATGTAAGGATTCTGTCGACAATAGACAGAGAGCTGCTCAAACCCTCAGCCTCTGTTGCTCTACACAAGCACTCCAATGCTCTGGTAGATGTTTTGCCTCCGGAAGCCGACAGCTCTATCTCAATGTTGCAAGCTGGTAAGAAATAAATCTTGATTAATAAGTCTTCTGACCTTTTGCATTATTTTCCTATCCTAGATTGTTTTCTACTTAGACATAATCAAATAAATGTTATAAATGCGAAAGTTTGGATGGATTTATGGATCTTTGTTACTCAATCACGCCCCAACGGCTGAACGGATCTGGATGAAATTTGGCACAGAGATAGATTATAGTCTGGAATAACACATAGGCTACTTTTTATCCTGGAAAATTAAGGAGTTCCTGTTGGAACCGGAAAATATCGATCCACGCGGACGAAGTCGCGGGCATCAGCTAGTATTGCATATTGTCTTACTGTAAATTTAGTACTAGTATATGAATAGTTTGTTTTAAACTAACTTATTTTAGGTCAAATGTTAAAACAGTTATTAGTTTAGGAATAGCTTAAATATACTTTAATATTCACTTTGAATTACTGTTTCATTATTTGGCTAGCTAAAAAACATTTAACATTTATGTACTTTTTATTGCAGATGAGAAACCTGACGTACAATACTCAGACATCGGAGGCATGGACACACAGAAGCAAGAGATTCGTGAGGCGGTAGAGCTGCCACTAACACATGTGGAGTTGTACAGACAGATCGGTATTGAGCCACCGAGAGGTGTGCTTATGTATGGCCCACCTGGATGTGGCAAGACCATGTTGGCTAAAGCTGTTGCTCATCATACTACTGGTATTGTTGCTATTGATATTGGTTTCTTTTAGAGTTGTTCAAAACTGTTATAAATCCATAACACGCTACGGACTATAAACTATAAATTTTTAACATGCTTTTAAATACGCTATGTTATAACGCGCTTGTTATTGAAAGATTTGGTGATAATTAATAAATAACAACGCGTCCAATGCAACTCCATTTAATCATCTGACATATAGAATAAGTTACAACCAAGTGATAATAAATAAGTACCTACCCTCAACTCGTTCCACTATTTTATCCATACATTACACCTCCCTTCTTAAATTAGACTACAGTCTATAACTAAACATTTTTTTTTTTTTTTAATTAGGACCTATTCTAATGGTCATTCTATTCCGAATCTTACAACAGGTTTCCTAATTCTTTTTGAGCGATCTTGGGGCGTGGGCTGTGGTGCCGATGGCGTGGACACCGTGTGTCCCTGTGTGCTAGGAGTACCAGCTCCTCTGGCTGTATCTTCTGACTCCGTTTTTTTTTGGCGTACATGCTTTCGACACCACAACCGGCTCGGCGACTGCCTCCTCACCCTCATTCCGACTCCCGACCTCCTCATCTACCGGCAACGGGCAAGCTATATCAGATAACCTGGATCTGCGCCTGATTTGATCGATATGCCTCTGCACTGTCCTACCATCGCCCGTATCCAACACATACCTACGAGTGTCTTCTCTCCTAACTACTTTGCTTCTTAACCATTTGTCATTACCTCCATAGGCCCTAGCCCAAACTTCTTCCCCTTCCGTGACTTGTCGCGGCACGCCGCCTGAATTTTCCACCTGTTTATTTTGCGCTTTAAGTACTCGAGACTCCTGACCTCTAACCGGTCGTAATAAATCTAATCTTGATCTTAAGGAACGACGCTGGAGCAACATTGCCGGGCTGTCTCCGGTACTACTGTGTACGCTATTCCTATAGGCTAATAAAAACGTTTGTAATGCCGCATCTACATCCACCTTATCTCTATAGGCCTTTTTAATTGCACGCTTACATAATTTCACCGCGTTTTCTGCGGCTCCATTAGACGCGGGGTGATAAACTGGAGAAAAGGCCTGATGAATTCCATTGGCGGCTAAGAAACTTTTAAACTCAACGCTAGAAAAAGGAGGACCTTGGTCTGAGACCAGCTCCTTGGGCAGCCCCCAACGTGCGAAGGTTGCTCTTAAAGTTTTAATAACCGCAAGAGCATTTGTACGTGACATCTCAAAAATTTCTAGCCATTTCGTACTTGAATCAATTACAACAAAAAATGTTCTACCTTTGAACGGACCCAAAAAATCTACGTGTATTCTAGTCCAGGCCTCCGGCTCATAGGGCCAAGGACTTGGGGGTGCGCGTGGGGGCGCTGATGCCTCGCTCGCGCATGTCTCACACTCTTTACAAAGCACTTCAATATCCCCATCTATACCCGGCCACCAAACATAACTACGTGCGAGTGATTTTGTTTTCACAATTCCCATATGGCTCACGTGCAGCTGTCTCAGAATGTCCTTACGCAAATTCTGTGGTATCACTACTCTGTATCCCCACATAACACAACCGCGATCAAGATATAACTCATGACGTCTCATAAAATACGGTTTTACCACCTCATCTGGACACGCTGCCGGCCAACCTGATTGGGCATATAACATGATCCTACTTAATACAGTATCCTTGACTGTCGCACTTCTAACCTGATCATTAGTTACGGGCAAAAAATTTTCAACAAAATTTAAGTATGTTTTTTCTTCCCTTGTCGCTACATTTTTTTTATATTGAGGTAGCCGTGATAACGCATCTGCACAGTTTTTACTAGAAGAAACAAACTCAATTTTATAATTATACCCGGATAGGAGCACCGCCCAACGTTGTAGTCGTGACGCGGCCATTATTGGTATCCCCGATCTATCCCCAAAAATATATGTGAGGGGTTTGTGATCTGTCCGTAGTGTGAAATGTCTACCGTACAGGTACTGATGAAATTTTTTAATTCCATAAACTATAGCCAGAGCTTCCCTGTCAATCTGGGCATACGCGCGTTCCGCCGCAGTTAAGGTTCGCGATGCAAATGCTATCGGACGCTCGCCTTCTGACGTGAGGTGAGATATCACGGCTCCCACCCCCAAACAGCTTGCATCTACCGTCAGCACAAGTGGGAGTTCCGGTGA
The DNA here is from genome assembly GCA_917051295.2 of Erebia ligea. Lineage (NCBI taxonomy): Eukaryota > Metazoa > Arthropoda > Insecta > Lepidoptera > Nymphalidae > Erebia > Erebia ligea. Next base: position 9,359,691 of record OU785237.1, on the reverse strand, counting down.
ATAATGTACTAGGACCTCACTTGACCCTAATAACCGTTTAATATCTTCGAACGCCGTCTCACATTCCTTACACCACTCGAACCTAACACCACCACGTAATAAATTGTATAAAGGGGCCAAAACCGTACTAATATTCTTAATAAACTTACTATAGTACATTATCATGCCTATAAACGCCCTTAATTCGGATACATTTGTAGGCGCTGGTGTGTTGATGATAGCTTCAATTTTATTTGGGCAAGTATGGACACCCTCTTTACTAATAACATACCCTAAGTAGTTAATTGATTCTGAGAAAAATACACATTTTTCTTTCTTCACGCGTAAACCATACGCCTGCAACCTATCAAAAACCTTGTGCAAATTGGCGATATGTTCCGACTTATCTTTACCCGTTATTATAATATCATCCAGGAACACGCCTACATGGGACAAGTCAGCGAACAGGGATTCTAATCTCTTTTGGAAAATGCCTGGACTCGATGACAACCCGTACACTAATCTATTATACATAAACAACCCCTTATGAGTGTTAATTACTGTACATTTCTTGGATTCGTCTAGTTCAAACTGGGCGTACGCCTGGGAAAGGTCAATTTTACTAAAACGCTCGCCTCCGTGTAGACGAGCTAAAAGATCTTCTACGCGAGGCAGCGGAAAACGATCGATCTCAATATTCTTATTTAATGTCAGCTTATAATCAGCGCAGATCCGAATGCTACCGTCTTTCTTAATTACCGGCACGATCGGTGTGGCCCAGTCGGAGTGGTCAACGGGGGTGAGGATGCCGTCACTCACCAGCTGTTCGAGCGCGCGCTCCACCGGCTCGCGCAGCGCGTACGCCAGAGGTCGCGCGCGCATGAACACGGGCCGCGCGTCCGCTCGCAGGCGGACGCTCACCCGGCCGCCGGTGAATCGCCCCAAGCCGTCCGCGAACACGTTACAGTATCTGGAACTGAATTTTTTTACATCAAAATCATCTTTAAGGCTATTAACCGAACATTCAAAATCGGGTAACGTAATATTGAGTTCCATCAGCCACTGCCTACCTAACAGATTCGTTTTACCGTCTCTAATTATATACAAGTCTAAATATTTTTCTTTTTGCTTATATTTAACTAGAGGCCTTATAACTCCTACTGGTGAAACACACTCACCCGTATAGTATCTTAATCGTAATTGGCTTGTATGTAGCTCTAAATTACTGAATAATTGATTATAGGCCTCATAACTGATACAAGATACAGCGCTGCCCGTATCGCATTCCATAGAAAGATTCACTCCGTTAACATTCAACGCAATCACTATAGGCCTACACTGCGTAATGGACAATTTGTTTAAATTTGCTATTATTACCTCGTCACTATCTTCGCTATTTTCCAATGCTATGCTGGCGCGACTGGGTACTTCTACACAGTGCTGGTCAGCCAGGTTTGGACAGACCTTCCTTAAATGGCCTTGGCGATTACAGACCCGGCAAGTGTAACTCCTGAATCTACACGAAGCGCTGCTATGCTCGCGTCCACACACGCGACACTGCTGCGACCCTGCCTGCTCCGGCGCCGCTGGCGCGCCCCATGCGCCGCGACGCGCCTGGCTGCTCCCTCGCGCGCCTCGACCTTGACCGACATAGCGCGAGCGACGCCCTCCGTGGTTAGCGGCTTCCGATCCAAAGCCCGCTTTCCTCTGCGATGTACCTGCCATAGCCTGGCACTCCGCTGTCTTGTCTTTATCACCAGGCAACTTTGCAGACCCCTCGACAATAGCCGCATCTTTCTCTGCCGCTTCAAGGCTAACAGCCAACCGGTAGGCTTTAGCGAAATCTAAATTATCTTCTGCAAAGAGACGCTGTCGTATCGTTTCACTTAAGATTCCACAGACTAGCTGATCCCGCAGGCTTTCCTCCAACCAACTTCCAAATTCGCACGTCTTGGACATACTCTTAAGCACCGCCACATACTCCGCCAAGCCTTCGCCTTCCCCTTGCTGCCGATGACGAAATTTAAACCTCTCGGCCAACACACTGGGCTTAGGTTGTAAATGTTTTTCGAGTATAGTTGATAGTTCGCTAAAACTTTTTGAAGTTGGTTTCGCGGGTGTACATAGATTTACCAAAAGTTCATAACACTCTGCTCCCATCACGGTAATTAGCGTAGGTACGTGCAAGTCCGTAGGGATTTTGTTAACAAGGAAGTATTGTTCTAAACGTTCAACGTACAGTTTCCAGTTGTCCGTTTGGACTTTGAACTCGGATATTTTACCAATAGACATTATAAACCCCTAACAAAACACTAAATAAACAACACAACACTTTACGAATCCCGTTCTCGTAGCCACTGAAAGATTTGGTGATAATTAATAAATAACAACGCGTCCAATGCAACTCCATTTAATCATCTGACATATAGAATAAGTTACAACCAAGTGATAATAAATAAGTACCTACCCTCAACTCGTTCCACTATTTTATCCATACATTACAGTTATAAGAAAACGTGTGGGCGGCCGGCAGGCGCGATATGTCTTGCAACACGCTAAATTTCGTACCACGCAACGATGACGTTCACTCACAACAGCGCGTTACGCGAGACTAACCAATATAACCATCGACCAGCGGCAGCGCGCTACCGACAGGCGGGCGCCGTTACAACGTTATTAGTGTTATTACCTTACGACTCATTACGAGGCACCGCGCGCGATCGCGTGATATTCATAACGCCGTAACGTCATGGTGGCTCCTCACATCCCGTTATGGAACAATAACGCGTTATCATATTGCGTTACGTGTTATATTAACCACCTCTAGTTTCTTTCATATCTCCCACTCCCTCCCTCCTTCTGCCACTCTTTTTTGCATTATTCACAAAATGATAATTTTTTTGTTATTGTGTAGGAGTCAATTACTTATGGTAGAGGATTGTTGGAGGACTCTCCTCTCCCCAAATGTAGTCTGGAAGAGATTGCTTTAGCAATAAGACTGCCTTTGCACCCTTCTGTTATATCTTTTAACCTTTTTGAAGTGAAACTTCTTTAGAATCATTGTGATTTGAAAATTAAACGAAAAAGCGACACCAAAAAGAGACAAACATATTCATAAATAGGATTTAGCCTGCGAGAATACAAGTTATATTTTTCTCATTCTCTCGTAGGCTCTCGTTTCTGAAGTTTCACTTCTGCTGTGTGTGAATTGCACACACACACATTTTTTGTTTATTGTCTTTGTTTAAGTGTGTGCAATAAATTTGGGCGTCCGACATGTGAAGCGCGCTCACCACCTATATAAGCCTGTCCTTGTCCCCGCCATAGCACTGTCCCGCTTTTCAGACTAGATGGCGTTAGTAAAATACGCCCACATTCTTTGTTTGACAGGGCCCGTCCATGTAAATAGAGGTCGTTGTTTATAATTTACTGTTGCAGCTGCCTTTATCCGCGTGGTGGGGTCTGAGTTCGTGCAGAAGTACTTAGGTGAGGGTCCACGCATGGTGCGCGACGTGTTCCGGCTCGCCAAGGAGAACAGCCCCGCTATCATCTTCATCGACGAGATTGACGCCATTGCCACCAAGAGGTAGGCCACTGTTTGCCTATTGCAGCTGCTTCTATCCGTATGGTTGGGTCAGAGTTCATCTACAAAAGTACAAAAGTATCTATGTATTATACTAGCTGATGCCCGTGACTTCGTTCGTTAAGTTTTTTTGATTCCCGTCAGAACTCCTTAATTTTCCGGGATAAAAAGTAGCCTATGTCACTCTCCAGGTCCTAAACTATACCCATGCCAAAAATCACGTCGATCCGTTGCTCCGTTGCGGCGTGATTGAAGGACAAACCAATAAAACCAACAAACAAACACTTTCGCATTTATAATATTAGTATATTAGTATAATTAAAGTATTATTTTTTTGAGATCGCAGTCAAGGGCAAACTTGTAGTAGATATTAAAAAAAATATATTAAAAAATTAAAAATAGTTAAATCCCAGCCAAGAAGGTACTGCTTGTACCTGATAGTAACCAAATATTGAACGGGAGTTAGGAGTCACAATTTACCATTCTGGTGTGATACTTTATGTAGAACCAATTAGGGGTATGGGTTTACTTACTGCTATACCCACAACAGGTTCGCCCGCTACCATCTTAGACAGCGTCATCACTTACCTCCTGGTGAGATTTCTTTGAAGTGGATTAAAAAAAAGTACTTACAAATTATGTTCCTTGAGTTTAATTCATTGGTTGCCATTATATTTTCATTGTAGGTAACTAACTATTTACAAAATAAATGATTTATTGATATAAGCATTTGCTTTCAGATTTGATGCTCAAACTGGTGCAGACAGAGAAGTACAGAGAATTCTTCTGGAATTGCTCAACCAAATGGATGGTTTTGATCAAACCACTAATGTCAAAGTAAGTCAAATAACATCATCAAATTTGATTTTACTTTCGCTAATGAATTTTAACCCTATTCTGTTTTATTTAAAGGTAATAATGGCTACGAATCGTGCTGATACTTTGGATCCTGCATTGCTCAGACCTGGCCGTCTTGACAGGAAAATCGAATTTCCTCTTCCTGACAGGTAAATATAGGAAATATATAGATATTTAATTGTTGATGCGTGGAACAATACTATATTTTTAAACTGTGAGTGCCTTTTGAAGTAAAACTCCCTTGACCCATGCTCAATGCAAATGTGCGTCTGCCTGTCGTCGTTTATTGAAGTGAAACTTCTTTAGAATCGTGATTTGAAAATTCGATAAACCGAAAAAGCGACACTAAAAAGAGACAAACATAATATTCATATTATTTATAGAATTAGCCTGCGAGAGAATGAGATAGAATACTATTTTTATTTATTTCATTCATAGGCTACTTTTCTGAAGTTTCACTTCTGCCGTGTGTGAATTGCACACGCACACTTTTTTTTTTATAAATGCTGTTCGATGCCCATCAGTTGAACTGATTTTAAAGAAATTTGTGTAAATTATATATTGTGTAAATGTGTGAGACACGCGCCAATATAGTGATGTTGGTTTGCAGGCGTCAGAAGCGTCTGATCTTCTCGACGATCACGGCTAAAATGAACCTATCAGAGGAAGTGGACCTGGAGGAGTTCGTGGCGCGGCCGGAGCGCGTGTCGGGCGCCGACATCAACGCCATCTGCCAGGAGGCGGGCATGCACGCCGTCAGGGAAAACAGGTGAGCAGTCGTTCTTCTCAGTAGAAACAGCTTTCCGAACCAGTGGTAGATTATTTTTTGTTTTATCCACTACAAGTTAGGCCTTGACTGCGATATCACCTGATGGTAAGTGATGATACAGTCGAAGATGCTAGCGGGCTAACCTGTTAGCGACATGGCAGTTATATTAAACCAATTCAATTCAATTCAATTCGGTTTCTACACGGCATCGTACCGGAACGCTAAATCGCTTGGCGGCACGTTTTTGCCGGTAGAGTGGTAACGGTAAGTGATGATGCAGTCTAAGATGTTAGTGGGCTATGATGTTAGCGGGCTAACCTGTTAGCGAAATGGCAGTTATATTAAACCCATACTCTATTCGGTTTCTACACGGCATCGTACCGGAACGCTAAATCGCTTGGCGGCACGTTTTTGCCGGTAGAGTGGTAACTAGCCACGGCCTATGCCTCCCACCAGGCCAGACCAGGGTTAATTCAGAAATTATAAATTCCCAAATTCCCCGAACCTGGGACCTCCACACGTTAAGGCAACAGCGCTCAACACTGCGCCACGGAGGTCGTCAAGGTCGTCAGAGGTCTTTCGACTTATCATAAGTGGCACAAGTTGCCCTACGTGAAATAAATCATTTCATTTTCTTTTTTTTTTTCACATTCATCACGTTCATCGTCATCTCAACAGTCTAATCTTCGCCGACTCACTACTAATCACTTACTTATTAGTCAAATAGTTTGGCTAGATTGTAATAATTATATTGAGCACCTTTACATTGGTACTCAAAAATAGAAAAAAATAAATTTAAAAAAACCAACTAACCACACGTAGAAGGACCAGTGCGAGATTACTTCCCATTTGATCCCGACAATGTTAACTATGGAATTGATCGACCGCCAGCTGTTAAGCGCTCGATTGAATACGTCAAAAACTCCCACTTGGCCTGCTGATATTCTCGACGAACACAGCCAAGATGCACCAAACAGTTCGAATTAACCTTTTGATAAATGTTACCATACATTTTTAGCTGTCAAATAATTACGTCACTTATATTATAATCACACAGTAAGTATAATCGGTTATAAATAACCATTTTTTTTTCTTTCAGGTACATTGTGCTTCCGAAAGATTTTGAAAAAGGATACAAGAACAACATCAAAAAGGATGAGAGTGAATACGAATTCTATAAATGAGTGAATAAATAACAATTATGTATTTAGGTATTATTAAAATTCGGATTAAAGTGTAATTCTAATCTGTATACGAGTGGTTTTATTTATTAATATTGCTAATTGATAAAAAAACCAAGAACATACGAGTGGTTTTATTTATTAATATTGCTAATTGATAAAAAAACCAAGAACATGCAACGCGGCGCCCGTTGGAAAGCGGATCCAACCAAGCTAACCCGTTGTCCTAGGTGAGCGACGCGGCGCGATAGAAAATTATATTATAGGAGATAGCTGCACTTTTGGTAACTATCGCCAGGAAGGCTGATTCAGTATTAGGTGGGTCACTGGGTGTAGGGCTCTCCACTGATGACGATAGTGAAGGTCTGCCCGCATGCGGATGGACCTTTCACTAGATATGGCCTTAAAAATTATGAAGGCGTAAGAATAGGACAGCAATAATTAATAGCAATCAACGTGACGACAATAATTGCTAATAATTATTTATAGTTTGTAAGTTTATAACGTCTTGAGAGATTATCTAGTGAAAGGCCCGATGAATAGCGTCAGTTTTTATACTGTTTGCATGGGTACTGTGCAATACTACTACAACTACTACTGTATGTGCATTGTTATACTGTGTATAATAATACTGTACGAGAATAAGCCTTCCTGGCGATAGTTACCAAAAGTGCAGCTATCTCTTAAGTCTATTACGTTACGTCTACGTTGACGTGTAGATATGTCTGTTATTATCTATGGCGTCGTATTGCGTCGCGTCGCTCACCTAGAACAACGCGTCAGAGGAAAGCTTCGCACGGTGACCGCCGTTTGTAAACATCAAACACGCTTGGCCACGGGCCACTGCAATGCAATAGGGATGACAACTCAATCAAATCAGCAACTCTAAACGCACTTCTAGTATAGAAGTTGTATGAAATTCACAGTTGTGACGTCATCAAATTTCAACGCACCTTTTTTCTTTAAATGTGACGAAGCTGTCACAGTACCTACCAAGTCCGACGCACGCATGACTCAGCGCACAAACACGCGAGAACATTCTAGAAGCCCGTCGCGCCGCATCGTACGAGGATGGCGTGAAGGAAACCAACCAATCAGCGAGCAACAGCGCACACGCCGGTCCCCACCGCAAATCCCCACACGCCGGCCTATATAACGCATCCGGCCGGCGTCCGCCAGGAGTTCGCCTGTGCCTATTGTCGCTTCACGACGTCGTCTCGTGGTAATTCGGGTACGACGGCGGCAATAGTCACAGGAGGGCGCTGGAGGTGTTGGCCATATCAGGGCTTTGAGCCGGAGTTGCCCAGCACCGCCGAAACCTTCGCCTCCCCCCGCACTTCTCCCTCCCGCGCACGCGCCTCACGCGTGTACGGTCCGTAAGGCCTCCCGTCGACGGCCGATTTAAACCCGCGAGTGATTTAGATAAGTATTAGTGTTCTTTCAGCCGGCTCCTTCGGAGCCGTCCGGTCAGTGTGTAGATATAAGAGTATTTAAGTGTTCTAGTATTATAGGAAATAAAGGCCACAGGCCAAGTCCAAAGTCATCCGTGTTTGATTGTCGAGGAATCCCTGATCCCCCATGTACGTGGTCTCCAGCCAGTGACCCCGCCGGCTCGTGACCACGTTACATTGGCGCCCAACCGAAAAACCCACCCGGCTGTCCCGGGTTCGCGTCGCGGAAAAAAAAAACCGTTCATCCGTCCGTCCGCCGTCTGCGTCGCGTCCGTTAAAGTGGTACACCCCGCCAAACCGCGGGGAAGACCATCCGCTTAGTCGTAAAAAGAAAAAAAAAAAGGGGATAGGAAAACTCACAACTCAAACAGTAAGTAAGAAACTTTTCCGTAAATACCGTCATTTTTATTTTTTCATTTTTTTCCGTTTTTCTCTTTTAAATAATAACAGATACAAGTTCTTTCTGTAAAGTCGACTCGTGGAACTCCGGGTTGATTGGAAGAACAACTATCTGAACGGGAACAGTAAGAACTAGAAAAGTAAAACAGGATAAAAAACGCGAAATTGCATGTTAATTCTAAATCAGTCGACTCGTGGTAATTCGGGTTGATAGATTCAAGAATAAACATACAACGAAATACCACACTATATAATTAAAATCACACACACACACACAAAAAAAAAAAGCAAAGTAAGGGAAGTTATCATCGCGAATCGCATGCTTGTTTTCAATCAGTCGACTCGTGGAAATTCGGGTTGATAGATATAAAAACAAGCATCGAAACGAATAACACTCATTATTAAAAACACGCGAAAAGTTACATTCGCGAACCGCATGCCAACTCTAAATCAGTCGACTCGCGGAAATTCGGGTCGATAGATTTTAGAACAGGCATCCGACCGAAAACCGTTACCAGAATTACTAAATAAAGAACACTCACACAGAAACCGAGGGAAAAACAAGGGGAACCGAAAAAAAAAACCACTTAGGGTGGACCGAAAATCTTAAGTACCATTAAATAAATAACCGTGTCATAGACAATTAATATAAAGAAAAACCGTAGGAAATCCGTAGTTAATATAAATAAATAAATCTTAACTAACCCGTAACTAAACAGTATAGAGATATATAGTATAGAAAAATAAAAATAAGCCGCAAGCGTGTAATTAGACCCCGTAACCGAAATTATATAGTTATAAGTAAATAAATAAATACCACTAAATAAGCCGAGACTCATAAGTAGATTCAAAAGTCGGGAGCAGAATAAAATAAAATGCCAACAACCTGGATATACGCGTTAAGTAAACAAAAATTAATCGAAGAACTCGAAAGAAGGGAAATTGAAGTATCGCAGACAAACACAGTAGAAGAACTACGAAAACAACTATCGCAATTAGTGAAAAACGAAGACGAAATGGACCAGGAGAATATAAAGGGGAAGGAAAATAATATAAATGAATTCGACAAGGCCGTATCCCGCTGGAAAATTCAATTCGACACCACCGGGGATGCTGTGGAATTCCTGGAGAGAATAGAGGAACTAGCGGAAACACTGAATGTCAACAAAGACAGAATTATACAAGTGATACCGAGATGTCTCAACGGAACAGCATCGCTGTGGTATAGGAACAATAGTCCACAATGGAAAACATGGGAAGACTTCACGGAGAACTTCAAGTTGTTCTACTACCCCAGAAATTACGAGAAAAACCTTTTAGAATCAATCATAAACAGACGTCAAAAAGTCAGAGAAAACTTTGTACCATATCTAACAGAAATACAAACACTAATGAGAAGATATAGAAAACTAACAACAGAAGAACAACTAGACAGAATATATGATAATATGAGATATAACTATCAATATTACATAAAAAGGAAAGATTTCAAAACAATATCGGAACTCATTCAATTGGCAGGTGACTACGAGAAGATAAACATAGATCGAAGCAAAGACACCGACAAAAAAACAATTTACCAACATAAAGAAAACCAAACAGGCCGACCATGGAACAAACAGGAAAACTGGAAAACGGAGGAAAACAAAACTGAGAGAAAACCAGTAAGCACGCACTACGACCCAGAATCCTGCTGTTGGAAGTGCGGAAAGAAAAACCACTCGGCCAAAGAATGCCGAAGCAAACAAGTCATCTTCTGCAGCCGATGTGGCCTACTTGGAAAGCTCACGAGGGACTGTTGTAATGGAAACAGGAATCCTAATAAAACGAAGCAAGCATATACAGCAAAATCACAGGTGGAAAAAGATAACAGAATATTTGCCGAGGTAAAAATACACGGAAAACCATTCAGAGCCCTCATAGACACAGGTTCAACGAACTCTTACATCAACAAGGACATCGTGGACCAAATAAAAGAACACAACAATGTCAGAATACGTAAAGAAACCACAATTAAACTGGCAGATGGCTCGAGGATACAGACGAACACAGCAATAAACGTCAATCTGGAAATAAACGGAAGGAAGCTAACGCACCAATTCATTTACCTGCCATCCACAACCACAATGATAATGGGTATGGACCTGCTGTCAAGAATAGGAATCACTGTCAAATGGACAGAGACAACATGCGAAAAAACGGGCACCGAAAAACAAAAAAAGATTACAAACAACGAGGAAATCATATCCGTAGAACAAAGGGCAACATTGAAAACCACTCCGGAAGAGGAATTCAAAAAAGCCGAAGAATGCCCAAAAGGAAATACGAGGGCCAAACACATCGTAAAATTAAAACATACAAAACCAGTAAAACAAAACGTAATAGCGGACGAACTGTCAAGGAACACACTATGTACTACGACGGTGGAGGAAAATGACTGGTACTCAAAAAAATACAGCAGTGTAACCAAACAACCAGAACTAGACAACGACTACTGTATACGCGAAGGAAAATTGTATAGAAGACTAGTCAACCCACGTTATGGAGGAAAACTAGACCCATCAACAGAATGGAAATTATGTGTCAAAAAAGAGGACAAAGAAAAAATATTAAACCAGAATCACAACGAACCTGACGCAGGTCATTTAGGAACCTCAAAAACATTTAACAAAATCGCAACGCGATATTATTGGCCAGGAATATTCAGGGACGTGTCAAAATACGTCAACCGGTGCGAGAAATGTCAAAAACATAAGTCTACACAAGAAAAAAAATCAGGTTTAATGCACATCAATAACGCAGAAGAACCATGGCAAATCGTCACCACGGACCTCATAGGACCTCTCCCGCGAACATCAAAAGGATTCCAGTGGATCATCGTATTTCACGATAAATTCACCAAATGGTCAGAAATAAAACCACTAAGAACCGCAACCGCAACCGCCGTCACAAACGCTCTAAAAGAATTAATCATGAGATACGGGGGAATGAAAACGTTACTAAGTGACAACGCAAGAATTTTCGTTAGTAAACAATTCCAGGAAACCTTAAAACGGTATGGCATACAGCAAAGACTAACCGCGCCATACACACCACAATGCAACCCAACCGAACGGGTAAACAGAACACTCGAAACAATGATAGCGTCATTCATCGAGAAAAACCACAAAAAATGGGACGAATACCTAAATGAATTTAATTTCGCACTAAACACGTCCATCCAAGAATCCACGAAGTACTCTCCGGCCTTTCTTTTGTTTGGTAGGGAACTAAGGAACGTCCACGACGAAAACCAATTCCCCACACCGGCATTAAAAGAAAAACAAAAATTACAAGAAATTTATGAGATAGTCAAAAATCACCAGAGTCAAGCATCGAACCTGCAAAAGAAGTACTTCGACAAAACGAGACGCGAGTGGGCTCCCAAAATCCAAGATCTGGTACTAAAACGGGATTATCCACTATCAAACGCGAATAAACAATTCTGTGCAAAGCTAGCGCCAAAGTTTTCAGGCCCTTACACAGTAATCGAACAAAAATCCCCGGTAATATTCCTGTTAAAAGCAAATCAAGGAGGAAAAGTATGTAAGGCACACATAAAGGACATAAAAAAGTTCAATACCTAGAATTAATAAAAATGTTGTGGTAAGATCCTAGGAGTCAGGGATCTCTTGTTGCCAACAGTGACTAATACGGTGATTTTTACAGGTAAAAATCTTCTCTGGCGGGAGGGGAATGTGACGAAGCTGTCACAGTACCTACCAAGTCCGACGCACGCATGACTCAGCGCACAAACACGCGAGAACATTCTAGAAGCCCGTCGCGCCGCATCGTACGAGGATGGCGTGAAGGAAACCAACCAATCAGCGAGCAACAGCGCACACGCCGGTCCCCACCGCAAATCCCCACACGCCGGCCTATATAACGCATCCGGCCGGCGTCCGCCAGGAGTTCGCCTGTGCCTATTGTCGCTTCACGACGTCGTCTCGTGGTAATTCGGGTACGACGGCGGCAATAGTCACAGGAGGGCGCTGGAGGTGTTGGCCATATCAGGGCTTTGAGCCGGAGTTGCCCAGCACCGCCGAAACCTTCGCCTCCCCCCGCACTTCTCCCTCCCGCGCACGCGCCTCACGCGTGTACGGTCCGTAAGGCCTCCCGTCGACGGCCGATTTAAACCCGCGAGTGATTTAGATAAGTATTAGTGTTCTTTCAGCCGGCTCCTTCGGAGCCGTCCGGTCAGTGTGTAGATATAAGAGTATTTAAGTGTTCTAGTATTATAGGAAATAAAGGCCACAGGCCAAGTCCAAAGTCATCCGTGTTTGATTGTCGAGGAATCCCTGATCCCCCATGTACGTGGTCTCCAGCCAGTGACCCCGCCGGCTCGTGACCACGTTACAATCTATATTTTAAAATGGTTAACAAAGTTAAAACTAACCGAGGATGTGAATTTTAGGTCTTTTGGAAGACCCTCTACTACTATGTACTTAATAATTAATCAGTTAAAAATAATTTATTTTTGATATAGACATCATCCCTATTCATCGTCCCTATTGCTCGGTCAACGCCTTGCCGGCTATTGTGCACTGTGCAGGCACTGCGGTTTGAAGATAATTTTTGAAGTAAAGATCGAAAATATTTGCGTGCGCGCGTTGTAATGAAATATCTAGGAGACGCTGGATACAGAATTTCTACGCGCGTTGTGTAGTAGGTACTTAGGTATATTATGATAAAGAAATTATAAAACGCCAACTTTACAATTTTTGAAAATCTTTATTTTTTAACAGTTCTTATTTAACAATGTGATAAGATAATACAATATATTTGGCATATACATTATGTCAAAAATTGATGGACATTACAATACACTACTATTTAATTGATTCATGATTTGTGATGAAACAAACATTAATTAAAGCCTTCGCACACTACGCGCAGTCTTAAAAAAAAAAATCTTGCAAACATGATTTTTTTAAAATTATTCATGTAGTTTTGATGTTTATTTTACAGACGTTGTATAATTTAAAATGAACATGTATAGTTATACTCGTATAAGATTTATAAGTATGTATAAGTAGTAAAACAAATAATATACTCGTAATAATAAAGTTCGTTTCGATAAAGATTCGACACAACACTCGATAAGGCCAAGTTCACTATTAAATAACAAACAACAGGTGCAAACGTGCATACAACAATCAATCTAGGCTGTGTTAAGGCACTTATTTCTATTTAAGGCATATAAGTTACACACGGATGTATATAATCGTCGATATAATCTATACTAATATTATAAATGCGAAAGTGTGTTTGTTTGTCCTTCAATCACGCCGCAACGGATCGACGTGATTTTTGACGTCTTGGCGTTTCGAACGGATTGGTGTGGGTATAGTTGAGACCATGGAGAATGACCTAGGCTACTTTTTATCCCGGAGAATAAAGGAGTTCCCGCGGGAATCAAAAAAACTTAAACCACGCGCACGTAGTCGCGGGCATCAGCTAGTAATAACATAAGTACACGTGAACTTTTAAATACAACTCCCAATTATTATTTTTTAATGTAGTACTGCCTCAAATCTCGAATGTTTTAGGCTTATTTATGTAACTGGAAGTTCTAAAAATAGCCTTGTATATGTTGGTCAAACAGAGCACCTTGGCGGATGTTTACCACGTGCTGATTGTCGGTTTCGGTATACATTTAAAAAATCAAAGGATCTCAACCACCGATCTCAACATAACGTAAGCAGACTTGGTGAGAATCTCGTTCCGTCGCCCGCACACCTTGCTAAGAGCAAAGTGATATCCAAGTTTTTCTTTCACACCTTTATCGATATAATATAGTACTTAGTTCTCGGGGTAGACGGTATGAGATCTTCACTGTTGTAACTCGGGGCCCGAATGCTTTTGTTCGCGCGCGTACTGTACTATACATAATTATATTATACAGTCAGCTTGCGAATTATCTCGACGATTATAGACCTATCCATGTCCAGGGAGACGTGAGGTACTGGCAAAGTAATACATAACAGAGAAATCAACTAAAACTCAATTAATAATCTTAATCTTTAGTTATCTCTTAAAAGATAAAATATTATTGAATATAAATAATATTCCAACCGCTCTACATTTAAATACTAAAGTAATAATGGCTTACAATTAGTTTAACAGTACATTTTCTTGTATAATTTTTATGCATTCTTAATGTACGAGCATGATTGAACATAATAAGTACTTATTAAAATAGGTTAAGTACAGATTTTTTTTAAATAACTCAATATGGCCTTTGTTTAAAGTAAAATTTTGATTGCCACTTCGTAGTTTATGCATGTATAAATATTAAAATATTTCATGTTAATAGTTCCTAAAAATATTATATGTTTATGACAAAATATGTTATATATACTTCCCTACTATTTTTTTCCGAATGAAGAGGAATGTAAATACTGGGATATACTATCATAATATCTAGATGCTAATTAGTTAACAGTTAGCATTGTATACTTTTCTCTCAAGTAACTGTAATCATAATAAAAAGGAAAAGAGATAAACCTATTTTTAATGAAGGAACTAGAAGTTTAATTCGCTACAATCCGCGACAATAGGTAAATCTGTGGTACAGTGTGTATCATGAACTTATAGCCCGCGATATTCACCACACCACAGAAATCTTCGAAATTATTCTTAACGTACTTTTCACTCCGATACCGGAGCATCTTCAGGAGATGTTGACTCGACAATGCACGATTGCTTTACAAACGTGCGATTTATAGCAAATTAAACTTCTAGTTCCTTCAGTATCATGGACTTCCGCAAAATAACGCCAGCTTCTATCCAAACCTATTTTTACTATCCTATAAATACAACTTTCAATACAAAGTCAAAATATAATTTTTACGAGAATGTTAGTGTGGTTAAAACTAAAATATGTAAGTACTTTATAAATGGCGTGAGCCTTTTCGAAACATTAAACATTTTTAATTATTATTGTATGAGGGAATAGCGTATATATATACTTATAATAATATTTGCACTAAAATGTGCGAATTCTGATTTTAATTTGCCGATTACTCTAAACATACAGTAAAAAATAAATTTACAAAATCTAAAACTAGTCTGTAAGAAGTGTAAATTATTTAGCCAATTTAAATTGGATACTTTAATACTGATACAATATTCTTTAATTAGGCACGAATTCTGGCACTATAATATGATGAAAAGATACATTTTATGTAAGAGTAATATTACAATAATGATTTATCATGCAAAGGTATTTTTGACTTCTTTTATTATTAAGACTTCGTTATAATTTAACCTTTTGTTTTATAAATAGGTATAATATTATTAATACATATATTAATTTTATAAAGATTAAAATTGTACTATAGAAAATACCAGTTAGCATATGGACGGGGTAAAGATATGACATGTAACTAGTGAGACCATAGTAATTAACCCATTTCTATTTCAGTCGGGTAAGAACAGACGAAATATTTAAAAGAATTTTTAATTATTTCAATAAGAAAGATTAAGGTAACAAATGTGAAGTTTTTACTTTTATCTACAAAATAGCTAAATGGCTAACCAATATAAGATTAAAACTTATAAATGATAATTAATTATTATTGTAAAGTTTTTGGCTGTTTCTAAAAATAAATTAATCGTAGACTTCGCACAGACTTTGCCTCTATGGAATGACTGAAATTTTTTCAATGTAAAACTAAATCAACGTAAACTGCACACAGAGTGTACATAAACACAAGAAAAGGAATGATAGATTTAAAAGATGGAATGATTACACTGGGCATAAACCTAATTTGTAAAACAATCAAGATGATTAATTAATCTAATGTAAGTAAAATATTATTGCTTTCGAACAATATTGTCAATAGTATAAATTTTATTTAATATACAAATAGCTGAGCATTATACAATGGTTTTTCGTTTGAATAAATTATGACATGATTTTTTACACGTTTTGGTTGCCCCTTTGTCATGTATGAATTATTGTTTTTGCTGCGTCGACACTAAAAAAAACCTGCATGTTCACTATAAACTATAGCCAAAGTGGACGTCGTCTTTCCGTGAAAACACGTAATTTTTATTTGTGTGGACGCAAATTAAATATAATTATATGTTTAGCTGCCACACTATCTAAGTGATGAGTTTTAATTCAGGTCTGGTTGGCTTTGTAAGGAAGTACCTGTGAATGAAATAAATCCGATCAAAATGTGGTCAATGTGGTGGAAAAACGGTGCAAATGTCTTATAGACGCGACTACTCCTAGTTCCCGAGAACTCTGTTTACATCATTCAAGCAACAGTTTTCAAAGTCAGTTCATTGTTGATTAACAAAACTGACAGCAAAACATATATCGTTTTATTGGCGGGTGGTGCAGCAGTCGTTCGGCGGAGTGCCTCTGCGCCGGGTCTCTCACTAGCGCGCACTCCAGGAACAACAGCAGGTCGGCGTGAAGGTGGTAGGTACCTGGTGCCGTCACTACGGATGCGGCATCAACGGCACGAGCAGCGCGGGCGGGCCGGCTCTGCGCAGGAAGGGGTGGTGCAGCAGTCGCGCGGCGGAGTGCCTCTGCGCCGGGTCTCTCACTAGCGCGCACTCCAGGAACAACAGCAGGTCGGCGTGAAGGTGGTAGGTACCTGGTGCCGTCACTGCGGATGCGGCATCAACGGCACGAGCAGCGCGGGCGGGCCGGCTCTGCGCAGGAAGGGGTGGTGCAGCAGTCGCGCGGCGGAGTGCCTCTGCGCCGGGTCTCTCACTAGCGCGCACTCCAGGAACGACAGCAGGTCGGCGGGACACCGGCCCGCGCCACGCGGTCGCGGCGGTGGCATGTCGCGAATACGGCGCATTGCCTGTAACAAAGTCACAACTTAAATAACATGAGCTAACGCTCACAATATTTGCAAACTATAGGCAGAAGTGGGTTTACTGTTGTAGCACCCAAAAGAAGTCAAACATATTTTTGCAAATGCCCATCATTTTAAGTAAGGATCGGATTACGGTCATGACGTAAATTTTGGAATCCAAGATAGCTGTCGTATTTTTTGAACTTACTTACTTCTTTTGCCGCTACAGTTCAAGTATTTTGAAACGAAGTTCCTTATGGGACGATGCGGAGGGGTAGCCGGCAAAAAACGTCCGTAACGAAAATGCGTAAGATTTTGAAGTGAAAACTTCTTTAGCCGTGTTGAGCACTTTTTGGTAGGGGGTAAAATTGTGGATTCGCCGCGTCATCGCCATGCATGTCTCCGACATGCTCGCGTTGTTACGAAGACAAAAAGTCTTAAATATAAATATACTACATTCGAAATTAAACTTTAATGACTTAGTGTTAAGGTTTATATTTTTATAGTTTAAAAAAAAAAAAAAATCGTTTTCACTTCTATCGGCAGTCTCTACAACTGCCAATTTTTTTATGTATAGTTTATTAGTTTATGTATGTTCACTATACAGTGTCTAATTATTATTATTATATATTTTTATGAATCATTGTGAATAAAATAAAATTGGTAAGATAAATTTGTAAAGTAGTTTTTGATTTTTATCGATAAAAAAATCATAATACAAGATTTATACCTGAATAATTATTTTCTTTTTACCTCGACTAGAACTTGAAATTAATATTTATGTAATAAGGAACTTCGTTCCTATCTGGTGTCCCACGACACCACACGGTTTTTTTTGTATTTTTACCTGCAATGGTGGTTCATTGAAGAATGGTGGTTCACCATCGACCATCTCAATCAGCATGATGCCCAGAGACCAAATGTCCACTTCGGGACCATATGGCAGTCTGGATATAACTTCAGGTGACATCCAATATGGCGTTCCGACTAATGATTTACGTTTGGGTAGTTCCTGAAAAGAAAAAACAAATATTAAGATAAACAATTAACAATTTACAACATTTCAACACAAATATAGTCATAAAATTTACCTGTGATACTTGAGCACAAAAACCAAAGTCGGACAATTTGACTCTGCCATCTGCCGTCATGAGTATAGAGTCTGATTTGATGTCCCGATGGATAACGCCTTGGCCATGCAGGAACGCTAATGCCTGTACCCAACAATTCAAATACAATATATATTTTTTTCAAAACAAATAAACAAATATTTTTCATTGAAAACCTAAAACCGCATATAAAAGTTCTCGGGTAACTTGTGTTTGGGTCGGAAAACTATTATCGTGTTGCCTATTTTATGGCTTAATGTAAATGTCTAGAGAGTAGAGACATTCATAAGGAACTTCTTGTGAGGATCTATGGACGTTTACATTGGTCAAAACTTCATATGAAAATTTCTGGAGTTAAAAGTAGCTGAACGAGCTATGTCAGAGCTGGGATCTCACATTTCTCTCTCTGCGTCGTACTCTATGTTGCCGAGGGTGACCCCTCTCCATTAATCACATAATGGTAGGAGCTTTCTTGGGATAATAATGCGGTGGGTTGCCCAGTCCCACGTCCTTCCGCATACGGCTCAACTAAAAGTATTTCAACTCTCAGGTTTTTGTAACGATTATTATCAGATATTAATGATAATAACCGGGACCGACGACTTAACGTGCTCTCCGAGGTACGAAGGAAACAAAGGCCAAATTTGAACCTCCAAATTCGGTCACCCAACCAGTTACCGACTTGGTCAACGTTGCTTAACAATCGCAATCGACTAATATACGCTGTCAGAATTAGACCACTCGTCCCTCAACATCTCACATATTACACAGCCGCCATAAAGATTGAATCGAACTGTACGACGCGTGCATCCTCCACTATGTTGAGATGTGAGTAGTCACGCAGTATCCCCTGTTCACCTGTCAATGTCAGTATACCTTCAAGCACTGTTTGCAGACGGTGGCGATCTGCTCGGGGTCCATCCTGGCGCGCGTCACGATCTGCGTGAGCGACGCGCCCGCCATGTACTCCATCACCACCCAAAGCTCGTCGCCCACCAGGTACGACGCGTGCATCTCCACTATGTTGAGATGTGAGTAGTCACGCAGTATCCCCTGTTCACCTGTCAATGTCAGTATACCTTCAAGCACTGTTTGCAGACCGTGGCGATCTGCTCGGGGTCCATCCTGGCGCGCGGCACGATCTGCGTGAGCGACGCGCCCGCCATGTACTCCATCACCACACACAGCTCGTCGCCCACCAGGTACGACGCGTGCATCTCCACTATGTTGAGATGTGAGTAGTCACGCAGTATCCCCTGTTCACCTGTCAATGTCAGTATACCTTCAAGCACTGTTTGCAGACGGTGGCGATCTGCTCGGGGTCCATCCTGGCGCGCGTCACGATCTGCGTGAGCGACGCGCCCGCCATGTACTCCATCACCACCCACAGCTCGTCGCCCACCAGGTACGACGCGTGCATCTCCACTATGTTGAGATGTGAGTAGTCACGCAGTATCCCCTGTTCACCTGTCAATGTCAGTATACCTTCAAGCACTGTTTGCAGACCGTGGCGATCTGCTCGGGGTCCATCCTGGCGCGCGTCACGATCTGCGTGAGCGACGCGCCCGCCATGTACTCCATCACCACCCACAGCTCGTCGCCTACCAGGTACGACGCGTGCATCTCCACTATGTTGGGGTGCGGATAATCACGCATTATCACCTGCAAAACAAACAAAATTATGTACACAAAACTTGGTGTGCTAGTGTTTCGTCTTTGCTCTATAGCTCCTATTAATATACGTTTGTATACGTTTAACTTACCACTTCGTTGAACAGCAGCTCGCGCCGGTGTTGCTTGCGCAGGTTCATCATTTTAACGGCCACGCGGCGCCGCGTACGTGTGTCAGTGGCGGCGCAGACCACGCCCGTACTGCCCTCACCGATCTTGCTGAACCCGCTTAACGTCTCCCGAGGATCCCCTTCGCTCACCACCAGGCGAAGGGCCGCCCGGAACTATAAAGCGAGAATATCACGCCTATCGCTTTCTCTACATCTTATTTAGGTACACAAAATAAAAAAGGGAATAAAAATGGTATCTATGGTATTTAATAAGGGAACCGCTAATTTTAACCTACTCGCCCACAAACTGCTTACAAATAATTTGTAATAACATATTATCTTCATCCAAAGCTATGTGTGTTAAACGTTAACTCTATGCAAATAATTAGTGTACTTTTACAATAACGCGCTAAGTTTGGTCACTGCCCATTGGCGCGTGTAGGCAATCTCGCGCCTCTTTAACACTTCTAAACTCATTTTGTTTTCTGGGTTCTTATCATTTTTGTGGATTTTACTTCACCAAAAAAGCTTTACATTCCATCATCATCAAAGAGATTCAAAGAGCAACGACGCTTCATGGTTTGAAAGCAAAGGTTAAACTGACCGTTTTCTTTATAAAATGTCGATCTGAGGATCGACGAGGTCACGGACTATATCCCCGAGCGATCTCTTTAAAGAGGGGTTTCAGGAGGACGTGTAAAGTAGGACACGAGACGCGTCAACATATCATAATATCAGAAACTCTATAATTTTACCTTTCAATGTACGAATGTATACCAAACTTGAAGACTGCAAGATAATTACATGACATTTGAACTTTGGTATAATTTACAATAAATATTTTTATGTAAATAGGTATCCATAATGATAAACCACAATATTTAAGTTTAACTGCTTATGGAAAAGATAAAGAAAAAAATGGCTGATAAAACACAAGTTAACTTATTAAATAGGGCCTGATATCACTCAGTAAAATTGAAGTTCTTTATTAAAAAGTTACATTAAATGCTTTGGATGTCTCAGTGTTCTTGTTTCAAAAGATGTTTCAGAGTATCCTTTCCAACTACATAGGTGGGGTTTACCCTGTATTGACTATTGACCTACCTGTTCATGAGTGAGGCGCAACTCATGCTTGTTTTCAGTGATAGGCAGGTGGGGAGCGCCCGGTGGACCCGGTTGCGGGTGGCGTATTGTAGCTGGATATGGTTCACCTTCAAAAGATATTTATCTTGATCAGTCAATTTTTGCAAAATATATTGAGATGTCCTCCCGACCGAATTTCGGCCACGACGCGGGGGCCAAATCTGCGCAGGAAATATGTAGGTATATTCCATTCCTCCCATCCCATAACTTAATGAAACGGTGATATTTCGACACAACTGAAGAAAGCTCCAGTCAGTCAGTCATCAGTATTCAGTTCTCTCAGTCAGGATCTTGCATTAGTTACTGACAACTTGACAGTGATCTGTCAAGTTTCAAACTCTGGGCTAGTAGTTACTGAGAATCAAATAAATATTATAAATGCGAAAGTTTGGATGGATGTATGGATGTATGGATGGATGTTTGTTACTCAATCACGCCCCAACGGCTGAACGGATCTGGATGAAATTTGGCACAGAGATAGATTATAGTCTGGAATAACACATAGGCTACTTTTTATCCCGGAAAATTAAGGAGTTCCCGCGGGAAACGAAAAACCTCGATCCACGCGGACGAAGTCGATTTTGAACGAAATCGGTCAATAACAAAGAATTTCAAAATGGCGCTGACTTTTTTAAATTGTGGTACCAGTTTCCTGTTTTGTGATCCTAGGGATCCTCAGATATCGATTTTGAACGAAATCGGTTCAATAACAAAGAATTTCAAAATGGCGCTGACTTTTTTAAATTTTGGTACCAGTTTCCTGTTTTGTGATCCTAGGGATCCGCAGATATCGATTTTGAACGAAATCAGTACAATAACAAAGAATTTCAAAATGGCGCTGACTTTTTTAAATTTTGGTACCAGTTTCCTGTTTTGTGATCCTAGGGATCCTCAGATATCGATTTTGAACGAAATCGGTTCAATAACAAAGAATTTCAAAATGGCGCTGACTTTTTTAAATTTTGGTACCAGTTTCCTGTTTTGTGACTGATCCTAGGGATCCGCAGATATCGATTTTGAACGAAATCGGTACAAAAACAAAGAATTTCAAAATGGCGCTGACTTTTTAAATTTTGGTAACAGTTTCCTGTTTTGTGATCCTAGGGATCTTCAGATATCTATTTTGAACGAGATCGGTTCAATAACAAAGAATTACAAAATGGCGCTGACTTTTTTAAATTTTGGTACCAGTTTCCTGTTTTGTGATCCCGGGGAGTCCCAAATATCGAAACTCAATAAACACTTGGTTTCATTCAACACTAATCGTAAACAGTAAACACACACCAACCGCCATTCGTCTTTTCGAGTCACATAAAGGATTCTTTCATATACCTAAATAGGAAGACTACGTAGTCGCAATTCCTAATTCCATGGATTCTTTCAAAAGCCTCTTAGATACGTCATCCCACTCAACGCATTTTCGCAGACATATACATTCGAAATTAAACTTTAATTATTTAAAGTTAAGGTTTAATTTCGAATACATTACATAAAAATCTTACGCTCGGTACGGACGTTTTTTGCCGTTTAATTTCCCAACCGCATCGTTCCATAAGGAACTAACGTTCCAATAACGTTCCAATAAGAGTTCAAAGCAATGCTATTGAAATAATAATAAAATGTTAATAAAAAAGACATCTGAGTCACAGTGTAAATAAACATGAACTCATTTACATAGTTTTAAGGTGTAGTAACTAAAGATGCAAAAATTTATTGTGATGACTCAATGAATCATGAATATTATTGTTGACTAAGATGAAATTGGAATAAGCAATGAGCAAACAATTTGTTGACTTAAAAAAGACAGAAGAATTCATAATATTCAAACAGAGCTTACCCAAATTGTTGTTTCCATTCATGCCATGTCCTTGAACCATTGGTTGAGGTGGGTGGTTATGCTGATATGGTATATTTGCATTCTGTATATTTTGATACATCATGGCTGCCTGTTGATTATCATTAATTTCTGAAACTGGCCTCATCGTTGCTTCGTGTGAATGACTCCAATCAATTGGGGAGTCAGAAATTGGCTTGTTTAAAGCGTAATTACTCTGTTCTCTTCTTAAACTTGGATATTGTTGAGGCGCGGGAGGGACTGGAGGTGACTCTTCTGGTACTGATGGAGGGATATTTGGCTGATTTCGAAGATCACGACGTATTCTAGGCGGACTTGAGCTTCTTAGCGAATTCGATCTGGCAACATTCGATGTTTTGGGCAGAACAACACCATTCTGTATTGGCTGACTGATTGGATTTGTGGAAACTGGGCGGGATACTGCAGCAACTGAGGTAGTTCGGTGATCGCCCCTTACAATCGTCTTTAAATCTAATATCTCGGTGGGAGTAATCTCGGAGGGATCCACAAGAGGCAAAGGCCTATTTGTGGATTTTAATATCTGAAAAGGAATTTATGATGATAAATTTAAACATCTTTTGCTCATGGCACCACTGACACTACTTATAATATACTATGTTTATGACTTATGAGAGAACGATATGAAATCAACAGAACTATCTAACATTACTAAATTTAATTGCTTAGGTATTTATGATTATTGTTATCCTTTGATATAACATATTGTATCTCCAAAAATACTTACAATTATTACTTTTTATCATAGTATCAGTTTTATTTTAATGGCTAAAAGTTACTAGTAAATCACTGAATTGTGCACCCCAATTAAGGACTTTTTATACCAGAACATCAAACAGTTCCCTTAGAATTTTCAAAAACCTAAATCCATGCCGACAAAGTCACGGGCATATTCAAGCATTTTTTATAGTTAGATTTCTAGTTCCTTTTACTTAAGTAATATGGTAGTAGTGTAAAAAAGAATTGGTACCATCTCATATTAAAACAGTTTTATTTTAGGTAATCTGTAAAGTATCTGTAGTTAGTTATAATTTGATGCTGTTTATATTAATCTTGTTTCTATAGGGCTGTATAAGGCTTGCACTTGACAATGAAGGGACAGGAAAGACAGAAACTGTAAAAACTACATTAGCAACCATAATATCATATATATTCCTTACCTGGTTATTGCCAACTAGGGAAGCCCATTGCAAGGGAAGACCAACAAATTTGCCTTCCCTTTTGTCAAAGCCTGTATGCACTCTATGTTCAAAATTACTTGGTGGTGAGATTAGGGGCTTCTTCTTTTTCTTTGAAAACATGTTGTTAACAGATTATCTGTAACAACAGGACCAATGTATCTTATACATCATTATTGTTTTATGCAGCAATTGTTGAAGTTAACAAATTACTTAAGGTATGAGATCCGTCTGCATGATTTCTACATGAATTGAGTACCTATGTGATCAAAAACTAATTTTTATGTATAATTATAAATGGGGGAATAATCGTGTAGTGTGTATTTATAGGTATATGAAATAATTTGTAGTTTTTTAGTTTGGAAGAATAAATTCAAATTCAAATTCAAAAGTTTTTTGTTCAAATAGACTTTTTACAAGTGCTTATGAATAGTCAAAGTAAGTAAACCTATTGTTGGTGATGCTGTGGTGTTCGGTAAAATTCATATGAATTTATGATAGCACCACATTAAAATGTAATTCTAATTTATAAATAAATAAATAAATAAATAAATAGACGTTTATTTCAGACGTATTTCATCCATAATTTGTTAGTATGTTAGATGTTGTTAATTTGATTGTACTGTTAGAATTTATTAAATAAAAGGCTCAGCTATAGTATACTCGCCGCGGAGTTGGACGTTCATATTGTTTTTACAGAAAGACCTTGATGTGGTAAGCCTTGCACTAAAATATTTTACGTCGGAAACTAATACTTTTCGAGAAATAATTTTTTGAAAATTCGAAAATACACCACTTTTCCCTATTTCTTACGACATTTGCCATAGATTACAGACTCATTGACGTTAAGTTGGCGTATTCGTTTCGTTTTACGTAGGTATTATAATCCGTTCCATTGACGTTAGTGGACGTTTTTTATAATCTTTCGAATTAAACATCTAGTTTTATGTGTACCGATTACCGTAAAACGGAACGCGTGCGTTGCATTGGCACCAAATTCAAATATTTGAGTCATCGTTTTACGCGAAGAGCGAGCGAAGCGAGCTCGGGACTAGGGGCACTCCGACTCGGATAATTTTGGACTCTGACGAAGCCATCCTCTTCGTGGTTATTTCCTTTTTATACCACCCAGAATAAGGAGCCCCGTAGGCCGGGTCTTGGAGGGGGTGAGAGGGAGGGTGAAAGCTAAGCGGTTTTCCTAGCTTCTCCACTTCCTTTTTAGGTACCACTCCCACTCATGCAAGAGCGAGCGAAGCGAGCTTGTGTCTGGGGGCACTCCGACTCGGATAATTTAGGTGACGAAGAGGATGGCGGGGTCCCCGCCATCATCTTCGTGGTTATTTCCTTTTTATACCACCCAGAATAAGGAGCCCCGCGAAGCGGGGCTCCGTCGACCGGGCCTTGGAAGGGGTGAGAGGGAGAGGTCTAAGAAGTTTTCCTAGCGTCCCCCGTACTCCCCCTCCCCCTATAAAGTATGTATTTTAGCCATTATTACGATAAAACCTAACCTAACCTCAAAATTTAAAAAAATGAATATCTCGAAAACTATTCGTTTCCTACGAGTTTGGCTTGGAGGGGGGGTAGACCCCTCCCCCCCTCCCCTGCCCCCCCCCCTCGCGGCGAGTATACTATAGCCCAGCCTTTTTTTTGTGATTGACAAAATACCTCTGTTTGTGTAAAAGTGGCTGTAAATAGTTGTTGCTAGCTTGTTAGATAGATTAAAGTGAAAGAGAGTTAGCGGGCTAGATCGGTGGTCAGACGAGGATGGCAATTGCCAGCTGAACATGTTTTTGAAGCTATTGCGCATGCCACCTTGTCCACCTTGGCAAATATATATTCCCCTATTTATAATCAAATAAATATTATAAATGCGAAAGTTTGGATGGATGTATGGATGTATGGATGTATGGATGTGTGGATGTATAGATGTATGGATGTATGGATGTTTGTTACTCAATCACACACCAACGGCTGAACGGATCTGGATGAAATTTGGCACAGAGATAGATTATAGTCTGGAATAGCACATAGGCTACTTTTTATCCCGGAAAATTAAAGAGTTCCCGCGGAAACGAAATACCTAAATCCACGCGGACGAAGTCGCGGGCACCAGCTAGTTATACATAAAAATTAGATTTTGATCACATACTCGATTCATGTAGCAATCTTGCAACCGGATCTTAGACCATTATTGATTTAGCAAACTTAAACTTAATATTTACCAGGTTGTATTGATAGATAAAGTTTTGACAAAAATTGATACAGAGAGTAGAGACAGGGCTTATATTCTTCTTCCTGTCGTATGTGGGATCATCAGTGTATATTTTTGAAAAATCAAAGATTTCCTACAATATTATTATGTATGTAACACTTCATAATAATCTTGGAAGGCATAGTCAACATTTATATCGCTACTACAATAGGCGATGTAATTATGTATTATGATGTTAAACTAATAAAACTAAATTACGTACCTACATTACTAGCCCATTATTGAGAAAGTCAGTTTTTATTTTTTTAAATATTATTAATGAAAATGTTAACATTACACGACGAAAGTAAAGTGACAACGGAACAAATTACAATGAATAATCATTCAATCCGAATTTATATGCACCTACACGCTTTGATAGAAAGTTACACGCAAAAAGGAAATAAATCCATACCAACCAACACCACCGGTTGTCTACGCCTTTCCAAACATGAAACACACCTTTTATTTAATTTCACTCCACTTATTAGCCATGCCTCACATTCACGAAAACTATCAAAGTTTATACTTATGTCGCAGGATTATTTGATAGACTTTCAACATTAGGGTTTAAATCACTCACTGAATACTCGTACTCTTAGTTTTGTGTGTGATAATTATTGTGTACAATAATTACCCACTAGTCCAGTTACTCACGCCAAAAAATAACACACGAACACACAAAACGCAAAAAGAAAATTTATTTATTTATTTTTACTGCCAGTGTCAACGGAATGGATTACCGATTAATGCCAAACTAAGATGAGTACACAGACTAGTGTATATAGGGAGGTCGTAATTCCTTCTTCCATGCCATGGAAGAAGGAATTACGACTGCCGTCGTGCTGCCGTCTAACTTTGCCGTCTAATAATAGTCTTCATAATGGGGGCTATCACGTATGAATTTGCCGCTAGGGGCGCTGGTGTCGCGTGAGGTCCAATATCATTCACTTTTCACTGGTTTTGGCGGGCTTCGTGACATAAATTATAATTTCTTTAATTTACCTGTTGAAAAGTGATCTCCTTCGTGAAATTATCGCACATATGGATTATTTGGCGATGAATGTGAACGCTTTGAAAGCGGAATTAAGAAAAAGAGGCGCAAAAATAGGCGGCCTCAAAGAGCAGCTAATTCAGAGGTTAGTTTGTTTACTGTTTCCAAACTTATTTTTTGCCAAAAGTATGCTTGTTTGCCGAGGTAACAGCTATGTTTTTTCTTTTTACATATATTTACCTAATATAGGTATTATATATATTTACTTACTAAGACTTCTGCATGAAAGGTTATGGGTTTCATGCACATCAAGGACACACTTACTACATGATATTGAAATATACCTATGTCTCTGGTTATGTACCCACAGTAGGTATCACTAACGAGAACACACCTATCTTGGGATCAGAATGATTACTATGTGTGAGATGACCAGAATTTAATAATAGTAGGTAGGTATTTCTCTTGATTAATATTAGATGTTTCATTTCAGGTTTCTCCAGAAGGATTAATTGGAGAACTAACTAGGTAACAGTATTGGAAGTGAAATGTACTTTCTCTTTATAAGATGAGTTTATCAGTGTGATAATTATTATAAGCACATAAAAATGATCAATAATGAATACTTATTGCTTGAAAGAAAGTAGCCCCTACTATCATACATACATGATACCTGCTATTGCTAGAAAATTTTCCAGCTTAATCTAGTATCTACCATTGTTAGTAGTTTCAACTAACAACTCGACCATCTTTCAGTATCATATCCATTGTATGGATTTAAGTACAATGTTTAATATTTTTTGTATAGCAGTGTGTTTTAAAGGGAAAGGGAAGGATAAATATAAGTTTAATAAGTAATTAATTTATTTTTATTTTATTTATTAAGTGCCTATATAATTAATTCCTCAGAATCCTGCGAATTCCTGCGAAACGCCACTAGCCACTGTTTTAGAACAGTTTTATCTTTTGGAAACATGTGTTCTCCTTTTTTTCCGAACAAAACGGAACTGCACAACATTGCGGAACTAGCTACTCGATATTATGATGATAGTTATAAATTATTAAACATAATGAGATTCAAGATTTAAAACTTTGTTTCGGCGCCGATCTTATAAAGTCGCCTTTGACAGCTATACCTCTGGGCCTTAGTCAACAGTGGCGCCAACTGGTGAGCAAAGAAACGATAGTCCCCATTCTATGTTCCATGCCAAAGACAATCTCAACCATAGATAAATATGTTGATCCACGGAACGTTTCACGGAACCAAAAATAAACTACTCTCTGCCGAGCGATCGCGTAACTTCTGCTGTCTGCATCAATCATTGATAGGTACATCGCAATCACCTCTGATTACAATCACTCTTCCACTATTGGACATAATCCATTGACGCAGCAAGAATGCCATTAATTCAGCCAATTACAACAATTGATACTGTAACAATGATTGATGCAGAAGTTACGCGATCGCTCGGCGGAGTCAATTGTTCTGTGCCAAGCAGGTTATACAATACTTATCTATGGTGCCAAGAGAAGAGCACGGAACACTTGAGTAGCTATAATCTGGCTTTAATACATTGAAATTTATGAGAGTTGATCTCAATTCTCATTCTCCACCAAAACAGAAAAATGGCTAGGGGTATATAAATAATTTATCTAATTTATTAGGAGTATAGACCTAAAATAGTTTTACAAAAACGTAGTGGTTATATTCTCTTTGAGTTTTACATTAACATTTAAATGAAAAAATAGTGTTTCACATTTGAATTATAAAATATAAACGTGAAAGCCACACGCTGTGAACTGATTCTTCGTATTCCATCAGCCTAATTCCGCACTCCGCAGTATAGTTTTTCAAGCTTTAGGCTCTGGAAATGAAAGAAAAGCGCCATAAAAGAAAACACAAAAAGAGCAAAGAAGATGACTCCTGTAAAGACTCGAAAAAGCAAAGCAGGCGTAATAGCGTAAGTGTAATTATTATTTAGGTACCAGTCGATGTCCGCGACTTCGTCCGCGCTTTTAGCTCAATATTCCGGTATAAAATGTAGCGTCCTTCCCCGGGAAACTATCTCTATACCAAAAATCAAAATCGGTTGAAAAGACGGGACATTATAGCGTTGTAGACAAACAGACACACTTTCACATTTACGGACATTAATGGTAGTGTTATTGATTCTGTAGTTTTTGTGACTTCTTAAATTAAACTGCCTAAAATATTTAAGTCCTCAGAGTCAAGAAAATCTGATTCTGATGAATGGGTTGAAAAGAAAACAGTTAAGGCTTCAGATCGTGAGGAATGGATGGGTATGACAGGAGTGTTCAAAACATTTACTAAAGATGATATAAAACCCAAAGAGGTGAAGGATAAGAAGCACATTGACTCTTATAATCCAGGTACAAGTAGTAGAGAATTAAATCCATATTGGAAGGATGGAGGGACTGGTGTGCCAGAAACTGCAGAGAGTTTCCGTAAATCTAGACAATTTATCAAACCTTCAGATGATGTGGATTACTATTCACGATCCAGTACATCTAGTAGAGATACAAGCAAATCTTATACTAAAAAAGCTGAATTGGATTATGAAAAAAAAACATCTAATTGGCGCAAAAGTTTTAAGGAAACAAGAAAAGAATTGGTAGAGGAGGATATAAAAACAGAGATAAGCTTAATCCACAGTAAAGAAAAAAACAGTTTATACCTTTCTGATGAAAAGATGAATAAATTGGCTGCAAAAATAGTCAAAGCTGAAATTATGGGAAATATGAAATTGGTTGAAGAGTTAAAAACTAAATTGGAAGCAGCTAGGGAATACAGAAAGAATAATCCTGATGCTGATAAGATGGAAGAGGAAGATGATAGAGTTATGTTAATTTCTACGAGTAGCTGTGGCAGCAGTAGGCCCCTCACAAGCAAAACTGGGGATCCCCGTAGTAAAGGTGGTAAACGCAAGGCTGAAACTCACGACTCTTCTGGCAGGGTCAAATACTTTGGCAATGATGATAGATATGATTTAGCACAAATGGTAAGTTTAAAATTCAAGCATTTTGTACCATGGATTTTTGAAGTTGAAATGTTATTCTTCTTCATTGGCTCTTCTCTATCTTGACATTTCTAATCCAGCATTGGGCTGTTTATTGGTTGTACTGACCCAGTATGACCATTGAGTCAAAGAAACTTAATAATATTGTTTCATTGTTTTTAGTTCCAAGAGGAAAAATATGGTACTAACTATGATCAGGATGCTAAATTGGCAAATGTTTCGAGCAAGAGTAAAAATCCCAATGATGATTTAGAAGATATATTTTTGGATGATATATCTAAAAATAAAAATCCATCACAGGAAAGTGATAAAGAAAAGCAGCGTGCAATCAACCAGAATGTAAAATTGGAGAGATCATTGGAAGGCTGTGAACACTGCTTTGATTCTAAAAATATGCTTAAACATCTAATAGTAAGTTGTGGTAGTAAAATATACATGGCTCTACCTGCCAAGAAGTCACTTGTGAGGGGTCACTGTATTTTAACCACAATACAACATTCTACATGTGTGACCAATTTAGATGAAGACATTTGGGAAGAAATAATGGTAAAGTTTATTTATTAAACTGCTTGAAAGTGCTTTTGAATGCCTAAGGCTTCATGAGTTTTGACAGTAACATAGTAATATGCACACATAATGGGTCATTGGAATAAATAAAAAAAATTGCAACACATTAAATTTAATAGTTTGCACATTGTATGGTGTGTGTTGATTTTCTGTTGCAGAAGGCAAAATTATTTCTTTCAAATAAATAATTATATAAAATAAATAATTTGCAGTCTATGATAATTAATAAGTAATGAAATTAATTATATATTGCAGAATTACAGAAATATTATCACCCAGTTCTTCAACTCTCAAAATCAAGATGTTGTTTTTTATGAGACAGCCACCAGATTGCACAGATTTCCACATATGGTGATTAATTGTGTGCCATTGCCAAGGGATGTGGGAGATATGGCATCAATATATTTTAAAAAAGCTCTTTTAGAATGTGAGGCTGAATGGTCTATGAACAAGAAAGTGGTAGATTTGAAGGGAAAAAATATCAGGAAAGGAGTCCCAAAGGGATTGCCATATTTTTGGATAGATTTTGGAATGGACCCAGGATTTGCGCATGTTATAGAAGATCAGCAATTATTTCCAAAAAGTTTTGCTGAGGTAAATTAATTTATTAGTTTTAAATGTTAGATAAATTTTGCTTATATAAAGTGTAATATATTTATATCTTTTTAGGAGGTTATTGGTGGTATTTTAGACTTGGATCACAGTTTATGGAAGAATCCTAAGAAAGAATATGGTGACTTGCAGAGAAAGAAAGTATTGGATTTTGTAAAAGAGTGGAAACCTTTTGAACAATCATTTAAAGGAAAAGATTGATTCACCAACCATATAGTTAATAATCTGTAAATAAGTACAATTATTTTATAATTTTCTTGTATGAAATAAGTTAAGAGTAAAACAATTTTTTTGTAATATTGATAGGACTTTATATTTGTCTGTCAAAAATCTCAATCAAATGTATTCAGAACTAGCCGATGCCCGCGACTCCATTCGCGTGTTTTTAGTTTTTTTGATTCCCTTGGGAACTCTTTAATTTTCCAGGATAAAAGCCTATATCACTCTCTAGGTCCTCAACTATACCCATACCAAAAATCACGTCGAACTGTTGCTCCGTTGCGGCGTGATTGAAGGACAAACCAACAAAAACACTTTCGCATTTATAATATTAGTATGATAAAACATACATACATATCAAAAATTTTTCGGAACCGGCAGGATTTGAACCTGCGTCTCTCTGGGAATCACGCCCTGAGACGCAGACTCAAAGATTCCCAGAGAGACGCAGGTTCAAATCCTGCTGGTTCCGAAAATTTTTGATATGTATGTAAGTTTAGAAACTTTGCTCGTGTGTGAAGCACTGTAATAAAATTATAAAAAATTATGATAAAACAATTTAAATTATGGTTAAAGTGTAGAAGGAAGCACAGCCTCAGGAAAAAACTTCTTTTGTAGATATTTTTTATAAACAGAGTAGGTACCTAACCATGAAAATGAAATCAGGATCTTACTTGATGCCTATAATTTTTTATTTGAGATTTTTAAAATATGTCTTATATTTCCATTTCTATATCCATTAGATATTATATCCATAAATTATTTATCTTGTTCTTCCTTCAACATTTCTTCAATTAATCTTTGCCTCTCTGCTGCCTGTCGCAGTTTGGTTAACACTACTGATTCATAATCTCTGTCTGTTACTACTGAACTTATTACTGGTATGTCCTTCTTTGTGGTTAATATTGGTCTGTCATTAACCCACTTTAATTTCAGAGGATTTTCTGGAAGACCTGTAACAGAAAAATAATTAATAAGCAGAAAATTAATTATATAAAGTTTTACAATCTTTTTATAATAATAAACATACAATTCTGCCACAGCCTATACTTTAGGACTATACCCACAAACATAATATGCCCATTGCCCGGCATACAACAAATAAAAGTGTGGAGCGTGGAATATAATCATATTTGGAGTTGGACACGCCTCCAAGTGAATGACCCACCAAAATAAATAATCAAGAAGAGGTTGTCTAATCTAAAAACTGTCTGTCAAGTGAGTCGGACTCAAAGTCAAAGTAAAAAAAAAATATTCAATTTAGGTAGGTGCACTACACTTATTGACGTCCAGTTACATAAAAAATATGATGGTGATAAGCTGTGAAATAACTGTGCCTGACAAACAATTCATCACCCTATGAGTAAGGAATCCTAAATAACAATCTTCGGATTTTATCCTATACTTGTGCTGTAAGACCTTGCTTCTTGCCAAATTTCATGATTCTAGGTCAACGGGACATATCCTATAGGTATTCTTTATTGGCGAGAATCAAAGTATGCTGCATAAACAGCCTAATCTTTTTATAGCATTGACTTAGAAGCTGGTTTTTTTTAACAGCTCCAAGGTACTGTAGACTATTTTATATTAATTTCTACTTGATACCTACATGTGTTCCCGAGAAAAAGGTGGTTGACAGATGGACAACAAAGTGATCCTATATGGGTTCCTTTTTTCCTCTTGAGGAACGGAACCCTAAAAATGAACATGCCTCCTATGTATTTACACTCACATGCAAGGTTAGTGAACCACATTCCAGCGCCCACACACCTCCCTAACATGCCTGCAAAGTGATGTACTAGACATCCTTCACATACATCGATTATAATATAGTAGTAACAGCAGACAATGAAATGAGTTTCTCAACCCTTTATTCGAGGCCTGAATTATGTAACACACACAATGTATGTGTTGTATCACTTGTGTAATATAGGTGTATAGCAACACCCAAATTGGTTGTTCTAACACTGGCTATTTAGACAATGTCTATGTTATGGCCAAATGCTGCAAATATTCATTGGGGCATATTCATTTTAAAATGAGACAACCTCTACCTAGGATTTTATTATTTTATCTTATTTCACTCCATAAGCCCAATTTTGACCAATTTCCATATGTTGCGTATGAGGAAAATGCTTACCCTTTTCTAGTTCTAAAGCCATTTCTGAAGCCTCCTTTGTAGCAAACTCAACTAAGGCACTACCTTTTTTCTTTGATGACATAACCAATGCAACTATTTCACCATATTTTTTTAAAAACCTCCTTAAATTTAATTCATCATATCCACCATTGCTCTCATCATTTTTATCTGCTTTCCAACTAATTTTTAACCTATTTAGACTTGAATCCCACACTGGTTCATTGAGCCTACTTTTAGTTTTCTGAATTTCCTCTTTTACTCTTTGTTGTTCTTCTTGTAAAAGTCGACTACCTTCTTTCTGTAATCTAGCAATTTCTGCAGCAAGTTTTTGTTCATCAGTTAGATTTACATTCGAACCAGCTTCTCGTTCTCGCCTTTCTAAATCTTCTTTAAGCTTTTGTCTCTTACTGTCTAATGCCTGGTGTCGCAATTTTGCAGCTGCTTTGGCTCTTAATACTTTATCGTAAGCGGCTCTGGCCCCTGTGTCTGTTAATATCTCAAGTGCATTGGATAATTCATGGAAAGTCTCCGCAGCTTTTGGATCATCAGGATTTTTATCAGGATGACATTGGAGTGCTTTTTTCCTGTAGGCTTTTTTTATCTGTAAAAAAATTTAACAGGATCAGTAAAGTGTTAGCTACCTACTAATTTATAGACTTTTTTATAATTTGATCACTTGAAAATAACAAGAAAACATTGAATTAAAAACTTACTTCTGCTTCAGTTGCTGTTATTTGGATGTCAAGTATTCCATATAAATCTAGATCTTCAATCTTTTTCTTAGACATTTTACAGGAAAGAACTTAATCCAATATAGCGGAATTGTTTTCATAAATAACTTTTCATAGGAATACGACATTCATTATACGTAAACAACTCTACTTATTAAAAGTACAAAATGTTGAACTCCGAACAGGAAAAAATGGAATTTTTACCACTGTACCCCGTACCTACACAGACAATGGCTGTGTTCCGAAATACACTGCGAGCACTGTACGGTGTGACGTCACTTTAGTACACTGCGAAGCCGTTCCTTTATAGTTAGGTTATA
Source organism: Erebia ligea (assembly GCA_917051295.2). Classification (NCBI taxonomy): domain Eukaryota; kingdom Metazoa; phylum Arthropoda; class Insecta; order Lepidoptera; family Nymphalidae; genus Erebia; species Erebia ligea. The sequence continues at coordinate 9,324,657 of OU785237.1, read as the reverse complement.
CTGGGTACTGCTTAAAACGGAACGCTGTCAGCACTGAGACAAACACTGAGAGCACCTTACCTCGAAAACGCCAGTGCTCACAGTACAAAGATGGCGTCGATTAATGACGTCATACATTTCCCTAGGATACCTACTGCAGCAGTTTACTGTCAGTTAAAACGGAACGAATTTCTCCACAGTAAAGAGCACTGAACAGTGCTCTCAGTCTTTAGCGGAACGCACGGATAATTATTGAACCAGAGACTAGTGACCAGAGAGAAGAGACAATTTGACAAGTATGATTAACTGGCTTTACGGCTCTGGGTTCCAGCCCTTCTGAGCCTGAAGTTACAACAGATGAAGATAGTGATGTAGGCCCCTTTTTTACAGCACCCGTATCAACGTATCAAACACAGATCAAACATTTTTGGTTAGTCTGTTGCTTTTTGCTTCTATTTATATGTCTGTGGCTTTTTGAATAGTCCGAACTTTAAACTAGAATCCAGAGCCGTTAAACCAGTTAAATAAAAAAAAATCCGAACTTTAAACGTCAAAGTCATCTGTCACGTCTATGGTCTAACTACCTGCTGGGGTCAGGTAGGTACCTACCTTTGTTTTGATTTTGGTGGATTGTCGTCACTTTTTTCATTCACTTTCACTTTTCGTGATTTTTTGAGGGTTGAGGATCTTGTTTTGAGTTTTCAAGAGCATATTATTTCAAATAAACGCACTCATAACCTATAAAAACTCCAATAATAAAATAGCTGCAATGATACCGAGATGTATCGGTATGTTGTTTATGACATTGATTTTATGTAAAACCTCGATGTGAGTTTATAATTAAAATATTTTTGTTTGTTTTTAGCACGACCTGCTAAACACGCGTTCCTTTTTTGTCGGACTAATTCAACAGCTTCGTTACCAGAGCTTTCGGAAGCTACACAAGAAAGTATGTTTCAAAATAAATTGCTTTTCTATAGTATAGGTTAAGACTTTGTGGAGTTATCTTACACAGGTCACGAAGCATTTCAAGCTACATTGCGCATATAATTATATCCCGATTCTTAATTTCCACCCTTATTACCTAGTTGCTGATGAATTATTTTGGGTTTAAAAGTGATTTATTTCCCAACAAAGAACAATTCAATTGCATGAGATACATAACTTACAATAATACATATTACAGTATATACTAGGTGACCTTATTAAAAAATTACTAATTATAGGTAGTTACCTAATAAGTAATATTACTTAAAGTTTTTGTTGAAAATGATTGATTAAGTAGGTAGGTAGGTACTTATGTAATTTTGTTAAATTTTACAAACTATTTTTCATGAAATATTTTGTTTGGTAAGCTACTGTACAGTAGGTAATTTGATAATTGTAATTTATGTTTGTTTTGTGTACCTAAAGTAAGGCCAATATAAGCGTGGACAAAAGTTCATTGACGTACCTTCACTATGAAACCCTCACGAAAACAACTAACTACGCCACAACTATAACTGTCTCTTTCGCGCATAGTGATAGACTTACGCGCGACGCGCTTACGTGGTCGACAGTGGATTTCATAATAAAAGTCGTGACGTGTCACCGGCGAAACATAGCGGTAAGTAACATTTTACGCGTCGGTCCGCCATTTGCCAATTGCCGTTCACTCATTCCATTTCGGAACGCGCTCGCTGGATGTACTGTATTTGATATCGTTATTCATAGTGGAAGTTATTGTTTGTTTGTTGTTTGTAATTAAATTCGAAAATGTGAAACGATTATTAAAAGAAGCCATCGATAGGGTAACGCCTCTTCGATGGCAAAAATGTATAGAGCATACAATAAAAGAAAAAGAAAAATTTTATAAAATTGATTTCACTATCGATGATGTGACAGATAGTTTTATTATAAATGTTACAGACTCTGAAACTTCCGAATCTGAAGACTTTTCAGAATCGGAAGTTTCAGAGTAACAAGTGAATTATTTTAAAAGATTAAAAAATATGACTGCACATTTTATATATATATTGAACTATGGAAGTTTTGGTGGAATATACAAACTCACATACATACATACATACATACATACATACATACATACATACATGAACCCTGAAAACAATATACTCCTTTTTTCACGCAGTCGTATAAAAATATAAACAAAAAAAAACTTGTTATATGCATAATAGTACTATATTAGTACTAACGTATGTAAATATGTATATTATGTACTTAGTAGTTCAGTAATCAAGGATCAATTAATGTTGCAAATAATTACACAATTGCTATGTGAACCTTAAGAATTTGTGAAAAAAAATTTAATAAAAACATTAATTATTACTTCATTTGTTTATTTTCTTTGCCTTTGAATTAAATATAATAAAATAATCATATCTATCGACTTTCCAAATCACACAGTTGTTCAGACTGTAAGCAAAACTAAACCGAATTCTGCAACTAATGACTGAAAAATACTAAACTATTGCAACGGCTACGAGTGATTATTTTCTAAGATCAAAAATTCCGGGCTTCATCTTCAAACATATTAATACGTAAACGTAGCCCTTGACGGAACTTCAATACTTACATAGGTACTTACATCTGATAATATAATATTTTTTACAGAAGACCAAAGTGTTGTTTACCCCTTCATTAGGCGAACGACCTCTCGTTTGTTTGTTTACATTTTGTCTACGCTTATATTGGCCTTACTTTACTACTAATATTATAAATGGGAAAGTGAGTTTGTTTGTATGTTTGTTCCGCTTTCACGCCCCAACGGCTGAACGGATCTGGATGAAATTTGGCACAGAGATAGATTATAGTCTGGAATAGCACATAGGCTACTTTTTATTCCGGAAAATTAAAGAGTTCCCGCGGGAACCGAAAAACCTCAATCCACGCGGACGAAGTCGCGGGCATCAGCTAGTATTATAAATGCGAAAGTTTGGATGGATGGATGGATGGATGTTTGTTACTCAATCACGCCAGAATGGCTGAATGGATCTGGATGAAATTTGGCACCGAAATAGATTATAGTCTGGAAAAACGCATAGGCTACTTTTTATTCCGGAAAATTAAAGCGTTCCTGCGGGAACCACAAAAACTCAATCCACACGGACAAAGTCACAGGCATCAGCCAGTGAATAAATCTTACCATTTACTGAACTAAGCCTTTATCTTTCCAAGTTCAAAGCTATAAGGTTAATACACTGCTATCTGGAATTATAACTTAAATACTTTTATTTTATTTACAGATACCAAAGCTCAAGCTCTTAGCACAAGCCCGCTGGACCATCCAGATTATTTTCAAGTGCATAACCTATTCACTGTTAAAGACCTCTTTGAGGGTAGAGTGCACTTTGGACACAAGGAAGGTTCCCTTAATGAGTATATGACACCGTACATCTATGGCTCTAGACAAGGGCATTTAATTTTTGATTTGGACATAACTGCTGATCATTTGCGCAAAGCTCTCAACTTCACTGCTCACATTGCCTACAGAGGAGGTATTATTTGCTTTTTCAATAGAAATGCTCTAAATGCACGCTTGGTGGAAAAAACAGCTCAAGAATGTGGTGAATATGCTCATACAAGATTTTGGAGAGGAGGTATCTTCACAAATGCTAACCACCAGTTTGGTGCTGTCACCAGATTGCCAGATCTTTGTATATTTTTAAACACACAGAACAATATTCTAAGTCAACACACAGCTGTGCGGGATAGTGCAAAAATGCTAATACCCACAATTGGTATTGTTGATTCTAATTGTAGCCCAAATTTAATTACATATCCAGTACCAGGCAACGATGATACTCCAGTCGCTATCGATCTATATTGTAAGCTTTTTAAAGCTGCCATTTCAAGAGGAAAAGAAGCAAGGATGAAGTTTTTGCAGGAGAACAATTAAAATAAAACTCTTATTGAATTGTTTAATATTATAATATAGAATAGGAAGATAATTTGTTTCATAAACAATAACAATCAATAATATAAAATTTCTAACATCTTTTACTTTATTAGTCTCTGTTCTTTTTACAAATTTAATAATAGATATTTTATTTCTCAATTAGAGAAAAAAAATTAGATTTACACAGATAGACAAAGCTTTTGTAAAAAGGTGTTAACTGCCAGCATGCCAAGTACTTACAAACAAGTACCAGCACCAGTGATGCCCATTAACTATGAGATACCCTCAAATATTGTGCTCTCAGTATTTATTTGAATAGGTACCTAGACTATTTTAGCATTACAGCTATAGTAATCTAGTAACTGTGTCATTGATATTTGATAATAATTATTATTAAAATATTTGTTATTGTATGACTACAATGACTATTGTGATACAGGTAGCAGCTATCAATATTTATGTCTGGTTAACAATTATCACATTTACACATCCACAATAATTATTATGATGACTGATTTGATCAGATTAATATTATTTTATTGAGCCCTTCAACTTGTTCAAACACAATTATGTATGTATTGTTTTAATCATAAGATTTGGTAGGCCCAGCATCATTTCAACCCAAAAGAACCTTTCTCATCATGTGTGAGGGTGCATGGCTGTCCACCTCTCGACTCTCCCATTGGCCGGTGATGCATTTAGAACTGCACAGATACTGTAGGAGGGGAATCTGATATCTTCCGCAGAAATCCACAAACTTTATGTGCTCCACCCGATTATCAAAGAATACACCTGAAAAAGACATGATTTGAGTTATAAGATTTCTCTGAAGTATGATAAATCCATCCAAGGTATATTACCATCCCATGGTTCTATCATTCATTAATTCTATTTACGCAGCTTGTATGCAGGGAGATGTGGAGCGCGATTGCCTAAAATATATTATGTCCACTTAGTTTTTCATGACCTCCATGGCGTATTGGTGAGCGCTATATGTACAGTAACAGTAATAAGTACTTCCGGCCCGAGATCGAGGTCCCGGTTTCTACCCCCGGCAGGTCAATTTGCGAATTTGTTTAGTTTTGAATTTTCTCTGGTATGATCTGGTGATACTTGAGGCTTCGGCCGTGTCTATTTACCACACTGCCGACACACGGCACGTGCCGATAAGCGATGCGTTCTGATACGATGCCGTGTATAATAGAACCCGATTAGGTGTATTTTAACATGCGAAAGTTTGGATGGATACTCAATCACGCCAGAACGGCTGAACGGATCTGGATAAAATTTGGCACAATAGTACATTATGGTACAAGTGTGTAATGTCGGTGATTACTAGGGCTTTCGAATACCGGTTTTTCTCAATACCGGTATTAATACCGGAAAGATTTTTTTCAATACCGGGATCCCGGGATCCCGGTATTGGAAAAAATTTAAAATGTGGTAGATGTTTTTTAACTTGAAATTAGTCTTTTCTGAAGCAAACGGCACCATAACAAACAGTTTTTTCATCAAAAAAATTTTTCACCATATTAACTCAAAAAAGTGCCTTTTCTGCATAAATTCAGTGAAGAAAAGCCGTTTTTTTTCACTCAGCGAGAATTTTTTTTGCACGTAACGTTCTGAAACTCCATCACATCATTTTAAATACAATCTTATTAATACTTTTATTAATATCAAATAATCAATTTCTTATTAATATAAATCAGAATATCAACTGTAGGTATGATTTTTAAAATAGAACTATTGTCGGATGAATTCTTACGAAATATATATTTTTAACCTCCATTGAATTTTGAACTTTTAATATAAAGTATATTTGTGACGCACTTTCTCAACGTACACACAAAATTAAATAAATATGACTGGAAATTTTTAATAATGAGTGAAATTATTAGTGTCGATGATTGTAATTTAAACTACTATCGTCGTCGTCATTTCAACCTATAGACATCCACTGCTGGAGGTAGGTAGGTCTCCTGCATGGATCGCCACAAGGCACGGTCTTGTGCCCCTTGTTTCCAGCGGCTCCCAGCGACACGCTTGAGATAGTCCATCCACCTAGTGGGGGGTCGTCTAACACTGCGCTTCCCGGTGTGAGGCCGCCATTCAAGCATTTTAGGACCCCAACGCCTATCGGTTCTACCAACTATGTGCCCCACCCAATTGCCACTTAAGCTTGGACTCTTCGAGCTATGTCGGTTACTCTGGTTCGCCTACGGATCTCCTCATATCTGATTTGATCACGCAGTGAGGAATACTCCAAGAATACCTCTTTCCATCGCCCGCTGAGTGACCCTGAGCCTTCTCATCAGGCCCAAAGTTATCGACCATTTTTCAGAGCCGTAAGTCATCACTGGCAATACGCACTGTTCGAAAACTTTCGTCTTCAGGCACTGAGGAATTTTGGACGAGAAGATGTCGCGGAGTTTCCCTAACGCTGCCCAGCCGAGTTGGATTTGGCAGTTGACCTCTTTCTCGAAATTGGACCTACCTAACTGGACTGTATGTCCTAGGTATATGTACTCATCAACAATTTCGAGTGCAGAGTTCTCAACTAAAACATGCATTAGAAATGATCTTTGTCTTGCTCATATTCATTTTTAGGCCCACCTGGTGAGGAACTCTGCTGAGGTCGTTGAGCGTTAAACCACTATAGTAAAATGTATTGTGACTACTAAATGAGTATAATCTATATATATAAAATTCAAAGTCCTGACTGACTGACTTATATATCAACTGAAACTTGGTATTTGAGCATCTGGTTTAAAATAAAGAAATACGTGTTTCACAGTTTTTGAAAATTCTACCCCCAAAGGCGTTAAATAGGGGTTGAAAGTTTGTATGAAAGTCCTTCATTTTTCAAGTTATAACCATGAAAGTTGGTATTTGGGTTTAAAATAAAAAAATACGTGTTTCACAGTTTTTGAAAATTTTATCCCCAAGGACGTTAAATAGAGAGTTTGTCCTTCAATCACGCCGCAACAGAGCAACGGATCAACGTGATTTTTTGCATGGGTATAGTTGAGGACCTGGAGAGTGATATATATAGGATTTATCCCGGAAAATTAAGGAGTGCCTGTGGGAATTAAAAAAAACTTATGCCACGCGAACGAAGTCGCGAGCATCCTCTAGTAAACGATATTTTTGTAAGAAGTCGATCGAAGTCGAAGAAAACGATAATTTAGTCAAAACACAAATTAATCTAAAATTCAATAGTTATTATTTAAAAGAAAATACTTATATCATAATAAAATATACATTAGTTATAAATGAGATTTCTGAACGTATTGAGAGACAATGAAATAGAAATGCCAAGCCACAGGGATCTAAATTCAAACACTAATTTTTCCCTCTGAGTGAACAAAAACAACTTTTCTTCACTGGTTTTAAGCAATAAAGGCGCTCTTTTTGAGCTAATATGCTTAAGATACAAGTTTTAAACTTAGCCGAATAAAAAACAGTGGAATCAAAAAAGAAATATATGCAATAGTCACTGTTTCGTTTATAGTGTCACCAATACCGGTATCCCGGTATTAGAAATTTCAATACCGGTATTGAAAACCGGCGAAAAAAGTCCGGGATCCCGGTATTAGCCAATACCGGGATCCCGGTATTGGAAGCCCTAGTGATTACCGCTGAGGCGCCATTGAGACCCGCGCCGTTAGGTGAGGGTCTTAAGATAGCCGAGGACGGTAATCATCAATACACACGTGTATCATACGACGTTTTTCAACACACTTGTGAAGAAAATAATACAAAAAAATAATTTTTCCTTGGAGTTTTCAGGTAGTAAACTTTCCATAACGTTAAGGGCTTCACATCTTATATCGGGCGGTGTACAACATAAATAATTTTCTTTATAATTAGTACTTGTACCTAGACATTTTAATTAATAAATATCTGTAATTTCAACAGTGAAAACGAGTTGTGAAAAATTTTTTGCAATGGCGGGAAAAATTAATCAGTTTTCCTATGCGCGCGCATCTTACAATGGCGATCGGCCATAGACTAAAAGAATGAGGTTTCTTTGATTTTGGCTTTTCGCGGATAGCGTTTTAGCCACGTACAAAAAGGGGAATTTCAAGTTTTTTTTATTACAGAAAAAACAAAAGTTAAATTTGAGTGAAAGTTTTATTTACAAGTTGATAGGTATTATCTATTTAAATACGAAGTTGCATGAAATGAGCAAGCAATAGGTAGGTACATTATCTAATTTATTTGTAGGTATCTAATATTGAACACGATCTTTTTTGTATCGAAACTTTTTTAAGAACCTTTGTTCTTACCAACAACCAATAAAATAAAAAAAACTCTATAACTCACTTGTGAATAATAGCAATGAAAAAGTCATTATGTGCTTAATTGCGGTGAAATTAGAGCCACTGTATGAGCAAGTGTGTTAAAACAGTACATTATGGTACAAGTGTGTAATGTTGGTGATTACCGCTGAGGCGCCATTGAGACCCGAGCCGTCAGGTGAGGGTCTTAAGATAGCCGAGGACGGTGATCATCCATACACACGTGTATCATACGACGTTTTTCAACACACTTGTGAAGAAAATAATACTAAAAAATAATTTTTCCTTGGAGTTTTCAGATAGTAAACTTTCCATAACGTTAAGGGCTTCACATCTTATATCGGGCGGTGTACAACATAAATCATTTTCTTCATAATTAGTAGGTACTTGTACCTAGACATTTTAATTAATAATTTTCTGTAATTTCAACAGTGAAAACGAGTTGTGAAAAATGTTTTGCAATGGCGGGAAAAATTAATCAGTTTTCCTATGCGCGCGCATCTTACAATGGCGATCGGCCATAGGCTAAAAGAATGAGGTTTCTTTGTTTTTGGCTTTTCGCGGATAGCGTTTTAGCCACGTACAAAATAGGGAATTTCAAGTTTTTTTTATTACAGAAAAAACAAAAGTTATATTTGAGTGAAAGTTTTATTTACAAGTTGAAATTATCTATTTAAATACGAAGTTGCATGAAATGAGCAAGCAATAGGTACCTACTACCTAGGTACATTATCTAATTTATTTGTAGGTACTATGGTAGGTACCTATCTACTATTGAACACGATCTTTTTTGTATCGAAACTTTTTTAAGAACCTTTGTTCTTACCAACAACCAATAAAAAAAAAACTAAGTAGGTATATCACTTGCATGGATGTAATATGTAGGTACTTATACTTATTACATCCATGATCACTTGTGAATAATAGCAATGAAAAAGTCATAGTTTGATAATAGGTGTCATTATTGCTTATAGAGCCACTTTATGAGCAAGTGTGTTGAAAAGATTATTATACCTCGTCTGGATTAAAACACCTTTGAAAGAATAACACATAGGCTAGATAATTTTTATTCCGAAGAGTTCCCGCGGGAACCAAAAAACCAATCCACGGGAAGGAAGTCGCGGGCAACTGCTAGTCACAAGTATAGATAATAAACATTATGAGAGTGCAGCCAAGGTAAGGTGGGAATAAAGTAAAAAAAACCGGCCAAGTGAGAGTCGGACTCGCGCACCGAGGGTTCCGTACAAACCTGTAGTAACTTTTACGATTTATGACGTATTAAAAACAAAGATGTAAAACGGTAATAATTACCTTTGTTAATGAACCGCAAAACTAACTTTGTTTGTAGAGGTTTTCTGTTAATATCAAAAAAACTATGCTAGTTAGAGCATTGGCTGGGTCCAGGTCCTAGGTGAACCACTAAGTAAAATTGTTAAACATACTGATTTTATATATTTTTTATAGATTTTATTTAAGTACTTTCAATATTTAATTAATTTAATATACCTAATACTTTGTTTGACGGCAAACGCATGACTCGGGATCGAACGCATCGAAAATTTGAATTTTACCCCGCCACCGCCACGGCCGCCACCTTTCATATGTCACATTTCGTGTGACACTTGCGCGCGCTTTGTTTCGACTTACGTCTAGCTAGCTAGACGTAACCTCAATCGGAACGACTAAACTTTAGTAAAAAAGTACATACTAAGTTAAAAACCAGTCGATTTCTGACCTTATTTTAAATTGCGATATTGAGATGTATCCTAATATAAGAAAATTTTTATGTACCGCTGTCTCTTCCTAGATCTTTCTCTACGTTACGAAAAATCAAATCGTGGCTAAGAGCTTCCATGGTTGAAGAACGTCTAACCGGACTGGCACTTCTCCACGTCCATAAAAACCACAGAACATTTAATAAGAGGTTAGAAAGGCGATGTGGGCGGGTCACGCGCGCCACTACGTTGACCGAACGCTCATATATGGTTCAAACGTACCAAAAACACACCTCAGTCGGCCGCGGACTGTCTTGGGAAGTTTTACGCACAAAAAAGTGTGTAAAATGCCTTCTTGCTCGGTAATAACCTGCAGAGCTAGAAGCCAAAATGTCAATGTGACTAATGGCAAGATATCTTTTCATCGGTAAGTACATTAAACCTTGATTTTAAATGATTTAATTGAAAATACTAAATACATTATGTTTTCCTTCACTAGTGTGACTGGATCGCAAATTTGTATGTACATCGCTGGTTTTATACCTTTGCGAACAACGCGCTCCAACAGTCATGTACGCGAGCGGCAATGTAAAGCGTAGTGCGTATGAACGATCAACTCCACTTGTTACCTGGTATTACCCAATAAGAGTAGCTTGACGATAGGCCGGTAGCATTTTTCCACCGTATCGATAAATAGTTTATTTGTTTCTTTTTACCAGAACGAGATATGCTATGCGTGGTTAAAACATACTGTTTACAAAACTATCACACTGATCGCGAGCAATTTGTTCTTATCCATTCCGGGGTTCCGTTCTCCATCTCCGGAGATATTTATCAGATCTTCACCAAATTAAAATGGGACCACCTCTGAAGTATGACCTACCAAACAAAAAAAGAATTATCAAAATCGGTTCATAATTGGCGGAGAAATCGCGTAACAAACATACAAAAAAAAAACATACAGTCGAATTGAGAACCTCCTCCTTTTTTTGAAGTTGGTTAAAAATAGTAAAATCTAAAGACATAGAGTCCAACTTAAGTTAACAATATGAATATTGACATGCTGTCGACCGTACGAAAAATAAACATCGATAAAAAATATTTTAGTCAATCCCTAGCGTATGTTGCTGTTTTACACGACAACACGCGCAAGTTTAAAGTTTCACTAGTGTGCGTAGCTTCGCCAATCGCAGCGCTTTTTTCTGCCTCACGCACACATGGTAACTCTCGTGTGTATTCGTTTAGATTAGTAGTAGTGAAGAATGGTGGGATCAAAACGGCGACAGCGGTTTCCGTACAAAATTTGCACTAGGGCCTTTCTAACCTCTTATTAAATGTTCTGTGATAAAAACGTAGGTACCCATTGAAGTAGATGAAGTGATAACGCGTTTCGGGAGAAGACTTAAAAGAAAAATTGATTTTGTTATTTAAAAAATATACTTGTATCTATTATAATCAAAATTAAATTATAAGTTCTTGTGTCTTGACCACGACTATGTGACCCCCCCCTGGCGCCAAAGCTGGATCCGCCCTTGAAAAGGTTGCGGATAAAGTCTTCAGCCACTGACTATCGAAAGTACTTAGTTAGAATTAATTTGGTGAACAAACCTTTACATTTCGGATTAACACAACACTGGGCAGTCGTTAAATACTTGATCAATGTAGCGGGTACATCTCCGTGTTCTATCGGAATTTCGTGCAGCTTTATCGTGCGACCGGCTAGCTCGAGCAGCGAAGGAGGCTGCAAGGTCATGTCGCGTACGAATCTCACTACGAGCGGATTGTCGCGGAGACTCAACTGAAAATGAGATAGGAGTATAAGTTAGTGTACTCGTAACTGCCTTGTTGGTCTGATTAGCATGTTCGACTGCGGTGACGAGGCCTCGGGTTCGATTCCCGGGTTGGGCCACAATTATTATTTATTTATTAGATTTTACTAATAATAAATAATTATTATCAGTACTAACCCGTTCAGCGGTGGTTTCACCACCGCTGAACGGGCCGTTTTCACACCGTTTCAACAGCCGTTAGTCCTGACTCTTGCGCCTGATCTCTCTCTCTTCGTGCCGGATTTTCCGTCCCATTGGGCTATGAAATAAGGGAATAGGTGCTTCTGTGTTTTCGCAAATGGCCTATCACTGTCGAGGTCGGCCGCTGCAGCCGAAACCTGTTTATGTCCTCTTCGGTCACTGGATTCATTTGAGATAAATTAATGTTGCATTGGTGCCCAGTTTCAAAGGATGAAAGAATACAAAATGTAGTAGGTTCTAGGTACACTACCTACTAATAATAAATACTCTTTGGCACCGACCTGTCGTAACGTAGGTAGACCGTACCTAGGTACCTACTTATTGAATGGAACCGGACTTGCCTAAGTCCTACCTACCTAGTTCAGTTTATCAGTAACTATAAACTAGGTAGCGATATCCCTTTTATAGGTGCAGAGGGGTTATAAATAACACAGTAAGTAGGCCGTTGAGGTATCGATCCGTTTGAATAAAACCAAGCGTTTTATCAATAGGCGGCCACAGGCTATACATACAGCCAATAGGTGCATGTACCTAGGTACCTATCTATATCTACCTAAAAGATTTCAGATGAAGAAGCTTATGGAGTTCAGTAGGTACGCTGGTACTAGTAATAGTAATAGCAATGGTGTATGAAACACCATACAGCTATAATGATTTATCTATTTCTGACGTTAAGGGCTTATGCCGTGTTTTTAATATCAACAAGCATAGGTATAATTTTTGTTGGAGTCAAATTCAACCCCTTAGACTTAGAGGGTAAAATGTGTGTAAACCAATCGGAAGAAATCATGGGCAAAAGCAAGTATAATATTAATATAATGAAGTTAAAAGGAAAACTATCACAGCATTCACAGCTAAGTAATTATACTTAAAAGGAGGTTCCAGTCCCAATGCTATTATGTATGTATTATGTTTGAGAAATAAATCATTTATTTATTTATTTATTTAAGTAAGCTTTATAAATTAACGAGTAGGTAAGTAGGTAATAGTCGCCAACTTATTAAAAAAAAATTGGCAGTCATAGGGACTGCCGATAGAAGTGAAAACGAATAAGTATTTAAAATAATAAAAAATTAAAAAATTAAAACAGGTAAACCTTAAAACGAAATTACGAATGTAGTAGGTATACCTTCGTAACAACGCGAGGTGTCGGTGACGATGACGGTGTCGGTGACGCGAATCCACAAGTTTGCCCCCCAAAAAGTGCTCAACGCGGCTAAAGAAGTTTTCACTTCAAAACACGACACGTGGTTCGACACGCACTTGGCCGGTTTTTACTAACAAAATCTGATTAGTCCGGCAAACTTATCTGTGCTTAAAATCGTGTTCTGAAACCATCGATGTATTATTTTCTGAGACGTAAGTTGGTACTAAGTACCAGTAACGTCCAAAAGTTTCCGGCCTACCCACACTGCATTAATCAGAGCTACGAAACTTTCATGTCATTCAATTACTGGTCTTTTTATTACCTACTGACAAAAAAATTATTAAATTATTTCATTTAGTTACACTGATATACCTAGCCATATAAAGTCAGACTGTCGATTGAAAATTCGAAATTCATAAAATCGAGTATCGTACTTAGTACTCAAATGTTTGTCAAAAGAGGGGAAGACACCAGCGGAAAACAAACAACGTTTGGATGCTGTGTATGGGCATTCTTCCCCTTCTTACTCCACCATAAAATAATGGGCGAAACAATTTCGTTTGGGAAGAGAATCAATTGATGATGAACCGCGCCCGACGACCATCCGAGGCCACGGATGAAAACATTGTGGAGAAGACAGTAGTTACGGGAAGAAAGACGGCTAAAGACTCAAGAATTAGCAGTTACGACGGGACTTTCGAATACAATAGAGCTTAGAATCCTACATGAACATTTGAGTATGAATAACGTCATTGCAAGGTGGGTCTCAAAACTTTTTTCTGCCGTTCAAGAACATGAAAATGCCACGGTCTACACCACAGAACATATAATAAGAGGTTAGAAAGGCCCTAGTGCAAATTTTGTACGGAAACCGCTGTCGCCGTTTTGATCCCACCATTCTTCACTACTACTAATCTAAACGAATACACACGAGAGTTCCCATGTGTGCGTGAGGCAGAAAAAAGCGCTGCGATTGGCGAAGCTACGCACACTAGTGAAACTTTAAACTTGCGCGTGTTGTCGTGTAAAACAGCAACATACGCTAGGGATTGACTAAAATATTTTTTATCGATGTTTATTTTTCGTACGGTCGACAGCATGTCAATATTCATATTGTTAACTTAAGTTGGACTCTATGTCTGTAGATTTTACTATTTTATTTTAAACTATCTGATGCCCGCGACTTCGTCCGCGTGGACTAAGTTTTTTCGATTGCCGCGGGAACTCATTAATTTTCCGCGATAAAAAGTATGTACCTATGTATGTATGTATATTCTTTATAGCTGATGCCCGCGACTTCGTCCGCGTGGAATAAGTTTTTCAGTTAATTTTCCAGGATAAAAAGTATCCTATATTACTATCCCACGGTATAATCCCCCTATAATGGTGAAACACGTACTTCTTCATATTTTAACGAAAGTCCAAATGCTGTTTCATGGCTATAACTTAAGGATTTTCATACAAACTCTCAAATTCCTATTTCACCCCTTCGGGAGTGGAATTTTGAAAAACTGTGAAACACATATGTTTTCATTTTCAACCCGCAGCTCATATACCAAGTTTCATGGCTATAACTTGAGAAATTAAGGACTTTCATACAAACTTTCAACCCCTATTTCACCCCTTCGGGGGTAGAATTTCGGGATAAAAAGTATCCTATGTCCTACCTCGTAGTATGGGCTCAAATCGTGCCAAGTTTGAATTCATTCAGTAGTTTCGGCGTGATGCGCGGCCAAGATACAGACAGACAGACAGACAGACAGATAAAAATGAAAAAAATTACAGATTTGGCTTCAGTATCGAATAATGAGTGACCTCCAAAATAAAATTTTCAAAATATCTTCAATGTACAGAATTGGACCTGTTACAGTTTTATTATAAGTGTAGATTAAAAAATGTATGGAGACATAATGATATTTCTTTTGCTTATAACTACTGTTTCTTTATAAGAAATAAATAAAATAAAAAAACAACTATGGTTTACAAATGGTTTTTATTTGAATACATCAACAATATTTAAAACACACTATACAACAAAACCAACAAACATAAAATACTATAACAATATTTCAAACATTTATGATTAAAATCTAAATCTGTAACTATCATTAAAAGTTCATAATAATAAACTCAGAAACAAATAAACTATTTATCGATACGGTGGAAAAATGCTACTCAGCCCTATCGACAAGTCCCTCTTATTGGGTAATACCAGGTAACAAGTGGAGTTGATCGTTCATACGCACTACGCTTTACATTGCCGCTCGCGTACATGACTCTGTTGGAGCGCGTTGTTCGCACCAGCGATGTACATACAAATTTGCGATCCAGTCACACTAGTGAAGGAAAACATAATGTCTTTAGTATTTTCAATTAAATCATTTAAAATCAAGGTCTAATGTACTTACCGATGAAAAGATATCTTGCCATTAGTCACATTGACATTTTGGCTTCTAGCTCTGCAGGTTATTACCGCGCAAGAAGGCATTATAAACACTTTTTTGCGCGTAAAACTTCCCAAGACAGTCCGCGGCCGACTGAGGTGTGTTTTTGGTACGTTTGAACCATAGATGATCGTTCGCTCAACATAGTGGCGCGCGTGACCCGCCCACATCGCCTTTTAACCTCTTATTATATGTTCTGTCACACGAGTATATATCCGATCAGAGGGGAAGCTTCCTAATAAAGTCGAAAATGTATACCTATTCTGCTAGGGTTGTCACCTGATGCATGTCAACAATTTAAGGAAAAATAAAAATATTATACATCGACTTAGACATCGACAAGCGACAATCAACATCGATATCGACAATCGACATCGATATCGACAATCGACATCGATATCGACAATCGACATCGATATCGACATTTGTATCGACCATCGACATCGATATCGTCAATCGATATGAGTATCAACATCGATATCAACAATCGACATCGATATCGTCAATCGATATGAGTATCAACATCGATATCAACAATCGACATCGATATCGACAAACGACATCGACAATCATAATCGATATCGACAAACGACATCGATATCGTCAATCGATATGAGTATCAAAATCGATGTCAACAATCGACAACGATATCGACCATCAAAATCGGCTTTAATATCGATATCGACAATCGACATCGATGTCGACAATCGACATTCACCATATTATTTGACTTTTCTATGTCAAATATGGTGAAGCTGCTTCTAAGGGCCACTTGCACAAGGACTCTTAAATTGATTTAGTTAAATTTTGTAATGCTGTCCCTTTTTGGCAAATGCATATTGAAGTTGCCAAAAAGGGACGACATTAAGGTGCCTTATACATCCTTCATCTTATGTCATCCTTTTCCAGGTACACTTTAAAGAATCGGGAGTCACAGCTGTGGGGATGTCATGGTATCAAATTAAAGGTCATTTCTTCTTCTCTCGTTTGACCTTATAAAAATGCACACTCCAATACAAATTTTCTGCATAAATACGTTTCTCCGAACGCAAGATCTGCTGAAAATGACGAAA
Organism: Erebia ligea; assembly: GCA_917051295.2. Lineage (NCBI taxonomy): Eukaryota > Metazoa > Arthropoda > Insecta > Lepidoptera > Nymphalidae > Erebia > Erebia ligea. The sequence goes on along the minus strand of OU785237.1, from coordinate 9,308,070 downwards.
AATGGGGTCCGGATAGGTACCCATAAAGCTAGATCCGCTGCATATTTTAACTTGAATATTAACAATAAAGTGGGGCTTATATAGTCCTCTATCCATGGTGCAAAGCATTAAGCATACAAATAAATATGTTTATAGTTTATGTGGCAAAAAAAAATGTTTCATACATTTTTCTATGAAAAGAAGCCGAGCGCTAGGCGTTTGGCGCTCAGTACGCGCTGAGACGCGCTCGTGGACGGGTGGGTGTATCGCTTTTTTGCACGAAATTTATTACGACAAAATGAACACCGTGTTGTGTACTGCCATAGAGATATAATATTCTCTATGTGTACTGCGCTTAGAAAAACTTGATACCGACATCCACAAAGAAGGAAGTTCTCAAGTGTAGGCGTATTTTTTTTACCCGATTACGGCAAAGCCACAAGGAAAGGGTATGTTAGGAATATATATGTATGCATGTATGTATGTATGTATTAAAAAAAAGTGAGCGCCATTTTGAAATTCTTCGTTATCGTACCGATTTCGTTCAAAATCGATATCTGGGGTTCCCTGGGATCACAAAACAGGAAACTGTTACCAAAATTTTAAAAAAGTCAGCGCCATTTTGAATTTTTTTGTTATCGTACCGATTTCGTTTAAAATCGATATCTGGGGTTCCCTGGGATCACAAAATAGGAAACAGTTACCAAAATTTTAAAAAAGTCAGCGCCATTTTGAAATTTTTTGTTATCGTCCCGATTTCGTTCAAAATCGATATCTGGGGTTCCCTGGGATCACAAAACAGGAAACTGTTACCAAAATTTTAAAAAAGTCAGCGCCATTTTGATTTTTTTTGTTATCGTACCGATTTCGTTCAAAATCGATATCCGGGGTTCCCTGGGATCACAAAACAGGAAACTGTTACCAAAATTTTAAAAAAGTCAGCGCCATTTTGAATTTTTTTGTTATCGTACCGATTTCGTTCAAAATCGATATCTGGGGTTCCCTGGGATCACAAAACAGGAAACGGTTACCAAAATTTTAAAAATGTCAGCGCCATTTTGAAATTCTTTGTTATCGTACCGATTTCGTTCAAAATCGATATCTGGGGTTCCCTGGGATCACAAAACAGGAAACTGTTACCAAAATTTTAAAAAAGTCAGCGCCATTTTGTAATTTTTTGTTATCGTACCGATTTCGTTCAAAATCGATATCTGGGGTTCCCTGGGATCACAAAACAGCAGTCAATCAAAAAAAAGTCAGCAGTGAACTTTTTAAAATTCAAAATGGCGCTGACTTTTTTAAAATTTTGGTAACAGTTTCCCGTTTTGTGATCCCAGGGAACCCCAGATATCGATTTTGAACGAAATTTGTACGATAACAAAGAATTTCAAAATGGAGCTGACTTTTTTAAAATTTTGTTCATAGTTTCCTGTTTTGTGATCCCAGGGAACCCCAGATATCGATTTTGAACGAAATCGGTACGATAACAAAGAATTTCAAAATGGCGCTGACTTTTTTAAAATTTTGGTAACAGTTTCCTATTTTGTGATCCTACGGAACCCCAGATATCGATTTTGAACGAAATCGGTAAGATAATCTTTTATACATTATTTTACAATCTCAAAAACTGAGTATTATTGTAGCCGCGAGTATTGTTTCGGCGCATAAATAGGTACATAATATTTACCGCGGCCAACAGCGTAAACAAGTACCTAGTAAATAAATAATCGTCTAATATTTTCAAGTAACAAAACTGGTTAGTTGGCTATAAAATCGAGCGTCTCTACGCTTTAAAGCTCTACGCTCTCGTAAAGCGTGCATATATATGCTGTAGTGTGACGAGTTTTATACCTATAGATGAGTTTTTTACCTATAGTTGGTCGCGGGGTAAATGTTTAAAGGGCCTTAAGATATTTAACTAAATCAATTTAAGAGCCCTTGTGCAAGTGGGCCTTATATTCAAATTCTTTTGATTTATTGGTGTATTTAAATATATTCTTCCCGAACCCAACCTAACCTAAACCTTCCCGAAAGTAGGTAGGTACGTTAATTACACAAGTGAAAAAATCATAAAAATAGGTTCATTGGTTTCCGAGAAAATCGTTAACAAACCTACATACATACCTACATACGGGTCAAATCCTTTTGAAGTCGGTTAAAAATGTTGGTGGAGCCAGGGGTAAATAGGAAACCCCTGCCCCACGTTTACCCTATTTATCCCTGGGGTCGCAACTCGCAACTAGCAAAAAGTTCCTCCTACCTCTATACAAAGTTTCTTCAAAATCGGTTGAAAAACTGGGCCGTTAAAGCGTAACAGACAGACAGACTGACACATTTTCGCATTTATAATTTGGGGGGTGGACAAAGTCACACATTTTAGCCATATTAGGTACTTCGGGTATTCTACTATCTGAGCACTGTCTTCAAGTAGGTGAGACCGACTTAGGCTACATAGTACATAGGTACCTGTCTAGCACGTCATTCTCACTTGACGATCAATGTTATTACCTAGTTTTATTGTACAGGTACGCTAGGTACGTGTAAAAAGGTACTTACTTCTCTTTATCTCTCGGGTATAAAAAATAGGAAACATCCTTATTGTCTTTAGAGCTTTTCAAGCAAACTGTGCAAGTATTTGGCATTTTTGTTGAAACAGAACACTATATTTACATAAATAAATCTAAATAGTTTTATTTTTAATACAAAATCAGTAAACTTATAGTAATGAAAATAAATTGAGGAACAATTTCGTGATTGAACACGAAATTGTTTCTCAATTATTGTTGTGTATTTTCATTAAACGCACGACCGTCAGCCCTTGCGTTCTGACCCAGACAGTGGTCTCGCTAACCCGGACATCGTGTCGGTGAATGTGTCGGTGAGAGCTCACGCACACATCGTTGCGCTATGTATGGGTGAAGTCGCCGCGAGCAGTTTGTATGAAGCTTCCTCTCTGTTCAGTTCTCTGTGGTTCTGTGGTCTACACATCGGATGTTTCTAAGGCTGCGGCTTCACTGAGCTCGACCATCCACCATATTATTATATAGCTCGGCTTAACCCTAAGTGATTAGGTATTATTTATTCTCAAAATTGAAATCCGACTTACGAGGAATTTTTTTTTACACTGATGATGAGGTGAAGTCAGCAGTTTTGTCACATTTTGAGGGCAAAAATGCAGGCTATTTTTTTAAGGGTACCTATAGAAAAGATAGTAAAACGCTGTGAAAAGTGTATTGAAATAAAGGGAGATTATATCAAAGAATTTATAATAGGTAGTGGTTTGAGTTATCCTTCATTTTATAGTTCAGGCCAGAAACTTTTGGACCTTACTAATACCTACCTCGTTCAGGCATTTCAGCTTAATGATTTGAGTTGGTAAGGTCTTCAGTCTATTTTGGTGGATCAGCAACGTCCTAAGTTGCTTGAGGTTCGCGATGCTGTTCGGCAGCTGCTCTATTTGGTTATTGCTTAGAACTAAGGCCTGGAGGGACACCAGACCTCCCACCGAGTCAGGAACCTCCGTTATTTGGTTGCCTCCTAATGATAAGATTTGCAAGCTGTGAACAAAAAAAAGGAAATGAGGCGGATAAGTAGGTAAGTAGGTTTAAATACGGTCTTGTTCACAATGGTCAAACGTCCACATATACCTAATAGATAATAATAATAATTACGCATATAAGTAACTAGCTAGGTAGGTACCTACTTAAATACACAACTTTGTTGCTATATATCTAATTTGATAGTTTCCCCTCAATCCACTAGGATCCACTTTTTGGATCCACCATTGGATCGAATAGGACTCTGGAGTCCACTAGGATCCACCAATGGTTTGGGTGGATCCTATAACGTCGTCGTCGTCGTCGTCTCAACCTTGAACCTATAGACGTCCACTGCTGGACGAAGGTCTCCAGCAGGGCTATGGGCATGGGCCGGAGATAAAAATTTTATCCCCCGATTTTATCTACTGACAAGAGATAAAATTAACTTATCCACTTCTGAAGTGTTGCTTTGGAATATGGAATTGATCGAAATACTTTACGAAATTTTAAAATATTACCTAGTTATGTAAAAGATAGAAAGGTTCAGACTATTATTTTTGCTATAAAGGTACCTAAGTTACCTTAGATTTTTCTCCATGTTGATGAGATAATTGTTAAATGTATGTACCAACTAAGGATACAACATTACCTACAAATTAATACTCAAAAAGCGTCCACAATCGCTTAAACAAACACAGCTATAGATAATACTAGTATGGCGCGTGGGTGCGCGGCCCGCTACAGCGGACCGCGTAGTGGACCGCGTGGTCCACTGTCTACTTACTCGCTGTCCTACTATCCTGCCCCCCGATTATGTAAGAATGGCCGATCAAATCGTCAAAGTTCGGCGTCAAAGTAAAATAAACCATAACAGCATTGAATTAGAGCTCAATTTCGTGTTTCGAATTTTGGGGGTGGAATTTCGAAAAACTGTGAAATACGTATTTCTTTATTTTTTACCGAAAGCCAAAATACCAAGTTTCGTTGATATAACTTGAGAAATGACGGACTTTCATACAAACTTCCACCTTCCACCCTTAAGGGGGTGAAATAGGGGTTTACCCTATTTCACCCCCTTAAGGGTGGAATTTTGAAAAATCCTTAGTGAGCGCCTACATCACAAAAGGAACCTACTGTCAAAATTTCAAGTTTCTAACCCCAGCGGTTTGGGCTGTGCGTTGATATATAAGTCAGTCAGTCAGTCAGTCAGTCAGGACTTTGAATTTTATATACTTATATAGATAAATTCGTTATTAACTGAACGAATTTAATAAAGAATTTGGAAGGTTAAGCAGGCTTCGTTATAATACACTAAAGGACGCCCGCGACTTCGTTCGCGTGGCTTAAGTTTTTTAATTCCCACAGGCACGCCTTAATTTTCCGTGCTAAAAAGAAGCCTGTGTCACTCTCCAAGTACCCAACTATACCCATGCAAAAAATCACGTCGATCCGTTTGCTCTGTTGCGGCGTGATTGAAGGACAAACTCTCTATTTGACGTCCTTGGGGATAAAAAAGTCAAAAACTTTAAAATCCGTATTTCATCATTAGCGGAAGCCCAAATACCAAGTTTCATGGCTATAGCAGCTTGAAAAACGACGGACTTTCATACAAACTTTCAACCCCTATTTAACCCCATTAAGGGTGGAATTTTTAAAAATGTTACACACATCCTTCTGTATTTTTACCAAAAGCCAAAATACCAAGTTTCGTAGATTTAACTTGAAAAATATCTTGTTAAATAGAGGACTACCCTATTTCAACCCTTTGGGGGTAGAATTTTCAAAACTGTAACACACGTATTTCTTTGTTTTTACCAAAAGTCAAAATACCAAGTTTCGTTGATATAACTTGAAAAATATCTTGAGAAACGAAGGCCTTTCATACCAACTTTCATCCCCTATTTCACCCCTCTGGGGGTTGAATTTTCAAAAACTGTGAAACACGTCTTTCTTCATTTTTAACCCGCAGCTTATATACCAAGTTTCATGGATATAACTCGAAAAACGACGGACTTTCATACAAACTTCAAACCCGTATTTTACCCCTTTGGGGGTGGAATTTCCAAAAATCCTTTCTTAGTGGATACCTAGTCTTCACAAAGAACACACTCTCCAAATTTCATGTCTCTAGGACCAGCGGTTTAGGCTGTGCGTTGATATATAAGTCAGTCAGTCAGTCAGTCAGTCAGGACTTTGAATTTTATATACATTCTGTCAAAAAAGTACCAGGAATTCATCATTTGTTTCTAATTCCAAATTCAATTCAAAAATTCTTTTTTGTCGCTAAGTTGGCACAACTGTCGTCTATATTGCCGCGAAGTTTGAGCGTCAATTGTTATTTACTTTGTTTACAGTGCGCCATTTTGTCAGTTCATCTCAATAGTGTTTTGCGATTTTTACAATGAATAAAAATATCGAACAAAGAGTTTGTCTCAAATTTTGCATCGCAAATGGAATTTCGTGTTCAGAGTCGTTGGAAATGTTGCAGAAAGCTTACGGGGAATCACTTTATCAAAACCACGGGCATACCATGCATTCAAAAGTGGTCGAGATGTGGTGGAAGATTTGCCTCGCTCTGGTCGGCCATCAACGTCTTCAACTAAAGTTAACATCGCTAAAGTGAAAGAAATGGTGACTGAAAATCCTCATTCAAGTTTGAGAGAGATAGCTGCTGAACTTTCTGTGTCTCAAGAATCGATTCGTATCATTTTAAACGACGATGAAGGCCAGATTTGTGGAAAGAAAATTCTTGGATGCACCACGACAATGCGCCATCGCACAAGGCCATCATTGTGAATGAAGTTTTGACCAAAAACTCAACAAATACCATCGAACAACCACCGTTTTCACCGGATATGGCTCCGGCCGACTTTTTTCTCTTTCCAAAACTCAAATTAACACTTTGTGGCACCCGTTTTCAATCGATAGAAGACATAAAAGAGAATTCGCGGCAAGAACTGAACTCGATTCCGAAAAATGCCTTTAAAAAATGCTTTGAAAATTGGATTATTCGTTGGCTTAAGTGTATTATTTCCGAAGGGGCCTACTTTGAAGGAGATACAATAAATTTGGAATAATAATTAACATTTTGTGTATTATACACCTTTTCCCGATACTTTCTTGACAGAGTAGTATATAGATTATACCGTGGGAGGCTACTTTTTATCCTGGAAAATTAACTGAAAAACTTATTTCACGCGGACGAAGTCGCGGGCATCAGCTATAAAGAATATACATACATACATACATACATACATACATACATACATACATACATACATACATACATAGGCTACTTTTTATCCCGGAAAATTAATGAGTTCCCGCGGGAATCGAAAAAACTTAGTCCACGCGGACGAAGTTGCGGGCATCAGCTAGTGCTAAATATGTGTGCGAAGATCTACCTACAAACAACTTAACTTTTCACTTTGACTGCTTCAAAAAAGACCTGTTGGTGGTATATTATACTCCACCACCCACCACCACTACAGCCCATTAACGTCCCACTGCTGGGCACAGGCCTCCACTCTCATAGGAGAGAGGGAATTAGAGCTTAGACCCACCACGCTGCTCCAATGCGGGTTGGCGGGCTTTAACGACTATTAACTATCATGTTAGTGATAATAACCGGGACCGACGGCTTAACGTGATCTCCGAGGCACGGGGGTGGAACACCGCCAACTTCCTATGTCCGGGCTAGTACTGAGAATTTCTAGTCAGAAAAACCCAATACTTGTTATGGCCCGACCCGGGACTTGAACCCGGGACCTCGTCGGCCGCAGTCGAACATGCCAACCACTAGAGTACCAACAAGGCAGTCCAGTTATACTATACTCACAATACATAGATACATATTTTAAAAGTGTTTGTGCCAAAAAATGTTTAAGGTTAAAAAGTTATCTTGCCACAATACTTCTGCGGGCATTAATTATTAAACAATGACATAATGATTACAATAATTATAATTATTTATCTATTTGAATACCTACACAGAATCTATGCGATGCTAATCAATGCGATTCAGTAGTAGCAGTAGTTTCAGCGACATGTCGTAAGACAGCCAGACAAAAATTTAAACAAAATGTTTTATGCTCTGTATCCATTTAAACTGAAGCTTTCAAAAAAATTGGCCAGGTTCTGTTTTACTATATGAATACTTATTGTAGACAGATTGCCAGAATTGCCACCTCTTTCTCTTACTGGTAATGGGGGCTTAAGTAGGTGTACCATAACATAAAGCAGTAGGTAACTATTATTTTAAAATCGTTGACGCACATAATGCTCCTTTTGTGCTAGCTTATTTGGGGTAATTCTCTTTATACTAGGAAAATAAACCAACGTCTTGTGACGTGAGACTTCGCATCCCTGCACCAGGGGTCGTCGTACCTACTCTAAAATATCGTTTAATTACTGAAAAAAAGTTTAGGTACAGTACGTCTACTACCTACCTACATAAAGGCATCTTTATCAGAAAGTGCAAATGTCACGATAAGCGTCTCGTGAGATATGCAAGATATTAACAATGAAAATACAATATTTTTCTTCAAAGCATCTATTTACATTTAAAAATACCTACCTACTTAAGTACCCAAAATACTTATCCTGACTCCTGACTGACTGATCTATCAACGCACAGCGGCATTTGTGGCCTAGGGGATGAAAGTTTATTAGGAAAGTTCGCTACTTCTCCGTTAGGTATCCACGTGTTTCGGGATTTTTGGAAATTTTACCCTCTTACCGACTATTAAATTATCTAGGTACCTACTACTAAAAACTCCAATAGGGCAGACAACAGTTATTTCTAACCGTTTGAGCTAAATTTTGCGTAAGTACTTTTAGTTTGGATGACACGCCATTTAAGTGACGTCATTCTAAGTCCAATATGGCGGACTCCCAAAGATGGTGGACTAGTTATTTTTTATGTACCCCCATAATATGGGTAGGTATCAATTAAAAGGGTTTGCTAAGAAGAATACGAAAAATAAAATGACGTCACACTAAATTCAATATGCCCGACGATAAAAGCTTATTTTTATAAAATATGTTTTTAATGACAAGACTTAATAATATAATCTAATACTTTTGATCGTATTAGATTCGGATTTAGATTGAATAGATATGTATATCTTCGATCGTAAACAAAATCCGGCAACTGCTTCTTATAGGTAGGTAGGTAACTATGTAGGTAGAATATCCATACGATGCTGTTTTCCCACGAAATAAATGATTATTAATTATGATTTTTACTTTTTTATTTTTTATTTTTATTCAATGTGTTTTTCCGAACCCATACCTACCCCTAGTCGGTTTCTACATGGCATCGTACCGGAACGCTTAATCGCTTGGCGGTACGTCTTTGCCGGTAGGATGGTAACCAGTCACGGCCATAAGCCTCCTATCAGACCAGAGAAATTCAGAAATTATAAATTCCCAAATTGACTCTGCCGGGAATCGAATCCGGCCTCCCACTCACACCCCTTTGACAACAGCGCTAACACTGCGCAAGGGAGGTCGTCAAAAAGGATTATCACTCTCCTCAATCTGAGAGTCCTGAAAATAAAAACAGGCTTTACTTTCTAAGTTTCTAGGCTGTTATGACTTTTTCGTCTGTAGCTACCACCTTAACTTAAGACTTTAAAATAAGTTGGGCTCTTTATTATCTATTAATACATTACCTATTTAACTTCCAAATATCCTTTGGTATATTGACTATATTGTTCCCGCCCAAATAAAGGTATCTCAGAGACGTTAATTGTAATACTTGTTCTGGGAAAAAGTTCAACTTGTTGCCACTTAAGTTGAGTTCGCGCAGGGTATTCTTTGATGTATAGAAGCACTTTGGGAGTGACTCGTTGCTCAGTTGATTGTGTTTGGCTATTAATGATGTAAGTGGGCAATTTTTGAGCACATCGGGAAGCGAGGTCAGCCTGTTGTTGCTTATGTCAAGTATCTTCAGGTTGATAAACCTGTTGACAGAGCTCGGCAGGGCCTCTATTTGATTACTGTATAGCAAAATGATCTCGTATCTGGCCGCACAACCCTTTTCTTCGATAATGCTCTCCATTTCAGACGATATTGTCTCGAAATCCAAAAATCGATTTGATAGATCGAGTGTTTTCAGCTCCCTGCTGTCACTATCGCAGCTATCCGATGTGTAGCACTCCATTTTTTAATCGAATTCACGAGCAGGCAGGCTCTATGTTCTTTTTTGTGGGGTTTGTTATTATTTCACATTATCGGTTAATGGTCTCGGCCATTAACAGACCACTCGCCTCTATAGCGGCGCACGCGCAACTAATGTGACTGTTGCGGTTGCCGCCATACTAAGTGGCCTGCTCTCCGGCTTTATACCTACATATAATCACTATCTATACATTATTGTATTATGTATTCAAGCCGATAACAAATAGTTAGCTGATAGTTGATGTACTAGCTATATAGGTACTGCGTAGTATGGCTAATAAAACATTTATTTATTGGGACTTAAGATTACGTCTGGCATAAATCGTGGTATTTCGACTGTGCACGCAATTCTTTAAATTATCATTCATTTCAAGTCAAGCAACTTTGCTTGAAGTTAGTAAGTACTACCTTAGTACCTACCTACCTATGATAAAATTATAATATCTGACGTCCTAGATATATCTACCATTCACCCACAGCCTACGTCTCTAGACACTAGATACTTGAGAACGAACTAGCAACCTACGAAAGCGCTGCCTCTAGGGGACTTTTTGGGGGGAAACGCACTATGTTAAAGAAGGCGTAAAGTCTGAATCGAACTGTATATAAAAAAATAGAATTACTTATATCCTGTCATTTCAGTCATTCACCTATGGCGACGCCTATCTAAAAACGTTATAATTTTATTTATATTCGACTCTCAAGGCTCAGCATTCACTAGCACAGATTAAAGATTTTGTATCTATTCACTAGGCAGACTCTTTTATGCCTCTACTTCTAGATTTAATATAAAAAAATGTTTTTTCTGACACGCAACACCGCAGCTAGAGTGCAACACGAACGAATATTTGGAAAAAAGCAGCTAAGTGGTACCTAGGTCCTAAGTAATTAATATCTAACTTAATAAGAAGGTACAAAGAAAAACCATGGAAAACCTCGTGTCTAACGAAACCGGAGATACTGAACGGGGAGTGTTCTGAGAATCTGAAGAGTTATATAACCTTACCAGTTATACCGCATCAATAAATTAATATCTTACCAACTTCGCTGTTTACTGGTCGCATGGATCGCACCTTCCGCGTCGCATCCACGTCGCATCGTAGAAACCATAGACTTTACGGTAGTCTAAACCACAGGTCTAAACAAACATGCTTTATTTTCTTGGGTACCTACGTATGTAATATTATGTCTATGCTTCCACAACTCGCTATAATTCACTTTCCAGATCTTTTCAGCCATCAGCTACCTCACCTACGCGCAATTTGTGCGCTCGGACTTCCACTTCGCTCTCCCCTATAAGTATATGTATGTGGCTCCAATGAAAAGGAAACTATGTGGCTCCCAACTACAATATGGGGCTATAGGCCTGATAATTATAGGAGCCAGACAAATATTCGGTGGCGCGGTTCCGCGCCGCTCATGAACATTTGCCGCAGGTATCAATTGCGGCAAATGTTCATGAGCGGCGCGGCGGTAATCACCTAACACCACATGACCTGCCAGCTCGTTTACTTGTCCAATTATTTTTTTAAAAATAGATTTTCTGTATTATAAAATAATACTCCCTTTAAGTCTATGCTTAAAGAAGCCCGTTGGTAGAAAAACAGACAAAAACCCGGTAGTAAATATTTATTAAATCTATGGGAAAACCCTCACATGAGGATTCATCAGATACCTACTGTCCAGACCATAATCAAAGATCCAGACCTACTGTCAGCCTTAAATTATTTGATACACCTATTTTATTTTTCTATGACCACAGACCCATTAACGTCCCACTGCTGGGCACAGGCCTCCACCCTCATAGGAGAGAGGGGAATTAGAGCTTAGACCCACCACGCTGCTCCAACGCGGGTTGGCGGGCTTTAACGACTATTATCATGTTAGTGATAATAACCGGGACCGACGGCTTAACGTGCTCTCCGAGCCACGGGGGTGAAACACCGCTAACTTCCTAACTCCGAGCTAGTACTGAGAATTTCTAATCAGAAAAACCCAGCTCGACCCGGGATTCGAACCCGGGACCTCGTCAGCCGCAGTCGAACACACAGGTCGAACATGATACCTAACCACTAGACCAACGAGCATCAACGAGGGAGTATAAACAACTGAAGTAGTTAAATGAAATAATATAATATACAGACAGACAACTTTCGCTATTTAATTAAAATAGAAAAAAAAAAAATAGAAATATTAAAATAAATCTTTAATAAAATAATTAAATCTACGGTGACAACAGCTCTTGATGCCCTATATAAAAAGGTTTGCTACTTGCTACTGATGTTTTTTTATTTAGGTTATTACTCTATGGCCTATGCTGCGAACGTAGACTGAGTAAGATATATAGACGCCGCCATATCTCCTTTTCACTCCCACATGAAAGAGATGCAGTGTTGGGATGTTACACAAGATAGAATGAGAAAAAAATATGTGTTTTTCTCTCCCTTTCTGCGTGTCACGGATTTTATGCCTATTGCATACAAACAAACCATATATTATATTGTGCCGACGTTTGTATGACGTTTGGGAGGTGTTTCATAGTATTACCTATCCCTTTCGGTTACACGCTGACGCTGATTCTAGAGATTCCTTCTTCTATGGCTGCGAAGCTTTTTTTAATCTGATCATAACACAGCATCATAATGTTTTTGAGGTCTGTGAACTCGAAGTCTATTAAACTTATCTAAGGTCTGTGCCTTTCAAACACAGAGTTCTGGCGAGCGATCGCGTAACTTCTGCATCAATCATTGATACATCGCAATCACCTCTGATTGGTTAACACTCTTCCACTATTGGACATAATCCATTGACGCAGCAAGAATGCCATAAATTCAGCCAATTACAACAATTGATACTGTAACAATGATTGATGCAGAAGTTACGCGATCGCTCGGCTGTGCTTTCAAATGTCTGTCCATGGTCCATAATGTACTCTGTGCCATGGTCTGTCCAATAGACTGCTTTACCGACGCTTATGTCATTCCTAGTAATTACCAGTGGTGGGAAGAGATGGCGCTAGTAACAATAAAATGTGACGTCATATGTCTAGTTTATAAGGTATTATCTATGGTCTAAGCTGGTCTAAACGTTCCTTTGTACAATAAAAAGAATTTAATTCGAAAAAATAACACCAGTAAGTACATTTCATTCATGACAAAAATCAAAATAATTAACCTATTTATTGTAGGTACAATATCAGAAATATAAAAAATAAAAATGTATAATTCGATAACATCGTATTCTTATTCGTTTTCACATTAACGTTGACCATTTGACTCATGAACTCGCATGAAATGATGCTGATAGTATGACAAAATACATAATCAAAGGACAAAAGAGCTGATTGAATTTTGACATATAATAATTTCAAATTATCAGACATCAGGCTGTTGATTAATTTTTAATCGTGTAGCTAGTATTAAAATATTGTACCTAATTGAAATAATACAATATTCATAATGTAAAGTTACTGCGTTCAAAGGAATGGGTGTCATACGTCACTGATCGAACGTCCGATCCCGAACCGACGAAAGCCGAAAATAACCGAGCGAACGAGCCAGCGTTAAGCTAAAGTCTGTGAAGTCCAAAGAAACTAAAAATTTGTCGTTCACTTTATTGATGTAAATTTTAAAAATCTAACAAAATGATCTTGTAAATCCTTAAAAATACAGTCTTATTATCATCTTATAACTATAGTAGTGATACAGATCAGACTATTGAATCCCTAACTTTGTATTCCGTCGGCAAAGTGAGAGAGTTCAGTGCGAGTGCAAGCAAGGGTGGTAACGAGAAATGTGAAGTAGTATCTATGAAGTTCAGGATTCGGCCGTTTATTTTATACATATAATAATGAGCGGACGCCCTAGGACCACGTCATTCGCCGAGGGCAGCAAATCCGTTCGAAAGACATTCGATAATCAACCACCGAAACCAACTCTAGGAGGCGTAAAAATTAGCAGTGAGTACCACCTAACCATTCTTTGTCGGCCATCGTGATTTCTTCTAGACTGTGACGTTTCCCTGTTCTGACATTTGGTGGGACTGTGATGTCTCAAATCTTCGTAAAATTCATGTAACCTAAACATGATAAATGAAATCGATATCGAGATGAAATGGTCCACATAATTTTGAAGTTATATATATCTAAGTATATTACTCTTGGTCTGGGCTTGCCACATAAGCCCTGATTAATATGTGACAGGTATCACACAAATTACGATACCTACTTGTGCTTAAAATAATTGGATTAATAAAAAAAGTACGTCACAATTTAAAAAACCACAATCTACATCCATAAACTTATTTATCCCTCCATCAGGTAAAAGTTTCGAATATTTATAGATTTAGTCGCTTTTGAGGTTACATTTTAATGACGTAATTAATGATAGGACCTCTACTAATTCCTATTTTTTAGGTGACCAATTTTTTATATTTATAGTAGTAAAGTTCTAGTCTAGTGACAAGCCTAACCTTATTTGAATTGGATATAAATTGGGCTTCTGCTTTGTACATATCTGAATCTAAGTTAATAACAAACTAAAAGTATTTACTTAAGTAGGGTTGTTATGCCGGTTCGCCGGCCTCCTTCAGTTTTCGGCCTTTACGCGTACTCGGTGCCGCAAAATTGCGAGAATATCGCTTAGAAATACTATTTCCAAATGAAATCTTTATTCAGACATTTGAAAATAATTGCTTTGTATCTGACAACAATTTTGGTCAGGTAACATCTTCGAGTGATTTTAGTGAATTTATTCAATTCGACGGGGGGCATCGGAGGTAACGCAACCTGCGGAAATTAGAAAAAAAATAGTGCCGCGCGTTTCACTCCAAGGCAAGCTTTTTGTTGTTTTTGTGAATGAATGATGTTAATAGGCATGTAATACCCTTCTAAAATAACTTATTAACATACTTTTAATATGATTATGTGAATATTTTGTACAAAACAACAATAATGTTGGGGGCCGCGATCTAACATTAAATTTTCTTCAAAACTTTGTTTTTCGGCCTAGGGGCCGATATGTGGCGTATCAAGTCTTCCACGCTTTTGTCTCTTTTATTCAATTGGTGAAATGATAGATGTCACGACTCTTTCTTTTATTATTGTACCTGATGTGAAAACCCTCGCCATTAGTTTTCGGCCGTCAATTTGTTAGTATAAATTAAAAGTGAAGACCGTTTTGGGGGTGGCCGAAAACCACAACATAGAAGAAACAGTACCTACCTCAGTTTTCGGCATAGTATGGAAAGCATGTGAAAATTGAATACCGGTAATAGTTTTCGGCCATAAAATTGCAAAGTTTAAAGCCAACAATAATTTTGAGTTAACGTTTTTATTTTAAAGACAACTAAGTATCATTACATATTGTACCTATGTTATTATTTATAATAATAAGGCCAGAAGCTAAGAATAAATAAGGCCAGAGCACGAGTAACAGAAGAATCGATCAGACTAGTTCAGGGAACTTACAGAGTTTTTGACCGAGTCAAACATTATTTATTTATTTATTTATATGCACAATTATCCAAGATTAATATTTCAAAAATAACATAAAAATAGGAACGTATTTGATAGGTTTTAAAGGTGTTGTAATTCGTGAGTAACAAAGGTTCCAAGTTTTTTATTAAGTAATATAACTTTCTTGAATTATGTTGATTATGACTTTTAATAACATTTGGATACATAATAAAACAATGATGAACTTACAAAAAGCGTTTTAATGTAATTTTAAACTTATAAATTCATTTTAAATCCATCACAATCCAGTGGCCGAAAACAGAATACCCGATGGCCGAAAACTGAAATTTGAGGCCGAAAACTGAAATTTTAGCGTTTTTCCGGATTAAATAAAAAATAAAAATAACTAATAGCTTCAAGCGCAACACAGTTTCTAAAAAAGAAACTCCAGTATATGGGCTTTCATCTAACATAATGAGCATAGCAATATTAAGGTTGTAACATTTTTTTCTGATGTCCTAAAGTTGATGGGAGCACTAAAAGGCCGAAATCCGGCACATCGACCCTACATAAGTATAAATAAACAAAATTCTTATGACATTCAAAAAATGTGAAAAACCTGGCCTAACTCTCCTCTTCCTCTTTATTTACAATAAATTTTAAAAGGAGAAAAGGCAATAGTTAAATCATACACATGTATTATTTTTCTTAAACAAAACAATTCTAAACACTGGGAAGCAACTAAGTATGTACTTACTTCATAATTAAGCACCTACTAAAATATAATCATTAATATGCTAAGGCAAAACTAATATAGAGTTTAAGCATGTTTTGTGCTGGAAAGGAGTCAGTAGTGTAGTAGTTACCCATAGTATTGTATCATGCTTAAGAGACCGGCGAACGCCGCTCGCAACTTCTACTCGAACCGCAAATATAAATTTGCCGGTATATTGCTATCCCTATTTGGCTGATGACACATGATTGCGTGCAAGCGCGATAGCAATATGAGCGAACAGAATTTGTTATACATTTAGTCTTGTTCCGTGAATACGAAAAATGATGAATGAAAAATTGTTGTGTTTTTAACTTTGTGTTTTTATTCTGTAACTTGAAAATATAGGCTATGTTCCTGATCAATTAGTACGTGAGATATCGTTGGTTTTAATATGAAACAAATAAGGAGAAAACATGTTGTTTATGTCGTAAAAACATGCAAAATGCAATGTGCTATCATTTAATTTTATTTCTATTCAATTCAGGGGGTTATTCCAGGGGGTTATTCCAGGGGGAGGGGGGGGGTGCCCCCTCACCCCTGGTACTACTCCCATTACAAGGTAATGGACCATTCCCGAGAAAATTACGATAACCTAACCTCAAACTATGAAATTTTTAAGAGTTGGGATGATTCCTCCCCCCCCTTATAACTCGTAAATGGGGAGGAAAGAAAGGGAAAGGGGAGAAAACGCCTACAATTCGGTTCTGACACTCACATTCGAACCTAAGTGCCCGGCCTGCGGCCGGGCACATGAATGTTTATGTTCTAACCTAACCTTTGCTGCTGTTCCTAGCTGCAAGTAGTATTGGTCGGGAACTTTAGATAGTGGCGATCACAATAGATTGGCAACGGTCAAAGTGATACCGGGTCTCGTCACAGAGCCCTGCAAAGCCGCATCAACAAGAAAGAAGAAGAAGAACCTAACCTAACCTAGCTTCTGCCCACCCCTAAACGCCTACAATTCGGTTAAACCACAAGAAATACGAAACAAAACACAGGAACATTCACGCAACTACGACAGAAACGGAATAAGCAATATCGGATAATAAACGAAAAATAATAATGTTTTTTTTTCAAATGGCTTTTCGTTATTTTTTTTCGTTATTTTCTTGAAAACCATGCATTACCTTGTAATAAGACTAGTAGCACTATAATCGTGTACCAAAGCTCTATCAACTACAATTGTTTTTGCCTCCAAATTCGTGGTAAGGGATACTAAGTCCAACCCTAATATTTATTTTACTTACTGTATTGTTAAAATATACTCATATCAAGGCATGGCATAGCAATTCATAGATGACGCTATAAGGAATTTGCAAAATTTATTTGTCTCTAACAATTGAAAGTAGATGCTTGAAGAGTCTTTCAGCTCTCAATTTTCATGGTCATGATAAACCTGGAATATTACTTTTTCAAAAAATTTATATGCCTTTGTAGTAGTCACAGATCTCTAACCATACAGACTATAAAGCTCTTAAACTTAGTTGATTTTTAAAATAGCTAAAACAGGACATACATTCCAACTCACTTAAAAAACAAGGTTCTTTGCTTTACAACAGTTCTAAAATTTTTTTGTGATTTTGATTTTACTAAAATATGTATACTAAGTGAGTCCATCTTATAATTGAATGAATGAATGAATATACTTTTATTGTACACCACAAAGGAAATTATACAATAGAAAACTTAGCTAATAACAAAGTAAGTATACAATTTGGCAGCCTTATTGCTACATAGCGATCTCTTCCAGGCAACCAATGGTGTGAAAGGACATAGCTACAAATACAACCGGTAAATGGTGCAGAAATAACAAAATATATAAAAATATTTATATATAATGCTATGAATTAAAAATAAAAATATGTAAATAAGGTTCTACACCATTGCAAATTTCAGGAATTATACCAGAACCTTCATTTACTTATAACAGTCTAGGAAACAGAGCGGTTTGCTGTATGGAGACCCCTGCATTAAATTCTCAGTCATTGAAACTTTGCAAGGTTTTAGTATGGTATGTACCAAAACGTATACAATAAGAACCAAAAAGAAATCCACGCCGAAGTTAAGTAAGTAGGTACATTTATACCTAAAAGTTAATATTTTGGACTGAATAATTTCTCGATTTCTTTTTAAATAATAGTCGATAGTCATATTTTATTTACATTCTTAACTGAAATATCAAAAGAAATAATCATGCAGAATGTTGATATTTAAACTGATCATATTATCAAACTTAACATTGTTTACTCCATAATACACCTTCCTACATTCACAATTAGGTATAGTATAAAAATACCTAACTTCCTTTCTGTTTTTTTTTATTAATAATTATAAAATTTCTTTAAGGCGCCAGCGGAGGGTGAATTGGTCATACAAAGTACAAACGTAATACCAAAATGATTTGTAATTCGAGCATATTTCCTCCATATTATGCGATTATTAAGATTGAACGTGTATTTATCTAGGTTCCTGGATAAATATTTTTTCAAAATACTTTCCCAAAATTAAATGTAAGCACATTGCGTTTTGCATGTTTTTACGACATAAACGAGATGTTTTCTCCTTATTTCTTTCATATTAAAACCAACGATATCTCACGTACTAATTGATCAGGAACATAGCCTATATTGTCAAGTTACAGAATAAAAACACAACAATTTTTCATTCATCATTTTTGGTATTCACGGAACAAGACTAAATGTATAACAAATTCTGTACGCTCATATTGCTATCGCGCTTGCACGCGATCATGTGTCTTCAGCCAAATAGGGATAGCAATATACTGGCAAATTTATATTTGCGGTTCGGTCCTCTTAATTCGTGATACTTTATCATAATGTAAAGCTTCGTCCCCTGAGGAAGGGTCCACTAACTTCCTTTCCTAGACTATAAACTAGATGATGCCTGTGACTTGTCTGCATGGATTAAGGTTTTTTTATTCCTGCAAGAGCTCTTCAATTTTCCAGGATAAAAAGTTGCCTATGACCTTCCCTTCACTCTTTAAATTTAGATATAAAAGCTTTATTACAGTCTGTATAGTTAATTAATATTTTTAATAGAAAACTATTTTAGAATGTGAAAATGAAACCTTCTTACATGGCCCCTCTTATAATAATGTACTGAGTAATAATCATTTTAGGATACAATCATTTGCAATTACGTTGGATAAGCATAATTTAAGATTACTGTAGTATTTACTGAAATATGCAAATGTGACAGATGGATGCAAAGGTAGCTGCCAGCTCTCAGATCAGTCTCTCAGTATCAGTATTCTTGATAACTTTAAATATTTTTTCAATACACTTGCTCGAAAAATGCACTTACAGAGGCATTAAACAGGGCTTGTAAGTTAAATTTACTGCCCTCGTGCGGTAAATTTGCAGAATTTACTGCCCTCGTGCAGTAAATTTGCAGTTTTTTTTTAATTTTTGTAAGTCTAATTCACTTCTGAATAAAAAGATTTCTTGCAAGAAGGTTTATAATGATATTGGCTTCTATAAACCTATTGGATACTAAATCTTTAATCAGTGCGTGCCATTTTTAAAAGTTTCATTGAGTTTTCTTGTAAATTGTTAATAAATACGAATGGTATAAGTGATGTGGGATTATAAAATTAAATCAACAATTAGGTATTTTAGCTGTGAGAAAAAAATCGCGCTTGTAGCCAAAAAATCTCGACTAAGTATGGGCGTGAAAAGCCATTTTCTAGTGAGTACCTAGTACCTACCTACTCGACTTTTATTTTCAAGTTTTCTCACAAATGTATTGAAAAATATTGTGTGATACACGGGCGTTAAGGTTTCTACATACTCGTGACGATGGTCAGCCCTCGACTGGCGTCATCGGGCTGACATTTGTCACCTCGTATGTAAAAACCTACTTACCGCCCTTATATCACAAACTACTGTTGAAAGTTCAGCAAGAAACACTAGCCCGTCCTGTGAAGATGACAGCTCCATTGTGGTTCTCACATTTGCAGTTCTTTGCCTGCTTAGCGCTGGTGGCAGCTGCTAAATCTAAGGGCGCCTTCAAATTTGCCGCAAAGTGCCGCGCGGAAGCAGCGCGGCTGTAGCGCTGCGGTCGCGCTGCTTTGTAAATCCATATAAATAAAAAACATGCGACTGCAGCGCTGCACCCGCGCTGCGGCCGCGCATCAGTTCATCGATCGACTAGTGACGGGACTGCGCACGTATTTTTGTTCAAGTGTAAACATGAACGAAAATCAGGTAGAAGAATTTATCGATGAGGTTGAGAGTCGTCCAGCAATATGGGATTCGAAGTCCGACAAGTACAGCAATAAAATCGAAAAGTAAAAGGCTTGGGAAGAAATATGCATTAAATTTATTGACAATTTCACAAACAAGACTCCAAGTGAAAATAAAAACCGGCCAAGTGCGAGTCGGACTCGAGGGTTCCGTACAAACCTGTAGTAAGTTTTAAATTATTAAAAAAAAACTACTTACTAGATCTCGTTCAAACCAATTTTCGGTGGAAGTTTGCATGATAATGTACATGATATATTTTTTTTAGTTTTATCATTCTCTTATTTTAGAAGTTACAGGGGGGGACACACATTTTACCACTTTGGAAGTGCCTCTCGTGGAAACTATTCAGTTTAGAAAAAAATGATATTAGAAACCTCAATATCATTTTTGAAGACCTATCCATAGATACCCCACACGTATGGATTTGATGAAAAAAAAATTTTTTAGTTTCAGTTCTAAGTATGGGGACCCCCAAAATTTATTGTTTTTTTTCTAGTTTTGTGTGAAAATCTTAATGCGGTTCACAGAATACATCTACTTACCAAGTTTCAACAGTATAGTTCTTATAGTTTCGGAAAAAAGTGGCTGTGACATACGGACGGACACACAGACAGACAGACAGACAGACAGACAGACAGACAGACATGACGAATCTATAAGGGTTCCGTTTTTGCCAAATTTGGCTACGGAACCCTAAAAATGAAGCATGTAAGTTAAAGTAATATTATGTATTATTAACACAACTACTTTATATTTTCGTTGTTTCGTATTAATAGTAACACAGAGCAGTGTTTCTTCGTCAGAGTCCATCGTGAAAATAAATATAGGTACAACCCTATGATGTTCGAACCGCGCGACAGGAGCGCGGCCGCAGCGCTGCAGCCGCGCTGCAGCCGCGCTACGCTTTGCGGCAAATTTGAAGGCGCCCTAAAAGCTGGAAGCTACCTTGGCCTAAGAATAAGTTGGGACATCAAAAGGGGCTACCTGCAACTTGAGTACCGTTTAATCAAATCTATTATTAAATTAAAAAAAAAAATATTTAAGGACGTATTTGCAAATCGTCGGTATTGTCGGTACATGTTGTGACTAAGTCGGACAAAATAAAATGGAACTAAAAATTACTACATATAGATTGATCCCTTATCTCCAATTTTTAGAAATGACTTTGTTAAAAATCTCCATTTAAAGTACTATAAAAATGATTTTCCGACACCTCTTCACACAAAATTGACGATTTAGGGGTAACTATCAGTACATTTTTTTCCGTATATATGCCGATTTTTTGTCATTAAAAAATACCATCTGTTAAGAGATATGTTCAACTAAAAATTTTGGAAAGAAAAATATTAAAAATAGTACATAATATAGTATAAAAAATAAAATAAAAATCGCTTGTATTTTTTTCGCATATTTTGCTTTCAAACGTAAATCTTAACATTTTGAAAATAAGGGCTATTTTGATTTTGTTCGGTTACTGGTTTGATTTCGTTCCAAAACTCAAATATCAATTTAGTTAGTCAGTCATTTATAAAAAAAAAAATATACCGAAGTATCGAAATAAGTTGATTCACGCAGCTTGTAAGTACACATGTACTTACAAGCTTGTGTGCGTGTGAACGATGCGAGTGTAGTAGTGCGATTTTATACCTATTTGTTTTGCAAATGCGTCCTTAAGTATGTCTAGCAAACATTATAGTAATATATTTATTGTCCTTTAACCCTTTACTCCATACTATAGATGATAGTGGAAAGGCATAGCCAGTCCAGTAATTTTGAATTACTTGGTCGACCTGAGTGAAATCTGATCACGTGACTCTACGCTATTTTTGTCAGTCCTTTCGTGAAGTATGTCTTGACTCCTGAATGAAGTGCGCCTTTGAGGTCCAAGTTACTCACTTCAAACCGGGTCAGTGCCATGGCCCTTACGATATACTAGTGGTTCGCCCCGAACTGAGACCTCGCGGTATCACAGAGCGCCATCTATTGACATCATTGTGAAGTTCTGTTAAAAATAATGAAGCTCATTAAAAATTAAATAATTTCGTTTCCTTATAATACTTAATTATCTAATTTTAGTAGGTATTTGTTGTTCAAGTACAGGATATAATTCAATTAATTGATAAGTTTCAGGCTCAGCCTTTCAGAAAATTGAGAGTTCTGAGGTCAACTTTGAAACTTGACCAACTGGAAAGCCCCCCCATTTCGTCAATTTTAAGGGAAAAATTAAAAAAAAAAATTTTGGACTCTATTCCTAATTATCTTTAAAATGATATACCGCAACCCTATGTAACGCTATAAAAAATATTTTACTTCGCATTCGCTTCTATGAGAGCCCCCCTGAAATAAAGATTTTTATAACTTTTTAAGCCATATTTGGCGGGAGGCCATCGGTTTACATATTATATTTAAATTTGATGTAATTACGTTCAGTAATTCAGAAGTTATAAGGCTCTGACAGACGGACGGACGGACGGACGGACAAGTGCAAATTCACTCAAGTAGACTCAAAGACCTTCGCTTCGCTCGGTCAATTATATATCAACTTAACACCTAAAGCTTTTTCTTTTTTAGTTGCAGTTATGACATGTTATGATGAGCATTCAATAAGGCAGGGATTTGGAATATTTTTAACCGACTTCAAAAAAAAGGAGGAGGTTCTCAATTCGACTGTATTTTTTTTTTTTTTTTTTTTATGTTTGTTACCTCAGAACTTTTGACTGGGTGGACCGATTTGGATGATTCTTTTTTTATTTGAAAGCTGGTGCTTCCCGTGTGGTCCCAATTCAATTTGGTGAAGATCTGATGAATATCTCCGGAGATGGAGAACGGAACTCCTCATGGATAAGAGTAAATTGCTCGCGATCAGTGTGATAGTCTTGTAAACAGTATGTTTTAACCATGCATAGCATATCTTGTTCTGGTTACATCCTGTATTTTAAAACAGTGCGGCCACTAAAAATTATTGTGAAATAAAAAATTTTCAAAAAAAAAAAAAAAACCGACTTCAAAAACCACAAACACTAAAAAGTAAAAAATAATTTAATTTATTATGTATACAAGAGTTAATTTAGTTCTATAATAACATTCTTTGGAGTCGGTGCCAATGTGGAGTCACGTCAACAATAATGAAGAGTAGGTAGACGGTTCATGCGGCTAATTGGTACCGACTCCAAAAAATGTTATTATAGAACTAAATTAACTCTTGTATACATAATAAATTAAATTATTTTTTACTTTTTAGTGTTTGTGGTTTTTGAAGTCGGTTTTTTTTTTTTTTGAAAATTTTTGGTAATAAAATAGGCATTGAAAATTGATTCACCTGCCCAACAGGTCTTAACCAGCTGATTTTAACTTAACACAATAAAATATGTACATAAGGCAATTGTGATCAAAATTTTATCATTAACAACACAATCTCTACAAGATTAACTAGAATCGTTCCGACACGCAACGTATGTCTGTCGTTATAATGTGATGCGTTGGCCGTGGTGTGATGTGTCGTTATAATGGATTCCATCCAACATGTGCCATTCATCAGTAACAATATTTTGCGTATAATTACTTAAAGGGCGCACGCAACTCGACCGATAAATTATGTCGTAGCCCGTAGGAAACGCAACGTAGCCTTAATGTTAACAAGTTTACTTCATTTTCGTGTAGTTATCCTGCATGCTGAAGTATGAAATCGTTCAGTACCTATAGTACAGTATAGTATAACTATAATGTATAGGACATGGGTAGGTACCTCCATGCGTTCACTACAAAATTAAAAATTCAACTGACTGTCCAGAGACTGTCGTTGTTAAATACTTTGTAGGACGTGTAGTATGAGTTTGAATTTTTGATCCAGTTGACACAATATAACCTTGGCCTAATGTTCCGTGACTTACTAATGAGGGCAGCGTTACAATTATTATTATAGTAAGTACTAAGTTACAACTGCATTTTTATAAGTGCACTTATTGCCACAAAGTTGTGGGTTGTGGTCACCCTTTAAACTACTGTAGTACTACCCACTAGGGCACAACATGAATGAAGACTAGTTGGCACAGTATAGTTATTATACCTACCTACATTATTCGTTATTTTATAGAAGAAATCACAGTAATATTATAAATGCGAAAGTGTGTTTGTTTGTTGGTTTGTCCTTCAATCACGCCGCAACGGAGCAACGGGTCGACGTGATTTTTTGCATGGGTATAGTGTCCAGGACCTGAAAAGTGACATAGACTACTTTTTATCCTGGAAAATTAAGGAGTTCCCGCGGGGAAAAAAATTAAACCATGCGAATGAAGTCGCGGGCATCAGCTAGTACGAGTAGGTTCAATAAAATTGATATTTGTCAAAATATTTTTCTGACTGGCTACCCATTTCCGCATTACTCAGCTAAAGTGATCCGGATTAGAGTAAATGTTCGGTGACGTTTGCTGCGTGCTTCTGGTAACATTTGACATAATCACTTGTCAACGTTATCGCCCGCGTTATCAGCAAGTGTCGGCGATCTCGCTATCTCGCGGTCGAGGCAACAGCGCGAGCGCTTACATCCCATTCGCGTCATGACCGTGCCAACGTACTCTTGGGTTTTGCCTTTCGCCCAACAGTCCATTCAAAGCTTTTGCGTCGCAAACGTGGTCGTCGCGGCCGGTGCATGTTGCTAAATTGTTTATGGGTTCGTTAACCCAGCTACCACCAGCGTGCACGTATCCATCGATTGTGAAATCACTATGCACATGTTTTGTGTATTACTTAACTGTAGCAAATTCATTGATTAACGCTTAGCGATGTTATGTGTGTTAACGCACCGGTTAAGCTGCAACTGTTTGTGCAAAGTGTGAACGATCATGATTATGATTAAGTGCCAAGTTTGTGTTTGCGATTTAATATTGTGCGGATATTATCCAGTTTGTATTAATCATGTTACGACGTCGAGGAACTTATACAGTGAATGCTGAATCTGGGCTGCGGACGAAGTCCACTGATCTGACCACAGTTTTATCTAAAAAAATAGGTAATTACTAAGTAATAGTTATTGGATAGTAACTACTGACTAAGTACAAGGACTTGATTTAGATCATAATTTAGTAGTTAGGTACAGCAAATAATTCTTTAAATATCTTTATAATTTCACAGTAAATTTATGTACATAAGTGCTTATTTAATTAGACTTTATTAACTATTTCCGTGAAGAAGTTCGTAGCATACCTACCTATATCAATCAATGATTCAAATTCTTAAAATCTTTGGGTTACAAAAGTCCTGCGTAGTTGCTCTCGGCCTAGTTAATTTTATTTTCAAATATGTGATAAATGATAAAATTAATAGTGAATGGAATAAAGTATGTTGTAATATATTCTTACATAATCCAGTCATTGTATTCAAATAAGTGTACATAACTAATACATAGGTAGTTACCCTTGGTCATACGAGGGGTGCATGCCAATTTTCGTAGAGTATATTTGAGATAAAAAAAGTAATTTTTTACAACGGCATGCAATTTGTAAACACGGAAATGTTCTATTTTTTTTTACATTTCTACGTAACCGTTTGAGCCCCGTCGGCCGTTGCGAATTGCATGCCATCAATTATTATAGCTTAAATTTGTTCCAACTACGTTATATTACAAAGGCATGCAGTATAATGTCACGGCAAAAACTAAAATTCTGTCACAATGAGAAGCCATTTTGTTTATGAAGTGCAAGCGCGCAAGGGCTAGTAACCCCTCTATCTTTCATATTTTAGGGTTAGTTATCAACTCTTAAAAAGGCATGCAGTAGAAAATGGGAGACTATCACCTACGACCATCTCCCGGTCTATAAGAATTTGATATTAATTTCAATTTCATACCTCTACGCGTTCATGAGGAAAGGGGTAGTAAGTAAATTATTAAAAATATTTTTATTGTATATGATGTAAGTAACTAAAAATGTATGCTTTTCGCAATTTTCCCTTTATCTGTGCTATAAGACGTTGCTTCGTACCAAATTTCAAGATTCTGAGTTCACGGTAAATATAAAATTTCCAGCATAAACGGCTGTACCTTTTGATTGCGTTGGCTTAGAAGTTTGATTTTTTCACAGCTCCAAGGGACAGTAGACTTGAGTATTTGACATGAATTTCACCTTGATACCTATGGAGGTAACCTTTTTCTCAGGAACGCCCATGTGTTCCTGAGAAAAAGGTTACCTCCTCAAGGGGTCTTGACAGACAGACAGACGGTCAACAAAGTGACCGGGACCGGTAACAAAGTGATCCTATAAGGGTTCCGTTTTTTCCTTTTGAGGTACGGAACCCTAAAAATTACATATACGCATCCGCAGAAGAAATCTTTAGAATTCGTAATTATATTTTTACGTGAATAAGCCTATTGTTAACACATGGGCGTTCCTGAGAAAAAGGTTACCTCCTCAAGGGGTCTTGACAGACAGACAGACGGACAACAAAGTGACCGGAACCGGTAACAAAGTGATCCTATAAGGGTTCCGTTTTTTCCTTTTGAGGTACGGAACCCTAAAAATTACATATACGCATCCGCAGAAGAAATCTTTAGAATTCGTAATTATATTTTTACGTGAATAAGCCTATTGTTAATCACTTAGGTCAACGCCACTCTGCAATAGCTCACATGCCTCGTTCGTACCGCGGCATCAGCTTGTATGCCAGACCACCTTCGGGTAAATTGTTTTTATTACACAGTAAATACACACCTAACGCGTAGTTACTAGTTCTATTTATGCACCGGCATTGTTGAATGAGGGACTTTTGTTAATTATTTTAACCAGTGGTATTATATAAATATATATCTTTACATTGCAGTAATTAAATTAACGACGTCTATGTGTAGATGGGCAGGTTATGTACATGGTATGATACTATGGGTTGGTGATGATGAAAAAAGGATGTGTGTTAGTAATATCCGTTTAAATTAATTTACATCTCTCATATTCGGTAAGTAGGTCCTTATTACCCCCAAATGGAGCTTGTAGGTGACCAATTAGCGTTCTGGGGTAATAATGTAGCTAGAAAAGCCCTAGGGCGGTAAGTAATTAAAAAAAGTATGATGGTTACGATGGTTATGATGAAAGTATGATGGTATGATACGCGAACTTTTTGAAAGAGTGAAGAGTTTTTTTTAATTACTTACCGCCCTCGGGCTTTTCTAGCTACATTATTACCCTAGAGCGCTAATTGGTCACCTACAAGCTCCATTTGGGGGTAATAAGGACCTACTTTACCTCACAATCGAGATGTAAAGCAGAGTAGTTAGCTCGGGTGTAAGCATCAATTGCACCCTCGAACTATAGGCGCTCTCCCTGCGCTCGTGCGCCTAAATATCTCGGGCTGCAATTGATGCCTTTCAACCCTTGGCTACTAATCTACTATTACATCTCTCATATTCGGTAAGTAGGTCCTTATTACCCCCAAATGGAGCTTGTAGGTGACCAATTAGCGCTCTAGGGTAATAATGTAGCTAGAAAAGCCCTAGGGCGGTAAGTAATTAAAAAAAGTATGATGGTTAGATGTACGCGAACTTTTTGAAAGAGTGAAGAGTTTTTTTTTTAAATTACTTACCGCCCTTGGGCTTTTCTAGCTACATTATTACCCTAGAGCGCTAATTGGTCACCTACAAGCTCCATTTGGGGGTAATAAGGACCTACTTTACCTCACAATCGAGATGTAAAGCAGAGTAGTTAGCTCGGGTGTAAGCATCAATTGCACCCTCGAACTATAGGCGCCCTCCCTGCGCTCGTGCGCCTAAATATCTCGGGCTGCAAAATTGATGCCTTACAGCCCTTAGCTACTAATCTACTATTAATTAAAAGGCAGTGTTTTAAAGGAACACCTGAAATTACTTGTACCATAGCATTTTTATTGTCATTGTTTTTATGTATGTTTCTTGGTGTACAATAAAGAATTTTTCATTCATTCATTTCATTCATTCATTCATTACTTATCATCGCGATAAAATAATACAATAGTGGTGCTAATTACATGGTCGGTGCCTCACTAATTAGAATTATTAAGAGTAATTTAACGATTTGTGAGATGACGCTGTTTAAAACCGAGATTGTTTTATTGTTTTGGTTTCATCAAAATTAAAAAGTCGGCGGTAACTGGTTGTACTTAGCCATGAGGTAAGTAATTTTATAGTTACTTACCTAAGGGCTAAGTAAGAACTTGAATACCTAACATACGAGAATAAGGACACAGAAACAAATAAGTACACAACCATATCTCTTTAGGACACAAGGCTAGAAGATTATGAATGATAGTGTTCGTGTATTTTTTGTTATTTTATTTTGAATGTTAAGAAGTAACATCAAGGAAGAATATAATACTTAATGAATCCAAATCTTTATTTAAAATTTAACATGTCTAATGTCTATGTATAGCTAAATTATAGCAAGTACATACATAATCCATATTAATATTATAAATGCGAAAGTGTGTCAGTCTGTCTGTCTGCCCGTCCGTCTGTCTGTCTGTCTGCTACGCTTTCACGGCCCACCTGTTCAACCGATTTTGATGAAATTTGGAACAGGGATAGTTTGTATCCCGCGAAGGACATAGGCTACTTTTTATCCCGGAAAATCAAGGAGTTCCCGCGGGAATTAAAAAAACTTAATCCACGCGGACGAAGTCGCGGGCATCATCTAGTATAATATATGGGTGATTTGTATAATATTTATTTACTTGATATATTTTATATAGCATCTTATCTTGATATATTATGTTAAAGTAAGTAGACCGTACATGTCGTATAATTTAGTACAACTGTCGTAAAATACGATGACAGTGGTTATCGTCAAGTACCTATCGGTATTCGGTATGGATTATTGGGATGTTATTACGCAAAAATATAATCTATCTAAGCAAAGTTTAAAACATCAAGAAATAAAAAAATGTAACTACTTTATTATGGAGTATGATTTTGTAGGGAAGCCTCTTTATGTCAAATGCCAATATATTATTACCTATTATGAAAAACCTATTTTAGAGATTCTGATGAAGTACTTAGTGCATTTTTATGTGAACAATCTAAAGTGAAAGTGGAAAATATTAAGAAAATGTTGTGAAAATTCAATACAGCTTTTCCGTGATTTCAAACTACTTCTAATAAAGATAAACATTAATTTTATGACCAAATAATTCTGAAATACAAATGGCATGCATGTTGCTCATGATCATTATATTTTAAATAATAACAAAAGTTGCAAAAATTTAATAAAAATTTCCGTGTTTTTAATTTGCATGCCGTTTTGCATTTCATAAAAACATATTATTTTAAGTATATATCGAAAATGGCATGCGTATTAAATAACACCATCATATTTTAAATAATAATGAAAGTTTCATAAAATATATGAAACATTTCCGTGTTTTTAATTTGCATGCCGTTTTGTATTTCATAAAAACATATTATTTTAAGTATATACCGAAAATGGCATGCGTATTAAATAACACCGTCATATTTTAAATAATAACAAAAGTTGCAAAAATTTAATAAAAATTTCCGTGTTTTTAATTTGCATGCCGTTTTGCATTTCATAAAAACATATTATTTTAAGTATATATCGAAAATGGCATGCGTATTAAATAACACCATCGTATTTTTAATAATAATGAAAGTTTCATAAAATATGTGATCCATTTCCAGTGTGAAACAGAGATCAGAGATTTGGATTTTGGCGCTAATCCATCACCTACCTAGCCACGTTTCCGCGGGAAATCCTTAATATTCAGGGATAAAAGTAGCCTTTATGCTATTATATATACTTAGCAGACTATAATCTATATCTGTGCCAAATTTCATGCAGATCCGTTCAGCCGTGATTGAGTAACAAACATCCATCCATCCATCCATACATACATCCATCAAAACTTTCGCATTTATAATATAACTAGCTGATGCCCGCGACTTCGTCCGCGTGGATATACCAAGATTCATCGAAATAACTTGAGAAATGATGGACTTTTATACAAACTTTCAACCCCTATTTCACCCCTTTGGGGGTGGAATTTTGAAAAACTGTGATACACGTATGTTTTCATTTTTAACCCGCAGCTCATATACCAAGTTTCATGGATATAACTTGAGAAATGAAGGACTTTCATATAAACTTTCAACCCCTATTTCACCCCTTCGGGGGTAAAATTTGCGAGAACTGTGAAACACGTATTTCTTCATTTTTAACCGGTAGCTTGTATACCAAGTTTCATCTATATACCTTGAGAAACGAAGGACTTTCACACCAACTTTCATCCCCTATTTCACCCTTTTGGGGGTCGAATTTTGAAAAACTGTGAAACACATATGTCTCCATTTTCAACTCGCAGCTCATATATCAAGTTTCATGGCTATAACTTGAGAAATTAAGGACTTTCATACAAACTTTCAACCCCTATTTCACCCCTTCGGGGGTAGAATTTCGGAATAAAAAGTATCCTATGTACTTCCTCGTAGTATGGGCTCAAATCGTGCCAAGTTTCGTTTGAATTCATTCAGTAGTTTCGGCGTGATGCGCGGCCAAGATACAGACAGACAGACAGACAGACAGACAGACAGACAGACAGACAGACAGACAAAAATGAAAAAAATTACAGATTTGGCTTCAGTATCGAATAATGAGTGCCCTCCAAAAAAAATTTTCAAAATATCTTCAATGTACAGAATTGGACATGTTACAGTTTTATTATAAGTATAAATAGTAGGTATTGTATAGATGTGGACCGGTATTTCGTTACAAGTTAGGTTAATAAGTTTACTTCAGACTTTTGACGCACTATCACGTTTCTTTACTTGCTCCATATTTTTAAGAAAGCACTTATAGTGAGAACCTGTCTAAAATAAAATAAACACAAAACCAAAAACGAAATGAAAATTACGCAAATTCGAGGTTATGTTATGAATTCTTGCGATAAACGTCATTACATAAACAACGTCCTTACCCAGTCATATGCATCGAATGATATATGTGTCTATCTCGCTTGCACATATTTAGTGTGAAGTTGCTTCGAAAATACCATAGATTGCTATCCATTGGTTAAAAATTGATTGAAAAATTGTAAAATTATAATCCCTAGATAAACCGTCAGATAATTTTATTCTCACGATAGTTAACCAGTAGTTTATCTGAGGATTGAAAAATCGGCCCTTAATAAAGTATACCCGAGTACTTAATAATAGAAACAATAACTTTGACAGTTTGCAGAAAGCCACGTACCAATGTATTGGCAGCGGTTTTTTTGTTTATTTAAGTAATTTTTTATCAATAAACATGCATGCCATTTGTTATTGAAGTTTAAAATAATATTTACAGACAATGTACAAAAAGGCATGCAAAAAAAAACAGGGAAATGTTCATTATTTTTAATTTTCGTTAAAAAACCTTTTTTTAATTTTATTTTTGCACATTTTTTATGTCAGGCTTGTGTAATATGCATGCCATTTTTTTTATCAACTTAAAATAATGTTTTTTAATGAAATATTGAATGGCATGCAAAATAAAGTCACGGAAATTATATCAGCGTTTTTTGCAATTTTCGTCATGCATGCCACTAATTTACAACTTTCTGTTGTGCATGCCAAATTTGCTAACGTCAAGTAATTATAAAAACTAAGTATTGTTCAAATGGCATGCAGTTTGAAATCACGGAAAAGCTGTATTGAATTTTCACAACATTTTCCTAATATTTTCCACCCTTGGTCATACGAGGGGTGCATGCCAATTTTCGTAGAGTATTTTTGAGATAAAAAAAGTAATTTTTTACAACGGCATGCAATTTGTAAACACGGAAATGTTCTATTTTTTTTTACATTTCTACGTAACCGTTTGAGCCCCGTCGGCCGTTGCGAATTGCATGCCATCAATTATTATAGCTTAAATTTGTTCCAACTACGTTATATTACAAAGGCATGCAGTATAATGTCACGGCAAAAACTAAAATTCTGTCACAAAGAGAAGCCATTTTGTTTATGAAGTGCAAGCTCGCAAGGGTTAGTAACCCCTCTATCTTTCATATTTTAGGGTTAGTTATCAACTCTTAAAAAGGCATGCAGTAGAAAATGGGAGACTATCACCTACGACCATCTCCCGGTCTATTAGGTCTATAATAATATATAGGTACGATACGATTGTTGATCAGGTGACAGCGTCTGTCAATCTTAATTTATGTTACTCGTCCACATATTATAATACATATATGTATATTATATTATGTAAACCACTAAAGACACAATGTTATCTTAACAAAAATCGGGCCTTAACTGCAAGCTGCACCATAAATTATCATGTTTAATGTTGTGAATAAATATTATTAAAAGTCACTAACATTATTATTTACAGCTTGCCCTTGTAGACTGTGGAGGTCACGTGAAAATACAGGAGTGTGAAAACCGGTAGCCGTTCTTATCGGGTTACAAACTTACAACCAAATCACATGCTAAATGCAACTCAGAATATTGATGAAATTCGTTACTTTTTAAATACTTAAATTAATTAGTTAAGCTGTTTTTTCGGAAGAAAATATGCCATTATTATGTACGTACTTAAACAAATAAAGGTGAACGCACACTTATCCGAGCCGAACGATATGGTTGAGCGAAGCAATGGCTGGATCATGCGTCATGCTCGTGAACGGGTGCCACCGTCGGAAATGGGGCTGCCTCTGTCTGCCAGTCTTGGCGTGTATTGAATGTTGTATGCTCGTAATCGAAGATTACGTAAATGATAAAAAAAAAGCGTGGATTTGATTCGCTCCAGCTATGCGTGGGACTGCAGTTACTTGTATCATTATGATGATTGTAAGTTTTGATGGAAAAGAGCAACCACCGAGTTTCTTGCTGGCTCTTCTCGGTAGGAATGGCATTCCGAACCAGCGGTAGATTCATATTATAACGATTCTAAAGCGCTTGTAAAAGCTTATTTGAATAAAAAACATTTTGAATTTTGAATTTTGAATTTTGAACGCGTCGAACGAATCGAAGTCAAGGAGGCCTCGCACACTAATCCGCACCAGAAGAATCGACCGCGTCGAAGAAATCGTTTTTTAAAACAATGAAGAAATAGTACTCTCGCGTTGCTCTGTCATACGCAACTGATAGAAATAAAATGCGAGCGCATCGGTCGAGTCGACCGCATAAACCGCGCCGAATCTGATGACGTCATCCGAATTTGTCTAGGATTACTGGGGTTCTTGCAGATTCGGACGATTCGACGCGGAGAAGTATGCGAGGTTTCATGAGATTTCATATAAAGAATTCTAAAATTCGTTTAGTTCGATTCGTTCGACGCGTTCGGCTCGGATAAGTGTGCGTTCACCTTAAAAGTCCTTAGTCCGGTAAAAAAAAACGAACCTATCGGGTTTATTGATTACCTATAATAAAGGACTATAATTACCTAATATTTTTAATTACAAAGTTATGCTGGTCCACAGTGACACTGACGGATCATGGCCAGGCTAATTTTATAGAAACTTTGGTTTTAGAGTAAATGTAAAACTGAATTTCTGCGCGAGTTTTCATCACTAATGTTAGAGTGACGTTGCCTTAGCTAATTTTATACAAAATTTTGGGCATAGAGACGCCTGCCAATTATATCTAAAAAGTCATCTTTGTCCTTCGCCACCTAGTCTTAATTATACAGAAAAGTGCGAAATACAGACATTACAAAATAATAATATAATGTCTCATGATGTCAATAAATGGCTACATGTTTCATCTTTTAAAGGCTTTACTGTGTAGCAGTCGCTAACAAGTTCAAGAACCAATCAACACTGGGGAACCGCTTGAACCACGTGCCAATAGGGGTTAAGGTACTGCAAAGATCAAAACTCGATTGAAGAAGTTGTTCATTTCGGAAAGATTATTTTTAATTTAATACAATTCACTCGTTAGGTATGTAACATACTCTTAATATGTTTATATACATGTAAAATCCTTTATTATCTTAAAAATCGTTTTGTGTGGTATTCCTTTGTTGTTATGAATTAAGTTATCAATTATGTCTTCTACATGACATCTTTGTCTCGTGCTGGATGTTCGCCTAAAATTAGTTTATCAACTTTTCATAAAAGTGGGCTTTGTCGTCATAATAAATATATAATACGAGTATAAAAAGGTCACTGACTGACTGATCATCACGATATCTCAGGAACTATAGAACATACAGACTTGAAATTTGGAAGGTAGGTTCCTTCTATGGCGTAGACGTCAGCTAATAAACGGTTTTGAAAAAATTTACCCCTAAGGGGTTGAAATGGGGGTTGGAAGTTTGTATGAAAGTTCTTTGTTCTTTAAGTTAGAGAATTGAAAATCGGGATTTAGGTTATTAGTTTAAAATAATAAAAATCTGTATAAGCAGTTTTACGAAAATCTACCACAAAGGGGGGGAAATGGGGGTTGGAAGGTTTCATGAAGGTTCTGAGTTTTTGAAGTTAGAGACTAGAAAATCGGGATTTAGGTTTTTAGTTTTAAATAATAATAACCTGTATAAGCCATTTTCCGAAATCTACCCCAAAAAGGTGGAAATAGGGGTTGCAAGTTTGTATGAAAGTTCTATGTTTTTGAAGTTAGAGACTTGAAAATCGGGATTTAGGTTATAAAATTTAAATAATGAACACCTGCATAAGCTATATAAAAAGCCTCTTTATATAGACTTTTTGCAGCGGGAAAATTTCATAATCTTATAGGAAGTCAGAAATTGTACGCGGACGAAGTCGCGGGCGACCGCTAGTAATAAATAAAATCTAATGCTAACCATTTTTACATTCATATCAACCGTGACCGACGGTGAATCTCGGTTCTGCTCGTGATGAGGCTATGCCTTTATCCGGGGATTTTACACACTTTTGGGGAAGATATTGTATTCTCGATATTTTACAGCTAGGCCGCTGGAACACTGGTATAGGCTAGCGGTAAGACGGACGGACGGACGGTTCTCTTCGCTGTGACCTGGGGCTTACTAGTTATTAGTAGTATTATTTTAACCTTATTGGCGCTCTTTTTTCAGAATTATGTATAATCCTTATTTTAGGGACGTCAAGATACGTCATATAAATACGTCGTAAATTCAAAATAATACTGCTTTAATCATTGATGTAGAATTGCTTTAATCGATGGTAGTAATTCCAGCCCCGGTTTGTTTCGTTCATCGTTGGTTCCACTGAATAGGTGCCTATTCAGGGGTTGGTTCATCTGGTCTGGTTCAGTAATACCACACGCGAAACCCGTTTCGTCGCCTGCTGCACCTAGCAGCAGGCGACGAAACGGGTTGGTGGTTGGTTGGGTTGGTGTCTGGTGAGGATGGTCGAAGGAGGATGGTGGAGCCGTTTTCGTGCTTAATACATAATTGGAATCTGTAATAATGTAGCTACGTCTCTTGCTCACGCTGTCTTCGTTTTTCGCTTTGTTACAGCGAATATCGAAAAATAATATTTAAAAATATGCAAGAGATGGTTAGGCATTGAGTTTATCTAGTACAGCTTGTCAAAAACGTAATCTCATCGGCATCACATGCTTCTAAAGACCAGATGATAAAATATCATAAAATAATAAAGAATTAATAAAGTTAAGGTAGGTAGGTACTTAGGATACGTTTCGGGTTTCTATATCCATACTTCCATACTAATATTATAAATGCGAAAGTGTGTCTGTCTGTCTGTCTGTCTGTCTGTCTGTCTGTCTGTCTGCTACGCTTTCACGGCCCATCTGTTCAACCGATTTTGATGAAATTCGGTACAGGGGCAGATCGTATCCCGGGGAAGGGCATAGGCTAGGCTTTTTATCCCGGAAAATTAAAGAGTTCCCGCGGGAAGCAAAAAATCTTAATCCACGCTGACGAAGTCGCGGGAATCATCTAGTTATATATGTATGGGTTATATTATATGTAGTTACCATCATAAAAAGGCTTTAAATTGCAGATGACAGCGCACCAATCATTAGGCTGCTAAAGGGGCGGAGTATCGACCGAATTATCTAGTCCGTTTGGGTTCGTAAAAAGTAAAAACCGAGCTGTGTGACTATAATTAAATAATGTCATTATCAGATTTTACTTACGTTCGGGAATTAACTAAATCCACCAGTTTACCTACTACTAGTACTACCCAGCATTCAGGGGGGCTGTTTATGAAAGCTACATCTCCAAGGTTAACTAGTTTGCTCCCTGCGCTAAATATAAAAAAAAATGCGCTTTTTAACTCTATTCCAAAATTCATGCCTTAACTAATAACGTTCATGTCTTATGCTAATAATTGCTAATCGATTGTGTCGAACTCAGACCCTACTTGCCTACCTAGTTCAATCAAAAAAATCAAAGTTGCAAAAAAATCCAGAATCGATCAATTTTAGTTACACGCCAATAGCTTCCTAGTTCCTACTACTAACTAAACTAGCCACGGCCGGCTTCGGCCGTGGCTAGTTACCAACCTACCGGCAAAGACGTGCCGCCAAGCGATTTAGCGTTTCGGTACGATGCCGTGTAGAAACCGAATAGGGGCATGAGTTTTAATATAACTGCCATGCCCCTAACAGGTTAGCCCGCTACTATCTTAGACTGCATCATCACTTACCATCAGGTGAGATCGCAGTCAAGGGCTAAACTGTAGCGGATAAAAAAAAACACGCTGGACCGTACATTGCGCTTCCTCCAGCAAATGAGATGCGACTCACCGCGTAGTAACAAATAGCGTTGTGAACTTGTGACGTACGCGATGATGCGTCAGAAGTTGTGCGACCGGTTCCTTCCATTATGTCGGACGGTTGGTTGCGCTATTGCCTTGGTCGCGATCAAAAGCGGCTGGTGCATCCAATACAGCATACGAGTACGCCAGTGCAGGGTGTCGGTTTCCACTAACAATGGATGTGCCCAGACTGTGACTAGGAAATAATAACCCACTCGTATTACTTGGATCTTTGCCGCAATTCGTTGCATAAACGATATTTTAATTAGCATGCTGTGTACATCTTCAGTTGCATCACCAAACAATTTGCCTGAGTCAAAATAATTTTATTCCAAACTACACTACCTAGTTCTTATCGCTATTTACCATAATAATCGTATTTTACCAGTAGTCCAGTCATTATATACATTTAGAAATGCATGTGAACCGAAAAGGCTAAATTTTGGATATTACGTGGGGGGGGGGCTTAGAAAAGCTTAAATTCAAATTGTCGACCAAGATTTCCTATATGTGCATTTTCAGTTTTTTCACAATAACTCGGTTCTCCGTTGAGATACGAAAATTTTGATCCAATACTTTTTTTTCGTTGCTTTTTTACGATCTACAATAATAATTTATTAAGGTCTTTACATTTTTCAACTATCGTTCATCGTTATTGAGAGAATCGAAAATACCATAGGTACCATAGATACCATAGGTAGTGAAATTTGATTTTGCTATTTCTTTTTTCTCGTGAAAGATATCGAAAAAATGTCTAGTATCAAACTTGTAGAGCGTATTCAGTCCTACAATTTCATTTTTTTTCTACAAAAATTACCACCTTTTTAGCGCGCCGCCAAGTCGGTAAGCCGCCGCGGGTCGGTACCCGTTTTGTCCGACGTAATCACTGGACTACAGGGTTTTCATACATTAGAATAATTAGGCATGCTGCCAGTTTTTATACCTACACCCAGCGATTGATATCTGACCTCCGTGACTCGTTTGGAGATAAACTAGTGGCACATAGATTACGATAATTTTCCTCCAGGCAATAACAATAATTATTTCAGTGATAACTTAAATCCAGAATATATTCCTCTTAATCATGAGTTGTGATTTAGTCACCCCCTAAAGTAAAATTATTACTAACTTAATGACGTTAAATTTTGAAAGTACTTACTAAATTAATAATATGAAATGTTGATCACATTCAGAAGGGC
Source organism: Erebia ligea (assembly GCA_917051295.2). NCBI lineage: Eukaryota > Metazoa > Arthropoda > Insecta > Lepidoptera > Nymphalidae > Erebia > Erebia ligea. The sequence goes on along the minus strand of OU785237.1, from coordinate 9,269,998 downwards.
TGACCCTTGAGGATTTACACATAGATTACGATAATTTTCCTCCAGGCAATAACAATAAATATTTCAGTGATAACTTAAATCCAGAATATATTCCTCGGAATCATAAGTTGTGATTTAGTCACCCCCTAAAGTAAAATTATTAATGACGTAAAAGAAGACGGTTCAGATTTGTATGGAGCGTCGGTCCGGTCCTTTTACAAGTAAAGAAATGAAAAAAAAAATACTAAACCAGTTTTGGTCGTTCAAATCTACGAATTCATCGTAATTTCAGTGGTGTTATTATTTAATCTTTCCACGATAAGCAACACTAAACACGAGTGGGTAACAATGGCGGATTCATATTTTTTGACGTTTTCTGTCAAGTATCAACACAACACCGGAAAAACCGTAGGGAAAAACACGTTATTTTGACAGTGACTGTCAGAAATGACATTTGATACATTTCGCGCCTACTGCACCATCTCAATGGCGGGTGTTACACTATCAGTATTATCACGCGATCCGCGATACGCGATCCAAATATTGATGGTTTTGCGATAATATTGATGGATCACCGGATGTTCTTGAAATCTACGATCCAGGGGGCGTGGCGTCAATAATACTGACAGTGTGAACGCGCTGTACCATACCATCAGCATCAGTACGTGTTCGACAGCCGATGACGGAACGTCACAGAGTCCTATAATTTAAAGGAACGGAACATGCAGGACGAGGAATTTTGGGAATGTGGATCTCCGACTGCTTCCGACGTCTCGCAGACCTCGCAAGATGTTGGAGCAGAATTAAAAGGATTTTTATATTATAACTTTGAAATGTGCCAGGCGCTTTGGAATCCCAATGATTCTAATTATAATATGAATAAAAAAAAAGAGGGATGAGGAGCTGGACAGGCTGCTAGTTATATAAAGTATAGTAACTTTCGTAATCATCCAAGTCATCGCCTAAAAGCATTTCTTGCGTTAGATTCAAATGACTGTACTGGTTTCGTTTTAAAATCCAATTTTTTACCCAACGCATTCGTTTTTTATTAGTTTTAATTGCCATCGCTAATATTAAAGCGACAGCTGCTTTCTTTCTGTTATCCATTTTTAATTATTAATGGTCTGTGTTGAAGATTTTTGACACAGGTTAATTTTTAGACCAAAGTGGACTCTTTTTTATGGATTTTTAAGTATATGGCACAACCACAGAGTATGTTTACTCTGAGAGCACAACTATTCTCTACGAACTCGAACACAGTACTGATGATGATAATATTGATAGTATGAGACCCTACCATCAATACTGTCACGATAAAAATATCACGATCCGTGGATCGCGATACGGTATTGATAGTATAACAGGCCCCTATAGCTAAAGGTTGCCATCTTGGAAACGTATCGAAAACTTGAAATTCATTTTATATTATTTCTCGTTATTTACTTTAATATTCTAAATTATTATATTATTAATACAATCTATGTATTTTCCTCTATTCATGGTAGAGTGTACAAAGAGTAGGTACACGGAAGGTGAACCTTTTGAAAGTACCAAATTAATTATGAAATGTGGATCACATTCAGAAGGACTGGCCGTTGAGGATTTAAAGAGGTTTTAACATATTTTTTTTCATTAAAATGAATAGAATCATTCTTCTTCTTCGGAGAGATATGCAAGATATCAAGTTAGCGCGATGAGATATATTGCCCCCAAGCGGCCATAATGCTTGTGTAGCTTTTACCAGTCTTGACGGACTGCATATCGAATTTATTTCTTTATGTCATACACTGAACTGTCTGGATATTTCATTAGGTTTAGAAAATCCCCTGGAAACTCTTTAATTTTCCGGGTCAAATGTAGCCTGTCACTCTTCAGGTCCTCAACTACACCCATGCAAAAAAACGCATCGATCCTCTGCAATTTTATGACGTGATTGCAAGATAAAATGACACAATTTTGACCTTAGTACAGATTTATTGTAATAATGTTGACTCTTGGATAAAAAATGTCAGAATTTCTTAACTAAACTAATATGACAGCACTTATAATATTGCTATAAGTACATTTACTATTTAGATACTCCCTGCGGACAGGGACATGGTATTTAGTCCTGTCAATTTCGTTCAGTTTAGATCGTGTACAACAGAATTAGCAACAATGTCACAGCTTCAGACCAATCAATACTCTGCTAGAAAGCGAAAGCGTATCGAATGGCGTATGCTCGCAGTCTGTCGCGTGCAGAGAATCCAACTAACTTCGCCAAAACTTCTAATCCAATTGTCTTATATGTATTATTATGTTATGCCGCACTAACTAGAGTTCTTATGAGCCTACTCGTCATAAATCCCAGCCCAGCCGTTACTTTGTAGTTATTATTTTGAAAATGTAAAATAATAATCTAGTAGGTTCTGTTATGTTCGATAAACGAGTATTTTAGATTGCGGAAGTTTTTTGCAGAAATACGATATTTGTCAATTTTGCGGCTAAAATTCACTTTGCAAGGTTATTAATAGTTTAATAATCAAAAATGGCCATTCCTTCTCCGTCTCCGTAGCTCATTATAACCCACTATCTAGCTGATGCCCGCAACTTGGTTCGCGTGGATTGAGGTTATTTGTTTCCCGCGGTAACTCATTGATTTTCCATGATAAAAAGTAGCTTATGTCACTCTCCAAGTCCTTATCTATACCCCTGCCCCCCTATCACGTCGATCCGTGGCTCCGTTGCGGCGTGATTGAAGGACAATCCAACAAACAAACACACTTTCGCATTTATAATATTAGTATGATTTTCACACGAAACGAATTTTATCGTGATTTCTAAAAATATTATAATAATTGCTATGTTTGACCAATGAGTTTTACCTTTGATACGTTCGTGACTTCGCACAGTGATAGGTATAGCAGGTAGTTAGTAGAGACGTAAATAGTTTTTTAGTTTATCGGCAGAGAAAAAATGTTTAGCTTGATTTGGTAATAAATACATGGTAGGAATAAATCTTATTGTGTTAGTTAAGAATTATTAACTAAACATGTTTCAGCACTATGCTACAATGTTAGCTCTTAATTGTGGTAATAGCCGAGTTACTATTTTTATTTCATCAAATCCATTAACTTATAATGTGGATACAATTTCTTTGAAAAATGTATCTTAATGGTTACATATCCATTATTAGGCAGATACTATAACTAGTAGTTAATCAAATTTTATTTAAGTTCATTTTACTTAAATCTGCATGTAACAAACTATCACGAACATCATTTCATCGTTGATAACAATGTTACACATAGGTAGTTCAGAAACTGAACTATGAATATCACAGTCGGGCGATTAAATCTGCGAATATCAGTATGAAGTAATATTATGCTAATACTATGTCATTTACTAAACACCAAATTTCTCACTTTCTTGATAAGAGTTAAGACATCCGAGTGAACACGATTTTAAATACTGGATAACTTAACATTTTGGCCTGGCCTTTCTTAAAACAGTTCGTTTGGCTTTATGAATTAATGTCCGCTTAAAAGGCTGTTAAACATGTTTAAATTAAATATTAATTCATACTGGTCCTTTTCATGTCCACCCGGGAATAAACTTATTAAAAAGTGACAGCATACAAAATTTAACTAAATCATTAGGCAGTGTTGTGCATGCGGCCCTAAGTATAATATAGCTGTTGACTTCTGTTATAAGATTATAATATGGCGAACTGCATTATGCTAATCTGGCAATATTTAAACCCATAAACCCAAAGAAGAAAAAATACATAATCTATATATATATAAATCTCGTGTCACAATGTTTGTCCTCAATGGACTTCTAAACCACTTAACCGATTATAATAAAATTCGCACACCATGTGCAGTTCGATCTAACTTGAGAGATAGGATAGTTTATATTATATAGATTAGGATTATTAGTGCTACCCGTGCGAAGCCGGGGCGGATCGCTAGTCATAATATAATAATAATAATATATATTAATCTTTCTATGATTAATAGTTATTTGTGTTATATGGGGCCAAAGAATATTTTTGTTTCCCGAGGGCGCTATTTTGAATTCAGAGCGAAGTGAAGGATTCTATAGTAGAATCCCAAGCGTAGCGAGGGATTCTAAAGTAGAATCCTGAGCGTAGCGAGGAAATCAATATACGCCGCCCGAGAACAAAAAAATTGGCCCGAGTGACACACACTATTTTTCATCATTACGTATGAGAAAAAGCTAGGAGTATCAACCTACTATGTATGGACATTACCTATACGTTTAAGCACCAATCAGAAGCACGAATGCGGACGAATCAGAACAGAGAAATTTTAAGCACCAATCAGAAGCACGAACGCGGACCAATCAGAACAGAGAAATGAAAAGTCCTATGGGCCTAAAAATTACATTTTGCTCCCGCTATCCTCTGAAGCCAATATACGTTTTTCGAATAGGTATGATGAAAAGAGATTTTACATATTTGTTGTTGCGTCTCTATGGCTCTTTATACTGCGGTTTGTTCCGCAATAATTCCGCCAATGTCGATGTGGTGGAAAAGACAGCGTGACGTTTGCACGGTTATTTTTACTTTATAAATCTTTATCTACACTAATGTTATAACATTCTACTTATGTTTCCAATACTTGACTTATAATTACTACTGTTATAGCGCAGATAACAAAACACTCAATTTAAGCAATTTCACATGATGGTATAATATCCACATCGATATCGTAAAATCTCATTATAACATCAATAAAACGCGACCAATTAACCTGGCGAGCCTTATGTCAAAATCCTCATACAAGTTGTATAAAATTTTGATATTAGGCTGGCTTTTAAAAACAGTTGGGTTATACGTGAAAACTTCGTCGAAACTACTAAACTTACATACACAAAACTCTTTGGTAAGATCTTGTGCCAATTAAATAAAAAACGAACAGCGCGCGCTCGCTCCTGATTGGCCATGCGCGCGCAGCTGCGCTCTCATTGGTTAGATTTTAATGGCGGCAAGTTCACTGTGACAATACACGTACGCGATAAACTATTGTCAGCTTTTACTCTTGTTGTTTGATAAATTGCATTAGTGAAGATAAAGTAGTGTATGCAACTGCATATAACACGGGTATTAAAACACTCGTTACTATTATGAAACTCGCTGCGCTCGTTTCATAAACTCACACTCGTGTTTTAATACCCTTCATTATATGACAGTTGCATAAACTACTATTATAGCCTATGACATAATATCTTGAGACCTATCACTGAAAAATAAATAAATACTATAGGAAGGAATATGACTAGTTTGAAGAGGCGTGCAAGCAACGGCGCAACGCGACATAGTAGTCGTGCCCTCCAATTAAAAACCTGAGCTAGTTGGTGTAGGTATACATAATATTATAATATAACTTCTCAAGTCCTCAAGTCCAGTCGTCATCTAAAAACCTTCAAATTAACGCCCATTATAGTGGGCATTTTTTGTTAACTGCGTAACAAGGTAACTTCATAATATATATACATTTTCAAGACTAAATAATAAATGGGTAGCCGAATGTTTGCTTTTTCGAAACATAACACTTTTTAGGAAAGTCACCGCAGTTTAGTTAGTTACGTCGCAATATTCAATAACAATATTAGAATAATTATTCAAAAGATTTTTATTTACTTACATTGAAATAGAAAATCTAGACTTTTCATGAGAGAAATAAGTATTGCTTTGGTGACATGCATGACAGAGGTTATAAGTAGAAGAAGAATAGTTTTAAATTAACCCTGTATATTATGATTTATGATGCATAATTTTATGATGTAACAAAACAAACCAGGGGATATTTGTACTAATTTCAGTGTTTATGATTAGGAATTTGTGTGCGAAGTTTTTTAACGCTTGTATAGTGTGATTTGACAATATATGACGTCACATGACTAAATTATCAGCAACAGTTTAAAGAGAAGAACACGCGCGCATACGCTGTGAATTGTGATACTGATCGAGCTTGAAAAGAAAGAATACATTCGTGTTATCATAAATGACGTCCACTGTTCAATATATTATGATTCCCTTTGTCGAGAACATTTTCATTCTTCCAATCAGCATCTCATTTGATTGAATTTATGAAGACTTCATCTGCCTTGATTATAATAATTGAAATAATTAGTAACTTTTAGAATAATAATAATTGTTATTATTCCAAAAGATAACTAATTAAAATAATACGATGCTGTTCATTGATAACAGGGTTAGGTAGATAACTATAGGTAGACTATTAATACTTAATTGTTTTTAATATATCAAAAATAACGTCTTAACCATTTGAAGTAAGTAAAGGTCAACTACTAGAATAAAGTTTTATAATAAAAAAGTTTACTAGAATAAAGTTGCGACAGCTTAATAATTTGGAACTTAACTTAAAAACTATCGAAATTATATTAGTCTTGGATAGTAAATGAAAAACACTATTTATTATCGTGCATTTTCAAGAAATTTGATGCATATCAAAACGAAGAACATGAGAAGATTAGTAATAGATGGGTATATACGAGTACGTATGTTCAAATGACAATAGCATCAAATGACTCGAAACGATGTTTACTTTGTACAATTTTAATTATATTCGTTGAAGTGCATTCTTCTTCCTCATGGTTCTCATTTAGCTGGAAAGTAGGTATCTAAATACAAGTCATCATAACAGAGAGTACTTGCAAAGTTTGAATAGCTCATTGTCGTATGACTGAGTTAACCGAGGGCCGTGTTCAAGGGGCGGGGCGGGGCGGGGTGTCGCACAATTTGCCGGCAGTTTGCTACGACGCGCGCTCGTGTTCGATCCTGCGTCAAACTGGAGTTTCCCGGAGGCTCGATATGTCTGGACAGTTTAAGACTCTCCGATGGTCCCGCGACTATGACCCTTCGCCCCGTGGGCGAGGTGGCCGCCCGCTCCGAACCGTCTCTGTTACGATTAGTTGACGCCGATAAAAGCGGCCAATTAAGCAGAGCTCGTGATCGCCTTTCCACTTGTTTTAAGAAATTGCGGCGTACCATCAGTGAGTTTCGTTTGACTGTTTCTCAAAATAAGTGTTCAATGAGGTCTACCGGCTAATTTATCATGCCCTTTACTCATTTCATATTAGTTTACTGTTTCATACATGTTTGCTCATTTTAATGTTCTAATGTTGCTTTTGTATTTTGCCGCGGCACACAGGCGACGTGGATACACCTAAAAAGACCGAGCTGGCTTCGGAAAAGAAACCTGCCGCCTCGCATCGTAAGTGCTAGATGTGGCACACACTTAGCTCGGCTGTACATATAGATGTTAGTTTCTTTTCACATTTTCATGACATTACACTTTGTTTATTTATCAATCTTATAGCAACTATCCTCTAACTTCTAAGTTATGGTTTTTTAGCTTTAAACATTTCCATAAGTCATTTCATCTCACTCATCATTAGATGTTTTTGTGTGTACGTGTTCCTGACTTTGTAGTGTTGTCTTTTAACCAATAAGATTCCCATTTAAGTCACATGTAAATCTTATTGTAGTAAAAAGGTAAAATTTAAATATTTACATTTAAAGAATTACTTAATAATAATTAAACCATTGTTACAAACATTTGAATATCTAAAGTAGTTAAAGTTGCTGAATGTACAAATCATATTATAAGTAACTAAGTAAGTAGTTTATTTACGCCTCGTATGAATTGTTTTGCATAAACCAGATCAATCCACCTAAAAGAAGCTTTTTATATTGTGTAAAATGTTATTGTGATTGTTATTGACTATTAACATGGGTTCATTTTATTGCGATAGATGATTAGAATTATTACTTACTATTTGAAAAAAACTTACATCACATTAAGTTACTCAAAACGAAAAGCTTAGATGATCTAGCATAGTAACTGTACATTTTGTTTGATCTATGATCATTTTCTTTGCACTATGGCCGATCCATATTATTGAAGCTAGTGTGTCTGATTGTAGGTGTAAAACTCGAGGTACAAAATATGTCTCGACATTTCCATTTTGTAGGTCAATAGCGTTCTCCCACTTCCCGGTCGCTTTCAAAAGATGGGCACGCACCTAGCTATATTTTAACTTTGTTTCGTTTGCCCGTATCTTCAGTTTTGACTTAAAAATGTAACTAGTGGTTCGCCGGAACTGAGACCTCGCGGTATCACAGAGCGCCATCTTTTGACATCATTGTGAAGTTCTGTTAAAAGTACTGAAGCTCATTAAAAATAAATAATTTCGTTTCCTTATTATGCATATTTATCTCATTTTAGTATTTTTTGTTCAAGTACAGGATATAATTCAAATAATTGATCAAGTTTCAGGCTCAGCCTTTCAGAAAATTGAGAGTTCTGAGGTCAACTTTGGACGTTAGAAAATCTCCACTTTGAAAGCCCCCCATTTCGTCAATTTCCATGACCCATTCGTATTTTCAAAAAGTAATCTGATTAATGTATCTATACTTGACATTACTCTACCTACTTAGTTAGGAATACTCAACATTGGTCTACCTACAGTTCGCGCGCAAGTTGAGTGCAGATCTTATGTATGTATCACCATACATAAGCTCTGCATTCAACACGCGCGCGAATATACTCGTACATCTTTAACCATTTAGGACCGTTAAGGAAACCTTTCTTAAGGCATATTTTTCCATTTCGACAATTAGGTACTGAACATGTAGGTAATGTTATTTGGTTTATTGGAAAGTGGAGTTGCCAGTTGGTAATTAATGAGCGTATGCATAACAATGATATCGTACAACACCGCCTCGTAATGTTTTGATTAAATATTCCTTAATTTACTGTTTGAGAATTTTTATTTATCTTAGAGCTTCATAAAGAAAGCACTGTGATTGATTATTATAGTAACTATGCATTTAGTAAGTAATACAATGCAATTCACGATATTTTTTGATCGATTGTAGAATTTTTTAACATAGAATTTAACATATAAAACCGAATGCGATGTTTCATGCTACTAAGGTTTGTGACTTGAGAGAGTTCTTTGAAAATTTAGTTTGTCTTTATCTAATGCTATATTTTTGCTTTTTTTTACTAATCACCAGGTCTTGGTCAATATATCCATCAAAGTCTTACAGAAAGGTTCATGCGGTCATGCCGCACCCTGAACTAGTCTTGTTGAATGTTGACGCAACCTCAAGCGTTCTACACCCTTGTTTATCATAGTGTCTATCTAATGTAATGTATCTAGTAAATTCCCTTTATGGCTTGAAAAGGTTGCCTTTACTTATACTCACCTTTGTGCAGATTTTTTTCAATATTATACTTTTTTTTTTTCAATTATTTCGGTACAATATATTGTATGTGTTGACTTATGCATTATGGCAATTATCATAATAATATATTCTGTGGCTACGGGCTTTTACTTATCTTCTTTTTCATAAATTTGGTAAGGAAATTTGTAATAAGTATTAATCAAACTTAACGCTGTTAATTTGTTGGTTACTATCGAAGTCATAATATTATGTCTTCAACTTTTATATAACTTGAAAATTATTGTAAAACTGTTTCTTTTCCAAAGATTTATAATGTTACTTTAGCTGTACAAATAGGGTTGCTACGGCTTCACTGTCAATACGTTATTTAAGTTATTTTCTGTCTTGTTTATTGGTCTTAGAATAAAAAGTCAACATGGAAGTGGAGTGTGAACTCACACTCCACTTCTTCACACTTTACACTATGAGTATAGGAAGGTTGATTTATAATAAGGTCATTCGTTGGGATCACGCTTTATATTGGTATATAATACGTGGATCTCTGTTAAATTGAAATCATTTTAGACCTGATACTTCCATTGATATAAAGTACGAGTACTTCTGACATTTCGTACTTACACAAATATTTTGTGTTACTTTAATTTAAACTCTTGGAAAAGTCGCGTCGCTTTAGTTTCCATCAAAGCTTTCGCAAGTCATACATTACTTAACATTTCGTGGTTAAAGTAGATAGAAATATGCGGTAATATCGGACCAAAAGATAATTAATGTCACGAATAAGTACTAAAAAGTACTCATGATCGACAGAAAAGTTTGTCTTACGCCACATTCGGAGGAATCTCTATTGACGCAAATTGTATTGCTGCAGACTTCAATAGCTAACTCGGCCATTTTATTCGTTTATCCATATCTATCTTCGTTCAGTATACACTATACAACCAGTATTTATATCAAAAACAATAATTGTTGAAACACACTTTACAATAGATGTCTATTCTGAAATGTTTTTCAATTTAGACTTAGGTATATAAACTCAAAGTCAAAAGTCATTTGTTAGAAGTGGCTAGTACTGTACACATTTTGAGCGTTATTAATAACAAGCTGATGCCCGTGACTTCGTCCGCGTGGAATAAGTTTTTTAAATTCGCTCGGGAACTCCTTAATTTTCCGAGATAAAAAGTAGCCTATGTCACTCTCCAGGTCCTCAACTATACCTATGCAAAAAATCACGGCTATCCGTTGCTTTGTTGCGGTGTGATTGAAGGACAAACCAACAAACAAACACACTTTCGCATTTATAATATTAGTATGATTAGGAACAATACGTCTTGTTCTTTGAAAACTATAAAATCAATTAAATATTTCAAAATTTCCTTCTTGCTTTCGAACTGGTGTCGCTGTTAGTTGAAAACTATCCGTTTTAGCTAGTTTTATAATTAGCTCTGCGTTTGACGCACTACTTAGCGTGCAAGAATGTTTTGACTTTAATAGTCATGTACTACTTTACTAGTACATGTCATAGTTTGATAAAAGAAATGACTGACACAATTCAATTTAAAGCAGACGTCCCTGTCTTTGTAGTTCGGACACAGTTTACTCTGGGGGTCTACTCTCTTTCTTTCAACCGAAACTTCGCAAACGAACGTAAGTCGGTTATTAGACCCACACAAAATCGTTCAATCCAATCGGTCACGAAAATTTTCTATGGATCCGTACTTCGTCTGCGTATACGAAAACGAAATAGAGAGGAGCATAGAGATATTATTATTAAGGATAGGAGTTAACGAAATTTCGTTCGTTTGTTTGCGAAGTTTCGTTTTAGAGAAAGAGAGTAGACCCCCTGGTACGGATTCAATACACGTAGTGCAATTTTTAACATCTGATTTTTTTTCAAAATTCATGGTATCGTCTGGTGTAAGCATACTTACTGTATACAGTTTATTTTATATCTTACTAATATTTGACTGAGCGAAGCGAAGGTCTCTGAGTCTACTTGAGTGAATTTGCACTTGTCCGTCCGTCCGTCCGTCTGTCAGAGCCTTATAACTTCTGAATTACTGAACGTAAGTACTTCACATTTAAATATAATATGAAAACCGATGGCCTCCAGCCGAATATGGCTTAAAAAGTAATAAATTTTTTTATTTCAGGGGGGCTCGAAGCGAATCAGGCTCAGCGAATGCGAAGTAAAATATTTTTTATAGCGTTACATAGGGTTGCGGTATATCATTTAAAAGATAATTAGGAATAGAGTCCAAAAATATATTTTGGAACGTTAGTTCCATAGGGGACGATGCGGATGGGAAGTTAGCCGGCAAAAAACGTCCGTACCGAGAATAATATTTTTATGTATAATGTATTCGAAATTAAACCTTAACATTAATGAATTAAAGTTTAATTTCGAATGTAGTATATTCATATTTAAGACCTTTTGTCTTCGTAAAAATGTCTCCGAAAATGCGTTGAGTGGGTTCTAATGTATAGTTTATTCGAAATTAAACCGTAACATTAAAGCATTAAATTTCGAATGTAGTATGTGGAACGTAAGTTGAGAGCTAGAGAGAGAAGAAACGAAATGTCAGATGAGTGAGATGACGCATCTAAGAGGCTTTTGAAAGAATCCTTTAGGTGACTCGAAAAGACGAATGGCGGTTGGTGTGTGTTTACGATTAGTGTTGAATGGAACCAAGTGTTTATTGAGTTTAGATATTTGGGGCTCCCTGGGATCACAAAACAGGAAACTGTTACCATAATTTTAAAAAGTCAGCGCCATTTTGAAATTCTTTGTTATTGACCCGATTTCGTTCAAAATCGATATCTGAGGATCCCTAGGATCATAAAACAGGAAAATGGTACCAAAATTTTAAAAAGTCAGCGCCATTTTAAAATTCCTCGTTATTGAACCGATTTCGTTCAAAAAATTTCAAAATGGCGCTGACTTTTTTAAATTAATATTTATGTAATAAGGAACTACGTTCCTATCTGGTGTCCCACGACACCACACGTTTTTTTAATTTCCCCGTAAAATTGACAAATACTAAATTTAGATAAATAAAGGAAACGAAATTATTTAATTTTTAATGAGCTTCAGTATTTTTAACAGAACTTCACATTGATGTCAATAGATGGCGCTCTGTAAAAGTTTATTCGGTTGTGCTTAGGATACCGCGAGGTCTCAGTTCGGGGCGAACCACTAGTATAAATGTGAAAGTTTGGATGTTTGCTCGCGGACATCATCTAGTATCACATAATACAATATTATGAAAAAGTGACCATAATCTGATTGGTAGGTATTGAATTGTCTGAAGCCTAAATCAAACTTATTTTAACGTTAACATCCTAAATATAGAACCTTAAACATCCTCCGCAACCCGCCCTTAGTTATTTTTATAGAGTTCAAAGGTTTTTCGTACGGGATACTCTGCTATAAAGCAATTATGAGGTTTAATCATTTAAGTTTTATAGGCTCTTGTCATACTTTAAAAAAAAATTTTTAAAGGGTTTCTCAGCAAATGGCTCGAGAATGGAAAATGACTGTCTGTGTTTGACTGTAAATTAATTTTTTTTAAAATGGTACCTAGTGTTTTTTTAATGTAAACAGATACTTTATTACATAAAATATGTAGGGTTAACCAGTAGGCAGCACCTCCTACAACGGATGCTTAACATGTAACGATTCTTGTTTACTACACAAAATTCCAGTCATGCTTTAAATAGTGTGACTTAAACATAAACATCCATTACGGATCCGCATACTTACTAAGAATGAGACTTGGTTTTTTTAAGGAATCATTCAATAGTAGTTTGTGATATAAGGGCGGTAAATAGGTTTTTTTACATACGAGTTGACTAATGTCAGCCCGATGAGCGATGACGCCAGTCGAGGGCTGACCATCGTCACGAGTTTGTTAAAACCTTAACGCCCGTGTATCACACAATATTTTTCAATACATTTGTGAGAAAACTTGAAAATAAAACTCAAGTAGGTGTAGGTACAAGGTACTCACTAGAAAATGGTTTCTCACGCCCGTACTTATTTCGAGATTTTTGACGGCTATTAATAGTGTGATTTTTTTCTCACATCTAAAAAATCTAATTGTTGATTTAATCTTATTATTCCACAACACTTAAACCACTCATATATATTATTGAATAATTTATAGGAAAATATCAATGAAACTTTTAAAAATAGCGCGCACAGATTACTGATTTAGTATCTACCTACGGCGCGTAGATGTAATGGCTTTTTTTTAATTGGCTTCATGGCTCTAGATTCTAACACTATTCAGCCTTTACTTTTTGGATTAAATAAAACTTAAAACAATTTTAATTAATTATATTAGATACAGATTTTAATTTCATGAATTGATTTCATCAATCTATTAATGTTATTATTTTTTAGGTTTTTTTTTACTTACAAAGTCTTATGAACCTTCTTGCAAGAAAACTTTTTAATTAGAAGTGGAGTAGACTTAAAAAAAAATAAAAAAAACTACAAATTTACTGCACGAGGGCAGTAAATTTAACTTACAAGCCCTGTTTACTGCCTCTGTAAGTGCATTTTTCGAGCAAGTGTATTGAAAAAGTTATTTCTGGCTCATTTCCTCCGTTTCCGTCACACTTTCTGCAACAAATTAGACTCGAATGATTTGAAATTTTACGGTTGACCCTACCAAGGTTTATGTTTGCACCAGTATTAGGGAAAACGCGCGGTAGGGGGATGCGAAAATTGGGGCGCACCTTGTTCTAGTTCGATTGCCCAAATGCCATAAAAACCTTATATAAATGCCACAAGATTTTTACAGACTTAACCTAATTATGAAGAAAATTTCAGAAGGTGAATCGCAACACTAAAATTGTGTCGCAACACAGTTTGCTAGCTGGTAGCTAGTATCTTGCCACAGCGGATGCTAAAACGCATCTAAATATCTTCACTGATTAAATTCGTAGTTTACTTTCATATAAATATATATTAGAAAAACAGACGTCGACATTCCTGCCTTGAAAAGTCTTACCTACCAGGCGTACTCTTATAGCTTGACCAAACTATAGTCAGATGTAGCTGTTGTATTCGATTGGTCAAGAAAGTTCTACTTTGGACATGCCAATTATCCGTTTAGATGCTTGATAGGGTAGGGTAGGGTAGGGTTGCGTTTGAATTTTGGCGAATGTATACCGTACTCGAGATTTGGCATATCCTTCCGCTTTGACCACCTACTAACGATATATTATGGAATCAGACGTCGACATTCCTCCCTTGAAAAGTCTTACCTACCAGGCGTACTCTTATAGCTTGACAAAATTAGTCAGATGTAGCTGTTGTATTCGATTGGTCAAGAAAGTTCTACTTTGGACATGCCAATTATCCGTTTAGATGCTTGATAGGGTAGGGTAGGTAGGGTTGCGTTTGAATTTTGGCGAATGTATACCGTACTCGAGATTTGGCATATCCTTCCGCTTTGACCACCTACTAACGATATATTATGGAATCAAACGTCGACATTCCTCCCTTGAAAAGTCTTACCTACCAGGCGTACTCTTATAGCTTGACAAAACTAGTCAGATGTAGCTGTTGTATTCGATTGGTGAAGAAAGTTCTACTTTGGACATGCCAATTATCCGTTTAGATGCTTGATAGGATAGGGTAGGGTAGGGTAGGGTTGCGTTTGAATTTTGGCGAATGTATACCGTACCTACTCGAGATTTGGCATATCCTTCCGCTTTGACCACCTACTAACGTGCAGCGTTTACTGAAAAAAGAAACAGTGCCTGCTATTAATAGCAACTTTATAGTCAGGTAACATCTCCATACTATGAAATTAGCTCGCAAACTGTGAACATGCGTGTGTTTGGTCATTGCTCGTAATCACAACTATTGAAAACTGAGCTTACTTCAAGGGAAACGCATTATACTTAATCTTAAAAGATTTTTGATTTATAATCCATACTAATATTATAAATGCTAAAGTATGTCGTTCTGTCTGTCTGCTATGATTTAACGGCCCATCTTTCAACCGATTTTGATGGGTACAAACATAGTTTGTATCCCGGGGAAGGGCATAGGCTACTTTTATGCCGGAAAATTAAGGAGTTCCTGCGGGAATAAAAAAATCTTATCCACGTGGACGAATTATTATAATAAACTGTAGATATTTATTTAATCTCTTTACGTTTCAGGCAAGGACGGCTCTAAGGTGACGACCGTGGTAGCGACGCCGGGGCAAGGCCCCGACAGGCCGCAGGAGGTGAGCTATGCGGACATGAAGCTCATCGGGAACGGCAGCTTCGGCGTCGTCTACCAGGCCAAACTATGTGATACCGGCGAGCTCATTGCCATCAAGAAGGTACTCCAGGACAAAAGGTTTAAGGTATATTGACACACTCTGTATTAAATTCATGCTGTGAAGTGTAATAAATGAGGTTTTGAATCGAAACCTCCTTTGGTATAACACTTACATGATATCATTAGAAACACCAAATTGGCGCACTGGTTTGGTTAATGGCAGAGGACTGTGCTGCTGGAAGATCATACTTGGGTCGTGCAATAGTAAACCACAAGCCATATTAACTGTCGGAAAAGCGTTATGAAAGTACCAATATGACGTGTTGGAGACAGTATTGGTCGATATCAACATATTCCGAATAGATAAATCTATTGTTGTTCATTTTTAAAATTACAGAACCGGGAACTGCAAATCATGCGAAGGCTGGAGCATTGTAATATTGTCAAATTGAAATACTTCTTTTATTCAAGCGGAGAAAAGGTAATTACTTACATATCGCTTACACTTATCTATAACAAGTCCCACTAAATGTTTGATTTTAGTTAAATATATTTTAAATTTGTTTAAATACCTTTTTATTAAATATGTGATGCTAATAGTTCAGTTAATCAGAGTATGTATTTGTATGTTTTATTTGGGGAAAGATGGCAGTGCCCGACGCCGTTAGCTCTCTGCTAAATGCAATGCAGTCTCTAGAAGTCGCAGTATGTCTAATGAACAAATAAATTTTTTAAGCTAGCGTGCTAACGCACATCTAGTACTATCTGGCTAGGGTTACCGATTAACATTTTGAATGACTATTTTGCTCGTATTCTTAATTCCTTAAGCTTGGCCGCACATTAGCAGACCAACCGCGATAATAGTATTTTGGTTATCAGTATTCTATCTTGTTTATTGGGACGAAGACAAGTTGCTCGAGAGCAAAACTCTTCTGGGTTCGAAGATTGCATAAGGCAGTTTATCGGGCTTGTGTCGCATTTTGCAAAATGGTATTATTGGAGCACGCTCGCGGGCATAAAGATTCTAATGTGTGCGCTTGGCCTTACACATGAATTTTCATAAAATATCTTTCGGTGACCTTATAGAGCCTTTTGCAGTTGTGTTTTGATGCAACTTTATCAAAAGCGAGTTATACCTAATCATGTCATTAGTTAAGAGCTTTTGCTCGAAACTATCATTATCACTTTTCTTCCGTACATTTAATAATTTTGCTTGTGATTTGTTTTTATGATGTTTTAAGTTATCATTTTCGCATTTCATTTTCATTCTCGCACTCTGCTTTGAATAAAGCACAATAAAAATCATATATATACCAATTATAATTTAAAATATTATTATTTGAGTTCTGGTTACTTATGTTATGGTGTCGAATGTTTTGCAAATTTACATTTATCCTTTTTTCATGAATTTTAAACTCATCCTTTAAGTTTGACATGATTACGCTGTACTTAAGCCTTATTTATACCGTTTTATAGTTTACCAATTATTCCTACTATTTTTACTTACCTATACTCGCCTGATTAGTAAATGACGAAGGATGTTTCACTCTGAAATAAAACGCGCATTATCTATATGCAATTGTAATAAACCAATACTTACGTCTAACTTTCAGTTTCATGTGACGTTTTTTTTATTAGAAGCATTGAAAAAATATTCTTTGTATGGGTACTCTTTGTGTGACGAATAAAGAGTTGAAGTATTCTACAAGTGGCATTTTTTTTGCGGTAGAGTGAGCCTACGAAATTCCGACAAAAAATATTTTATGCCGAAAATACTAAAACAATTTTCTGTTTTGTTCAATCTGCTGGAACTCGTAACCTCCTTTTGACTTGGCGTTTTTGAAACACCAAGTCTCAATTCTCAAGTAAATGTTAAACAATTAATACAGTATTGATTACAACATGTCAATGCAACAATACAATCAAGGTACTAAAGGATAAATATTGACTAATCTAAAAATCTCGCGAATTTCTTCAATACAATGTAATTTTTTTTTTATATTCGACAAAATATAATTAATATGTTATTTATATGTTTCTAATAAAACATATAATGGTTTTTCTTGGAAAATTTTAATAGAATTAAAATATCTATTACCCAACCTTTAAAATAACACCGAACTAAACAATACCGAATTGGCCACGATTTCATTCTAAGTAGGTACAATGTTTTTTGTAAAAAGTTAAAATTCCTTACAATAAAAAATGACCTTATAAGAAAAAGTAATAGACTTGTTGACGATTAGCGCACGTCGAACTGACAAAAATAATATTTTTGCTAGCAATCTATAAATATGGTATTTCCTGAAATTTAGGAATATCTCCTTTATTTAGTAGATAAGTCTCGTTCGAGTTCACGTTGAACTACGTATAGTAATCGACGGAATAATTATAAGTATTTACTAACTCAGTTAGTAGTTCAAGGTCAAGATTTTTAACCTCAGCAGTTCACGTAGACGCCAAAACCTTTGGACGTGAGCCAATTTGATCTATTAGCGAGTTATTATCTACGCTAACTTCAACTAGTTTTTCGCGCAAACATGTCCTACGTTTTTATTTGTGTGCAAAAAATAGGACACCGAGTATCGCTATTCGAAGTGTTATTCGTTTATATTTCTTCAGCCGTTTTCCTTTTCAAATTGTGTTTGTTCGTGAGATTTCTTGTTAATGTTTATTATGAAAATATTATTCTTACATTTGATACGTGGCAAGGATGCGAAGCCATTGTGTGTCTGTCTAGTTGTCGTTGTGAATTTATGCCTCATGGTAAACCCCGATAGTAAGTCACACTTCCGTTCGTAGTAGGTACCTAATATATTATGTACCTATATTCATAGTATTTATTCACAGTATGTCTAAATCAATCGTACTGTTGCAGCCAGTTATTTCTATGGATTTTGCGTCTGAACCACGCTCTTGCCAGATTAATTGAAAGTGTGATGCATTTTGGAACCACTGTTGAATTCGATTAATTGATATTGCCTTAATTGAATTACATTGAAGCTTCTTTATCTCGTTTTGTTTAGTTATTGAGTTGAGAGTTTAAATTAATTCTCTCTGCACTCTGTAAGTTAGTAAGGTTTCTGGTTCAAATCAGATATCTACTCTGGTAACCTCTTCTAACTAATCTGATTGTAACTTAGTCTTGAACTTCAAGAATTCACTTCAATAGGCCCTTTACATTTACTGATCTTGTGATTTATTATTCTTTAAGCTAAATAATAATAATATAAATATTAATAATACGAAAAGCATTGAAAATTACAAAACTTAAAAATAACCAATTTATGTCTCCCCATAAAATATTATTTATGGGTAAATTTTTTATAATATTTTGTGCCTTTCTTTTATTCAATTTGTACTTAATATGCTATTAATTAGATTTATTAATTGTTGTGTATACTGTGACTTGTGAGTGTGATTTTATAATAAAGCTTTTACTTACAGAAAGACGAAGTGTACCTGAATTTGGTGCTGGAGTACATACCAGAGACTGTATATAAAGTCGCACGTCACTACTCCAAAGATGAACAAACCATACCAATTAGTTTTATAAAGGTGAGTAAACGATAATGGCGCTAATTCGATTGTGTGCAATTACACAAAAACTTATAAATTGAAAGGGCGAATTATGCTTTCTCGGCACAAGGAAAAAGGATTCTTTAGTTAAAAGATTTCTACTAACTATTTTAGCACCATTGCAATTATACTAATCTTTTCATTTGTTAGGATAGTTGGGTAAAGATTGGCTGCCATAGCCCATAGCAAAGTTTCCCAAACTTCGCTTTCTTTTGTACATTTTAAAGGAACACATTGTCAGTTTAATGTATTTTAATTGTCAGTTTTATGTGTTTTAATTGTTAGTTTTAATGTATTTGTCTTAGACTGATCTACGTTTTGACAGCGAAACGCAAAACTCAAATCTTACCGCCTGGTGGTCTTCGTGAGTAACGATTTTACCGTCAGAGTATACCTAAATCTGTTGGTTTTACAGTGGTACATTGTATACTTGGAATTTTTATATCACTACGTTTTCGCTATGGTCACGGACTATAGATCTCGACAAAGAATTTCACTTTCAAAACCGTAGACTCATAATAAGCCCTTTTAATCAAAAGTTTAAATGAAATAGCTATTCATATCAAATTGTGAGGTGTTTATCGTTATAAGTGTGAAATATTGTGACATTGGAATAATTTTACATAACACATAATATTATGCTGCGGTTAGCGCGTAAACCTATTTGTCTTTGATCAGTTAGTTTCGACTTTCGGCAGCAGAAAGTAGAACTTTAAAATTAAGCGAGATCGACGCGCTTGGGTCTAGCACTGACTAGTCATATCGTTTTACAGCTGTATATGTACCAGTTGTTCAGAAGCCTGGCGTACATCCACTCGCTAGGCATCTGCCACCGGGACATCAAGCCGCAAAACCTCCTGCTCGACCCCAAGACGGGCGTGCTGAAACTGTGCGACTTCGGCTCGGCCAAACACCTGGTGCGCGGCGAGCCCAATGTGTCCTACATCTGCTCGCGGTACTACCGCGCGCCCGAACTTATCTTCGGAGCTATAGACTACACTACAAAAATCGGTGAGTTCATCTCACGAGTTGGGTCTCAAAGGTTGCTGAAGTTGTGACTTTGACTTGGACATGCACCTTTACACATACAATTTGGGTGTATTGTAAACACAAGACAAGATGGGAACAGCTTTGCAACTTCAGCTTGGCCGAGCAATTATTTTTTTAAGCTTATTTGTCATAACATTAGCAACAAAAGCGTATGCACTATTTATTTGGTAATCGTGTTGACGGACCCTCGCCCTTTACCATGTGGAAGGAGTCGCTGGGAGCGGCTCGAGATTTTGGTCTGTGCGTATCCCGACATGCTCAAACTTTTTTTTTTTGTGAGAAAGGGTTGCGCTTGGCGACAATCTTGCAAGCAATGATGAGATGCCTAGAAGATGCCTATTCACTCTTGCCTTAAAGCTAAAACTAGTGCTTAGAAGAAAGAAATTAGAGACTATTATAGACGTCTTATTGTAATGATAGGTATCAGTTATGTTCGTGTTTACTGTTTCGACATAATCGAATTGACTTGATTATGTTAAAACTACGTATTATTAATTGTGTAAATATGTCATGCCTAATTAATCTATTAAATATTTCCAGATGTATGGAGTGCGGGGTGCGTGGTAGCGGAACTCCTCCTGGGTCAGCCCATCTTCCCCGGGGACTCGGGCGTCGATCAGCTCGTCGAAATCATCAAGGTTCGCGAACTTTATTACACCCACTATTTCATGGGCCCCTGGTATTTGCTGCGATAAAACCAGTACATATTGGATAGAAGCAGGCTTTACTTTCGATATTATGTAGCGAATATATAAGCGAATATTATTACAGCGAATTAAACTTCCAGTTCTTTCATTAAAACCAGTACATGTTCAAACCTGTCTTCATACATCTTAGATTTTGTAAGAAGCGATTTCCATTAGAAGTCCATGATTATGAATAAGTAAATTAGTAATAATAAAATAGAAATTTTAAAAGAATAAAAAGGAAATAGTGCCACTGCCTCCGGAAAAGTAAAACTAAACTGGTGCAGGATATCATTTTTGGAATTGACCTTCCAAAAGATTTGTGCGGCAGAGTGTTGTGAATAAAAAGTAATTTTTTTAATTCTTTAACAAGAAGTTGATGTGAGGTGAATTCAATGTATAATGTTATTTCGTTTTCGATAGGTACTAGGCACACCAACACGGGAACAAATACGCGAGATGAATCCCAACTACACGGAATTCAAGTTTCCACAAATCAAAAGTCATCCGTGGGCAAAGGTAAGTTCATAATTATATCGAAAAACAATCTTTATAAATATCATGAAATGCTAATTCTGTTGTACACAATCTCTTAACAAAATAAAACTATAGGTTAGATGTATTGCCCTCTCTATCATAATGCCCTCTGAAGAAAAGGATTGCATTGGCTTTAGACCTGTCAATTTATTCTGTACTACAGAAGCTACAATTTGCTAATTCTGTTATACACGATCTCTAATCTGAACTTAAATGATAATCTAAACTTGTAGCATATCCTTTTCATAATGCTCCTTGAGGAAAGGGATAATACTAGATTTAGACGAACTGGTGGTAGATTTTTGCGACTTATCATAAGGCACAAGTTGTCCTGCGTGAAATAAATCATTTCATTTTCATTTTTCATTAGGTGTGTCCATTTAGTTTAGAGATTGTCTTCAACAGAATTAGCGACATTGAGGCTGATTCTGTTTAACCTAATCTCTAAACTAAACTGACAGCATTAAAAATATTGCCAACCCTATTAATACTCTCTGCGGAAAGGGACAGAACTAGATTTAAAGCTGTCATTTTAGTTTAGTGTAGAGATTGTGTTATACAGAATTGGCCGCATTATCGTGTCAATTTAGTCGTATTTTATAAAACTTTTTTATCTTTAAATGTAAAAAGAGGAACTGACTGACTGTACTATACTCAATACTCATTATACACAACAGTCCGTGGTTACAGTACATGTTGCAGAGAATGACGATGCCCAAGTCTGCCACTGACCACCAGCGCATCCGAGTAAGATTACAAATACTCGACTGAACTAAATGCCTTCATGCTTTTTGTTTCTGTTAAATTCTTTATCTATCACTACAATATTATCTTTTTGATCCACTACAAGTTAGCCCTTGACTGCGATCTCACCGGATAATAAGTGATAATGCAATCTAAGATGGTAGCGGGCTAACCTGTTAGGGGCATGGCAGTTATATTAAACCCATACCCCTATTCGGTTTCTACACGGCATCATACCGGAACGCTAAATCGCTTGGCGGCATGTCTTTACCGGTAGGGTGGTAACTAGCCACGGCCGAAGTCTCCCACCAGGCCAGACCAGGGAAAATTTAGAAATTATAAATTTCCAAACCCTGCCGGGGATCGAACCCGGGACCTCCGCACGTTAAGGCAACAGCGCTCAACACTGCGCCACGGAGGTCGTCAAATCTATCTATAAATCTAGATAATATGACTTATGCAGTTGCACAAAACCTCTGAATAAAGTAGCAATACTAAAATATTGCTACTTTATATATTTTGTTATCATAGAATAATGTTCCCCGTGGAAAAGGAGTGCACTCGATTTATACCTGTTGATTTAGTTAAGGATTGTGTACAGCAGAATTAAAAAAATTGTAGAGTACCGATTTTGATACATTACCTATCGTAATTTTACGTGAAGTCCAAGTCAAACTTGAATTTTCACCTGGCGGAACTGCAACTTTTAGGTATATTTACAGTCTGAAACAAGTCGTTCTAAATAAATTGTCTATCTCTCTTGTAGCTCATTAATTATTATCATAATTTATAATGTATTCGTTCTGTACGCTTAGGCCTCTTTTCCATTACACGGTTTCTCGCCGTGAAAATCTACGGTTAATTCGCCGCGTGTAGGCACGGTCGTCAGTGTGGTATGGATCACTATATGAGCTTGTCGACATGCACGGTGGCGCCAAGGCACGGCGCCGCGGCCGCGTGCGCCGTGACTGCCCCTCGGCGCGCCGCGTCTACGCACGGCGTGATTTTCACCAGTGTTGTATGGCAGTCTATCGGGGTGTGTCGACGGTGCCGGACGTACGCACGGATTCGTGACCGCTTATATACGCTGTTTCGCGATTTTATTATAAAATGAACATAAATCAAGAATTATTAATTACGTTGATTCAAGAAAGGCCTGTAATATGGGATAAGACCATCGACGATTATAAAAATAAGCGGCTTAAATATGATTCCTGGAAAGAAATATTTATTCATTTCCAGCCCACATTTGAAGATTTAAGTGGTGATGAGAAAAACAAGTTTGGTAAGTTACAGATATTTAATTATTAACTTTTTACTTATGCATAGTTGTTTTGATAGGAGAGGCGACCTTCGTTAGATACAAAATATTGTGCAAATCTGTTGCGAACTTCATTAGCCGCCAAACTTCCGCGAACTGCATTCGTGATAGGTAACTGGATTAGTTCCGATTCTGAATCAAGGGTGGACTCATTTTCACTCGCATTGTGAAACTGAAAGTTTTCCTGCTTATGTATAAAATTTTGCAAAACACAACATGTTTTCACAATATCAACTGCCAAATCGATGGACACATTCATTGGCCGGTGAAAAATTCGCCATTTATTGGATAAAATGCCAAACGCACATTCAACAAATCTTCGCGCTCTTGTGAGTCTGTAGTTAAATGTACGTTTTAATTGATCAAGCTGATGAGCACCAAATGGACGAAGCAAGTGATAATGCAAAGCAAAGGCTTCGTCCGCAACGAACACATATGGCAAATCGTAGTCAATTCCAGGCAAACGTGTTGCATCGGGTAGATTTAATCCGTTGTTTGTTAAATTTTTCCAAAATGGGGTCTCTTTAAACACACTGGAATCACACTCCTTTCCGTAGGCGCCAACGTCAACAAATATAAAGTTGTAATCGCTATCTACTACTGCCATCAAAACTATAGAAAAAAAATGTTTGTAATTTAAAAACATCGAGCCACTATCAATTGGCTTAATAAGTCTGATGTGTTTTCCATCGACCGCTCCTAAGCACAGCGGGAAGTTGGAAGATTCTTGAAATTTGCTTGCAATGTGTAGCCAGTCTTCTTTAGATGGCATTTTCATATATTCTTTATACAGTTCTAACCAAATGTAGTGGCATACTTCACGTACGATGCAACTTATGGTTTTTATTCCAATTCTATAGCTGTAGTATAGGTCAGTAAAGGTATCTCCTGTTGCTAGATACCTGAAATATAAAACAAAACGGTTCAGGTTCAAATACTAAAACCCCATTTTAGGTCGGGGTCGATTCAGTTTAGGTCGGGGGTTTTCATAAATTTTGAATTTAATAATTATTATTTATTTATTTTCAGGGCAAATGGTGATGAAGAAGTGGACCAATATGAAAGATAGCTGGATAAAATATGACAAAAAAATTAATGAATGTAAGTCTGGTTCTTCAGCAAAAAAAATAAGAAAATATATGTTCTATGATGAAATGATGTTCCTAAAAAAAAATGTTGAGCATCGCAAGACCGATTCTAACATGACTGAACATGTTCATGATTCTAGCCTCAGTAATGAAAATTTTGATAGTGCAGTCCCGAATCAATCAAGCTCGGGATACACTGAACGGAGTGAGACGCAAAGGGCTAAAAAAAAAAAGAAAAAATGAACTAAGTGAAGTTGACATTAGGTTTATGAAGTTTATGGATTCAGCAGAACGAGATGAGAAAAAGAAAAGCCGTAGTATGAACTTTTTTATGGGAATCGCTGATACAGTTGACAAGTTCAGTGATGAAAATATGATAGACTTTCAGTTTCAAGTAATTTCAATAATTAAAAATATTCAACAAAGACAGTGTACTCAGTATATACCTACATCAAGAAACCAATGGGATCAAGGCCATCAAGGATATTTAAGTGGTACAGCATCCTCAAATGCGCAATCGTCAACATATGGATATTCTACAGCTGCTAGATCGAGCTATGGAATAAGTCGTCCACAGACGTCTTCTCATGATTTTGGACACGGTTCTGGTTTAGAGCCAATCCACTACCGACCCGAATCACAATTATCTGTACATAGTGTAAATGCGGAAAGTATCTCGGCAGATTCTCAAGTTTCTATTGAAGACGAATTCGATTTTAGTACCGCACTTGAGTAGCATTTTCAGCGTAGTGTATTTTTTGATTTACTTGTTCTTAAATTAATAATTATTAAAATTCAATTACATGTAATAATTTTGTTTGTGTGCAATAAACAATTTTAAACTAAAATATGTCATTTAATTTTGTACCTACTTACCTCAGAGTTACAGCCAATCTTTCTGCGGGCGATATACTCTCTCGCATAAAAGTATCTTGATGTTTTAGTTCCTGGGATAATTTTTGGAGCAAGTTGTCGAATGTAGTTTTCTGCATTCTAAAATAATTGTAAAACTTGTCTTCATCTTCTCTCAATTGATTCTTGACAAGTGTATGAAACGCGCCATATTCCTCCCTTTTTTCTAAAATCGGATGTATCCAAAACCTTACTTCCCTTTTTTTTTCTATTTTCTTTTTCCTATATATGTAATAAGCAACTATAATCTTTTTTTTCGTAAGAAAATTCATGACGCAGCACGTCCTACACAGCCCGAGTAAAAAGCGCTACTAGCCAGTACTTACCAATGTCTCGCGCGGTGATTTTGCCGTATCATGTACAAGCTAGCACGTTTTTTCAACCGTACGGCTTACACACCGTACGTTTGAACAACCGTGTAATGGAAAAGATGCCTTAATCTAATTTTTTACATTGCAAATTCGATTGATCGTATTGAGCATACGATCATGTTAGCGTCAAAGCAAAATTGATTGATTTAGAGCTCAATTTGGTGTATGCATTCACAGCCAGTGCTCCAAACGATACGTTTTGAGATTAAAATTTGAGGTTGTACTGAATTTGTGACTTTAAATCAATAGGTTTTAGGTCCATTTTACTTTAAAGTCATTAAGTCATAAATATTTATTCAATTTAGGTAGATACACTACACTTATTGACGTCCAGTTACATAAAAATATGATGGTGATAATCTGTTACGGTATCTTAAAACTAAAGCTACGAGGGTTCCAAACGCGCCCTGGTCTGAGAAGAGCCCACAACAAACTCAGCAACAAAACTTTGACGCAATCGTCATTGAATGCTCAATACGATTCATCGAGTTTGCAAAGTAAAAACTTAGACTAAGCATTATACTGTGATCACGGTAAAGAGATGGAGTTCGGTGTAGATCTTAATCAAAGAAGAAATAATTACAAATAAATTTTGATTTGTGTCAGTCTGTTCATCGAATGGTTGACTGATTTAACTGTACTATCTCGTAATGAAAAAAAAAAAATGAAGGCATTTAGTGTTTATTTACAATTTATTCGCACCATGACAGTAATTATTATGTTAAAAATAATAATATTAAATAGTTAATTTTAAGAACTAGATAAATGTTCATTATTTAACGATTTTTATAAGCTAATGTCATTTCTTATTAGGATATATTTTTTAACTTAACCATCGTACTGCGAATAAGTTTTTCGGTCGGGTCAGGTTTCAGCCTTCGGCATGTGATGACTAAAGGTTCACTAATTCGTTAATTGCGTAATGTTTGTTGGTGTTCAGTGTGCATACTTGCCCAGCTACATGAGTGCAGTTTTCTTTTTAAAATGTCGCTACTCGTACCGTAACAAGGCCCTTCAGTTTACAGGACTTACTCTGAAACGGCACTCCTCATTATTACGCACAGCTACGTCAAAAGTTGCTAAATCATTTTCTAACTATTAACAATGTAAATACATCTGCCATCATCAAATCATTCTCATAATAACTGGTCAATTTGTCATTCATAAGATAGGGTTCCAAGGTAATCTTATTTGCTAAAAAATAAGTTCATTATTCCAAAAACAGGTTTTTTCTAAAAACTGTGTAGGAAACCTCATAATGATTTTATATAATACATATTCAAATATCTCTTAGGAGTGCAGTGTGAACGAAAATTATTTATGCTTTTCATGTTCATGGTTAGAGGGTAGAGACCCTGAAAACATTATTTTCAAAGTTCCTCTGTGTATCGAAAATTCCATCTAGTATGGGAAAATTAAACCATAAGGGTGTATAGTTTTACTACGGAACCCTAAAAATTGTGTTAATTATTCAACCATAACAGTGTTGTTCAGTGAAATGATGAGCTAATACATATGTGGGATGTGTAAGATGTGCGGCGCTGGTCGGCAGGTGTTCCGCGCGTGCACGCCGCCGGACGCCATCTCGCTGGTGTCGCGGCTGCTGGAGTACACGCCGGGCACGCGCCTGTCGCCGCTGCAGGCGTGCGCGCACAGCTTCTTCGACGAGCTGCGCGAGCCCAACGCGCAGCTGCCCAACGGCCGCCCGCTGCCGCCACTGTTCAACTTCACCGACTACGAGCTGGGCATACAGCCCTCGCTCAACGACTTCCTCAAGCCGCGCGCCGCGCCGCCGCCCGACGCCGCGCCCGCCGCCATGCCCGCCCCCGCGCAGGACCACGACGCGCAAGGTACGTGCCCCTGTACTGAACAACGCGCAGTTGCCCAACGGCCGCCCGCTGCCGCCACTGTTCAACTTCACCGACTACGAGCTGGGCATTCAGCCCTCGCTCAACGACTTCCTCAAGCCGCACGCCGCTCCGCCATCCGACGCCATGAGAATAAAGGAAGTTCAGTAAGGTATATTGGGCTATAAACCTAATGCGAGTTAAATTAAAATCTAAAGTAAAAGCTTTTTGTTCGTCGCTTTTACTCAAACAGGTATATTTAAAATAAGTAAGTCATCATTTTGTCAGCCCTAACGCAGACTACGGTCTATTTGGGCTGCATATTACAAAACGCCAGCCTGTGTTTTTAGTCCAGTGCCTTGGTCTGAAAAATTGTGGTGTAATTTTAGATTTTTTTTAATGGCAATAAAAAAAATTAAAAAAATGCCTCACCTCCGTCATAGGAAATAATATATGTCACTGTCCTAATATGCCCATATATTCACTTAAATGTTACTAAAGCTTTTGTCTTTTTACAAGCTTTTATTTAACTTTCAATGTTTGTGGGTTTGTTTAGGTCAAATCTTGCAACTCAATTGAGCTAAAATTTTGCATCAAACGTATATCGTATAACTTATAAACGTATCAAATCAAACTAAACGTAGTTTGGATGACAATGCATGGTTAGCTAAGTGACGTCTTTCTAAATCCAATATGGCGGGTTCCCAACAATGGCGGGCTTGCTGTTGTTGCTTGGTGTTTTAAAAGGGTTTGCTGAGAAGAATACGAAAAATAGTATGACGTCACACTAAATTCAATATTGCGGACACCAAAAGATTTAAAAATATTTTTAAAATCAACATTTAAAAAAATATTTTTATGATTTAAGACTTATTTTACGATGCAAAGAATCAGTACAAAAGTCAATTTGTTGCTAGGTTCACTCGAACATCGTAAAGAAATCTAGAAATATACATTTTTTCGATAGAATTCGATATCTTGATGACCCAATAGACTGTCGTACTTGTCATTTTAATATGGATTGGATTGCTATTTGAATTTTGTTCGGCAGGCGAGAATTCAGCTAGCGGGCCGAGCGGCGGCTCCCCCGGTGCGTCGTAGAGGGCCTCGCAGACGCCTCCCGCCACATCCGCCTCGCTCCGCGACCCCCCCGGCGCGCCTCGCTCTGCCTCACTAAAGGACATCGTCCGCAGCGCACGGCCGCATAGCCCCGCGCCGGTACCGGCAACTCGCGCGGACGGCGACAGCGTTTGGAGGTGTTGCGCATGACTTTGGTTTTCGATGGGGATTCCTAGTGGGCGCTGTTGAATTTATATTTTTTTGATAGAATGTTAATTTGTGCGGCGGTCGCGCTCGGCCGGGCGACCGCTTCCAGCATTCAGGCGCTCGCCGCTCTCTTGTCGAGAGTCGGTCGTATGCTATTTTAGGTGATAGTACTTTTCGTGTTGGCCATCGGAAAAATTATGCATAATAGGTGTTTTCGGCGAGTAATCTGGTGATACTGTAGTGTAATTGTCGATAAAGCTTGAGCTGTTGTAGTCGGTGAGAAGGGTGAATCCGACGTAGATTCTGAGCCGTCGCAATGTGATTAATTTGTACTTTTGTAAGTTCATAACCCTTACTCGTGTACATACCTTACCGCTGTTTTATAACTGGCGGTGAGCGATGGATCGATGTACGAGACATCGTTTCGTCGCGGCCGTTTGTAAAATCTTGTATTTTTCTTTTTTACCTTGTATATCCTGATGTATTTCTTAAACGATGTATAATCCGCGGGAGAGTATCGACCCGCTCGCTCGGCATGGTCACCCATAGCTAGAGCACACTCGCTTGGCATGTAATCAGTAGGCAGTTCAGTAGCGCATAGAGTATTTGCTGAGGGAAGGGTTCCGACTTGCGACGCCGTCGCATTCAACGACAAACGCAAATGGAGCATTTTGTTGCATAACGAGCATACTTGTAAATTTTTATAACTAGCGTAAACTGATCTCTCAAGATAATTTTAATATTTAATGATATTTCAGATTATTATGTATTTGTATAAACAATTCAAAGGATATAAATTTTAGATTTACTACATTATAAATATTTGTTTATTCGGGCAACTTTACAAATTAGTATTTTTTATTTTATTGCAGTGTACCTCTTATTCAGCGCTGGCTAAATGTAATGTATTTTATATTTATTATAATAGCACTGGCAGTGTCCTATTGTAACGTCATAGTTTTTTCTATAATATTGTATTCTATATTCTATAAATGATATTTCTGCAATGTAAAAATTGTCATTGAGAACACATTGATAGTAGTCATTTATGAACACTATAATAATATAATTAAATTCATCGTCATAGGTTTAAGTAAGTTTGAGCAATTTAATTTTGCACTCGGAGTTGCCGTACAGTTATTAGAAGGTTTCGGAGCCTCTTAATATAGAGTAACAAAAGTCTATTCATGGTTTTAGATGTAGCTTTAATGCGTAATCTTCGGTGTAAAAACTTTTGCATCATATATTTTAAGAGAGCACCTCCTGCACAGATTAGAGCGCCGGTAACATAACGAGACCCCATGAGACACGAAACGAGTAATTTATCAACATATTATAGACTCGTTATCACATCTCGATATATCACATTAGAGTGCCAAGCTAATACAAATTAGCTCATCTAATAACTGTAACACAAATCAGGCCCCTCAACGTATATAATATACGCTCGTATTATTACATATTTGTATGTACTAATTACTTATAAATTTTTAGTATGTTAAGAGATATAACGCGCTCGGCGCACGATTTCAAATCACACATAGTGGAGCTTAGTTGTTGTCCCTGCGGCTATTCCTTTGCTGACACCTTTATAATTCGTGTAAATATATTATAATAATGATTAATTATCTTTATGGTATGACTCTGAGTAACGTTAGCCGGTCGTAGTCCGCCTGCTGGCCGCGGTCCGTCGCGTGGACTCGAGGATCAGTAAGGTATTACGATAGTTTAGATATGCATATTTTATTAAGTCTATCTAATATGAATTTTGTAATCAACGTTGCTTCTAAAGACCCTCTGTAAAAAGTTAAGACATACTAGTGACCTGAATGTTTGAAGCGATGTTATTGGAACGTCTTGATCCCACTGAATTCTCTCATTCACGAGCACATTATTAACCACAAGAGAATTTACCGTAAACATTACTTCGAAATGGGGTTGACTTATATAAATTATTTAAAGTAAAAGAGTTTTCTTATTGCTAGTACTGTAATATTAAATTTAATAGTGAGTGAAATTTGTATTTTGTTTTAATTTGTTTTACTGAATTTGAATACATCGTAACACCCATATCGTTGTTAGTTATGAATGAAAATAACATAATTATAAAAGTAAATATTAAATGAATAGTAAGCATGGTTTTTATTTTTATAGTTAAGGTTTCTCATATCCAACTCTCAGTCAACAAGCCAAGCAAGCAACGTAGTTCAACTTTAATCTATACTAATATTTTAAATGCGAAAGTTTGGATGGATGAATAAATGGATGTTTGTTACTCAATCACACCAGAATGGCTGAACGGATATGTATGAAATTTGGCACAGAGATTGATTGAGGAGTAGCACATAGGCACATTTTATCCCGGAAAATTAAGTCAAAAAATATTTATTCAATTTAGGTAGGTACACTACATTTATTGACGTCCAGTTACTTATAAAGTATGATGGTATCCTAATACTAAAGCTACGAACTAGTATAAGCTAGTTCCCGCTGGAACCAAAAAACCTCAATCCTCGCGGCCATCAGCTAGTTTTAAAAACAAACTGACAAATGGCAGGGCGAATGCAGCTAAATCTTTAAAAAAAAAATGGTAATCGCGATTGCAGCGCCCGTGGTGGATTATGGCTGTAAAACATTTAACATTTAATTTTAAGAATCTTCTCAGAATCGGCGAGACACCGGTCCTGCACGCGGAGGTGATGATGTCACCGGCAGTGCGGACCCAACAGCGGTATTTGACACTCGACCTAGGGGCCCGTAGCCAACAAGGCAGGCCCGAGCCGGTTTACTCGGTTTCAAGATATTCACCGGGGCACAATGTTGCCCCGCGCCCCACCTGGGTAAGGAGGCCTGGCCTAGAAGCCCGTACCCCCGCTTGGCCCTCACGGGCCAACCGGAGAGGACCTACACAGCAGAAGCTAATATTTAACTAAAACAAAAAACCTCATCTACTTATAGCGCAACTGAATACTGAATAGGCCCTAATATGCCCATAATCACGATCGCAGCGCCCCCTTGTTCGGCAGCGCGGTGGACTCTGGGTGTTTACTCTCGAGGCCTAAGTAGGTACACAAAAAAATTTTTTTTGCCGCCAAAACAAAAACAGTGTTTCCTTTTTGCACTAAATTATGATTTTATATTTCATTACATTAATTACAATGGTTAACGAAGATTTGCTTTATCTTAAAAACCTAAGTAGGTTACTGAAAAATTTAAATAAATCTTTGCCTAACTGATTTAAGTAAAAAAAATTTTGCCGCCACTTCTCTAATAAAAAAAAATATTTGTGCCGCGCCTCCGCTAGGAGTATATTATGTGTTCTATGGCCCCCGCCATTTTGACTAAAAACGTTGCCGCAGGTGGCTTTTTTTATTTAAATCTGAATTTAAACACCAAAGTCCAAACTATAATTTTATAAGTTAAAATGAACATAGAAGACAGCCAAAACGTCGTCGTAAGGCGTAGAAAGCTCGTTGAAGATGTGAACATCCTTCAAGCAAATGTTATTAACGCAAATAAAAATTTGCTGAAACTTCAGGTAGGTACTTTTTTTACGATTTCACTCGATGGTAATAATTTATAAGTCATACTAATTACTAGAGGTCGCCCGCGACTTCGTCCGCGTCTTTGATTATCGTACAATTTCTGATTTCCTGAGATTATGAAATTTTCCCGCTGCAAAAAGTATATCTAAAGAGGCTTTATACTCGTAATAAGCAGTTGTGTATTATTTAAAAGTGTTTAAAACTTATAACCTAAATGCCAATTTTCATGTCTCTGGGTGCGCGCACGAAATGAGCGACGGCCGAGCGACGGCGACAGCGGGGCGATGGAAACCGAGAGCTGGTGACAAATTTAGGGAAGGTCCTTTAGGCGAGCTGAAATTGTGGAAAAATAAAATTTCGTTCATTGGCGAATCCAGTTCTGCCAGTCTGGTAGAGCGTTTGCGATTATTTCGCTACTGCGCAGCATATAACATTTGCAAAAAAATATCGGAAAAAACATTTTTTTGGCAACTTGATTTTTTATATTTAAATTTTATACTTAAAGAAATCGAAAAAATAAATCCCAGACGTTTTTGTCGGTTAAAAAGTATTACGAGACCTCTTTCAAATTGTTCCGGAAATTCGTCGCCAGCTCTTCGACTAGTCGCATCGCCCCGCTACCGCCGTCGCCCCGCTACCGCTAGTTTCGTGCCCGCACACTCTAACTTCAAAAACAAAGGATGGGGGTTGGAACTTTCATACAAACTTTCAACCCCTTAGGGGTGTATTTTCTCAAAACCGTTTCTTAGCTGACGTCTACACCATAGAAGGAACCTACCTTCCAAATTTCAAGTCTGTATGTTTTATAGTTCCTGAGATCTCGTGATGAATCAGTGAGTGACCTTTCGCTTTTATCAAATAAATATTATAAATGCGAAAGTTTGGATGGATGTATGGATGTATGGATGGATGTTTGTTACTCAATCACGCCCGAACGGCTAAACGGATCTGGATGAGATAGAGTATAGTCTGGAATAACACATAGGCTACTTTTTATCCCGGAAAACTAAGGAGTTCCCGCGGGAACCAAAAATCCTTAATCCACGCGGACGAAGTCGCGGGCATCAGCTAGTATTTATATAGATTTTTAATAAAGATGCAGTTAAATACTTGTAAAGCCGGGTCTAATATGGGAGGGAGGTCCCGGGTTCTATCCCCGGCAGAGTCAATTTATAATTTCTGAATTTTCACTGGTTACGGCAAAGACGGCACCGCCAAGCGATTTAGCGTTCCGGTTCGATGCCGTGTAGAAACGTGGTAGAAACCGATTAGGGGATATGGGAATAATATAACTGCCATACCTCTAACAGGTGATGATGCAGTCTAAGATGGGCTACCATCTTAGACTGCATCATCACTTACCATCAGATGTGGTCGCAGTCAAGGGCTAACTTGTAGTTGATTTAAAAAAGTTCTGTGTAAGGACCAACTGATTAACTAGTGGTTCGCCCCGAACTGAGACCTCGCTCACAAACGAATAAACTTTTACAGAGCGCCATCTATTGACATCATTGTGAAGTTCTGTTAAAAATACTGAAGCTCATTAAAAAATAAATAATTTCGTTTCCTTATAATATTTATCTAATTTTATATTTGTTGTTCAAGTACAGGATATAATTCAAATAATTGATCAAGTTTCAGGCTCAGCCTTTCGGAAAATTGAGAGTTCTGAGGTCAACTTTGGACGTTAGAAAATCTCCACTTTGAAAGCCCCCATTTCGTCAATTATAAGGGAAAAATTAAAAAAATATATATTTTTGGACTCTATTCCTAATTATCTTTAAAATGATATACTTACTTACCGCAACCCTATGTAACGCTATAAAAAATATTTTAATTCAGAAGTTATAAGGCTGTGACAGACGGACGGACGGACGGACAAGTGCAAATTCACTCAAGTAGACTCAGAGACCTTCGCTTCGCTCGGTCAAATATGTTTTGACTTCGACTTAATGCAGGTGAACCAAGATACGAACTACTGGCACCTAAAGGAGAAGTATGATCAAGTCAAGGGTGCCCGCGAGCGTCTCCAGCAGAACATGCTGCAGATGCAGATGCAGTTCGAGGCTGTGTCTGCTCAGTGCCAGCAGGAGCGGCGACTCAGAGCCGAAACTGTCAACAAGTTGGTGTCTACGCCTAATTATCTTTCTCTGCGTCGTATTCCTCATTACTGAGGGTCGTGACCCCTTTCCATTTATCAAATAGTGGTAGGAATTTTCTTGGGATAGGCAGGTAGATAATAACCTAAGGCGGTGGGTTCCACTTCCCACGTCCCGCATACGACTCGACTAAGCGTTGACTTAGGCTTTCGTAACGAACCGGGACCGACGGCTTTAAAACGTGCACAGGGTGTGAACTGTGAAGCTAGGGTAGGCATAGGTAAATCAGAACACCTATTTACTGAATAATGAGCATTGACGTATTTTCATTTGGGTAAGCGGTGCTTTTATGCCTGTATAAACTGCACGCCGCTGCGTGCTCTCCGAGGCTTGGAGGAAACGAAAAGGCCTTTGAACCTCCAAATTCGGTCACCCATCCAGTTACCGACTTAGGTATACGTTGCTTAACAATCGCAATCGACTGCTATGCGTTGTTACAAATAAGCCACTGCAGGTCCCTCCCACGCTTTACCTAAATAAAAACATTTATTTGCTTATGTAGATTGCGTAGGTAACATTGGTGCTACATTATTAATATTAAGTAGGTACCAAGCTTTTAATAAATACTTATTCTAAATTCTAATCATCATAAATCTTATAAAATCCAATAAGTATTTAATATATTTTATTATTTTATACAATACCTACTACTAAATAAAAATGTTATTAAAATTTATTATATTTAAATGTCAGTCTTATAGGTATTTTTACTTTTCTATCGATTAATACCTAGATATACTTACATAAAATGATCAAAGAATCTATTTTGTGTCTGTTAAATACTCCTTTTTGTATAATATTATTTCAGCAGCAGCAAAAAATTGTTAAGGTATGTTGGGTTAAGAACGGACGGATTTCAGGCCCATTGAAAAGGTTTTGTAAAAACTCAATTTTCTCGATATTCGTTGAAGATAAATTACTAAAATATGGTGCATTTGTTTAATTTTTAAACGTAGCTTAGGTTTCAATTTTGTTTATTTTTGTAAACTCAACAGTTTCTGCTTTATACGCATGTAAACACAAGACATACTTTTTTATGGCTATGGTTTAAAAATTGTCCTTCGGGGGCAAGATCGGACGTACTTTCAAACCCACTTCTATGGCTTTGAGAACAAGGTGTATAAGAATAATAAATCCGGTCTTAAACGCACTACAATATATAAAAAAATGACGTTTATGTCATAAAAAACATGAATGTTCCAATCGATTTTATTTATTTTTACTTAGAGGTATCCGATCTTACCCCCAGTGATAATTTTTTTACATTTTGTGATTCTTAAACTTTGCTCTCATCATAAGATGAACTATTCAGATCCGCGGGAAAGATCGGATGAATACATTTTTTGCTAGTTATTAATAATAGCTAATTTTTACTTTGAAAAAGGGACAAAAAAAGTTTTCAATGTCCGAAGTTCGAAAAATTCTATCTATCCTTTTTTCAAAATTGTAACGCTGATCTCAAGTATGGAAATTGCATAAAAACAATTTTTTATATCCTTTATAAATAACATAAATAAAAATAAAAGAGAGAAATATAAAAACATAAATAAATAACACAGTAAAATAAATGACAAATAAAAATTAATGCCGTAAATAAAAAATAAAAACCGGCCAAGTGCGAGTCGGACTCGCGCACCGAGGGTTCCGTACAAACCTGTAGTAAGTTTTACGATTTATGACGTATTAAAAATAAAAATTTCGTTTGTTGTATGGGAGCCCCCCTTTAATATTTACTTTATTGATATTTAATTATTTATTTTGAAAGGTAATATACAAGTTAATATTCTGTGAAAATTTGAACCGTCTACCTGTTACCGTTTTTAATATTGAGCAAAAAAATACGAAAAAAACACGTTTATTGTATGGGGACCCCCCTTAATATATAATTTTTTTTAATTATTAGTATTTGTTGTTATAGCGGCAACGGAAATACATCATTTGTGAAAATTTCAGCTTTCTAGCTATCACGGTTTATGAGATACAGCCTGGAGACAGACAGACAGACAGACAGACAGACAGCGGAGTCTTAGTAATAGGGTCCCGTTTTTACCCTTTGGGTACGGAACCCTAAAAACGATACCCAAGATATAAGACAAACATATATACAGACATTTTTATGTTACTGGGCTCTTTTCTATATCTGTACGATTCTGAACACATTTCCATCAAAATCTCGAGATCAAAATAGAATAATCCTTACACTGTATTTTAAGGTGAAAAATTTCAAAAATATTCATGTTATAAAAGTTTGACAATCCCTGCCTCATTTTGTACAGGTAAAGACCGGATGGTTTTAATCCGATCTATACCCGAAAGGGGGAACATCGGATATCTGCTAATAGACATCCTAGACGTATTCTGATCAGATCTATCTAGCTATTGCTACTTAAAACCTAGTATTAAGGCGAAATATTAGCAAAACAAGCTGTATTTTCGCGAAAATATGAATCCAAAAGGGATAGGGAAAGATCGGATGGAAGAAAAAAAGACGACAATTGCCAAGTTTTTTTAAATTCATCATAACACACAAACGGTCCGTCGGAGCGACTGGCGCGAACTGAAGTAGACGCATAACAAAATGGCGTTGAACATAATGATGCCAACATTAAAAAATATGGTCTCATTCGCGAGAAATTTGATGTATACGGTCTTAGTCTTACCCCCTTTCCGCTCTTACCCCAACATACCTTAACTTTTTGTTTAAAAGTTATGATATTTAGATTTCGGTCAGCCAATGATGCTGGCTTAGAATAACTAAGGATGCTGGTATGAATTTATGAAATTAACTATGTACCTACTAGATGATGCCCGCGACTTCGTCCGCGTGGATTGAGGTTTTTTTGGTTCCCGCCGGAACTCTTTAATTTTCCGGAATAAAAAGTAGTCTAAGTACCTAAAGTAAGGCCAATATAAGCGTGGACAAAAGTTCATTGACGTACCTTCACTATGAAACCCTCACGAAAACAACTAACCCCGCCACAACTATAACTGTCTCTTTCGCGCATAGTGATAGACTTACGCGCGACGCGCTTACGTGGTCGACAGTGGATTTCATAATAAAAGTCGTGACGTCTCACCGGCGAAACATAGCGGTAAGTAACATTTTACGCGTCGGTCCGCCATTTGCCGTTCACTCATTCCATTTCGGAACGCGCTCGCTGGATGTACTGTATTTGATATCGTTATTCATAGTGGAAGTTATTGTTTGTTTGTTGTTTGTAATTAAATTCGAAAATGTGGAACGATTATTAAAAGAAGCCATCGATAGGGTAACGCCTCTTCGATGGCAAAAATGTATAGAGCATACAATAAAAGAAGAAGAAAAATTTTATAAAATTGATTTCACTATCGATGATGTGACAGATAGTTTTATTATAAATGTTACAGACTCTGAAACTTCTGAATCTGAAGACTTTTCAGAATCGGAAGTTTCAGAGTAACAAGTGAATTATTTTAAAAGATTAAAAAATATGACTGCACATTTTATATATATATTGAACTATGGAAGTTTTGGTGGAATATACAAACTCACATACATACATACATACATACATACATGCATACATACATGAACCCTGAAAACAATATACTCCTTTTTTCAGGCAGTCGTATAAAAATATAAACAAAAAATAACTTGTTATATGCATAATAGTACTATATTAGTACTAACGTATGTAAATATGTATATTATGTACTTAGTAGTTCAGTAATCAAGGATCAATTAATGTTGCAAATAATTACACAATTGCTATGTGAACCTTAAGAATTTGTGAAAAAAAAATTAATAAAAACATTAATTATTACTTCATTTGTTTATTTTCTTTGCCTTTGAATTAAATATAATAAAATAATCATATCTATCGACTTTCCAAATCACACAGTTGTTCAGACTTTAAGCAAAACTAAACCGAATTCTGCAACTAATGACTGAAAAATACTGTTTGTGTTTACTAAACTATTGCAACGTCTACGAGTGATTATTTTCTAAGATCAAAAATTCCGGGCTTCATCTTCAAACATATTAATACGTAAACGTAGCCCTTGACGGAACTTCAATACTTACATAGGTACATCTGATAATATAATATTTTTTACAGAAGACCAAAGTGTTGTTTACCCCTTCATTAGGCGAACGACCTCTCGTTTGTTTGTTTACATTTTGTCTACGCTTATATTGGCCTTACTTTATGTGATATTACCATAGGCTTAGCGAAAAAATTCTATGTCTATGGTTATTACAGACTATAATCTATCTCTGTGCCAATTTTCACCCAGATCCGTTCTGGCGTGATTGATTCACAAACATCCATCCATCTGTTCAAACTTTCGCATTTATTATAGGTATTATTATAGATTTCGATAAACTAATAAAAGCTTTCATCCCAGACTTGACAGCACCCGCAACCTTTGCGATGAACTGGAACAGCTTGTGGAGCAAAGCAAACAGGCGTATGCAAAAACCAAAGCGGACCAGCAGGCCCTATACGACGCTTACCTGAAATCCGACGAAGTGTTACTAAAGCTCAAGCAAGATCATCTCAGCATGACGGAGAAGGGTAAACAATGCATCAGGGAGCTTGAGGGCAAACGTAAGTGTAAAGAGGCCTCCTGATGGGAGGCTTCGACCGTGGCTAGTTACCACCCTACCGGCAAAGACGTGCCGCCAAGCGATTTATCTTTTCGGTACGATGCCGTGTAGCAACCGAATAGGGGTATGGGTTTAATCTATCTGCCACGCCCCTTACGGGTTAGCTCACTAACTAAGTATCCTCCTATCCCGCTATCTGACTGCATCTTCACTTACCATCAGGTGAGATCGCAGTCAAGGGCTAACTTGTAGTGGATAAAAAAAAGAGCCGTCGCCCATCGTCGGCGTGGCACCCAATAGACGTCCACTGCTAGGTATACGTCTCCTGCAAGAATTGTCACAAAAGAAAACACGGGCTTGAGGCGCTTGCGTCGCATGAGATAATCCGTCCACCTAGTGGACTGGGGAGTTATCAACGCTGCGTTTTTCGATGTGAGGCTGCCATTCAAATACCAAACATTTTAAAACGGTTCTTCGAGCTTTGTGCCCCGCTCATTGCCACTTTACTACTCATCGTCATCTTGTCCAAAACTCCTTCAAATTCTTCAAGTCAAAATTCAAATCTTTTTAATTCAAGTTGACTTTGACAAGTGCTTTTGAATAGTCGAGTGAATCTACGACTGGTTCGGAATGACCGAGAAATTCCTACTCTTTTCAAAAAATGAATTTACATCCATCCATACTAATATTATAAATGCGAAAGTGTGTCTGTCTGTGTCTGTCTGCTACGCTTTCACGGCCCATCTATTCAACCGATTTTGATGAAATTTGGTCACATCCCAGGTTACATCCCGGGTAAGGACATAGGCTACTTTTTATCCCGGAAAATTAAGGAGTTCCTTTGGGAATCAAAAAAACGTAATCCACGCGGACGAAGTCGACGCGGGCATCATCTATTTTATATTAGGTAGGTAAGCGTATGCTGCCAGAGTCTAAAACGGATCCGAGACCTAGGGTAGCCAACTACCTATTATATAGAAGTCATCATAAAAATGACTCAGCGGGCGATGGAAAGAGCTCGGAGTTTCCACGTCGTGATCAAAACAGAATTAATGAGATCTTTAAAAGATATAAAAGAGTATCCGGCATAGCTAAAGGAAGCGAAGCTGAACTGTAATGGGGAGTGTTTAGGGTCCCAAAGTGCTGGAATGGCGTTCTTGCGCTGGAAAGCCCGGCGTTGAGATTTGAGAGCCCCTACTAGACCGAATAGCAATAAGCGAGTCGCAGGGAGCTGTTAGATCCAGGCAGCCAAGACCGTTACCTACATGTGGAAGTCAATACAAGAGGCGATAATTCCTATGTTCTACGGTAGAAGTCTAAAGGTTGACGGTGACGACGCGGTGAAAGCAGGAATAGGGATGATGCCTAACTATGTCAAAAACTACCTGAACGCATTTAAAAGTTGTGATAAACATCCTAAGAAAATGTGGAACTTAGTTAATAGTCTTGTAAGCAATAAAATTAAAACAGACCCCTCCCCCCCTAAACTTACTGTAGACTCAGTAACGATAGATAATCCTGCTCAAATATGTCAATGCTTTAATGATTTCTTCTCCACAGTTGGTTCTAATCTCGCAAATGAAATACCACAATCTTACCATCAAAGTTTAACATATAGCCCATCCCATTCACCCAATGACACACTCGACACATTTGAACCAGCGACAGAAAAAGAGATAGGTAAAATAATTGATGATATGGACTCAAATACAAGTAGCGGAATTGACGGCATAAGCGTCAAAGATATAAAATGCATAAAAAATTTAATTCTCAAAAACTTAACTAAATGTCTGAATAAGTGTCTCAAAGATGGTGTATTTCCAGATACTTTAAAAATCGCCAAAGTTACGCCAATTTATAAAACGGGTCCTAAAACAGATCCTGGAAATTACAGGCCTATTTCTGTACTACCAGTTCTATCAAAAATTTTGGAAAAACTTATATATTCCCGACTAAATAACCATCTTGATAAAATTAACTTCTTTTTCAAACAACAATATGGTTTTCGATCCAAATGTAGTACCACTACAGCTACTGTGGATCTTATCTCAAAAATTAAAACTGCTATTGATCAAAAACAAATTGCTTTGGGTGTCTTCATCGATTTAAAAAAGGCATTTGATACAGTAAGCCACCATAATTTATTGCATAAATTACATAAAATTGGCATAACGGGTCCTGCATATAACATTCTAAAATCATATTTAGATGACCGGAAACAAATTGTTAAAATAGGAAAGTTTGAAAGCCATCCCGCAAAACTTAATTACGGCGTACCACAAGGCTCCATTTTAGGACCATTACTCTTTTTAGTTTATATAAACAGCATTAGCAGTGTCAATGTATCTGGTAACATTACCCTATATGCTGATGATACCTGTCTATTTTACTTTGGAAACGACATAACAGACATAGTAAAAGAAGCTCAAAGTGACCTAAATAAGCTAGGTAGATGGTTTCTCTCAAATTTACTTACAGTAAATACCAAAAAGACGGCTTACATGATCTTTGCAGCCAAAAACAAAAAAATCCGTGACTATGATAAACTAACAATATATGACAAACCAATACAAAAATCTAACAATGAAAAATACTTAGGACTAATTTTGGATAGTAAACTTACATGGCAGAATCATATTGACCACCTTAAAAGTAAAATTTCCCCTCTAATAGGAGCCCTACGTCGAATATCATCTTGCATACCACAAAAAGTACGTCCTATTATATACAACGCTCTAGTCAAACCCCATATTGAATACCTAATCGAAATTTGGGGAACAGCTGCAAAAACACATATACAGAAACTACA
Source organism: Erebia ligea (assembly GCA_917051295.2). NCBI lineage: Eukaryota > Metazoa > Arthropoda > Insecta > Lepidoptera > Nymphalidae > Erebia > Erebia ligea. Next base: position 9,228,011 of record OU785237.1, on the reverse strand, counting down.
GATTCTTCAGAACAAACTAATTAAAGCTCTGTATAAATATGATTATTTAACGCCCTCTAATAAACTATATAAAGATACGAAAATTCTAAATATAAAACAGCTATATACGCTCAAAACATGTATCCTCATCAGAAAAATCATTACAGATGATATACATACCCAAATACGCTTTCAAAGAAGAACATACACACACTACCTTAGAAAACGTAACAAATTGTCACTACCAAAAATTAGAACCAACTATGGAAAACGGAATATTTTGTTCGAAGGAGCAACATTATACAATAACTTACCAGAATCAATTGTAAACAGCAAAAGTTTCCCTATTTTTAAAAAACAACTTAATGAACATTTACGAAAATCCGCTCAGCTTATGTTAATGTAACCTCGCCCCTACATAACCAGTTTTTGTAAGCACATGAACATTTTATACTGAAGTTTTTCTTACTACCTTCACAATCTGTAACTTTCACATTTAATTATTGTAACTTGTGACACTAACCCAGAACTAATGTACATAGATACTAACTAAATTTTAAATGTTTAATTCTCAATGTAAGTGAACGTGTTTTATGTTCTTTTTGAGTAATAAATGTCTTTAAACCGAAAAATAAATAATTTCTTCCAAAAGACCTAAAATTCACATCCTTGGTTATATTATAGGAGATAACTGCACTTTTGGTAACCATCGCCAGAAAAGCTGATTCAGTGTTAGGTGGATGAAGAGCTCTCCACTGATCACAAAAGTTGCAGTCTGCCTGCATTTGGATGGCCCTTTCGCTAAATATGGTCGTTCAAAGACGGTTTATTGTTACCAAAAATGAACGATAATTAGAAAAGCTGATTCTTGTACAGTATTAAAGTATGCGCAGTACCTATGTAAACAGCGTAAAAACTGACGCATTTGGATGGGACTTTTTCTAGATATCAGCTTTCAAAGACGTTATAACCTATACTTACTATGCGTTCCTGTAAAAAAATATTAGCAATTATTATGTCGTCCCGTTGATTGCTGTTAATAATTTTTAATAGCGATCAACGGCGACAAAGTTATTGCTAATATTTTTTTACAGGAACGCATAGTAAGTATAGGTTATAACGTCTTAGAAAGCTGATATCTAGAAAAAGTCCCATCCAAATGCGTCAGTTTTTACGCTGTTTACATAGGTACTTCGCATACTTTAATACTATACAAGAATCAGCTTTTCTAATTATCGTTCATTTTTGGTAACAATAAACCGTCTTTGAACGGCCATATTTAGCGAAAGGGCCATCCAAATGCAGGCAGACTGTCACTTTTGAGATCAGTGAAGAGCTCTACATCCATCTAACACTGAATCAGCCTTTCAGGCGATGGTTACCAAAATTGCAGTTATCTCTTAGTCTATTAGTTTTAAGAAAAGTGCGTTGAAATCTGATGACGGCACAACTATGTACCTATTTCATACTAGCAGATGCCCGCGACTTCGTCCGCGTGAAATAAGTTTTTTAAATTCCCACGTGAACTCCCTAATTTTTCGGGTAGGTACTCGTAAATATATAGCCTATGACACTCGCAAACTGGCTTTCTACCAGAATTTTCAAAATCGGTTCAGTAGATCCAGAGATTACTCCCTACAACCTCACTAACTTTACCTCTTTTAGTATAGACTAGTGGTTCGCCCCGAACCACAGAATAGGTCCCGAACTGAGACCTCGCGGTATCACAGAGCGCCATCTATTGGCATCATTGTGAAGTTCTGTTAAAAATTCTGAAGCTCATTAAAAATTAAATAATTTCGTTTCCTTATAATATTTATCTAATTTTAGCATTTGTTGTTCAAGTACAGGATATAATTCAAATAATTGATAAGTTTCAGGCTCAGCCTTTCAGAAAATTGAGAGTTCTGAGGTCAACTTTGGACATTAGAAAATCTCTACTTTGAAAGCCCCCCATTTCGTCAATTTTAGGGGAAAAATTTAAAAAAATATATTTTTGGACTCTATTCCGAATTATCTTTAAAATGATATACCGCAACCCTATGTAACTATAAATAATATTTAACTTCGCATTCGCTTCTATGAGAGCCTCCCTGAAATAAAGATTTTTATAACTTTTAAGCCATATTCGGCGGGAGGCCATCGGTTTACATATTATATTTAAATTTGAAGTAACTACCTACGTTCAGTAATTCAGAAGTTATAAGGCTCTGACAGACGGACGGACAAGTGCCAATTCACTCAAGTAGACTCAGAGACCTTCGCTTCGCTCGGTCAATTATAAACTTCCATACCAGAAGCGCGTTTTTAAGTTGCTGATTTGATTGAGTTGCCATCATCTCTATTCTAGTAATGTTGAAATTAATACTTCTTGTACAGTGACACAAATGACTGCGCAACTGAGCCAAATGAGCGCAGTGTACACCGAGTGTCAGCAGCGCGCAGACGTCGAGTTGAGCGAACTGCGGAGCCAGCTGCGAGAGGCGCGCGTGGCCGAGCGCGAGCTCGCGGCCACTACCAGCAAGCTCGGCGCCGTGAAGGCCGAGCTGGAGCAGGTATCGTCTTTTCCGCTGAGCGCAGGGTACCCAGCTGCGAGACGCGCGTGGCCGAGCGCGAGCTCGCGGCCACTACCAGCAAGCTCGGCGCCGTGAAGGCCGAGCTGGAGCAGGTATCGTCTGTTCCGCTGAGCGCAGGGTACAGCAAGTGTCAGCAGCGCGCAGACGTCGAGTTGAGCGAGCTGCGGAGCCAGCTGCCAGAGGCGCGCGTGGCCGAGCGCGAGCTCGCGGCCACTACCAGCAAGCTCGGCGCCGTGAAGGCCGAGCTGGAGCAGGTATCGTCTGTTCCGCTGAGCGCAGGGTACAGCGAGTGTCAGCAGCGCGCAGACGTCGAGTTGAGCGAGCTGCGGAGCCAGCTGAGAGAGGCGCGCGTGGCCGAGCGCGAACTCGCGGCCACTACCAGCAAGCTCGGCGCCGTGAAGGCCGAGCTGAAGCAGGTATCGTCTGTTCTGCTGAGCGCAAGGTACAGCGAGTGTCAGCAGCACGCAGACGTCGAGTTGAGCGAGCTGCGAGGCCAGCTGCGGACTTTTTGGTGACGTGTCAAACGTGGTCAAACTTTAGTTCGTCCATATAGGAAATTGCTTTATTTAAGTACTTTTTAGGGTTCCGTAGCCAAATTTGGCACAAACGGAACCCTTATAGATTCGTCATGTCTGTCTGTCTGTCTGTCTGTGTGTCCGTCCGTATGTCACAGCCACTTTTTTCCGAAACTATAAGAACTATACTGTTGAAACTAAGTAGATGTATTCTGTGAGTTTGTGATATTAAGATTTTCACACAAAACTAGAAAAAAAACAATAAATTTTGGGGGTCCCCATACTTAGAACTGAAACTCAAAAATTTTTTTTTCATCAAACCCATACGTGTGGGGTATCTATGGATAGGTCTTCAAAAATGATATTGAGGTTTCTAGTATCATTTTTTTCTAAACTGAATAGTTTGCGCGAGAGACACTTCCAAAGTGGTAAAATGTGTCCCCCCCCCCCTGTAACTTCTAAAATAAGAGAATGATAAAACTAAAAAAAATATATTATGATTATCATGCAAACTTCCACCGAAAATTGGTTTGAACGAGATCTAGTAAGTAGTTTTTTTTTTAATAATTTAAAACTTACTACAGGTTTGTACGGAACCCTCGGTGCGCGAGTCCGACTCGCACTTGGCCGGTTTTTAAATCCTAATAACAAAAATATGTAATAATATTATGTAATAGTCCTTAGTAATTAGGTACCTACATAAATTAGTTGATCTTTACCATGCAAAAATGGTCGCACGACATGTCCCGGACCGGTGTAGGTCGCACCACACGTGCCGGTTTGGTGAAGCTTGCACCGTACATCTTAGGTGCGGTGGTAATGGTCGTATCACACGCGTCACACGTGGCATCCCGGTGTTAGGCACTTGTTAGAGATGATTTAATTTAACCACGTGCAATATTTTAAACGAATTTGGAAAAAAGAAAGAATTGGGTATTTGACAACTACTCAAAGATTATATTGTAAATAGAGGATCTTCCAAAGTCGAAATATCCACGTCCCCTGTTAGTTTTATGTTTGAAAACCAATTAAAAGTAAAGTAGTAAAAAGTATTTTGAATTTGATGTAAAATGTGCGACTAATTTTGATGACGTCACAGTTCAGTATTTTATACAACATCCCACATAATGCGCGTGTTTTGACATTTGTAAAAAAGTTGATGATATGTCTTGTTGTTTAATTAATATTGAGTGCAATTTCCGTTTTGTCTGCATAAATGCATGCGCTTTTGAGCCCGTCTTAACTTGTCTAGACTTGTGAAGCTTATATTTTAATATTTTTATGCTGAAGCCTACATACCCATCATAGCACACTACTCACAAAATTGGGTACATCCCCTATTATTAATACAGCAAAGTTAATGCTCAAAGGCTAAAAACATTAATTTGTTATGATTAAATTACTAATACAATGAGATATTAGCTAACGATGAATATTTCAGAGAGAAGCCACGATTTCGAGCCTTCAACGCGACATGAGAAATATGGTGAACAATATTAACAATCAGATAACCGAGGCGAAACACATTCTAATGAAGAAGGACAATGAGTGGGTATCTTAGAACTTCTCACTTTCACTAGTAATATTTATATGTGCTCTAATAGGTACATCAATCTATATCTATGTCAAGTTTTTTTACCTGTTTTTGCCAGCAATACTTTACAATGCTGCCGACAAAAACAGGAAAAACAGCTTAAAGGTGCGGAAAAGCTATACTTTATTGACAGAAGGATAATAAGATATTAGCTATTTTATCTAACCGAGTGCAATTCGGTGTTTTTGTTTTTTTCGGACTGTAAAAAATCCAAATAACTTTTACGTAACCTTGATGGCACTTAATCGAAAAATATCGATTATTTTTGTAGAAAATACTTAAATTCAAAAATTTCCTACTGTAATTAGCAATAAAATTGTCAAAAATAGGCAAAACTCAATTTTAAGAATCAAATTTTAAGTTCAGAAATTACCGCCTTACCACATTTGAAGTCCGATTTCTCACAATAATTCCCCCTAAAGTACCAAATTTTTTAACTAACCAGGGAAGCTGAGGAACCCCAAAAGTTTTTGAAATTAGTCGGAAGTGACGTTTAAGGACAGGATTGTATTTTTAATCTTAAGTTGAAAATTCGTCTCTACTTCTGTCTCTCTAATGTAAACTTTTCACTTTCGACCAAAAATTTTCCGACTTGGGTTAATGTTATGATAGTAATTATTTTATGCAAAGTAGCACAATTCATAGCAAGCATTTTCACAAAAAAAATGTTCGGAAAAAATACTAAATAAAAAGAAAAAAAATTTAACACTCATTCCCTAAGAAATCTCACGAAAAAACTTAAATTATAACTCGAAAACTACCAAAAATCGCTGAACATACATGGGGTATTTTCTGATAGGTCTAGGTACGAGGAATCTCAATTTTTTCTTTGGACGTCACTATTTGGGGTCACCCTTTATAATATTTGATGATAATTAATAATTCTAGCTAGCCTAAGCTAATTACTATATAAATCATGCCCGCGTGGAATGGTGGCAAGAATGCTGGCTGCATTTCCGCGATAGACAGCCAAGCTGATCCTTTGCGCAAAAAGCCAGCCCTTCTCAGATGAGGCAATCAACCGCGGTGAAATATCTCGCAAATTTTTTTTGCCACTAAGACTCCACGGTCCCACGGTCTCCACGGCAAACGGAACAAATATGTAACTCTCTATGAGAGAGGCATAAGTATGTCCGCCGTTTGCCGGTTTCAGCCTGTTCTGCTGCGGCTCCCGGCCTTGATGCTGTCTCCCTGATATGACACGGGGCCAATGTGTCTACGCATGTTGCGTCCCACAATAGCGCCCGTCCCCGTTCCCAGGGAACCAGCGTCAATCCATCAGGTCTCTTGCCATCATCCCGACTAATCAAACCCTAATCCTATTAATTCTTAAAACCTCACCGTTTAAAGAATTAAATTCAAATCAATGCTGGGGTGAAAAATTTGTTGTGTTTGTAATTTCGCACAGTCTAAAGAATGCCAACGAAGAAATAGAATCTTTAAAGCAAGCCTTGAGCAATCAGGAGCAGTTCACGAAGACGCAATGTGACCAGAATAGTGAGCTGCAGGAGAAACTGGCGCTTCTGGAAGAGGAGCACCAGAAAGACATAGCTGCAAATGATGCGTACAAAATTAAAATAGAGGTAAGTATTTCTTTAAATGATAAATTATTTATTTATTTCACACAACTTGTGTAACTTATGATAAGTCTGGATAACACCGGTTCGAAAAGCTGATTCTACTGAGAAGAGCCGGCAAGAAACTTAGCAGTTGCCCTTGACTCCAATCTCACCTGATGGTAAGTGAAGACGCAGCCTGAGATGGTAGCGGGCTAACCTGATGGGGGGGTGTGGCAGTTATATTAAACCCATACCCTCAATTGGTTACTACACGGCATTGTACTGGAACGCTAAATCACTTGGCGGTACGTCTTTGCCAGTAGGGTGGTAACTAGCCACGGCTGACCCTACCAGCAGGCCAGACTAGAGATAATTCAGAAAGTATAAATACCCGAGTTGACCCTGCTGGGGATCGTACCCGGGACCTCCCACTTATAAGACCGCAGTGTTCTCCACAGTGCCAGGGAGGTCCTAGCTGAAGAATAAAACTTTTTGAGATTCTTAATGGGATTTGTTTGTTAATGTTTGTTGGGAACTTTCTGAGATTTCAGCACCCTTGGGTGCTCAAATCAATGTGTAGTTATAGTTTCGCACTACAGGCAAGTTTTATCTGATAGGTTTATTTGCTGTTAATGTTCTAGGATATGAACTCTATGTGTCAGACTCTTAAAAGTGATTTAACGAAGTTACAAGAAGAAAACGATAATCTTACGAAGGAATTGAATGAGAAGCAAGAGGTAAATAATCTTGAATTTTATACTATATTTTATGTCACCACTCACTTATTTTGTCGGAAATTGCCCGACTATTTTCAAACCCGTCCGAGGCTCTTATCATAATAAGAGCCAGTTCGCGCGACACGGCAGCTGCGCGTTGACTGCGTGTTGCCAGCCGTAACGCTCGTTGCGAGGGGGGCTGAGATGGAAAGGGAGGTGGCAATATTACCTCTCCCGACGACTCCTACTGATCTTCATCGCAACTGGCGTCGTCACTATGATAAGGCATGCCGAGCTAATAGTGTCAGATTATAAGTTGGACGATGGCCTTGTCTTGAATTTTACGTTATTTAAATACTAGTGGATACCCGTAGTGTGTGCTACTAAAAAGGAAATTTAAAAAAAAATTCAGTGGTCTAAAACCATCCTCGCATTGGTGGTTGGATGGTTTCAAAGCCTAAATGGGCATAAGTAGTAGCATTTTTTGTGTTTTATATATTAGGACTTAAACTTTCGAAATCATGATTTATCTACGACTAAGAGTAACAAATTGCATGTCAATCGGTTCGGCAGCGTATTCGTATATAGCAACATTAGCAGATGCCCGCGACTTTGTCCGCGTGGATTGAGGTTTCCGGTTTGGTTCCCGTGGGAGCTCTTTAATTTTCCGGGATAAAAAGTAGCCTTTGTGATATTCCAGACTATAATCTATATCTGTGTCAAATTTCATCCAGATCCGTACAGCCATTAATCATCATAATCATCATAATATTTATTTGCTGATTGTAGGTACATAGGAAGTTCTTACGATAAAGCGTGATTGAGTAACAAACATCCAACCATCCACACATCCATCCATCCATCCATTCATCCAAATTTTCACATTTATAATATTAGTATAGATAGTATAGATAAACTTATTGTTATTCTTTGAAAAATACTTAGTATGTACTTGCCTAATTGATTATTTTCGATGGATCTTTGTTCCGAGCTGGTGATACCTAAATGATGAACGAAAATCTTGAGGAGTAATTAATACTATTAACTAGATCATGGTTACTATTTGAAATAAGTTTTAATTGGAGCCAAATCGAATAATTATCAAAATTATATTTTAGACGTTAAGTTTATACGATGGAGAACTGGAGTCATTCAAGCAACAACTCTTGCATTATGACTTTAAATTTGATAAAGTAACATTGGAACTGAATAACACTAAAGAGGAATCTCAAAAACATCTCAAAAAACTCTTAGAGGTGGAGACAGCTTTTGCAAATTACAGGTACATATTTCTTTCATTAGGTACATGTACAACAGCTATCATAGTTTATGTTTATTGTGTTTTATATAGAAAAGATTTAAGCTTCTTGACCAGACAAAAGCTTCCTATAGGGCTTATAGTTTGATACACCTCGCTGTAGCTTTAGATTCCATAGTAGCAGTTCCGCGATCAGTATTGAAGTTCAGTGATATGGAAATCCATAAGATCGAACAGATTACGATTCAGCAGAATTTATTACGGAGGCCTCTAGACGTTTACAATCTGATCACAAAACTTACCTAAATGAGGTTTAAACTGCATACAGACGTTAAACACTTACCTTATGTAGATTAAAAGGGTTTAACGTTTTGTATCCGCATCTAAAGATTTTGTGGTGGAATTGAGCTGTAGAATCAGCAGACCGAGTGGGAGTTTTTTACGTAATCGATCGCGACAACGTGCTTGACAATCCCATACAAATCGTAGTTAACGTTGTCGCGATCGAATGGGAAGAAAATGTTCACTAGGCTCCCTGACCGTTCGTATATGCTCGTTCTACACAAATTATTCCATTTTCCATAAAAACAGCGAGACTGCCGAAGAAAGGTTGAAAATGCAAGTAACTATTATAGAAGAAATTAACAAGGAACAAGAACTAAAGACCTCTATCATTAATAAGGAAAGGGAAGAACGCGTAAAACTAGAGAAAGAACTTGAGCTCAAAACTGAGGCCCTCAGTCAAGCAAGCCATGAACTTCAATCTACAAAGGAGGAACGTGAAACACTAATTGTAGAATTGCAAAATAAAACAGAAATTATTGAAAATATGGACCGAGATTTAAAACTCAAATGCTCTACCATGCTTAAAAATAAAGAAGCATACGAAAAATTAGTGGAAGAGCTGCAAAAACAAGCAACAACTATAGAAGAAAAAAATATGGAACTAGAAGGCAAGATTTCCGCCTTAGCGCAAGAAAAGGAAGAACGCGCGAAGTTAGAAGCTGCACTGCGGAAGGTGAAAAGGGATTGGGACAGTGAATCTGAAATCACAAAGGAAAAAGAGAAGAATCTCAAGGAAAAAGTGTCGCAGTTAGAAACTGGTATAAGGGTAATTTTCATTTGCTTTAGTATGCTAGAAACAGATTGTTAACATGGGAAATAAATCCTTGGCATGTAATCAAATTAATTTATAGCCAGCTATATTATTTATTTGCATTTTATCTTAATTCAAATTAATAGGTCTTCAAGTAAAATTAAACTTCTGCTGTTCTTTAGGCCAAAGATGAAGAGCTCTCCAGAGAAATGACAAACTTTTTACAAGGGAGAAATCAATTAGTATGTATAACTTTATATTAAAAATATTTATATACTAATAATATTTTCCTCTTATAGTTATTTTCTTAATATTTTCCTCTAATAATATTTCCCCTTTGAATTATTAGGTTTTTTGTAGATCTAGGAGGAATTTTCTTAAATTCTTGGAGGTAGATGCTAATTGAAGTTTACTACTTGTGCGCGCAGACCAAATACATTCCATAAATAATTATAAGTAGCTGATGCCCACGACTTCGTACGTGTGTAATTTCGAGATATAAAGTAGCCTATGTCACTCTCCATTTCCATGCAAAAAAACACGTCGATCCGTTACTAGGTGATACTTGATACTCCGTTACTTCGTCCTTGCGGCGTGATTGAACGACAAACCAACAAACAAACACCTTCGCATTTATAAAAATCTATAATAAATTACCGAATAAACTCAAATAACTCAATTTACGATTATTTAAAAAAGGACTTTTCAAATATCTTTCAGAACATTGTTTTTAATCGGTACAAGAATTCTTGAATTCATAAATAAGAATATAATAATTCAATATTTGGACGTCGGTAACGATAAAATATGCTTGCACTTTTTAATCTACAACAAAATAACGTCGTGTCTGTACCATATTTTACCGAATAAATATTTACTTTAGATACTTTAATATTAGTATGATACTTAAAATAATTTTTGTGTTTTTATATAATTTTTAAGTTTAGATTTTTTGTAGTGTAACCACAGGTGTAACTTTTAATTTTACGCGCTTTTGCTTTTTATTTCAGTTTTAGTGAATGATGTAGCACCTTTGATAAATTGTACATTTAACAAGTGTCCCAAATGTGTCTAGTTTTTAAGGTTTTTTTAATGTAACAATTTTTGGTTGTCCAATTAAATAAATATAATATAATATATAGGAAAAGGAAAAAAGTGCCTTACAAGAGGTCATCAATGGCTTGGAGAAGAGGATCGAAAATATCGTAAAGGAGGCCTCAAACATCCGCCGCAACACGCCGCGTGTGACTCCCGAGCCCGATGAAAACGCAATCACGGGCACGGTAATGTTTTATTAAATTTCAAGCTCTATCAGCTGCCTTGAGTTCGCCATTTTGAGGATAATTCTGTGCACAATCTCTACTTAATTGCCAACAATAAAATATCCATTTAAAGTTGTTAATGCCGTAGATTTAACCAATTAATTTGTCCGTCACGTTTTTTGCGTTTTTAAGCCTCGACCATTGTCAAAACTGTGGTCACGTGACGGGAGTCGAAAACTACCACCGCAGTAAAAAGATAAATTGGAGTGGGTGGGCCTATGAAACCGGAGCGTGTGAAGCGCGCTTAAATGTTTTATATAAGCCGGGCCGCATTAAGGATTATCCTCCTGTCGCTTTTAAATAGTAACAGAAGTCAATTAGTAACAGGGATACCTTTGTAAAAATAAATTGTTTCTTACTGATTATTATTGGCAAATTATTTCTACGGATTGTTGGTGGTATTGAAAACAATACAATAGAAATTAAAGCTAGCTAGCCTAACCTACTTACTATAAAAATCATGCCCGCGTGGAATGGTGGTGAGAATACTGGCTGCATTTCCGCGCTGGACAGCCAGGCTGATCCTTTGCGCAGAAAATGAGCCAGCCCTTCTGTCACCAGATGAGGCAATCAACCGCAGTGAAATATCTCGCAAAAAATTTTGGTGGTATTAATATTAAGTACTTACGGTCTAACTAATGGTCTTCCAAAAGACCTAAAATTCACGTACCTAAGTAGGTACTCTGTTAGTTTTAAGTTTGATAGCCATTTTCGCTATTGACTAAGAAAAAACTAAAAACTGCGTTGAAATTTGATGACGTCACAATTGGGTATTTGACAATGTAGTCAAAAACACCAATTTTTTTTTTTATAAACCTCAAAAATGGGATTTTGTAGGGGAGACCAGGGATGAAAGTAACACGGGATGAACGTAACAAATGAGTTTTTGAACGAGTTTTATTGGTTACACTGATGGCTGTTTCACCAAAATGCGCAATTTTGAACCCCCCCTAACCTCAGTTGCGCTCACTGCGCTGTGCCGACGGTTGTTGACGTAACGAGTCGGTGCCGCAAAAATACCTCCAAAATAAGTTTTGGCAATTTTTTTCAACTGCGTTTGTTTTTATTATGGTAGGCTTAAGCTTGCGTGTCAAGCGCCAGTAAATTAGCATAAGTATTCATCTTTTTAAATTGGCATTTGAAATGGTATATTTCTATCGGATTTTTAGTTTATATTCATGTGTTTGCCATATTCCGTAAAATTTTTAGGTAGGGATGAAAGTAACAAGTTGTTACTTTCATCCCGATTATGAAAGGGACATCTCAAAGCATGTTTTATTGTGCCTTTTTATATTTTCAAAGTAGGTACCTATTGCATAGGTTCTTATTTTCTTGTTCCAGAATGCCTAATATAATATATAAACGAAAGTAGAGGTTTAGATACTGCAAAAATTATGGATTTGGCGACAGAAGAAATACTTCGCAGAAAAGTACACTCACCATAGAACCCCTCGGGTAGAGGGTAGGGATGGTTGTAACAAATTCCACTTTTTTTATTTAGTAGTTTTTCTCAAAATCTATAACATCAGTTGCATTTGTGCTAATGTTAAAAGATAGCTGAAAGACCAATCTATCATATGCACTGATAAGAATTTTGATATTCAACAAGCTCTGTGAGATATTACGAGTAAATTGAAAATTGTTACGTTCATCCCTGGTCTCCCCTACATAGGCTTACTTACGTAGCGAAAAAATTCTATGTCTATGATTTTGTATGAATTATTTACTTGTGAAGTCGTCAAAAGTCAACGCATTTTTTTACTTCGATAGCTTTTAAAACTTAAAATTAACAAACATGAAATCAATAAGAGACGTAGATAATCGACTTTTAACAGGTCGTCTATTCAATACAATATAATCACTAAAAATAATTTATTTTTGTATGCAACATCCCAATTATTAATAATATATTGTATGCGTATTTCATAAACTTCATACTCAAACTCAAAATATCATCTTTAATCAAAATAGGTACCTACCTACAAAGTACCTACACCTTCTGAACGTCATGTTTACAAATAATAAGACTTGATGGTTAATGGTTATAATAATATTAACAACGGTAGATATCTTACGAGGGTTCCAAACGCGCCGGTCTGAGAAGAGCCCACAACCAACTCAGCCGGATTTTTTTTTTATTATCACCATCTCACAAATATAGGAAATTTCAAATTACTATTATAATTATATTTATAATATAACATAATTAGCCCGCGCTGGAACATATTCATACCCATGGCTGCCTATCATTCAAATTTCAAATAATCCTTTACACTATAATACCTAAGACTTTTCAATTAGTTTCCGTTTTACAAAAACTTTGAACTTGTTGAGAGACATCTCCAATGCAATATGTCTTCTGGGAGTTTATTATAAATACGTATACCTACATATGGAACTGCCACGCTAAATTAATGACTTGGTGATGTGACTGAGGTTGCATCAACCCAATTTTCCTCTCGGCCTCCAAATTGCAGCCTCGCCGCGAGCTGAATCCAACATCCTTTCATGACACGCGCTTCAGCTTGTTCAGCGAGCCCAGCGGTGACTCTCTAGGCGTGAGTACAAACTCAATTTATTTTTTACATTAGGTATTACTTACATTAAATTACGGAAAGGAGGTTCTACTGAGAAGTGCCAGCAAGAAACTCAGCAGTTGCTCTTTTTCAAAACTAACAAGGTAGGTACATTAAGTACCTATATAGTCCCACAAACATAACTGACCCGGTGACAGCGTCGAAAGTATACGAAAAACAAAAAAACCGGCCAAGTGCGAGTCGGACTCGCACACCGAGGGTTCCGTACAAACCTGTAGTAAGTTTTAAATTATTAAAAAAAAACTACTTACTAGATCTCGTTCAAACTAATTTTCGGTGGAAGTTTGCATGATAATGTACATCATATATTTTTTTTAAGTTTTATCATTCTCTTATTTTAGAAGTTTCTGTAGGATTTACAGGGGGGGGGGGGGGGGGGGGGGACGACACATTTTACCACTTTGGAAGTGTCTCTCGCGCAAACTATTCAGTTTAGAAAAAAATGATATTAGAAACCTCAATATCATTTTTGAAGATACCCCACACGTACTTATATGGGTTTGATGAAAAAAAAAATTTATTGTTTTTTTTCTAGTTTTGTGTGAAAATCTTAATGCGGTTCACAGAATACATCTACTTACCAAGTTTCAACAGTATAGTTCTTATAGTTTCGGAAAAAAGTGGCTGTGACATACGGACGGACACACAGACAGACATGAGGAATCTATAAGGGTTCCGTTTTTGCCAAATTTGGCTACGGAACCCTAAAAACTATACAGGCATAAAATTAGTTCCAATTTTGGCCACCGGGCCAGTTAAGTTTGTGGGACTTTAAGTATAATAAACAGTTGTGTACCTATTGTATATCATCCCGTGGGACGCTAGACCCAAAGTAGAGCTTCTATAATATACAACATTGTCACTAAGAAATTCGTCAATTGCTATTAGCCTCGACTCAAAAACGTAAATTATAGTCCGCAGTCCGTGTCACGAAAGTACGTAGTCCCGCGGCAAGTAGTAACACTATTAATACATTTTATAATCCGACAAACCTAATTAACTGACCCTGTGACAGCGTCGGTAGTATCTATGAAAAATTAAATGAAAACAAATAATAAACAGGCATAAAAATTAGTTCAAATTTTGGCCACCGGGTCAGATAAGTTTGTGAGACTATACATACCTACAAAAATTGTACAGTTATCAGTTATTACTATACGCGACTACTAGCGTCGCCTCTAGGGGACTCTCTCTCCGTCTATACGAAATGCAAATCTAAGAATGCTCCGTATACGAGATCAAGAGTATAAGATGTCTTCAGGTGAGATCGAAGACTAACGAGAGGCAATTTATATTCACAGCCGCAGGAGTCGCGTTACTTCTCGTTCGCAACTCGCGGCAAGGCTTTGGCACCCGCGCCCGCGCCACCGAAGAAGCGTATGCGACCCGACACGCCTCCTGTGCGCGGAAAGTCCGCTCGCGCTAATGTCGCCGCTGCGGTATATACCTTCTTTTATTTACTCTAGGCACACATCATACCATCCATCCACTCATACAGCCATTAACTTCCCACTGCTGGGCACAGGCCTCCACTCTCAGAGGAGAGAGGGATTTTATAGAACTTCGACCTACCACGCTGCTCCAATGCGTGTTTGCGGGCTTTAACGACTATTATCATGTTAGTGCATGATAGTATAACCGGGACCGACGGCTAAACGTGCTCTCCGAGGTACGGGGGTGACTCGCTGCCAACTTCCAACTCCGGGTTGGCACTGAGAATTTCATAGCTGAAAAACCCAATATCTAACAATTTGTATGCCCGACCGGGAATTGAACCCAGGACTCGTAATCCGCAGTCGACCATGCTAACCGCCAGACCAACGAGGCAGGTGAGGCTAGACACATCATACAAGGTGCTGGAATGGCAGACCCCCCACTAGGTTGACGCGGTATTTGTCTGGGGACAGACTACCGTCGCTTAAACCTACGTATTGTTTTATTATTGTTGACGTTCGTGTTTTAGAGTTAAATATTCCATAATAGCGACGTCAAGGTTCGTGACATAAAACTCTCGTAGGTATTTCATGTCTACTATAAAAGTTTGAAGCGCGTTTTAAAGTTTATAGAGTTTCCATTATCCAGCATCCTTGATAGAGTCCCTGTTGTCATCTGTCATCAAGCGCTTGACGCCACCGAGTTTTAAAGAGGAGTTTTCTCTTCACTTCTCTTCTCTGCGTATGTCTGTGCTTGACGCTATCGAATGGGAGTAAAATCTCCTACTAGACACTCAGAGCAAAATACAGGAGAGTTTGATCAACTACAATTACCTACAATACTACTTTCACGATTGCCTTCTTCGAGCTGCTTTGATCGACAGAAATTTCTGAAATTCTAACTTCTAACGTTGTTCCAGGACTCATGCGTGGCACCCGAAACGAAGCCCAAGCAATACCGGTTCTTCAAATCCCGTGCGAATACAAAGAAGAAATAAATAAAGAATAGTCTGTTTTCGTTAGGTAACTAGGTACATTAATTGTAACGTATGATTTGTTATTAGAAAATAATTTAATTAAAACTTTTAATTTAATTCAAACTTTAGGGATCAGTCTCTATGTATTTTGTACATTCTTGTAGTGTACCTACGTCCTTTGATTTCCGTAGCAGCGTAGAAGTGTGATATGATGCTTCAAGAATTCTAATCTTATTGAGTTCTGTTTGAGTTAATATTCTGGACCTAGTTACCTACATTTTTAAATTTTGATTGATTTAATTTTAATTAATTGCTTTATTTATTATATTGTAGTAGATGCGTAGGTAATTAATAGAAGTTTGCTCTGATATTTTGTTCTGTTTGAGTTCCGTAGCAGCATAGAAGTGTGTTATTACGACATTTCAAGAATTTTATTCTTATTGAGGTCTGTTTGAGCTTAGAAACAGTTGCCTTCATAATCTGAGGGATACATTTTTAAATTTTAATTGATTTAATTTTAATCAAATGCGTAATTAATTGATGTTTGCTGTGATATTCTGTTGAAGGCATAATTAAAGGTATCTAATTCTGTAAGATGTGTTTGTTTAGTGATACCTACTCCATGGCGCAGTGTTGAGCGCTGTTGTCTTAACGTGCGGAGGTCCTGGGTTCGATCCACGGCAGGGTCAATTTGGGAATTTATAATTTCTGAATTTTCCCTGGTCTGGCCTGGTGGGAGGCTTCGGCCGTGGCTAGTTACCACCCTACCGGCAAAGACGTGCCGCCAAGCGATTTAGCGTTCCGGTGCGATGCTGTGTAGAAACCGATTAGGGGTATGGGTTTAATTTAGTTGTCATTCCCCAGGTTAGCCCGCTACCATTCTAGACTGCATCATCACTTACCTACCATCAGGTGAGATCGCAGTCAAGGGCTAACATGTACTTGGTTGATTTAAAAAAAATTGCATAGTGACGTCATCAAAGTTCGACGCAATTTTTTACTTTAATCGATAGGTAGGTAACTAGTTTATAATAGTTATTCAACATAAAACTAACAGGGGACGTGGATATTACGACTTTTGGGAGATTCTCTATATTTTAATAATTTATCACTAAAAAACTTCAGCCTTTCAGAAAATTGAGAGTTCTGAGGTCAACTTTGGACGTTAGAAAATCTCCACTTTGAAAGCCCCCCATTTCGTATATTTTAGGGGAAAAATTAAAAAAAATAATTTTTGGACTCTATTCCTAAAAAAAAAATTTTTGGACTCTATTCCTAATTTTATCTTTAAAATGATATAGGTACCGCAACCGTAACGCTATAAAAATATTTTAATTCGCATTCGCTTCTATGAGAGCCCCCCTGAAATAAAGATTTTTATAACTTTTTAAGCCATATTCGGCTGGAGGCCATCGGTTTACATATATATATCGATTTATATTTAAATTTGAAATTACGTTCAGTTATTCAGAAGTTATAAGGCTCTGTCAGACGGACGGACGGACGGACAAGTGCAAATTTACTCAAGTAGACTCGGAGACCTTCGCTTCGCTCGGTCAATAATTTATTTGAATAGTTTGGGGATAGCTTAAAAAAACCTTAACTAGGTACTTCCTTTCTGATTTCTGGATTTTTATTTTATTTTATATTAATATAAAAATAATAATAAATGTCGCCATTATTCTTTATCAAAAACTAGGTATAATAAATAAATTAGTTTTTCTTTCAAAAACGTCGTAATAGTAGGTATTACATCAGCTCATTCATTCTGCATTATATCAACATGATATCAACCAACGGATGTAGGTCTAGCTGTACGGCCCAGTACGGCCTTCGACCCTAGTAAACGCCGTAATATATCTAATATCACCGCCTGATACTCAGTCAACGAGTACGGGCAGGGCAGCCCCAGTGACTATGCCCCATAATACTATGGTACACACGTAGACTGAGTAAGATATATAGACGCCGCCATATCGCCTTTTCACTCCCACATGAAAGAGATGCAGTGTTGGGATGTTACACAAGATAGAATGAGAAAAAAATATGTGTTTTTCTCTCCCTTTCTGCGTGTCACGGATTTTGTGCCTATTGCATACAAACTGATACAAACAAACCATATCTTGTGCCGAAGTTTGTATGACGTTTGGGAGGTGTTTCACCTATCCCTTTCGGTTACACGCTGACCCTGATTCTAGAGATTCCTTCTTCTACGGGTACACAGATCACTATATACTAGTCCCTGCTATGGTAGGCAGCGTCAACCACCGACTAGCTCCATATTTAAATAGCTTAGACTTTAGAGGTTCTTTAAAGTATAGGTACCTATTTTAGATGGAGTGCGTACTCTAAATTAGAAGCCAATCACATAATTATCGCTATCGCATTTCAACTACCGAGCGAAAGCAAGAGATCGGATACCCCTGGTGTCTAACCTCCCGATCAGTTAGTCGAAGTGCGATATCGGTATTTTTCGAGTAGATATTATGAGTAAGCACTCCAGTCTTTCAGTTTGCTTCGTGGGGTCAATAGGCTTCTTTGTGGGTCTTCCGATATAAGTGATTTATGCACTGCGAGCACTGTTCAGTGCTCTTACTGGGGACTGCTGGGGACTTACAGTGCTCGCAGTGTATTTCGGAACATACCCTTTGTCTTTGGCCGTGCGTTCCGTTATAGACTGAGAGCACTGTTCATTGCTCTTTACTGTGGAGAAATTCGTTCCGTTATGACTGACAGTAAACTGCCGCAGTATCCTAGGGAAATATATGACGTCATTAATCGACGCCATTTTTGTACTGTGAGCACTGGCGTTTTCGAGGTAAGGTGCTCTCAGTGTTTGTCTCAGTGCTGACTGCGTTCCGTTATAAGCAGGATCCAGTATACATAACTATAAAGGAACGGCTTCGCAGTGTACTGAATTGACGTCACACCTTACAGTGCTCGCAGTGTAATTCGGAACACACCCTACGTCTCTTTCCGTTCTGTCACTTGTCAGTATTACATGGTGTCAACTGTCAAAGCTGTCATCGTTGAATGCTGTCAACCCAATGAAAAAGGAAATTGTGTCAACCAAATAGCTTCAGCAAGCAATTTTCTCATGTCATAGTTTTTTACATGTTTATTTACTAGGTATTTGATTTAATATTTAAAATAAATTAGTATTTTGTTGAGCAAATATATTATAGTTGATAGTGAACATGTTTAGAATTCCCAGTTGAGTTTAGTCTAAGCGGTAAAGCTACATGGGCTTGTTAAACTGATTTGGTTATACTGCTTCTCTGATAGTATTTACAGATATTTTTGTGCCATTAAAAATTGTAACAATGCACGAAGCGTATGAAGTATCTCATCTGCTAAACGCAACTGTACAAATAGAGGCAATCGCTGCGTATGGTAAGTACCTACAAGTGAATTGAGTTACAATAACATTAACATAAAAATAACAATGACATAGGTACTCCCCTTAAGTTATGCTTACTCACTCTTATTTGCTCCTGGCACTATATATTGGGTGCGTTCCGAAATACACTGAGAGCACTGAAAGTCCCCAGTAAAGAGCACTGCCAGTGCTCGCAGTGCTTATAACGGAACACACACATTATATTACAAGCTGATGCCGGCGACTTTATCCGCTCCTTAATTTTCTGGGATAAAAAGTAGGGCTCAGCTATAGTATAGTCGCCGCGGAGTTGGGACGTTCACATATGTTTTTACAGAAAGACCTTGATGTGGAAAGCTTTGCACTAAAATATTTTATGTCTGAAACTAAGTATTTTACGTCGGAAACTAATACTTTTTGAGAAATAAATTTTTGAAAATCCAGGACCAGAGCGGTTTAATACTTAAGTGTCAAAAGTTTAGGTTAAGTTAGAACTTAGGTTCTTATGGGTTTAACATACCGAACTTAAGTAAAGCAAACGTGTATTAGTGTATTTTTCATGAGAACCTAACCTCAAAATTAAAAAAAATTAATATCTCGAAAACTATTAGGAATCGACGAGTTTGCCTTGGAAGGGAGGTAGATCCCTCCCCCCCTCCCCCTTCCCCCCTCCCCTCCCCCCTCCCTCGCGGCGACTATACTATAGCCCAGCCAAAACTAGCCTATGACTATAATCTATCTCAGACAAATTTCATCCAGATCCGTTCAGCCGGTCTGGTGTGATTGAGTAACAAACATCCATCCATCCATCCAAACTTTTGCATTTATAATATTATAGCACAGATGTCTGTTTTCAATAGACAGAGAACATGATTTTGGACTCCATATTGTGCAGATGCTCTTCTGCACTTCTTGATAGCCTTCTTAATCACATGGCATAGTATTGAAGTGACAAGCTTACAAGCGATGTGGATTAATATGGAGATAACTTGCCTATAGTCTGGAGACAGACAAAGGATTCTTTTTGCCCTGAAAATCAGAAATGTCCCAGGGGATTAAAAACCCTGGATCTACAGATACTAAGTTTGACAGACATCTCTTATTATTGGGCTATAAGTTTTGTAATTACCAACTTAGCTTGTAACTTAACTGAGTTCCATATTTGTTTTTATTACTTACACTCATGTCTTTTGGTTTTAATTTCAGATGGGAACTTGTTATTGGGTACAAGACAGGGTCATTTGTTGATGTACTCATTGTCCAACAATAACAGTAATCAAAAATATGAACTGCAGCTATTTCGCTACTGTAAAAACTTTAGTAAGAAACCTATTCAGCAAATAGATGTTATACCAGGTAAATACAATTTTAATAATTGCTAAAGTTTTCTTTTAAAGGCATGCTTTAGATGCATCTTCACATAACTTACATAGCCTAACTTACTTACATAGCTAAGAAAAGAAGGAAGACTTAATTTTACATAATTTAAATAGATATCAACAAATTGAATGCTATACTATTGCTTGATTTGAGATATTTTCACATTTTCAATAAATACTTTTATTTTTTGCAGAAGACCACTTGCTACTATGTCTCACAGACAATATTTTATCATCATATGACATAAATGGAGTTAATTTCCCATTAATCAATACATTCCATGAAACTAAAGGGGCTTCATTGTTTGCCTTGCACATCAAGGTTTGTTGGATATTAGTTTAAATCCATAAAGTCTACATTTTAAAAGTGCTTTTAAATCTTCAAGTGATCTACCACTGGTTTGTAATGCCTGTGTATGTATTAGAGTTGGGTCACAATAGGCAAAATGAAATACTAAGTAGAACAGCAATCATGATTTCAAACAATCTGTGACAAAATACTAGGTTGAGCCAAGGACTTGATGCTCAGAAATACTAGCCTTCTGTCCCTATCTCTCGAGTGACTGTAATCATAAGAGGAAAAGAAATAAACCTAGTGCATTGCTTTCTCTTCTATGTAAAAGGAAAGAGATGCCAGGCTAGTATTCGGAATCTCGCAACTTGTCTTACCTGCATACCATTTACAGCTCTATTACAATAATAGTATAAGGATAATATTTATTTTGTGAAGCAGATCGATTGAGAATTACTCGGTGTTGTAAAATCACAGGTGCTTCCTTTTCCCTTGTAAGCAAGTGAGAGAGATAGTAGGCTAGTATTTTGGTTTACATGACTTTGTCTGTAAGGGGTTTGGTTTTCTCTCTTTGATTTTCCAGGATAAAATTTCTGTCCTTTCCCAGGATGCAACCTATTACCTATACCAAATTTCCTCAAAATTGTTTGAACAGAGGGGCCATGAACACCTATCAGACAGGCACACATTAACATTTAAATTATTAAGTACCTATGGATTACTGGATACCAAAGCAACATCCATACTTCCATACTTCCAAGTTCCATACTAATATTATAAATGCGAAAGTGTGTCTGTCTGTCTGTCTGTCTGTCTGCTACGCTTTCCCGGCCCATCTATTCAACCGATTTTGCTGAAATTTGGTATAGAGGTAGTAATATCCCGGGAAAGGACATAGGCTACTTTTTATCCCGGAAAATTAAGGAGTTCCTGCGGGAATCATAAATCCTTTAACCACGCGAACGAAGTCGCGGGCATCATCTAGTTGACTATATACTCAATTTTTTACTATATGAAAATATTACAAGAATAAGATTGTTTTAAATAAATACATATTATATTTTCTTTCAGTCAGCCACCTCAATGACTGGCGAATCAAATTCCCTTGTACAACTCTGCGTTGCTGTGAGGAGAAAACTGCAAATATACTATGGGAAAAATAAGGAATTCAAAAAACACCCATTTGAATTCACCATACCAGATGTGCCCAAAGTAATGGCTTGGGGACTGCAGTACCTATGTGTAGGCTTCAAAGGAGAATATACAATGTTTGATGTTAGTACAATTACTGCCCAGTTGGGGCTAGCTTATTTGGCTATTGATTCATGAGTTCCCAGGTTTGAGTCGGTAAATTTATTGGCCCAACTATGAGTTTTGCTTTCAAGTAATTCTCAGTAGCAGCCTGAAAGTTGGATTGCTATTATGACCCCATTTTTAAGAGAGCACATTGAGTGCACTGTGCTTGGTCCAGTAATATTGTGAGTGTAAGACTAAAATGTGCCTCTGGGTTTGCACATGTTCCACATCTTGTAGACTGTCCAGACATTTAAGTTAACAATTTTTTTGAGAAAAGGTTTGATATTTTTAAATTTCTTTTAATGCAGTATTTATATGTACTTAATCTTTTTTATTAACACGTTTAATTAGTTAATGTGAAATTGATGCCATATTTAAGGTAATAGTGATGTGTCTCGTAAATAAATCAATGAACCAGTTCCTGCTTCTCTATTTGTTAGATTGAGCCGTCAACTGACAATGTTTGTCACTTTCTATAGTAACCGTGACTACTGTACCTGCTGAGTTAGTGATTCATATAATCAATCTCTTTATGTTACCAGCACTATTTATTTTTCATAAAAATCTGGTAGCACTGGAAACAAACAAAATGTTGTTTAATTAAAAATTCTACTATAGTTGTTTACGTAACCTAATTCCTATTAGTTAGTAGTTTATGTTTAAGTATTTAGTAGTTTATGTTTTGCTGTTACTGACAGCTCCTAAAATAACTGGTATACCTATATATTGGGGCTGATTCTGTATTATTATTATTTTATTTATTATTCATTCATTATATAATATTTACAGAGCCATTTCGTTTTGGTGTAAACATAAACTCGATTGAGTTTTACCGTACACCAATGCCGTCGACCTTAGCTTAAAATACATTCGGTACCTACGATTTACGCTAATTACAATATGCTTAATAATAATATAATGGTTATATTAGTAACATTATAGTTTCTGTATTATTATCACTATTCTATTCCTATTATTAACAGTATCATTAATAGTAGTGTAGCGCACAATCTCTAAACGAAACTAAAATGACACCATTAAAAATATTGCTAACCCTTTCATAATGCTCCCTGCGGAAAGGGACAGAACTAGATTTAAAGAAGTCATTTTAGTTTAGTTTATTTAGAGATTGTGTTATACAGAATTGAATTGTATCTTGGTTCCTACTGCTTAATTTTAAAGTATCATAAATTCCTTTAGCGTACATTTTTCCAGATATCAACCAGAGATCCAAAGGAACTGTTCCCCACAAGCAGTTCCAAGTCATTAGAGCCCACGATAGCTAAATATTCTGAAGCAGCGTTTCTGCTTGGCAGAGATAACACCTCTGTGCTGGTAGAAGAAGGTGAAGATATCAAAATTCAAAAGACAATCAAGTGGAAGGAAGCACCAATAGCTGTTGGTAAGATTGATTTGGCCAACACTTTTTAGTTAGTTACCGAAATGATATAAGAAAAATGACGAAAACTGTTGTTACTTTTGGTTGATGAGCATTTCGAGTCTCGACTTGCAGTAGGGTGATTGCGCGATATCTATGTCGATGACGTTAGGCAGTAATTGGCCAAGACTATAGGCCAAGCAAGATTATTCATTACTAGCCGCTACTTCGTCCGCGTCGTTTGAAGTGTTTTTTAATTCGCGAGGGAAGTCCTTAATTTTCCGGGATAAAAAGGAGCCTGTGTCACTCTCCAGGTCCTCAACTATACCCATGCAAAAAATCACGTCGATCAGTTGTTCTGTTGCGGCGTGATTGAAGGACAAACCAACAAACAAACACACTTTCACATTTATAATATTAGTATTATGAATATTGTGAGTTATGAATTATGATGAAGAATAATTTGATCCAGTGGTCTCGGGTTCGAATCCGTGATACAAACCCCAACTGAAACATTTTAAGCAATAAAATAGCACTTGCTTTAATGGTGAAGGAAGCCTGCATGCCTTTTTTTTTATTGGTGATAGGCTTGCGCTTGACGACAATCATGCTTAGTACTTTTAGCCAATTTGCCAATTCTTATATGGCCAGCAGTTCTTATTTTTTTTTTTATCTGCTACAAGTTGGCCCTTGACTGCCATCCCAACTGATAGTAATTCTAAACTGACAGTCTAAGATGGTAGCAGGCTAACCTGTTAGGGGCATGGCCGTTATAATTAACCCATACCCGTAAGGCCCCTAGTGGACTTCAGTCTATCTTATTCTGAGAGGAGACCAGTGCTCAGTAGTGGGCTGGCGCAAGGGAGTTCGTCAAAGTGGCTGGTTCAAAACTTCTTGTGGTTTGTTGCAGTGTGGGACGAGCCCTTTGTGTTAGGCTTGTTACAAGACCAAGTTATAGTTCAGACAGTGGAGCCGTCGTTGTTCATACAGACGTTACCTGATCTCAATAAAGCAAGACTGATGTATAGGTAAATCATTTATTTACAAGAACTGTTTACATGTTTTAGATAAACAATATAGCTTATTTTGATGTACACAATTTATAAACAAAGTTTTATTTTAATGCCATCCCTTTCATAATGATTCCTGCAGAAAAGGACGACACTTAATTTAGTGCTATCAATTTATTTGAGCTTAGTCTTTACAACACAATAAATAGTCACACTGTTATTTAAGACAACAGAAGGCAACTAAATATTATTTGAACAGAACCCGTTTAGTAAAAACTAGTAAAAGAAATGTTAACTGAAAAACCAACCACAAAGCAAGATATAAACCCTCACTGGCGCGTCTCACTTCGTGCTACTAAATAGATCGATTAATAAGCCACTGCGCAGGCTCTAAAAGCTCGTTTTTTTGTGATGCCAACTCTATTGTTTGAACTAATCACTAGAATAATATTATTGTTATATAAATCTTTACTGCACACAAATAAAGGTAGTTATAAATGACAATAGAATTGAAAATAGGACTACACAGTATATAAAGGCAGACCGCGTTTGCATACTGACTATTGTGTAGTCCTATTTTAATCAGTTCCAAATCGCTATTGACTTGACGGTGAGTTGCTCGCGTAGATACAAGCGACGTTCTGTATCGGCAGGTGTAAGCGCGGTCTGATATTCGTGTCGTCAGTGGGGCAGGTGTGGTGCCTGAGCTCCGTGGACATCACCAAGCAGAGGCAGCAGCTACTGAAGGACAAGCAGTTCCAAATCGCTATTGACTTGACGGTGAGTTGCTCGCGTAGATACAAGCGACGTTCTGTATCGGCAGGTGTAAGCGCGGTCTGATATTCGTGTCGTCAGTGGGGCAGGTGTGGTGCCTGAGCTCCGTGGACATCACCAAGCAGAGGCAGCAGCTACTGAAGGACAAGCAGTTCCAAATCGCTATTGACTTGACGGTGAGTTGCTCGCGTAGATACAAGCGACGTTCTGTATCGGCAGGTGTAAGCGCGGTCTGATATTCGTGTCGTCAGTGGGACAGGTGTGGTGCCTGAGGTCCGTGGACATTACCAATCAGAGGCAGCAGCTACTGAAGCACAAGCAGTTTCAAATCGCTATTGACTTGACGGTGAGTTGCTCGCGTAGATACAAGCGACGTTCTGTATCGGTAGGTGTAAGCGCGGTCTGATATTCGTGTCGTCAGTGGGACAGGTGTGCTGCCTGAGCTCCGTGGACTTTACCAATCAGAGGCAGCAGCTACTGAAGGACAAGCAGTTTCAAATCGCTATAGACTTGACGGTGAGTTGCTCGCGTAGATACAAGCGACGTTCTGTGTCGGCAGGTGTAAGCGCAGTCTGATATTCTTGTCGTCGCTATTGACGGGCTGCTGGGCTTGGGGAGTTTCGTAATTCGCCGCGTGTTTTTTTTTATATGAGAGTGTAATCTGTCCCTGTAACATGCAAAATCACATGCAAACATGCAAAATCTTAATTTGAATTGTTCAGCATTTTTGGGCTGCTTAGTTTGAATATGTATGTATTTATTATATTGTATCTTATTTAACGAATTAATTACACATTGTTATTTGTTACTAATATTAGCTAGACTTTTCAAATTAAATTTCCTTCCTTATTCAGTTTTCCTGAATCACATAGTCAGTGTGGTATATAGTCTACATAAGTTTGTTTATGCAAGCGGGGTTCAGTTAAAATAAAGTTTTTCTGCATGGTATTAATAGGAGTTCAATATTATTAATATTATTTTTGTTTTTTAATTGTGATTGTTATATAATTCTATTTTATTTTCAAGAGGTGCTTGGTGAAGCATTGTAAACTATATTTTGACTAATAAACTACTAATCTTTTTGACATATCATGTCAACAAGATTAGTAGTATAATAGTCAAATTATCTTTAACAATAACTATTATAATTTAAATTAATCAAGATAATATAAATATGTTGATTATCAAAGGTTTATTTTAAAATCGCCATTAGGTAGGTACTTGAAGATATAATTTTGTAGCTACCATTTTTTAGGTCTTCGTTGGCCACAATATGTCTGTTAAGCATGGTCTTATTGCATAATAAATGATACAAGAAGGAATTTCTCCATATTTTATCAATTCAAATCTTAAACTTTGAAAGGTAACATAAAAACAGGCAGACATACAATCCCTCTCGAATCTGTTATAATTAAAACGCATAATACTTATTAATTTAGGTAATTATATTAGTTCGCTCTGATTAATTCGATAAGAGCTATTCGATGAGGAAAACACCATAAAACATTATTATGATTTATGTACTTATTTAGATTCAGTTTAAGTCATTTAGTAGAATTTCAAACTAAACAAGTTTTGGTTTTGGTCTTTAAAATGTTTCATACGAAAATCAAAAAAAGACAAGCGCAAATTATCAAACTTATTAATGTAAGTACTTATAATTTTTCCTATAATGTAGATGCGATATAGGTAGTTAGCTATTAAAATACTTTAATAATATTTAGTCAATCTAGTTCACCGAATAATTCAACCCAATAAAAAGATAATTAGGTATATATTTATCTGTTAGACATTAGAGTAAGAAAGATTTGGTATTTTACTTTTGTTTGGAAAACTTACAGCTATTTATATTTATTAGTAAGTGTTTTAGAGTTATTGAACTCATTGTTTAAATTTATAAAAAGTGTAGCTGAAAGAAATTTAAATCATGCCATTGCCGCGAGTTCATAGTAAGAAACGTAAAGATACTATGTCACTCCTACTAAAGGTAAGTCAAAAGTTTAATATAGATAACCACACAGCATTCAATAAGAACATTCTTATTAAATTGGTTTATAAGGATACTTATTAGAAGTCAATGTAATAGACTAGTATCGCTCGAATCTTTTCTAAGTCAGATCAACAATCTCAAGGTTCTAAACTGAGAGGTTTGAAACAAGTATATATGCGTGGTTATGTCACTCAGTTTCTCCTTTCATAAATACGGCGGTGAAGCCGGGAAGGGTCAACTAGTCTTATTATATAAT
Organism: Erebia ligea; assembly: GCA_917051295.2. Lineage (NCBI taxonomy): Eukaryota > Metazoa > Arthropoda > Insecta > Lepidoptera > Nymphalidae > Erebia > Erebia ligea. The sequence goes on along the minus strand of OU785237.1, from coordinate 9,200,635 downwards.
AAGACTAGTTGATCCTTCCCGGCTTCACTCGGTTGGAAAACCCCAAACCCACATGTAAAATCTCTCAACCAATCCTTTTATACTTCATAAATACATATAGAAAACATTTAAAGTGTACGTTATTTTACAGAATTTGTCAGACAGGTCGCCTGAAGAAAAAAAGCAAACTGTACATTCCATACAGAAACTGTTCGCGCTAGAGCTCTTTGACAACAAGGAATACTCGCAATCCATGAACGAATTTCTTAAACTGAACACTGACCCAGCTGACGTCATTAAACTCTTTCCTGAATTGGACAAACCAGCTGACAGTCAAAAGAAAGGCACAGAAACTGATGCCAAAAAGAGAGATCATGAAAAAGCTCTGAAAGCATTGATTGAATATCTGTTGGAATTAAGGAGGAAAATTGGTGTGAAACCAGCAAAAGAGAGCGAGGGCCAAGACGAGTCGACGAGCCAAAGGAATGTTACGCAACAGCTGGAGTTGATTGATACAACACTGCTGAAGTGCTATTTACAGGTATGAGTGCTTAGATTAAAATACAATCTAAACGTTCTTAACACCTATTAACAGCCGACATCGTGTTGGACTAGGCCTGTCCAAAATAACAATGCCACAGATGGTGTTCCGTTACCATATAGTTTTGTTTCTTCTTATCCTGTCGTTTTCTATGAGAAAGTGAGACCGACATTTGTTCTGTTGTGTTTTCTGACTAAATGCGCTACTTTGCAGACTAATGACGCTCTCGTAGCCGCTTTACTCCGCTTGAACTACTGTCGCCTGGACGAAGCGGAGCGGACTTTGCTGCAGCACAGCAAACACAGCGAACTCATAATCTTGTACCAGACCAAAGGCCAGCACACAAAAGCGCTGCAGCTGCTGCGCGAGCAGGCGAAGCAGCCAGACTCCAGCCTGAAGGGCTACCATAGGACCAAACATTATCTGCAGCATCTCGGTAAGAGCTCATCAGCCTGTACCAGACCACCAGCCAGCATACTAAGCCTGCATAGAAAGATTCAATTTCAACTGATTTGAAGATTTACGATTAATCCATTTTTAAGATCAGTAAATTCAGTCCTATCTTAAACAACCTTTTTACTGATTGCACCTAATGTCTTAGAAAAAAAATTCATCCTCACCACCTGGATGCCTGGTTTTCTTCTATTTATCGTTATTTCAGGTCTTAACTACCTCGTTCTTGCACAGTTCAAGGGGCGGATAAACAAATTCCTTGAAAGCTGTCAACGACTATAATATGTAGGTACCTAGCGCTTGCAAATGATGAAACTTTTTCGTAATTATTTCAGGTTCTGAACACATTAATCTAATATTCAAGTTTTCGGATTGGATTTTGAAAGAGTACCCCGAAGAAGGCTTAAAAATATTCACCGAGGACATAGTCGAAGTAGAAAATCTACCGCGTGCGAAAGTTCTAGACTTTCTGTTGCGGGAACACGAATCACTGGTTATCCCGTATTTAGAACATGTTATACATACGTGGAATGATCCACATCCGTTTTTCCATGACGCCTTGATAAAGATGTATAGAGAGAAAATTACGGATAAGAAGGCTAATTCGACCGAGGAAGAACTGCAGCATATTAAATCGAAACTTGTTGCGTTTTTGGAAACTTCCTCTCATTATACACCCGAGAGGGTGATATTGCATTTCCCGAATGATACATTGTTTGAGGAACGAGCGATCATTTTGGGAAAACTTGGGATACATGAACAAGCGTTAGCCATTTATATACAGATTCTTGGTGAGTACAATCATAATAATTTAATATTATGTAAAAATAAGTATATTTTTTATTCTACTACAAGTTACTCCTTATTTTCGAACTCATCTGATGGTACAGTACCTGTTAGGGGTACGGCAGTTGTATTAAACCCATAGCCCTAATCGGTTTCTACACGGTATCGTATCGAAACGCTAAATCACTTGGCGGTACGTCGTTCCCGGTAGAGTGGTAACTGGTAACGGCCGATGCCTCCTAAAGCCCACCAGACCATACCAGAGAGAGTTCAGATATTATAAATTCCCAAATTGACCCTGCCGGTAATCGAACCCGGGACTTCCCATGATAAGGCAGCGCTCCCCACTGCGCCAGAGAGGTCGTCAAATAAAAATAATACATCAAATAAAATTTTGTTAAACATTTTAGGTGATGTGAAAAAGGCGATTCGATACTGCGAAAATGTAGGCGAGAAATCCAAAGACAAGAACGTTGATGTCTACGTAATTTTAATGAAAATCCTTATGAATCCAGAACAAAGTAATTCTCTTACTGGCCCCTTGGCCAACGTAGCAAGACATCCGAATTCAACAGTCCAGGACATGGAGACGGCTCTCAGTATATTGGAAAAGCATGCGGACAAAATATCTCCCATAAAGGTTAGTTAGTTAATAAGTACCAGTGATTGTAGAATCTGAGTTTTTACTATCATACTAATGTTATATTATATTTAAATTATAAATGCGAAAGTGTTTATTGGTTTGTTCTTCAATCACGCCGCAACCGAGCAACGGATCCACGTGATTTTTGGCATGGGTAGGTATAGTTGAGGACCTGGGGGTGACATTTTGGCTACTTTTTGTCCCGGAAAATTAAAGAGTTCCCGCGGGAATCAAAAAAACTTAAACAACGCGGACGAATTCGCGGTCATTAGATAATTTCTTATATTTCATATTATTGATCAAATTTTGTTTTTATAACATGACTTTAGTCAAATGACTTATCGTCAATGGTGAACATTTGTATACAATACTAGCTGATGCCCGCTACTTTATCCGCGTGGATTGAGGGTTTTGGTTCCCGCGGGAACTCCTTATTTTCCGGGATAAAAAGTAGCCTATGTGTTTTTCCAGACTATAATCTTTGTGCCTTTCATCCAGATCCGTTCAGCCGTTCTGGCGTGTTTGAGTAACAAACATCCATCCATCCAAACTTTCGCATTTATAATAGGTATTAGAGATATATTGGTGCTGATTCTGTTGTACACAGCCTCTAAACTAAACCAAAATGTTACCTTTAAATCTAGTAATCTAGAAAGGGTTACCAATGATTTTAATGGTGTCCTTTTTTTTAGTTTTGAGATTGTGTACAACAGAATCAGTCCCAATATTTGTGATCGTTTATAGGCGTTATCGGTCCTACCGGACGGTGTTCCTCTGGGGCGCTTGAAGCACTTCCTGGAGAGCGCGCTGGAGAGCCAGCTCACGCTCAAGCGGCGCACGCAGGTGCTCAAGGGGCTGCTCTACGCTGAACACATGCAGGTATCAACTCCGTCATCCTGCACTTTAATAACAACCTCTTGGTTATACTGTTATACTGAATAACTTTTGTTCTACGTCTTTTAAAAATTCTGATAAAAAAAAAGTGTGTGTGCAATTCACACACGGCAGAAGTGAAACTTCAGAAAAGTAGCCTACGAGAGAATGAGATAAATATAACTTGTATTCTATATCTTGTATTCTATTCTACTCTCTCATTCTCTCCCAGGCTAAATCCAATTATGAATATGTTTGTCTCTTTTTAGTGTCGCTTTTTCGTTTCATCGAATTTTCAAATCACACTTCAAAATATGTAATTATCTTTTTCGTGCATTTTTTTAAATTTTTTATTGTGAGAGGTTTTGCGCTTGACGACAATGCTTAGTGCAAAGCAATGATGAGGTCTAGGTTGGAACGCGCTTGCCTTGAAGATGCCTATTCACTCTTGCCTTGAAGGCAAAGTTATACGTGGCAGGAAACACGTACGCTGGGAGGGTGTTCCACACTCTAGCGGTTCGGATCAGAAACGTCGAGCAAAAACGTTTCGTGCGAGCAGATTGGACGTCAACCACATAAGGATGCCAACGCTGACGGTTTCTCGCTACATGAATAAAAATATTTAAATTGGCTGCTTTATGGCGGATATGCTTTCGATTAATCCACGCGAAGCAAGGACGGCGGATGAACTACTGCCAACTGGAAACACAGAGCTGAAGCTAAGAAAGCTTTGAGCTAAGAGTGTAAAGTTTAAAAACTTTTTTGGTGTATATTTAAAGTTTTTAAAATTTTGTTTGAAACAAGGTTTTTCAGTAGTATGTAGAGAAATTGCCCTGAGAGTAAAGAGACAGAATGTTTTAGATAACTTCCATACGTTTTTTAAAGATTTGTCAGTAAAAATGTTGATAAAAAGGTGAATTAGAGTGTCATGGTTTGTAAAAAATAGAGATATTCGTTTTTTTTTTTAATTTTACACACCAAAGATGGCTTTCAAAGTTCTGTTATTTCATTGTTCTTTATAGGTACAAGAAGTGAAGCATTTCCACGAGTCGCAGAAAATAGTGATCCACGACTACGATCTTTGTCCGGTTTGCAAGAAACGGTTCGGGAACCAGAGCGCGTTCGTGCGCTATCCTAACGGCGATATCGTGCACTTTTCCTGTAGGCTCGACAAATAGTTAAGAGCAACTACCCGCGGAAAAAATTATGTACTAGATGATTTCCGCGACTTCGTCCGCGCGGATTAAGTTTTTTAGTTCTTGAACTCTTGAATTTTCCGGGATAAAAAGTAGCCTATCTGCTTCCCCGGGATGCGAACTATCCCTGTACCAAATTTCATCAAAGTCGGTTGAACATAAATGGGTCGTGAAATCGTAGCAGACAGACAGACAGACACACTTTCGCATTTATAATATTAGTATGGATATTGGGTATTTGACTGATAGTCAAAAAAAATATTTTTTAGTGTTTATCAAATAGAGGATCTCCCAAAAGTCGTAATATACACTTTAGTTTTAATCTATCGATTAAAGTAAAAAAAAGTGCGTGGAATTTTGATGACGTCACAATTCAGTATTTCATACAAAATCCAATACTAAGCGCGCGTTTTGACGTTTGGAAAAAACTTGCTGATTTGACTAGTAGTCCAATACCCTATTCGATTTTATTATCCTTTGTACTAAATCCATACTAATATTATAAATGCGAAAGTGAGTATGTCTGTCTGCTACGCTTTAGCGACCATGTTTTTAACAGATTTTGATGAAATTTGGTACAGAGATATGTTGTAGTTTCTTTTTCCCCCGGAAAATTAAGGAGTTCCCGAGGGAATGATACAAAACTTAATCCACGCGGACGAAGTCGCGGGCATCATCTAGTGTTAACAAAAGTCAGATATTTATTTTGCTATTGTAAGTTACGAACAAGATTCATTTACTCATTGAAAATCGATAAAAACACATTGCGTACGAGTACCATATTTTAAATAATTTTAAACAAACTAAAACAGATGCGAAGATTCATTGCGTAATTTTTTGGTGGCAATTTTCCAGTGAACTTGAATTCGGACAACTGAAAATACTCGACGCGTCCTCTTCTTAAGCATACACGATGTTAGGAGTTATTTATTTAATCCATTTAGGCTAATGCAGTCGAATCTTTCTTGAAATTATAAACTGGTAAGGTACGTCTTTCAACAGTTATCGACAAATTGGATCTTCGATTTGGCAGCTGATATTTGGGCCAGTTATTTATACCTGTTATCACTATCAGCTTTTAAGGTCAATTCACACTGAGAAGATTTGACCTGGTTGCATAAATGATCACTAAACTGGTATGTAATTAAAAAAAAAAACTCTAAACTCATATAACTGTATTATATTTTACTATTTTTTGAATTTAAGCTTTAAGCGACTGCAATGCATCTACTCATTTTGATCTTACATTTCGTATTCATTGATGTAGAATTTTAGTATTCGAATCCCTTAATTTCGAGTGGCACATACCATTTTGGATATTTTTAAACTTTTTGGATTTTAGAAATGCTCCGTAGCAGAGGCGTATTTAAAGATTTGGCGCCCCGGGCCAGTTAGCTTTGCCGCCCCATTCATTTAAAAAAAACCTACTATGTGATGTGAAATAATAAATGAAAAAAAAATTAACCATTTATTCAGAAATAGAAATAGAAATAGAAATAGAAATGATTTATTTCATGTAGGACAACTTGTGCCACTTATGATAAGTCGTAAGAATCTACCACCGGTTCGGAAAGCTGATTCTACTGAGAAGAGCCGGCAAGAAACTCAGCAGTTGCTCTTTTTAAAAACAGAAAAATGTCACAATTTGTATATAATATAAAATGCATACGCTACGTAACAAGTAGGTATCACACTGACTTGTGGGTTGCTGGATGCGAAGCCGGTTGCTTCCATGCAACTTTGTCATCGAGAAAATCATCTATACCCTCGACTTAACAGATGCTGTTTAACACAGTCTTTAAATTTATGTAATGGCAACTCCAGAAACTCTTTTGGTACCATGTTATAAAAGCGAATACTCGACCCCACAAAGGATTTCTGCACCTTGCGCACACGATATGACGCTGTTACAAGTTTATGGCGGTTTCTAGTACATCGATTGTGAGTATCACTTATTTGCTTATAAAGATTAATGTTTTTCCTGACAAAGACTATATTATTGTAAATGTATTGTGAAGGCACCGTAAGTATACCAATCTCTTTAAATTTGTCACGAAGTGATTCGCGTGATCCGAGTTTATAAATAGAACGGATAGCTCTTTTCTGTAATATAAAAATTGTTTGGATATCAGCTGCTCTGCCCCACAATAAAATGCCATACGACATGACACTGTGGAAGTAGGCAAAGTAGACAAGCCTAGCCGTTTCAATATCGGTAAACTGTCTAATTTTCCTGACAGCAAAAGCAGCCGAGCTAAGTTTTCCCGCTAGTGTCTCTATATGAGCGCCCCATTGAAGCTTATTATCCAAGGTCACCCCCAAGAAAACTGTGGAGTTCTCCATTTTTAGTGTTTCCCCATTTAACATTATTGATTTATCGATATTCTTTACATTAGGTAAAACAAATTCTAAGCACTTGGTTTTCTTTGCATTCAGTAACAAATTATTGACAGTAAACCAGTGTGATACGTGTGATATTGCATTGTTTACATCGTCAAAATTGTCCTTACTCCTATCAACTTTAAAAATAAGCGATGTGTCGTCAGCAAACAATACAATATCACAAACATTGTTCACATGGTATGGCAAATCATTTATATACACTAAAAATAGAAAAGGACCCAAGATTGAGCCCTGTGGGACACCCATTAATGCAGACGAGCCCTCCGACCTCACATTGTTTATGCAAACCATCTGAGTTCTGTCACCAAGATAAGAGGCAATGAGATCAAGTGCAACGCTTCCAATGCCATAGTGGCTTAGTTTAAGCAACAAAGTTTTGTGATCAACACAATCAAATGCCTTAGAAAGGTCACAGAAGACACCAATAGCATTCTGTGATCGCTCCCAGGCATCGTATATATGTTTTAGAAGTTTTGCGCCCGCATCAGTTGTGTTTCGACCTTTAGTGAAACCGTACTGCTCGGGGTGAAGTAAGTTATTGCCGTTAAAATGATTCATTAATTGGCTCAAAATTACTTTTTCAAAGACCTTACTGAGAGTTGGTAAGATAGAAATGGGTCTGTAATTGTTAAGGTCGTTTTTATTGCCCGACTTAAATAGAGGAATGAGTTTACCATGTTTCATTAGGTTTGGAAATGTACCTAGGTCAACACATTCATTAAAAATTATAGCTAGGTAAGGGGCGATATCGCTAATGATGTTTGATATTACTTTAACGGACATACCCCATAGGTCCCCGTGTTTTTCAATTTTAACAACTTGAAATTTTTAATAATATCTAATGCATTAATGTGTTTAAATTCAAATGAAGCATTGCACTCTTTAACATCTCCCTTAAAAAACTCTGAGCTGCGGTAGGTGAGGAATTAAGCGAGTCTGTCAACAAGACTGGAACATTCTGGAAAAACTCTTCGAAGGTTTTTGCAACCTCCTTATCAGAGGTTATTTTAGTATTACCAACAACAATCTCGTAGTTGAAATCACGAGATTTAGTTTTACCAGATTCCTCATTTACTACATTCCAAGTAGTTTTTATTTTGTTATCAGACTTCAAAAATTTTTCCTTTAAGTGGAGTGCCTTAGCATGAATACAAATATTTTTGAAAATCTTAGAGTAAGTCTTCACGCGTTCAACAAAACTTGGAGACCGGTTGTATTGTTTCTCATCGTACAACTCATACAACTTGTCTCTACTTTTATAAATACCTACAGTAGCCCAATCACAGAACTTTAATTTCGCACTTATTTCTATTTGCTTAAAATTGAATACTTTATTAAATTCATTGTCTATGGTCTTGAAGAGACTACTATAGAGGCTGTCTGGGTGACCCTTTTTAAATGCAAGAGCAGGAAGTTGGGCGGAAATTTGATCCTTAAACCGCGTCAATTTATTTTCTGTTATTGGTCTGCATTTAATTTTTTGTTTGCATTTATCAGTACTACTTAAAACAGTTATTTGTTGCCCGCAGTGATCCGACCTTAACTTGTTTATAATAGCTTTATCTAAAATTATATCACCACTGTAAAAAATATTATCTAAGCAAGTGGCTGAAGTATCTGTTATGCGAGTAGGTTATTATTTTTCACTATAATAGCCTACTTAAATATTTACATTTTTTTCTTAAGTACAAATTGGTTGACAAAATCGTCATTTACGCTGTCATAACAGATGGCGTTTGTCAATATTTCAGCTTCTATACGAGTAACTATATTCATGACAGCTAAGCTGTTTAAGCGTTCTTCGCTTAAAGTGGAACGTTTTATCCTTTCGAGTACAGAAAACGAACGTTCTGCACTGCAATTCGTCACTGCGGTGCAAAGAAAAATGCGTAATGCAATCTCTACGTATGGGAAAGCTTCTTTTAAGTCCTTATTTTTTATAAATAAGCTAAGTTGTCTTAGACTCATTTTATTTTCATAGGCTGCCAAGAAGTGTTTCAATAGAACACATTCGTCTTGTAGGTCTACCGCGAGATCTAACGGGTATACATTTTGAAGGTTTACGGCATGCCTTCTAAATTCTGCCTCAGACATTGTATCAATTTTGTGCGTTTGTTTGACAAGTTTCTCTTCCTTGTCTTTTTTTTTCCAAAGTTTTTCTTCGATATGCGTGCCCGCTCAGTTTTCTTCTATTCGCATCCATTTCAGTAAATAACAGTACCTAAATTCAACCACAAACCGCAAAGTTCCTAATCATTAAACTAAAACTAAGCACCGGTAGATACGTTTTCTGTTTTCACCGAGACAAATTAAATCATATATTTAATATTATTTCGTTAATTTGATGCGCTAATTTGAAACTAAATGAGTGAGGTCACTTCACTACTCTCGTCACCCCGCGCGCCCGCCGCCCGCGCCGCGGCGCCTCGCGCATGCGCTGCGCTGTTTGTGTGCATTTGAAAGCGCGCGTTTTGAAAGCATTGGTACAAAAATGGTTTTTAATTTAAATGTCAATTAAAATATAATATTTATTGTAGTTAAGCTTGTCAATAAAAGGCGCCCAGAGGGCGCCAAGAGGGCGCCAAGAGGGGCGGCTTCGCCGCCCCTCGCAGCCTGCCGCCCTGGGCCATGGCCCCCTTGGCCCTAGGGTAAATACGCCCGTGCTCCGTAGTTATGCTTTAGCTTTAGAACTCTTCGTAGCAACGCTACCACCTCGATGTGGCATGAGCCTTAGTCAATGAGTAATGAATCTTTATTTAGTGTGGTAACTGCTATGCCTTTTATTTATATTGTAAGATCTAAGACGTTGTACAGATAAACTATGTAAAATCTTGTAGTTTTACCTCTATAAATACCTAAGTACTTTTGTTTATATATTTTATTCGATGGCTGTTCTAAATAATTGTAATACTGTACCTAATAGTAGTAATTATAATGTAATGTACTTTGTAATGTAATCAATGTGTATAAATATTTTTATTCTAAAGTAAATTTTGTAAATGAAAATTGTTTTTTATTAACTTGTGGAGACACTAAAACCTGTTTATCTACCATTGTAATATTGTGAGTCTGTCTAGTGAAAGCCGAGAGTGCAGATTGGTACGAATTTAAAAAAAAAATGGTCAAGTATCCCCAAATGTACCTAGGTACTAGATTTGTTTTTCTTAGCCTTTAATTTTTTATTTTGTTAAAAATCGACACTGCTTTATATCTAGTCATAGCAGAATTTCGCCACTATAAGGCTGCTATGTAGGTGTCGGGGTGAATCATACCAAATTATATTGGCAGAAACAGACAAACAAAGTATATACAAAAGTAAAGTCGTTGACTGAGACGACTCTACTTTTGCTAACAAAGTATACACTGAAGTTGAGTCGTCTCAGTGAACGATGAGTCTTTCGATCTGGCGATTGTAGCAGTCTGGGAACTATAGTACCTACCTATACTGTTAAACAATAAAATAAAACACTAATATTTAAGTATCGCTAAACAAGTAGGTACATGCTAAGCAGGAATTTAAATTAATGAGCTACGAGAAAACTTGAAAGCCAGATTATGTCAGGAAACGTGGAATTTACTGAGTGGAGACCAACATCAATCTAAAATTCAATAGATTTGTCTCTATAAAAAATGCTTATTAATAGCGGAATAATTTATCAGTGCTAATTGTACGGCTAGCGAGTGACGCGTTTCGTATTTGAGTGGTGACGCAACCTCGCCGGTCGCGCTGGAAGAACGTGGGCCGGCTCTCGCGCCGCTTGGCCGCGCGCCTCTGTGGCCCAATGGATAAGGCATCGGCCTCCTAAGCCGAGGATTGTGGGTTCGAGTCCCACCAGAGGTACTGCAACACTTTTTACAAAAAGTATTAAAAAATGCAAAAAAGGACAACAAATTTCTATCGGGTTTCTTGCCGGCTTCTTGATACCAATCTTCTGAATTGTTGGTAGAGTCAACGATCAAACAGTGCAGTGGCGTGCACAGGTCTTGAAGAAAGGGCGTAAGCTGAGCATAATGAAAAATATGCATTGAGTTGTTACAACTAGAGTAAGCGTGCTATAATAGATGCCCCTATGACCTGCATGCGATTACGTAATGAGGATCATGTTTGCGGGTCTTGCTACAGGAATGTTAGGTAGACATTGGAATACGTGGCCAACTCAACGGGACCCTGCAAAATATAAATTCAGCACGGAACATAGGGAATTATCTTGGGACCGAGCTGTTATTACCAACGTATATAATCCATTATCCATCACTAAGAATGGTTATACTGAATATATGGGTTTTATCAAAATTCTGAATCTACGCGGACGAAGTCGCGGGAAAAGTAGTAAGTATTATATTAGTATTATCAAATATTATTTGAAATAACATGTTGATAAGGGTATTGACCTTTTCGTGATTCGTGTATAACATAGCATTTACATTTTCATAATTTTTGAATGTTCTTTACTGATACAGTAGTCGTGATTCTATTTGTAGCTTATCAAACTTGATACAATTATTACAAAGGAACATTGATTTTAATTTAACATTATCTTAATGTAATTTTAAAGAATAATTGCAATTAAATCGATAAAAGTTCACTTACAATCAATTTATTTGATAAGAAATGAATGCAGGTAGAGCAATTCTAATGTTTTTATTTAATACCTACCTACCTACTTATTTAAAAAAACTATAATAATTATTCAGACCGATATCACTATTATAAATAGTTTTATTTACTCTACAATAGAGCTCTACATTTTTACTCTCGCCTCCCAGTCCCACCGCGCCGACGCCAACAGAGGGGTGATATAAATGGTAGGTACTTACCTAGCTTTACCTGTGTATCTGTCTATGGCATCGTATCTCTCAAACGGATGAACGGATGATTAACTAAGCATTTTTTTGTTTGAAAGGTGACTTGATCCAGAGTATTCTTATTTCTAGTTGATATTAACATTGATTGAGCAAATTGCACAGGTCTGTTGGATTCAAAATTTTGTATCTTGTAAATTCAATAATACTATTCCAAGAATATATATAGTAGGTAGGCTAATTGATGATTCGGTGATGCTACATTAGGTACCTACTTCAGGTAAAGAACTTCAGCAGGATCGTCTCATCAGGATCATCATGGTATACCGAAATCCAGGACATCGAATCGAATCTCTCACCAACTTATAGCAGAGTTATCGTGGTTGGGTTATTGGAATGGTCTCAATGAATAGATATCTACCTAGGTTATAGATAAATGGTATAATCAAGGTCTGATGATGGAGCTGGAAAGAGAAATTAGGGTAATTAATTTTTTACAGTCCTTATGTCTTTTTTTAAATACAAACATAATTTCTTATGACTTTGACATAATTGCAAACCGCATTAATATATATATAGCTGCTCGTGCTGACTGACTGACTCATTGATCACCTCTCCTGTAAAATTTTGTATGAAAAATTTTTTTTTCACCCATCGTTTCGTGTAGAACACAAAAATTCATTTTGAGGAAAAATACGGAGAGAGCTGATGATTGAGGATTTCGAAGACGGATGAAGAGCACCAGCCAGGGTATCGAAGATAGGTGGGGGGTGCTCGACCAAATGTCACTCGAAACTTCATCCAATTGACAGTGAGCTGAAAAAAATTTCAAAATGGCGGATTTAAGATGGCCGCCATACAAATTTCGTCGGTGTCTATCTCGGAGAGTATAAAAGATGGAAGAGTGGTTTCTTGGCAAAAGATGATCAGGACATGAAGGTCTACTTGATGAACAGGAAAAAAATTCAAGATGGCGGAATTTATTTTCCCATGGAAAAGGGTATTGAAGATAGGTGGGGGTGCTCGACCAAATGTCACTCGAAACTTCATCCAATTGACAGTGAGCTGAAAAAAAATTCAAAATGGCGGATTTAAGATGGCCGCCATAGAAATTTCGTCGATGTAATTTCGTCGGTGTCTATCTCGGAGAGTATAAAAGATGGAAGAGTGGTTTCTTGGCAAAAGATGATCAGGACATGAAGGTCTACTTGATGAACAGGAAAAAAATTCAAGATGGCGGAATTTATTTTCCCATGGAAAAGGGTATTGAAGATAGGTGGGGGTGCTCGACCAAATGTCACTCGAAACTTCATCCAATTGACAGTGAGCTGAAAAAAAATTCAAAATGGCGGATTTAAGATGGCCGCCATACAAATTCCGTCGGTGTCTATCTCGGAGAGTATAAAAGATGGAAGAGTGGTTTCTTGGCAAAAGATGATTAGAACATGAAAGTCTACTTGATGAACAGCAAAAAAATTCAAGATGGCGGAATTTATTTTCCATAGAAAATGTATGGCGAATATTGAAGAGACTACAAGTGTAGAACTATGCAAGACTACGGTTCCGTTTCAAGATTTGTTTTTATGGAAGAATTCTCATTTTGACGAATGGTTCGGAGAAAAAATATGGAGAGAGATGTTGATCGAAGGTTCGGATGATGGGTGAGGAGCACGGTCAGGGTATTAAAGATAGGTACCTACTTAGGGGCTGCTCAAACAAAAAGGGTGGGGCGGGGGGTTAGTGGTCTTTGTTTTATGTTTTTCCTTTATGAGAATTTTCTTTTACGTCGGACGTTTGGCGTGCTGGCGCTTCCACTGTGCTCACTAGCATAGCAGTGTGTTGTTCAGATCAGAACACGTAGACAGTAAACCAGCTGCCCGATTATGTAAGAATTGTCGATCAAATCGTCAAAGTTCGGCGTCAAAGTAAAATAAACCATAACAGCATTGAATTAGAGCTCAATTTCGTGTTTCGAAATTGAGCTCTAATTTAATGCTGTTATGGTTTATTTTACTTTGACGCCGAACTTTGGCGATTTGATCGGCCATTCTTACATAATCGGGGGGCAGGATAGTAGGACAGCGAGTAAATAGACAGTGGACCACGCGGTCCACTTCGCGGTCCGCTAGCGGGCCGCGCACCCACGCGCCATACTAGTTAATATATATATAGCTGCTCGTGCTGACTGACTGACTCATTGATCACCTCTCCTGTAAAATTTTGTATGAAAAATTTTTTTTTCACTCATCGTTTCGTATATAAGACAAAAATTCATTCGGAGGAAAAATACGGAGAGAGCTGATGATTGAGGATTTCGAAGACGGATGAAGAGCACCAGCCAGGGTATTGAAGATAGGTGGGGGTCGCTCGACCAAATGTCACTCGAAACTTCATCCAATTGACAGTGAGCTGAAAAAAAATTCAAAATGGCGGATTTAAGATGGCCGCCATACAAATTTCGTCGGTGTCTATCTCGGAGAGTATAAAAGATGGAAGAGTGGTTTCTTGGCAAAAGATGATCAGGACGTGAGGGTCTACTTGATGAACAGGAAAAAAATTCAAGATGGCGGAATTTATTTTTCCATAGAAGAGGGTATTGAAGATAGGAGGGGGGTGCTCGAACAAATGTCACTCGAAACTTCATCCAATTGACAGTGAGCTGAAAAAAAATTCAAAATGGCGGATTTAAGATGGCCGCCATACAAATTTCGTCGGTGTCTATCTCGGAGAGTATAAAAGATGGAAGAGTGGTTTCTTGGCAAAAGATGATCGGGACATGAAGGTCTACTTGATGAACAGGAAAACAATGCAAGATGGCGGAATTTATTTTTCCATAGTTAATGTATGGCGAATATTGAAGAGGCTACAAGTGTAGAACTATGCAAGACTACGGTTTCTTTTCAAGATTTGTTTTTATGGAAGAATTCTCATTTTGACGAGTGGTTCGGAGAAAAAATATGGAGAGAGATGATGATCGAAGGTTCGAATGATGGGTGAGGAGCACACAGGGTATTAAAGATAGGTCAAACAAAACAAAACAAAACAAAATTTTTTGTTTGCTGCTCAAAGAAAAAATACTCGAAACTTCGTACAATTGGCAGTAAGCTGAAAAAAAAAGCAAAATAGCGGAATCAAGATGGCGGCTATCTCAGACAGTATTTAAAAGATGGAAGAGTGGTTTTTGGGTAGAAAATTATCAGGGCCTGAAAGTCCACTTGATGAGCAGAAAAAATTAAGATGGCAGAATCTACGAACATTGAAGTGAGTAGAAGAAGTTAGGAAATATGCATGATATTGATATGGTTTTTTTACAAGATTTGTTCTTTATTTCTTTATGGAAGAATTATTGTCGGTTTGCCATCAGGAAAGCCAGCTTTGTTTTGTTTTTTCCTTTATGAGAATTTTCTTTTACGTCGGACGCTTGGCGTGATGACGTTTCCACTGCATAGCAGTGTTTTTCAGTTTTTTTTATCCACTACAAGTTAGCCCTTGACTGCGATCTCACCTGATGGTAAGTGATGATGCAGTCTAAGATGGTAGCGGGCTAACCTGTTAGGGGCATGGCAGTTTTATTAAACCCATACCCCTATTTGGTTTCTACACGGCAATGTACCGGAACGCTAAATCGCTTGGCGGCACGTCTTTGCCGGTAGGGTGGTAACTAGCCATGGCTGAAGCCTCCCACCAGGCCAGACCAGGGAAATTCAGAAATTATAAATTTTCCAAACCCTGCCGGGGATCGAACCCGGGACCTCCGCACTTTAATTCAACAGCGCTCAACACTGCGCCACGGAGGTCGTCAAACACGTGGACAGTAAACCAGGATATTAGGACAGCGAGTAAGTAGACAGTGGATCACAGTGGGCCACGCGGTCCACCACGCGGTCCGCTAGCGGGCCGCGCACCCACGCGCCATACTAGTTAATATATATATAGCTGCTCGTGCTGACTCATTGATCACCTCTCCTGTAAAATTTTGTATGAAAAATTTTTTTTTCACTCATCGTTTCGTATAAAAGACAAAAATTCATTCGGAGGAAAAATACGGAGAGAGCTGATGATTGAGGATTTCGAAGACGGATGAAGAGCACCAGCCAGGGTATCGAAGATAGGTGGGGGGTGCTCGACCAAATGTCACTCGAAACTTCATCCAATTGACAGTTAGCTGAAAAAAAATTCAAAATGGCGGATTTAAGATGGCCGCCATACAAATTTCGACGGTGTCTATCTCGGAGAGTATAAAAGATGGAAGAGTGGTTTCTTGGCAAAAGATGATCAAGACATGAGGGTCTACTTGATGAACAGGAAAAAAATTCAAGATGGCGGAATTTATTTTTCCATAGAAAATGTATGGCGAATATTGAAGAGGCTGCAAGTTCCTTTTCAAAAATTGTTTTTAAAGAAGAAAATATATGGGGAGCGATGATGATCGAGGGTTTGAAAGATGGGTGAGGAGCACGGCCAGGGTATTAAAGATAGGTGGGGGCTCCTCAAACAAAAAATACTCGAAACTTCATTCAATTGGCAGTGAGCTGAAAAAAAAATCCAAAATGGCAGATTCAAGATGGCGGCTATCTCAGAGAGTATTTAAAAGATGGAAGAGTGGTTTTTGGGTAGAAAATTATCAGGGCCTGAAAGTCTACTTTATGAGCAGTAAAAATTAAGATGGCAGAATCTACGAACATTGAAGAGAGTAGAAGAAGTTAGGAAATATGCATGATTTTGATATGGTTTTTTACAAGATTTGTTCTTTATTTTTTTATGGAAGAATTATTGTCGGTTTGCCATTAGGAAAGCCAGCTTTGTTTTATGTTTTTTCCTTTATGAGAATTTTCTTTTACGTCGGACGCTTGGCGTGCTGACGTTTCCACTGTGCTCACTAGCATAGCAGTGTTGTTCAGTTTTTTTTTTTATCCACTCTTGACTGCGATCTCACCTGATGGTAAGTGATGATGCAGTCTAAGATGGTAGCGGGCTAACCTGTTAGGGGCATGGCAGTTTTATTAAACCCATACCCCTATTTGGTTTCTACACGGCAATGTACCGGAACGCTAAATCGCTTGGCGGCACGTCTTTGCCGGTAGGGTGGTAACTAGCCATGGCTGAAGCCTCCCACCAGGCCAGACCAGGGAAATTCAGAAATTATAAATTTTCCAAACCCTGCCGGGGATCGAACCCGGGACCTCCGCACTTTAATTCAACAGCGCTCAACACTGCGCCACGGAGGTCGTCAAACACGTGGACAGTAAACCAGGATATTAGGACAGCGAGTAAGTAGACAGTGGATCACAGTGGGCCACGCGGTCCACCACGCGGTCCGCTAGCGGGCCGCGCACCCACGCGCCATACTAGTTAATATATATATAG
Organism: Erebia ligea; assembly: GCA_917051295.2. NCBI lineage: Eukaryota > Metazoa > Arthropoda > Insecta > Lepidoptera > Nymphalidae > Erebia > Erebia ligea. The sequence goes on along the minus strand of OU785237.1, from coordinate 9,183,591 downwards.
CTGCTCGTGCTGACTCATTGATCACCTCTCCTGTAAAATTTTGTATGAAAAAATTTTTTTTTACTCATCGTTTCGTATAGAAGGCAAAAATTCATTCGGAGGAAAAATACGGAGAGAGCTGATGATTGAGGATTTCGAAGACGGATGAAGAGCACCAGCCAGGGTATCGAAGATAGGTGGGGGGTGCTCGACCAAATGTCACTCGAAACTTCATCCAATTGACAGTTAGCTGAAAAAAATTTCAAAATGGCGGATTTAAGATGGCCGCCATACAAATTTCGACGGTGTCTATCTCGGAGAGTATAAAAGATGGAAGAGTGGTTTCTTGGCAAAAGATGATCAGGACATGAGGGTCTACTTGATGAACAGGAAAAAAATTCAAGATGGCGGAATTTATTTTTCCATAGAAAAGGGTATTGAAGACAGTTGGGGAGTGCTCGACCAAATGTCACTCGAAACTTCATCCAATTGACAGTTAGCTGAAAAAAATTTCAAAATGGCGGATTTAAGATGGCCGCCATACAAATTTCGACGGTGTCTATCTCGGAGAGTATAAAAGATGGAAGAGTGGTTTCTTGGCAAAAGATGATCAGAACATGAAGGTCTACTTGATGAACAGGAAAAAAATTCAAGATGGCGGAATTTATTTTCCATAGAAAATATATGGCGGATATATCCTTTTCAAAGTTTGTTTTAATAAGTACTTAGAAGAATTCTCATTTTGACGAATGGAGTAATATATACAAAAAAATATGGAGAGAGATGATGGTCGAAGGTTCGGATGATGTGTGAGGAGCACGGTTAGGGTATTAAAGATAGGTAGGGGCTGCTCAAACAAAAAATACTCAAAACTTCATACAATTGGCAGAGAGCTGAAAAAAAAATCCAAAATGGCGGATTCAAGATAGCGGCTATCTCAGACATTATTTAAAAGATGGAAGAGAGGTTTTTGGGTAGTAAATTATCAGGGCCAGAAAGTCTACTTGATGAGCAGAAAAAATTAAGATGGCAGAATCTACGAACATTGAAGAGAGTACAAGAAGTTAGGAAATATGCATGATTTTGATATGGTTTTTTTACAAGATTTGTTCTTTATTTTTTTATGGAAGAATTATTGTCGATTTGCCATTAGGAAAGCCAGCTTTGTTTTATGTTTTTTCCTTTATGAGAATTTTCTTTTACGTCGGACGCTTGGCGTGCTGACGTTTGCACTGTGCTCACTAGCACAGCAGTGTTGGTCAGTTTTTTTTTATCCACTACAAGTTAGCCCTTGACTGCGATCTCACCTGATGGTAAGTGATGATGCAGTCTAAGATGGTATAGCGGGCTAACCTGTTATGGTAGTTTTATTAACCCCATACCCCTATTCGGTTTCTACACGGCATCGTACCGGAACGCTAAATCGCTTGGCGGCACGTTTTTGCCGGTAGGGTGGTAACTAGCCATGGCTGAAGCCTCCCACCAGGCCAGACCAGGGAAATTCAGAAATTATAAATTTTCCAAACCCTGCCGGGGATCGAACCCGGGACCTGCGCACGTTAATTCAACAGCGCTCAACACTGCGCCACGGAGGTCGTCAAACACGTAGACAGTAAACCAGGATATTAGGACAGCGAGTAAGTAGACAGTGGATCACAGTGGGCCACGCGGTCCACCGCGCGGTCCGCTAGCGGGCCGCGCACCCACGCGCCATACTAGTTAATATATATATAGCTGCTCGTGCTGATTGACTGATTGATCACCTCTCCTGTAAAATTTTGTATGAAAACTTTTTTTTTCACTTATCGTTTCGTATAGAAGACACAAATTCATGGGGAGGAAAAATACGAAGAGAGCTGATGATTGAGGATTTCGAAGACGGATGAAGAGCACCAGCCAGGGTATCGAAGATAGGTGGGGGGTGCTCGACCAAATGTCACTCGAAACTTCATCCAATTGACAGTGAGCTGAAAAAAAATTCAAAATGGCGGATTTAAGATGGCCGCCATACAAATTTTGTCGGTGTCTATCTCGGAGAGTATAAAAGATGGAGGAGTGGTTTCTTGGCAAAACATGATCAGGACATGAAGGTCTACTTGATGAACAGGAAAAAAATTCAAGATGGCGGAATTTATTTTTCCATAGAAAAGGGTATTGAAGATAGGTGGGGGGTGCTCGAACAAATGTCACTCGAAACTTCATCCAATTGACAGTGAGCTGAAAAAAAATTTCAAAATGGCGGATTTAAGATGGCCGCCATACAAATTTCGTCGGTGTCTATCTCGGAGAGTATAAAAGATGGAAGAGTGGTTTCTTGGCAAAAGATGATCAGAACATGAAGGTCTACTTGATGAACAGGAAAAAAATTCAAGATGGCGGAATTTATTTTCCATAGAAAATGTATGGCGAATATTGAAGAGGCTACAAGTGTAGAACTATGCAAGACTACGGTTCCTTTTCAAGATTTGTTTTTATGGAAGAAATCTCATTTTGACGAATGGTTCGGAGAAAAAAATATGGAGAGAGATGATGATCGAAGGTTCGGATGATGGGTGAGGAGCACGGTCAGGGTATTAAAGATAGGTATCTACTTAGGGGCTGCTCAAACAAAAAGGGAGGGGCGGGGGGTTGGTGGTCTTTGTTTTATGTTTTTCCTTTATGAGAATTTTCTTTTTCGTCGGACGCTTGGCGTGCTGGCGCTTCCACTGTGCTCACTAGCATAGCAGTGTGTTGTTCAGATCAGAACGCGTAGACAGTAAACCAGCTGCCCGATTATGTAAGAATTGTCGATCAAATCGTAAAAGTTCGGCGTCAAAGTAAAATAAACCATAACAGCATTGAATTAGAGCTCAATTTCGTTTTTCGAAATTGAGCTCAAATTTAATGCTGTTATGGTTTATTTTACTTTGACGCCGAACTTTGACGATTTGATCGGCCATTCTTACATAATCGGGGGGCAGGATAGTAGGACATCGAGTAAGTAGACAGCGGACCACGCGGTGCACTACGCGGTCCGCTGTAGCGGGCCGCGCAACCACGCGCCATACTAGTTAATATATATATAGCTGCTCGTGCTGACTGACTGACTCATTGATCACCTCTCCTGTAAAATTTTGTATGAACATTTTTTTTTTCACTCATCGTTTCGTATAGAAGACAAAAATTCATTAAGAGGAAAAATACAGAGAGAGCTGATGATTGAGGATTTCGAAGACGGATGAAGAGCACCGGCCAGGGTATCGAAGATAGGTGGGGGGTGCTCGACCAAATGTCACTCGAAACTTCATCCAATTGACAGTGAGCTGAAAAAAAATTCAAAATGGCGCTGAAAATTCAATGCTGTTATGGTTTATTTTACTTTGACGCCGAACTTTGACGATTTGATCGGCCATTCTTACATAATCGGGGGGCAGGATAGTAGGACAGCGAGTAAGTAGACAGTGGACCACGCGGTCCACTACGCGGTCCGCTGTAGCGGGCCGCGCAACCACGCGCCATACTAGTTAATATATATATAGCTGCTCGTGCTGACTGACTCATTGATCACCTCTCCTGTAAAATTTTGTATGAACTTTTTTTTTTTCACTCATCGTTTCGTATAGAAGACAAAAATTCATTAAGAGGAAAAATACAGAGAGAGCTGATGATTGAGGATTTCGAAGACGGATGAAGGGCACCGGCCAGGGTATCGAAGATAGGTGGGGGGTGCTCGACCAAATGTCACTCGAAACTTCATCCAATTGACAGTGAGCTGAAAAAAAATTCAAAATGGCGGATTTAAGATGGCCGCCATACAAATTTCTTCGGTGTCTATCTCGGAGAGTATAAAAGATGGAAGAGTGGTTTCTTGGCAAAAGATGATCAGGACATGAGGGTCTACTTGATGAACAGGAAAAAAATTCAAGATGGCGGAATTTATTTTTCCATAGAAAAGGGTATTGAAGATAGGTGGGGGGTGCTCGACCAAATGTCACTCGAAACTTCATCCAATTGACAGTGAGCTGAAAAAAAATTCAAAATGGCGGATTTAAGATGGCCGCCATACAAATTTCGACGGTGTCTATCTCGGAGAGTATAAAAGATGGAAGAGTGGTTTCTTGGCAAAAGATGATCAGGACATGAAGGTCTACTTGATGAGCAGGAAAAAAATTCAAGATGGCGGAATTTATTTTTCCATAGAAAATGTATGGTGAATATTGAAGAGGCTACAAGTGTAGAACTATGCAAGACTACGGTTCCTTTTCAAGATTTGTTTTTATGGAAGAAATCTCATTTTGACGAATGGTTCGGAGAAAAAAATATGGAGAGTGATGATGATCGAAGGTTCGGATGATGGGTGAGGAGCACGGTCAGGGTATTAAAGATAGGTACCTACTTAGGGGCTGCTCAAACAAAAAGGGAGGGGCGGGGGGTTGGTGGTCTTTATGTTTTTCCTTTATGAGAATTTTCTTTTACGTCGGACGCTTGGCGAGCTGGCGCTTCCACTGTGCTCACTAGCATAGCAGTGTGTTGTTCAGATCAGAACACGTAGACAGTAAACCAGCTGCCCGATTATGTAAGAATTGTCGATCAAATCGTAAAAGTTCGGCGTCAAAGTAAAATAAACCATAACAGCATTGAATTAGAGCTCAATTTCGTGTTTCGAAATTGAGCTCTAATTTAATGCTGTTATGGTTTATTTTACTTTGACGTCGAACTTTGACGATTTGATCGGCCATTCTTACATAATCGGGGGGCAGGATAGTAGGACAGCGAGTAAGTAGACAGTGGACCGCGCGCTCCACTACGCGGTCCGCTTTAGCGGGCCGCGCAGCCACGCGCCATACTAGTTAATATATATATAGCTGCTCGTGCTGACTGACATATTGATCACCTCTCCTGTAAAATTTTGTATGAAAACTTTTTTTTTCACTCATCGTTTCGTATAGAAGACAAAAATTCATGGGGAGGAAAAATACGAAGAGAGCTGATGATTGAGGATTTCGAAGACGGATGAAGAGCACCAGCCAGGGTATCGAAGATAGGTGGGGGGTGCTCGACCAAATGTCACTCGAAACTTCATCCAATTGACAGTGAGCTGAAAAAAAATTCAAAATGGCGGATTTAAGATGGCCGCCATACAAATTTCATCGGTGTCTATCTCGGAGAGTATAAAAGATGGAAGAGTGGTTTCTTGGCAAAAGATGATCAGGACATGAAGGTCTACTTGATGAATAGGAAAAAAATTCAAGATGGCGGAATTTATTTTTCCATAGAAAAGGGTATTGAAGATAGGTGGGGGGTGCTCGACCAAATGTCACTCGAAACTTCATCCAATTGACAGTGAGCTGAAAAAAAATTCAAAATGGCGGATTTAAGATGGCCGCCATACAAATTTCGTCGGTGTCTATCTCGGAGAGTATAAAAGATGGAAGAGTGGTTTCCTGGCAAAAGATGATCAGAACATGAAGGTCTACTTGATGAACAGGAAAAAAATTCAAGATGGCGGAATTTATTTTCCATAGAAAATGTATGGCGAATATTGAAGAGGCTACGGTTCCTTTTCAAGATTTGTTTTTATGGAAGAAATCTCATTTTGACGAGGTGCGGAGAAAAAAATATGGAGAGAGATGATGATCGAAGGTTCGGATGATGGGTGAGGAGCACGGTCAGGGTATTAAAGATAGGTACCTACTTAGGGGCTGCTCACACAAAAAGGGAGGGGCGGGGGTTGGTGGTCTTTGTTTTATGTTTTTCCTTTATGAGAATTTTCTTTTACGTCTTACGCTTGGCGTGCTGGCGCTTCCACTGTGCTCACTAGCATAGCAGTGTGTTGTTCAGATCAGAACACGTAGACAGTATACCAGCTGCCCGATTATGTAAGAATTGTCGATCAAATCGTAAAAGTTCGGCGTCAAAGTAAAATAAACCATAACAGCATTGAATTAGAGCTCAATTTCGTGTTTCGAAATTGAGCTCTAATTTAATGCTGTTATGGTTTATTTTACTTTGATGCCGAACTTTGACGATTTGATCGGCCATTCTTACATAATCGGGGGGCAGGATAGTAGGACAGCGAGTAAGTAGACAGTGGACCGCGCGGTCCATTACGCGGTCCGCTTCAGCGGGCCGCGCAGCCACGCGCCATACTAGTATACCTATATAGAGGCACAGGCCGAGGTCAAAAAAAAGTTTCTTGGTGAAAATGCTCTAAAGTTATAGTGAGTAAGTGTCATGAATATCATAGTAGGTATTATGATAGGAAATGAAAATTTTATGAGCTACAATTTTTAGGCGACATTTTGTTCTGCCATTACTAATGACCAGAACTAAATCTGTCTACGCCATTACGCGGACGAAGTCATGGGCATCAGATAATAAGTAATAAATAATTGTTAGTGTTCATAGTTTATAGCAACATGAGTGCAAAATCTAAAACAGAAGATCTCCTAGAGAAATCTTTTTCTTTCTCCGAAAAACTTTTGATTGTAGAAAATGGATGTCCAAAAGTGTTTGATTTTTCGGGATAAATTAATGTAGCCTATGTCCTCTCTCGCCTATATCTGTAGATACCAAATTGAAAAGATGGGGCGTGAAAATGTAGTAGACAGATAGACATACTTTCACATCTAGTTATATAGGTACTAATTATTATAATAAAACTTTAGCAGGTATGGATTACACCAATCATTACAATTCACGTTAATAAGTTTTCAGTTTTTTTGTATTTCAATCTATTTTTAATGTTAAGTATATTTTCTTGTAAAATAAATAAATATAATAATCAATAATATTATTAATAATAATATAGTATTCTATAATGTAGTAGGTAAGTACAAGGCCCTTGACTGCAATGTCACCAGGTGGTGGGTGATGGTAGCGGGCAAACCTGTTAGGGATATGGCAGTTATATTAAACCTATGTACCTACCCCTAATCAGTGATATATTTTGTTATTTAGGTAAATGTATTTTATTGAGAAAATACCTAACCATCAGCTAGCGCAAACCCAAGATTGACCACCAGGAATCGCCACTGGCCCATTATATACGCTAAGCTCGGCGGGTGTACGTTCATTTCTCTGGACCTACTCACAGCCTGTACCTGTAATGAGCAGCGCTGACTGGAGCGCGCGCGTGCGGCGGGTTTTCTGGACATGCGGTTTTTCAATTTACGTCCGGACACCCGCCCCTTGCGCCTGCGCGAACCTATACAGTATTATACCTCGACGACACTGTACCTTCAGTTCTAAAATATCAACAACTAACAGTCGGGCTATCAGAATGTTTATGACGCGACAACCTGTTTGTTATTCCCGGATTTTGTGTTCCTTCAACAAATGACTTATTTACCATCTGAAACTGATAATGCTATCTGGTACCTATATAATGTTAGCGTCGTTGGTGTGAGTAGTCGCATTTAGGTATAAAAGTCCCGTGTCGCAGGGGAAAGCTGTTAGATATGATAACGATACAATTTTATTGATAACGCCTGGTGAGCCATCGATCAGTCGATATGATCGCCTGCACTCTGCAGTACAGACTTCAATATAATTAAGCATCTATCGTCTTATCGGCAGCGATTTAGATCGTAAATGGATATTGTTGATACGGATTAAACTGTCAAAATATTAGAATTAATTGGACATTCGATTAGTGTAGTGATTCTCACTGTAGTGGTTGGTGTATGATGAAAATGATGGGCGACGGCGAAGCGGCCTACGGGGACTACTACAACTATGACAATAACTGGTCCATCATTCCGCCGGACTACGGTGCTGACCCGAGCTGTCAGTACAGGCAAGGGCAACCGCAAGAAGAGGACTACCGTTACGGCACTTACGCGTAAGTTTCAGTAGGCAGTCAATTTTCAGAATTATCCCTACCTACGAAGTGAAATTTACTTACCCGGCTTCGCACGGTCATCTCTAAGTAGGTACATTGAATAAAGAAACCGTAGAGGCGGGAGGTATGATCCGCTAAGTAAAGTAAGTAAGTAAAAGTAAGTATTATAAAATCCGTTCAGAAGTTTTTGAGAAACGACTTAATTGACGTTAATGCTATGAAGGTAAAACTTGACGTAAAACCTATTATTAAAACCGCGACCCATGGTCAAGAACCTCATAGTTCTCTAGACTCTAAAAAATCTAAAAAAATCTTTGTTGGTCACCTATAATTAATCAAAGGGTCACCTAGAGTCAATCTATGACTGAATTGTTTGAAATAGGTACCTACTTACGTGATAAATTTTGTTACGCTAAAAAGCTTTAAATGTTTATTGCAAGCACTTTTGAATAAAAAGGTCGCATAATCGTCTGAGTGCGCTGAAATTGACTTTGTGCATGGCAAACATACTTTAGGTAGGTAAGTAATACACCAACAACACAACTAACTATAGTGCTTCACAGAGTGGGTGGATGGGTATAGCAAGGTATTTTAATAATATTATTCTACATAGAGTTTTCCTTTGATATCAACCAAATAGCATAGGTTTATAATTAGTATGTTTATAGTAGGTTCTACATTATAATATTATATCTAAAGAAGGCTGAATTCGCTGAAACTAAGTTTAAATACTTTCTTACGATTTAAAACCTAAATCATAAGTAGGTTTAACGATGTAAAATAATAATAATAATTAATTAATTTCTGAAGTAAGTAGGTTAGTACCTGAGTAGGTAAAGGTACTAAGATCGTATACTGTAACTACCTATACCTTTTATTATTTTGTTGAAATAATCTGATTAATCACGTTCAATTCAATCAATCTAAAGTGTAACTAAGTAGGTATGTGACTATTCATTTGCTACTGATTTATTATTATGTAGGTATACCTATTTATTATGTTCAATATCTTTGTAAAGTATCTAGACCTATCTAGTACCAATGTAATACGGAATACCTAAGTAAACGTTATTGGATTAGTCATTTTGTTTCACGCGATTATGAAATGCAACCCTTTATAGTACGAATAGGAACATACCTATTCACCCACCACCACTGCTAAAACTATAATAGGGTGTAGATATCCTAAAAATTCAACCACTGATTCAAGCTATGATTAAGTACCTAATTATTTTTTATTAAATCAATTCAATAGTAAATACCTTTAATATTTTTAAATGTTATTTTATTGTATATTAATGCCTAGGTAAAATTACCTAAATTGTTTATTTAAACTAGTCTATTAATATGCTTCAGAAAAGCGTTTATCGGTTCGTTGGCTTCGGTCGCGTGATCCACGCCAATCGTCCCAGTGGCAGTGAATCGCCTGAGTACCATCGAGCTCGTAATCCGTCAGCTGTGTCTTCTCCCATGCCTTCGTGGAACCCTTAATTGGTTCGGAAGCCCTCTTCGCGGCTTGCCGTGCTTTCAACCATTAGGCACAGTGCGCCTAACCATATCGCCACAACGAAATATTCGTGAAATCCCATCGACTTCTACGCATAGCATCGCAAAGTTTCAGATATTGGGAAACTTTGTGCCATAAATTTTCCTTAAGTACAATAGGTGCTGACTGACGGATATTATGTTTGATATTAGTTTGTTTTTTTGTCACGAACGCGGCAAGAAGAAAACTCATTACACCACTGTCAGCACAATAAGGTCTTTCAGCCTTGATTTTGCATATTTATTGCTTGTTTTCGCTGTTCGTAATTGAGACATTATGTAAAAACTGTCGCGTAATTTGACTCGGGGCGTACTGTAAAGAGGCTATGGTATGGGTAAGTCTGGTCATGGGGTAGTTTTTTCTCGCGATGAGCGGCGGGTGGTACGAACGTCGTGAGCTGTACTGTGTACAGTTATATAGGTTCAATATAATATAACCCACTAAACTTTTACACAAATTACTTTCCTATCGTGTCGACCATCAGCCCCTATTATTTTATCATTACCTATCGTTGCGAATATCAAATGATTGTCTCTTCGAATTCAGAGCTTAATACGGACCTACCTGTAATCGTTTCTTTGCCTCGCTTATTTGAGCTAAAGGTTAAATAATTGATCCAACCTTGGCAATTTCTATTATTAATCCTACCAGTTAGGCAGATTGCGTTCTAAAAAGTACCTACTGCTACCTAGTAAGTAATACCCGTGCACGTTGAATCTGAAGATATTTAAGTAGATCATATTATTATACCTACTTATCTACCAGGTAGTGTAATTGTCAGACATCATTTGCCTCTCATCTCGGTATTAACCACGAAAGATTTTGGGAGGATGTCTATAAGTACCATGAATCCTCAGGAATGTGTAAAAAGCTCTTCCATTTCCACCTGTAATAAAACTTACTACTTAGTACTTTACCTACTTAAATCTACGAAAATGATTTTTTTTATTCATAAATATATCCGCGCATCAGTCGCTAGACTAAATTAATAATTTTTCATTTCAAATAGTTATATTTTGTTTGCAAAGTTCCAGAAACAAAATAATTCACAAATACGTAAAAGCGAGTCCAGATATACAGCAAATATGTTATTGTCTAAGGAATTGTGATATTTTTCTATTAGTCTACTTCAGCAATTCCGCGAGTCAATTTCGTCGGAGCGCTTTGGAAAGCTAATGTATTGAAATGACTCGAACACTCGGCATTCCTTTTTGTGTCTTCGTTTTATGTCTGGCGAAACGAAACCATTGTAGAATTGGTTGGCGTACCTATTAGGGAATTGTCTTTGCTACTATTCACTCAAAAAATTGGTTTAAATGTTGCTGTACCCTTTTAAAATAAATATATAGATTTAGAACAAACGCTTTGACGATAACTTTCCCTTATATTAATATTAGTATTTAAAATTAATCCTTTAATATTTTACTAGATGATACCCACGACTTCGTCCGCGTGGATTGATATTTTTTAAGTCCCGGGGAACTCCTTTTCCGGGATGAAAAGTAGCCGGGATTTAAACTATCTATATACCAAATTTCATCAAAATTGGTTCAGTAGTTGGGCCGTAAAAGCGTAGCAGACAGACACACTTTCGCATTTATTGACCGAGCGAAGCGAAGGTCTCTGATCTTATTTGAAATAATTAAGTTGGCCGAAACCGATGGCCTTCAGCCGAATATGGCTTAAAAAGTTAAAAAAATCTTTATTTCAGGGAGGCTCTCATAGAAGCAAATGCGAAGTAAAATATTTTTTTAGCGTTACATAGGGTTGTGGTATATCATTTTAAAGATAATTAGGAATCGAGTTCAAAAATATTTTTTTTTAATTTTTCCGCTAAAATTGACGAAATGGGGGGCTTTCAAAGTGGCGATTTTCTAACGTCCAAAGTTGACGTCAGAACTCTCAATTTTCTGAAAGGCTGAGCCTGAAACTTATCAATTATTTGAATTATATCCTGTACCTACTTGAACAACAAATACTAAAATTAGATAAATATTATAAGGGAACGAAATGATTTAATTTATAATGAGCTTCATTATTTTTAACAGAACTTCACAATGATGTCAATAGATGGCGCTCTGTGATACCGCGAGGTCTCAGTTCGGGGCGAACCACTAGTTAGGTAATGTAACAGAAACCATATGAAGATTTTGATTTCTTATGTGGGCAGCTTATCTGATTGTAAATGCCTAATGCTGCATAAGAGCGTTCATATTCCAGCTACTTCTACCGGTCGTGGTCAATCACTAGCTCACTTAAAATTTAGATAGATAGATAAGTAGATAGATAAACTCTTTATTGCACACACTTAGAACTAGGACAATAAAGAGAAAGATTAAAAGATACAACAGAAGGGTGCAAAGGCGGTCTTATTGCTAAAGCAATCTCTTCCAGACAACCTTTGGGGAGAGGAGATTAACAAACAAGAGCTTGTAGTGCAACGTCTAAAATATATAATAAATATACATACATACACATATATATACATACATACATACATACATACATACATACATACATACATACATACATACATACATACATACATACAGACATGCTTAGATACATATTGATATATACATAAATCTATACTTATAATAAAACTGTAACAGGTCCAATTCTGTACATTGAAGATATTTTGAATATTTTTTTTGGAGGGCACTCATTAATCGATACTGAAGCCAAATCTGTAATTTTTTTCATTTTTGTCTGTCTGTCTGTCTGTCTGTCTGTATCTTGGCCGCGCATCACGCCGAAACTACTGAATGAATTCAAACGAAACTTGGCACGATTTGAGCCCATACTACGAGGTAGGACATAGGATACTTTTCATCCCGAAATTCTACCCCCGAAGGGATGAAATAGGGGTTGAAAGTTTGTATGAAAGTCCTTAATTTCTCAAGTTATAGCCATGAAACTTGATATATGAGCTGCGGGTTGAAAATGAAAACATATGTGTTTCACAGTTTTCCAAAATTCCACCCCCGAAGGGGTGAAATAGGGGTTCAGAGTTTGTATGAAAATCCTTAATTTCTCAATTTATAGCTATGAAACAGCATTTGGGCTTTCGTTAAAATATGAAGAAGTACGTGTTTTACCATTATAGGGGGATTATAGGTACAGTGGGATAGTAATATAGGCTACTTTTTATCCTGGAAAATTAACTGAAAAACTTATTCCACGCGGACGAAGTCGCGGACATCAGCTATAAAGAATAATATACATACATACATACATACATAGGCTACTTTTTATCCCGGAAAATTAATGAGTTCCCGCGGGAATCGAAAAAACTTAGTCCACGCGGACGAAGTCGCGGGCATCAGCTAGTACTAAATAATTCTGATCTAATTATAATGTGTGATATTTGAGTAAAATTCCTATCATGTGGCAAATGAAATACAATATAGGAGGACTAAAATTAATTATTGCCACTTGATAGGAAATGTTTAAACAAACGACTTCTGAAAATAGAGAGCGACTTAGACTGTCGTATATCTGCTGGAAGGCTGTTCCACAATATTACGGATTTACGGATTTAGTCTCTAATCATCCTCGACAGTCGTGCAATAATAATTAATCTTGCAACAATAACCCTATGTAGTCCTATCATGGTCCTCTTTATGTGATCCGGCCATCTCCTAGTCCTGAGCGATGCTCTATCATTCATCTAAAAGGATGCACCTACCTTTTTAAGTAACTCAGCAAACATATTCGGCGATATAGAATCAGGGTAGGGTAAGTAAATCGGTTAACTGACGTCGTCGTCGGATCGGAGTCGGACGGGTAGCGCACGGTGCGGCCTGCAGCGGAGGGCGCGAGCACCTGCCGCCCGCCCCTCTCAAATCTGGCCCTCTGCCCTAGCAGCTTACACGTACCTGAGACAGAATATGCAAAATTATAAGTTGCTTGCAAAAAATCGTATCTTTTTAAAAATATTTACTACTACTATAAGGAATCTCGGTTATATATATCTCTGACCAACACGGCCACGTCGCCATCTTGACCCCCTATCCATCCTGGAGTTAAAACCATTGTTGTCACTCTCCAGAACCATAGAAGCAGTAAGGTTTTGTACCTATGTATTTTTAATTAATATTCTGCTAAACATTGCCTAAAAGGATAAACTGACTGACGACGTAACTTCTGTTCCACCGGTCGGCTAATAGAAACTAGGCACTAAGGCACGTGGATATAATTTATAATATATGTAGAATAGTTTTTGCTTAATAACTCAGTAATTTTTGAATTTTCGATAAATTTGAACGTGAACTTGTTAGTTGGACGTTTTGACTACCTACAACTATTGTCTTCAAATTTTTACCATGTAATTAATATTTTTCGAATGAAATCATTCTAATATTATAAGTACGAAAGTGTTTTTGTTTGATTGTTTGTTTGTTTATCCTTCAACCATGCCGCAACAGAGCAACGGATTCCATGGATATAGTTGAGGACCTGGAGAATGACATAAGCAATTAAAGTTATAAATTACTGGACGATGCCCGCGACCTCATCCGCGTGAATTAAGTTTTTTTAATTCCCGCGGGAACTCCTTAATTTTCCGGGATAAAAAGTTACCTATGTCCTTCCCCGGGATACAAACTATCCCTGTACCAAATTTCATCAAAATCGGTTGGACGGATGGGCCGTGAAAGCGTAGCAGACAGACAGACAGTCAGACACACTTACGCATTTTTAATATTAGTATGGATAGTTACCCATTGTACAGCGACATATTGCACCGTCACGTCAGTCGTAACACGCTATGGCTTTCAATGGTTCGTGTTTGTAGTTTCCTTTAGCAATAACATTTTTCTCTTCATATTAAGCATATACTGACTCCGACGAGCAGTAAAGCACCGATTATAAAGCGATGGGTAGATTGTAGATATTTTAAAAACTCATTCTCAATAAGTCAATTAAACATTTTACGTGCGTTGCACGCCACTTAGGGGCTGGTTCCAATATAAATGATTGCCCTTTGTTATTGTTGCCCTTTATGCGCCGAATCGATTTTAAGTAAAATTAACGTAGCCAATTTAAAAAGTTTTTATAAAATACCAGCTTATGCCCGTGAATTCGTCCTCGTGGACTACACAAACTACAAACCTCTATTTTACACCCCTATGAGATGATTTTCAAAATCCTTTCTTAGCGGCTAATCCTTATGTCATAATCGGCTTGCCAAATTTCAGCCCGATTCGTCCAGTGGCTTGAGCTGTGCTTTGATAGATCAGTCAGTCAGTCAGTCACCTTTTCCTTTTATATATTTAGACTATATCAAAATTACACTAGCACAAGCAGCTTAACATACTTATATGAAATTCCATGACAATAGTGCAGGTATGGGAAAACCGTTTTTCTATTCAGGGATTGCGAAATATTATGCTATGAAGTGCTAATTTTTGTTAAGAGTCCATAGTGTCCCCTCCCCCTCTGCCAGCTAAACGTTGTTTCTGGATAGGTGAAAAAATTCATGGAAGTGGTATAACGAAGTTATAAGAAAAACTATCACAGCTAAGTAGACTTAAGTTACAAGTTTACGAGTATAGTCGACCAACGATTAAAATGCCCGCATATTGTGACGGGCAACTACGGAACCCTACTCTGCGTTTGGCACTTGGCCGGTTTTTATTTCTTTATACAATTTTTAACCGAGACCCTGTGCCTCTGCTCTCGGTGGGTATACAGTATACTAGGTAATATCAGCTGTACTATTACGTGGTAATATGATCAAATTATTATAAAGTCACAAAACATAGATTATAAAGAACAATAACATATTCTAAATTAGAAAAACTCCAGCATCTAAATCCATACAAACTCGCGGGAACAAGCTAGTAAAAAAGAATTTTAACACAGCAATTATTATTTACACTAGCTGATGCCCGGGACTCCGTCCGCGTGGTTTAAGTTTTTTTGATTCCCGCGGGAACTCCTTAATTTTCCGGAATAAAAAGTAGCCTATGCCACTCTCCAGGTTCTCAACTATCCCATGCCAAAAATCACGTCGATTCGTTGCTCCGTTGCGGCGTGATTGAAGAACAAACCAACAAACCAATAAATCAACAAACCAACACACTTTCGCATTTATAATATTAGTATGATAAAAACAAAAATATAATATTCTTTATGTATCAATTATGTACTTATCACGAAGTGCCCATACACCATTGTTAGAAAGACAACATTTTCTTAAGGAGTTTATTGTTTTTCGTTGAAATTTTAAACTCAACAACATATGGAACGGATTATGTTATGGGCTAACGCTGAACACCAGCTGTTATGGGCTATATAGTCAACTCACTACTCACTTCACTAGAAAACAGTTTCCTAAAACTCATAGAAAGGCGTTTAAATCA
The DNA here is from genome assembly GCA_917051295.2 of Erebia ligea. Taxonomy (NCBI): domain Eukaryota; kingdom Metazoa; phylum Arthropoda; class Insecta; order Lepidoptera; family Nymphalidae; genus Erebia; species Erebia ligea. Next base: position 9,167,879 of record OU785237.1, on the reverse strand, counting down.
CTGTAATATTACCTATATTATGTACACTCAAAAACCGTAACAATAATATATTTATTCTTGCAAAAGGTTGTTTTCAAAATACATAATAATGTTCTTTATCATACCTAGCTAATTTTTTTAGTGGATACGTACTTAATTGGATCTAAAGTAAAATTAATGTTGTTTAAAAAATATCTAAAGAAACATTTTAGAGCATGGAAACTTTTTATTAATCAATTTATTCATATATAATATATAGCATTAACTAAAAAAAAAAATTACTTATTTAGGTAAGGAAATAAGTACCTATAACCAATTTTCGTCAGAGCAAGGTACTATTCTATACATTCCATAACATTCGTTGCATAGTCAACGGTAAAAATACCTATCCATTTACCTGTTTTTTTTGTTATTTAAACATTTTATATAATAGTTAGGTGAGTGCAATAATTCGATATGCCGCCGCAAAATATACCACTCCACCTACCTTCCAAAACGGCTGTGACACCATTCAAGTCAATGTTATTGTTAAACGAATGATTGTTCTAACTAATTCCAAGGTAATTCACAGTTGCACACCTGGCGTCTTCCCTAATCCTATTGTATTGTTAAATATCTACATAAAGTAAAATAAATAACAAACAGATGTTCGATCCTTTCTAAGCCTTCATTATGGATCTATTGCCTAACTTAAGGGTGCTCTACCAATTAATGAACATAGAGTACCAAAACCAATTTTTTTTTAAATACAAAAGATAGGTACATATATATTGAACTCGCAACCCGCGGTTCAAAAGTTTAAATTATGAACCATTATTGAAATCTTCATACATAAATGCCTACCCACAAAATTTTTGTCAGTTTGCTGTGTACCTACGAGTATGTATTCGGGTATCATTCATCCGATTGAGTTAAAATTATACACAGTTGCTGTTGGCACATACGTGACGTGGCTTCAGACATTTTATTTTTATTTATTGAGCACACTTACAATTTACATATTTGACATAAACACGAAAACGACATACTTAGTACCAAAAAGTACATATTGGGTATTTGACAACTATTCAAATAAATTAAATAAGGAAACTCCTAAAAGTCCACACGTAATATCCACGTCCCCTGTTAGTTTTATGTTGAATAACTATTTTAAGCTATCGTTTAAAGTAAAGAAGTGCGTCGAACTTTGATGACGGCACTATGCAATATTTCGTACAAAAAACCCATACTAAGCACGCGTTTTGACGTTTGAAAAAAAGATGCTGATTTGACTAGTTGTCAAATATCCAATTATTATCATCAACGTACTACAATATGTGCTGGTGCCGAGCGAGCTGCATTGCAACAAATGCCGGGCATATCTTTAATTTGAATCAAATTCCATTTTGTCCTGCGGTGAAAGCTCAGTCGTTTCATGTACCAGTAGGTTAACTGTGTAAATAATAGTACATTACATCGCGAGACCGGGAAGTACGCGTTTTCTGGTCTAGTGTTAGTTAGACGATAGGCTATATACGAGACCAGAAATGCTCTCCCGGTCGAGGTGTGTCTAAAAAATGAAATTATTGACTTTTTTTAATACATTAAATTATGTAATTAAAAGAAAGTAAATAAAAAAGCAACCTACTTATGAAATATATTTTTTTTTGCGCTGTGAGTGCTGAACGCGTAATACGGTAGAGTTCCAAATTTAAACTATTTAGGCCAAAGAACATTATAACAAGTTACAAGATATTCAGGAAGAAAGATTCCAAATTCAAACTTATGATATGTAATGAAAATACATACATTCTTTACTGGCCTAGGCCGGGAAGTTTAACTTTCGAACTCATTTACAGCGTACGAAATGTGCACATTTCATATCATTTTTTAGAAAAACATATATGGCTGGGTATTGGGTATTGTAGGAGCTTCATCGAAAAGTTTCAGCTAGTTTGAAAAAAGAAAGCTTTTAATTTGGCATCGAACACTATAAAAATCTTTATTATTAAAATATATTTGAAAACCCAATAAAATGTCTCTTTTCTTATTGTTTGGACAAATTGGTCCGTTTAAACAACAAACAATTGAAAGACTTGAACTGTAACAATGCGTCAGCGCACATGTGCAAGTCATTATCTGATAACTCCGCCTTTTTGTACCTGTTCACGGAACTCCACCGTGGTGGTATTGTTTTGAGTGACAATGTACTAAGTACTTTTGCACATGTGCAAACTTGTTTTGTAATTCTACTTCTTCGCATGAAGGCCCAAAGGACGAAAACAAGAAAAAATATGAGATCAAAATTTACGGATACTACCTACTTAGGTAGGTACTTACTACCACATAATATTAAAGGTAGGTACCTACAGAACGTTTGGAAAAAATATCAAAGGAATTAATACAGGATGGAATGCTGTAAGTAAATATTCGCTCCCATCATGTTGTAGTCGTACTTAGTGAAAAAAATAAAATGATGTAGAAAAAATCTAAACACGAGCTTACGCGACTTATTAAAAACACTCTAAATGAAAATCGTTATCCGGGCATTTAGAGCGGCGTCCATAACGAACCCGGCCTCAACAATGGGCTTAACGCGCGCACTCATTACAAAAGCAACATAACGTAACGTGCTACGTCGAAAGCTCCTCTATTCAAAAGTATACTCCAGTTTTTTTGTTGGGAAGGCTTTGAAAGGCCGCTATTGGTCGGATCGAGGCCCGCCCAGTCGTAGCGACGTCGCTATTGGCGGGTGTCAGTGGAGCACCCTCAAACTGAGCTGAGTAGGCTGTCGAAGTACGACGGCGCGGGGTGTTCTTCACCCCGAGGGCCACTCGAGGGTTGTTTAGTGCGGGCGCAGCGTCGCGAGACGCAGCACGTGTTTTCGCGGGTGTGTCTTATCAGTTTCCAAGATTATTCCGAAGGCGAGTTCTCCCGGTCGGGAGATGAAGTGTGAGGAAGGCGAGAGCGCGCGCTCCCCGCCGCCACTGCTGCCGCCGGCCTCGCTGCTGGCCTGGAGCCCCATACTGCTCCCGCCATGGGCTCCTGCCTTTCTACCGGCTCTTTACCCGGCGGCCTTCCGATCTGCTTTTCCTGGGTAAGCGACGGGAACCAATTTTTTAATGATGTGTCTATCAGTGAGATAAGATTTGGAAAAATACATATTGTATATTTTTACCTTCATGTTTTTCAGTGTGTTTGACATTTCTTGGGAAAATCCTCCTGAATGCAATATAAAACGATTTTCCGACTAAATTCGAATCATTAAAAGCATTATATATTATATTTTATAGTTATAGTTTTTTTTCAGTTACCCAGTAAAAGTGACCCTAAGGCATAAATATGACGTCAGAAAATCGTTTCAGGGTTAGAGTTAGAGTCACTCTGAGAATTATAATTAAGGATGATATATAATAGATTTTTTTACCTTCAGCAGGTAAAACCATAGTATAGGTATATCCTCATTTGTACCTAGCTTCAATCAACATAAAATTTAATTTTAAGTATTTCAGTACTTAATAAAAATGATGGACGAGCAGGTAGCCACATTGTTTTCACGCTAAAATCTAAAAGTCTAGATATAAGTCTATTAAAAACTCAAATAGAGTTGGTTCATCATTAAATGTAGATTTCGGAGGAAAATAATTCGCAGTCGAAATTCCGCGGACTCGTACCAAGCGATTTGCTTCCTCGTTCCTAATTTGAACCGCTAGGATATGGAATGCAATTCCGGCTTCCGTTTTCCCCTCCTCTTTTAATATACTTAGGTACCTTCAAATCAAAAGTGAATAGGCATTTTCTAGGCAAGCGCGCTTAACCTTAGGCTACATCACCACTTGCAAGCAGGTCTGATTGCAGACAATCGCTAGCCTATACAATTATACTTTTTTTTTTAATATTTATATGACACTGTGAGTATTCATGCGAAGATTCTAACAATGTCGAAATCGTGCTATGCGACAGTTTTGTTACAGGCTTACACTCAGTGAAAGCTTGTTAATAGTAGTGTTTACAACCTGCTAAAGTCCCTTGAGACGCCGCCCTTTCATCCGGTCACGTACGGAACCTTCGCGGCTACATGTAATTCTTGTATTTTAATAGACATTCGACAGTTTGGCCCTTGTTGGATCTTCGGAACCTATTATACAGGTCACGTTTTCTGGAGAGGTTCTCACTTCACAGTTGAGCAGTTGAATTGATGGAATTTGTGTGTGTTTCTTTTCAATTATACACCCTCAACTCAAGTTATGATTCGGTACGAGTATGTTTATTTTGTTGCGGCACGTTAGTTATTTATCAATGTAAAGATAGATTGTTTTTTTTTTTAATTTTGAGTATTGTCATGTTTTAGATTTTTTGTATTCAGGATTCAATAGTAGGGTCAGAGGTCATGAACTTTTTTTTTTTTTTACTACAAGTTAGCCCTTGACTGCGATCTCACCTGATGGAAAGTGATGATGCAGTCTAAGATGGTAGCGGGCTAACCTGTTAGGGGCATGGCAGTTATATTAAACCCATACCCCTATTCGGTTTCTACACGGCATCGTACCGGAACGCTAAATCGCTTGGCGGCACGTCTTTGCCGGTAGGGTGGTAACTAGCCACGGCCGCAGCCTCCCACCAGGCAAACTCTAGAACATTTCAGTATTTCAAAATAAAACGGTTATTAATTTATTTCAAAACTAGCTGATGCCCGCGACTTCGTCCGTGTGGTTTAAGTTTGATTCCCGCAGGAACTCATTAATTTTCCGAGATAAAAGCCTATGTCACTCTCCAGGTCCTCAACTATAATATCCATTCCAAAAATCACGTCAATCCGTTGCTCCGTTGCGGCATGATTGAAGGACAAACCAACAAACCATTAAACCAACAAACAAACACACTTTCGCATTTATAATATTAGCATGATGATTTTATTCTCATCTATTAATAACAGATTAATATCGATTAATTTTTATTTACCGTAGAGCCTTGCGTAGAGCCTTCGTAGCCAAGCGCGTTTATGTCTTTTGTTAGCGCTTGTACCTAATACTAGTGACGATCACTCATCAAAACTATCCGTTAGTTTAAATATAATATAACGATATATAAAGGGCTAGGCGTTTAACTATAAATAACTCGAAACATGCAAATTCAAAATGAATAATTAACCAAAATTTTTTTCCCTGTTTTCAGGGAAAAAATGTATTGGTTGTTTATTATTAAAAAACTATCACTTAAAGCAAAATTTCAGATCTATTAATTCTTAACCAATATGAAATTACTACAGTAAAGCTCTTATGATACTTATGTTTACCCTTTCTCTCACTGAACATTGCTTTATCTGCAACTCGGTTGCCTGGAAGAAACCGCTATGAGCGAAAGGCCACTGGATCGAAAATGTTTATTGGATATTTTGACTTACACAGACATGCCGTATGTCCGGTCCACCGTGGACCGGACATAAGGCAAAATGTCCGCACGAAACATCTGCGCCGGAGGGGAACGACTTTTGAATGACCCGAGCTTTTTGTCCGCCAGACAATTTTTTATCCATAAGAGTTTTTGCCCTTAAAAAAAGCTCTACTTGTACTTACCTATTATGATTATTCTAAATATTATTTTTTCCTTCATCTATATAAAAGGAAAAATTTATTGATGGGAATAACAACGTACCTTACATCCGTTCAATTTTACATTGGACGTAGACCCCCCACTACGACAGTATTTTCATCATCCGTTGCGGGGCGCACTAGAAATCTATACTAATATTTAAACCCGAAAGTTTGGATGGATGGATGGATGTTTGTTACTCAATCACGCCTGAACGGATCTGGATGAATTTTGGCACAGAGATAGATTAAAGTCTACATATACATAAAGTACATATAGCCTACATTTTATCCCGGTAATTAAAAAGTTTCCGCTGGAACGAAGCCAGTATTTCACCATTATAATTCCTCATGAATATTTAAGTAAGTGTATTCTTTCATGGTCTAACCAAATCGTCTTTGTTACAGGTTATTAGACAGTATGAAGATGCCGGGGCAGCGGCCGGGCTTCCAAATTTCTGACATCCTGGGCCTAAACGAAGCCAAAGGCCTGGATGCGCCATCGCAAGGTGGTTTAAACCCCCTTGAGTTACCCCCTTACGCCCCACAACATCATAACTACTCGCAAGAGTTGTTAAGGCACCACCAACCTTGGCTGTCCTTGGATCCACATGATGGTACCGGTAAGTAAAAACTTAGCAGACTTTAAAACCTGTTTAAAGACTAAAAAATCAATCCATACTAATATTATAAATGCGAGTGCGATAAAGTGTGTCTGTCTGTCTGCTACGCTTTCCCGGCCCATCTTTTCAACCGATTTTGATGAAATTTGGTACAGGGGTATCCCGGGGAAGGACATAGGCTACTTTTTATCCCGGAAAATTGAAGAGTTCCCGCAGGAATCAAAAAATCTTAATCCACGCGGACGAAGTCGCGGGAATCATCTAGTAAATTATAAATACGTGAAAGTGGGTCTGTCTGTAGCACACCGGTCTTCTCCATTTAAATAGTACACATGGTGTGAAGAAAACGCTAATCATTTATTACAACACAAATTATAATTACATTTTTAGGTAGGTATATTACTAGTGGAAATAGCTCTTGCACGAATATTGACAGTGCTTTTCACAATGAAGAGGGACTTTAGATAATGATGCTTCACATTAGTTTATTAGTGCTTTTAACTGAACAGCCTGTAGAGCAAGTGGAAGTAGTGTCGTAAAAACTAAACATACAAAGGAGCTCATACAGACAAAATTGGAGTGCTCTGGTAGATAAATGTACTTTTAATTATTGTTTTATTGAATAGTAAATACATAGGTTTTTATTTTGTATTTTCCGGTAGGTACAGAAAAATCATAATAATTAGGTTTGACTTATTGTTTGTGGTTATTATCATCTCAGAGAGTTAAGAGATGTATCATAGCTAGAGGTGGATAGAGAGAGAGCTAGCATAGGTCGTTTGTTAAGGTAGGTAGAATTTCAGCAGACCCAATTAATACACCTGTTGTAACTGTACCTACCGGCGCGACATCTCGATATAATGGTAAGTACAATAGATCAGTAAATTTTAACTTGTCTTTTCGAAATTGACGTCTTTATCCGAAGATAACCGATAAATGTGACATTAGATACATGAAAGTCTGTTTATTTTACATTATATTTTATTAGGAAAACTCCAATGTCGTTGTTAAAATAAGTTTACTTTTTATTTTTAAAACGCCTTATTTATACTCAGGTAGAGGCGGCTCGTGAAAAATTTTAATGGGTGTTCAGTGTTCACTAAAAATAATTGTTGTTGTAAGTGTTCTGTGTTTTGGTATACTCGTAATTAAGTCGTCATTTTCTGTACGTTCATAGTTCATACCTACATTCATCGATGTACGTGCCGACTTCCTATCTTTTTTCGTCCATCGATAAACTGATAACATCAATTTGAATATCTTCAAATTTATCACTCGATGAAGACAAGTACCTAGACGAATTATCGTTCACAAATATATTGACCCACTCGAAAATAATAGGTGTTCGGTAGTTAGTTGGAGAGGGCGAGATTATTTTTTGAAATGCTCCTCCAATGAAGTGCCTTCAGCGGCTAATCTGTGGTTGTCATTAATTATGTTATCGCTTATCTAATATTTCGGCACTCGTCGTTACATTTTGATTGCTTGTTGAAAAACACTAATCCTCTGTTGTGATTAACCACCTACTTACTTACGCTAACCGAAAATAAACAACACAAGTACATACCTAGTTTACCTAAATATGATTTTATCATGACTGAAGCGTGCTGAAAGTGCTTAAAGCAATATGAGCGATTCTTAATTGAGAAATATTCGTTATAAATCTGTGCCTACCTTGTCTTTGATTTTCCGGAATAAAATGATTCCAAAAGACTTCTTAGATTTGCCATTGCAAAAATTCAAAGACTATGTGAAACAGCATTTAAGTTAAGGCCGACGTTAATCAATCATACGATTGATAAATCTTTTTGGAAGTTGAACAAAGTTGCATGGAAGAAATTGGCTTCGCATTCGGCAGTCCACAAGTCAGTTTAATTCTTGTTAGTGTTGGTCGTACGTGAAATAAATCATTTCATTTTCATTTTTCTTTTCTCTATATAGACACGCTCCAGCCCTTAACTTACCCATACGTAAACATTTTCGTCGATCAGTATTGCGGCGGGATTGATAAACAAACACACTATCGCACATAATATTAGTACCTACGAAGTACGGATTTTGAGGCTTTGACAGTAATCCGCTTTGTAGATTAATAATTTCTTATTTCTTATGAAACCAAGTAGATAATTCAGCTAATTACGGAGGTATCTAGAGCTCATAGATGTCTCAGAAGCTTACAGAAATCTCTTTGGCCAATGCTTTTTTCAGGAGTTGAGTATTAAGTATTTTTCGAGTATGTATGTACCTACCAACGTGCTAGATATGCATGAAACATGGCTATTCCATAATACGAATATACAATAATGGTCGTATGTCGCTGAAACAGTTTCCCAATTTTCCAGGCATTCTGACATTGACTTTGTTGTTATGATAATGATAAATAATTTTTGGTGATATCATATATAGATTTTCTATAAAATCTCGTACAAATTATTATCGTAAATAGGGTACGTGGGTACGTCACGCCCTCAGTTCGGGGGCTAACCGATTGTTTAACTTGCTAGGGGTGCGATGCGGAACGAATTTGTCGCCAATCGACGAGCGAGGCAGCTGGCTATCAATTACACTGTTTGCGGCTGTTAGGGATGCTATTTGTTCATTATTCGACGACAGTTATAGATTCTATTGTTGGAAATGTTGTAATGGCTGTTGTTTAGGATCTGATTCTAGATGGACTATAAAAGGACTTCAATAATACTTCTGCCTCCCGTAATAAAATAGAGCTCGTATTTTTGGACAGTGGGACCCAGTCTATATGTATATTAGATATATAACTAGATGATGCCCGTGACTTCGCCCGCATGGATTAAGTTTTTTGTGATTCCCGGGGGAATTCCTTAATTTTCCGGGATAAAAAGTAGCCTATGTCCTTCCCCGCGATGTAAACTACCTCTATACCAAATTTAGTCAAAATCGGTTGAATATAGATGGGCCGTGAAAGCGTAGAAGTCAGGCAGATAGACAGACAGACAGACACACTTTCGCATTTATAATATTAGTATATGGTTAGTATGGATACATGGGCTTTGCCTCTAAGAATTACTTTAATATGAACTGCATAAAAGAATAAAGATAGCTGTAGGTAATACCTCCTTTCATGTAGGTAATGGCGCTACATCCTTACATAAATCTAAGAGTTTTCAGGTGATTGGGTAGGACCTAGATGCTGTAATGATTCCTGTATTTATTTGAATAATAAAAATACCTACTTGATATTTTAATTGATGAATATTGAAAGTTAATCTAGCCAACATTTTTGTTAAATAGTTCGAAGGTAGGTGTTGGTAGGCTTGACAGGAAATTAGCCATAGGTAGCTAATAGTGTTATACCCATTTAAAATACTAAAAACCGCAATTTTTCGCTTATTTACAACCTATTTAAGGAATCAACATTATTTATAGATAGATACCATTTATAAGTGCAGTTAGCGGGATGTGTCTAATTTAATTTTATACAAAAGCAGGAAACTACATTTCAGTAGGTAGGTATGTAGGTGGTATAAAGAACAGAACGTTAAATGACACTTATTACCTCCATTACCGAGATGCGTTTATCAGAAAGGACGATCTCAGAGCAATGGGGACATCTGCCGGCGGGTGGGTGTTCCCCCTACCTCCCCTGCATCACCACGCCCAGTCTCACTCCCGCCTCTATACACCATGAGTGAGCATATCGTGTGAAAATGAATCGAATTCGCGAGGGGAAGCTGGGGAGCAGTTGAACAATGCGATATTTGCGGTGATTTTTTCATGTCCCATTATTCTTCTGGTAGCTTCTAGTTAGAGTTAAATAGAGCGACCCTAACAGATTAAGTGGAGATTTAGACGTGAGTGTAAAACTGTAGTAGTCGATACATTGTAGATGCATTGTGTTGTAATTGTTTTTGTTATTTTATTAGGTGGTAGTTAGTAAAATAGAATTTTGATATCTAACTACGAGTACCTATTACTATACAATATATTAATAAACTACATTGATACAGAGTGGTAGGTACGGCTTGGTTAAAGATTACGTTAGAAATCAGTCACAATAACATCATAGCAATGATTATTTTTATTATTCTACTAGCTGATGCCCGCGACTTCGTCTGCGTGGATTGAAATTTTTTGGTTCCCGCGGGAACTCTGTAATTTTCCGGGATAAAAAGTAGCCTATGTGTTATTTCAGACTACAATCTATCTCTGTGCCAAATTTCATCTAGATCCGTTCAGCTGTTCCAGCGTGATTGAGTAACAAACATCCATCCATTCATCCATACATCCATCCATCGAAACTTTCGCATTTATAATATTAGTATAGATGATTATGGGTTATAGGTATATCGTAAACTTTTAAAAATATCGAATATTAGGTACGTGAGAACAGTATAAATTGTGGATTTATGCCAGCTTATTCTTCGCTTATTACCTACCAACGTGCAAGCAACGTCATCAAGGTGGTTATCAATGCAATCAACGAACAAGGTTACGGTTTATTCATCCATATATTGCGTCAAGTGTTGTTTGCAGTTTTACAATGTATCTATCTGTTCACCTACCTACTACCTACTATTATTTCTCACTATAATAATTAAGACTTTTTTACTTTTACTATTTTAAACTGAAGTTACTCATTGGTAAGTAGCTTGTAAGAGTGTAGATTTTAAACATATTTTTCTTTGTTATAGGTATCCTCGGCCAACAAGTGAGTCCGGATAGCACGTCCCGAGCTTCCGATCTGTCTTACGCAGTGGGTCCCTCCGCTGCCTCCCCTACCGTAGTTGACCCCCGTCACGACCAAGAACACGACCACGACCACGACGTACACGACCACAGCCTCGACCACGACGACGACAACGACCACGACCAACCTCCGAACACCGCAGACAACGTCCTCTCACACAAAAAACGCAAACGACGCGTCTTGTTCTCCAAAGCACAAACCTACGAACTAGAAAGGCGATTCAGACAACAAAGGTACTTATCCGCTCCTGAAAGAGAACATCTGGCGAGCTTAATACGTTTAACACCGACACAAGTGAAGATATGGTTTCAAAACCACAGGTACAAAACGAAACGCGCCGTTCAAGAAAAGGGTGCTCATGACCTGAATATGGGTGGTATAAAATCACCACGGCGAGTTGTAGTTCCCGTATTGGTAAAGGATGGTAGGCCGTGTATCGGGAAACCAGACGGACTACCACCACTCGGAATGGGTCTGCCGCCATACCAACCAATGCACCATCAGCCTTCCGTTACGGGACACGGTCCTCAGCCAAATGGATGTTGGTGGTGAAAGAATAGGTTATTTAGATTGTAATGTGGTTACCTAGTCGATGTAGCAGACGTTTTGCAATATTTATAAAAACACTATAATTATTTTCCAATGCCCATATTTTGTTATCTATTCTGTTTTGAATTTTGAATGACGATATATCTGCTGTACTTAGATACATTTGTACCTTATTAATGTGTTAAGTTTCCTTTATATTCCCTGAAAATTCTTCCAACAAAACTATAATTTAGCAAAGATGAACACTTTACAATAAAACTTATACCTATTTAGCAACTACTTATATAAAATCGTGCTCGCGTGGAATGGTGGCAAGAAATTTGGCTGTATTTCCGTGCATTTCAGCTATGCTCCTTTTCGCAAAAAGTGAGCCAGCCCTTCCACCAGATGAGGCAATTAACCATGGTGAAATGTTTTCACCACTAACACTCTATTTCGGCACTAAGACTCCATGGCCCATGGATAGACAGACAGATTACCTATTATAGGTACCTACATTTTTATCCGTGAAGACCCAGTGTGCCAACACGATGCTTATCTATCTGACGCATGCAATCCGTTTATACAGCAAACTGATAAGTGTGAAGGTAACATAGAAACAGAATATTGGCATTGGTCCGATTAAATGATTTTGCAAGCTTATTAACGTACCTATTAAGTAGAAAAATATTTTTAATAATATTATGTTCGGAATAAATTTGAAAGCCTGAACAATATTAAAGTGGATCAGTTAACAACTCGAATCAAATAATAAATATTATAAATGCGAAAGTTTGGATGGATGTATGTATGGATGTATGGATGCATGGATGTATGGATGTATGGATGTATGGATGTATGGATGTATGGATGTATGGATGTTTGTTACTCAATGACGCTCCAACGGCTGAACGGATCTGGATGAAATTTGGCACAGAGATAGATTATAGTCTGGAATAGCACATAGGCTACTTTTTATACCGGAAAATTAAAGAGTTCTCGCGGGAACCGAAAAACTTCAATACACGCGGACGAAGTCGCGGGCATCAGCTAGTACTAATAAAGTTTTAGGTACATTTAAGTTGCACATGTGTTGGTTCCTATTTTTTTGTAAGATTTCGAATACTTTAAAAAAGGATAGGTTAGCGTTAGGCCCTTAGGGCATTGACTTACTAATGCCTTAGTAATCAATAATACATTCCTTTATAACATTCCATTGTTGATTTGAAATTTTTTTTTATGACTTAAGAGTATAATTATTGTATCGCACTAAAAGTATTCTAATTATGAACTCTTAATTTCTTCTTGCGGCCCAGTTGTATTTTCTTGAAAATGTTCTATGCTACTTTAGCCATATTTAAAAAAAAACATAGGTAATTAGTCCATAAGGCATTCCAATATAACATTCCTTTGTACATTATTGTAAAAAGTCAGTTAAAAGTATTACCAGCCTAAGATATCATTATGAGAGCTGAGCAGATTTTATCAGATTGCAATATCTAGTTGTAAGGCTAAGTATTATTATAGTCGAATATGCCTAGTGAATAATTTATATTTTATGTATATTCCAAAAAAATATATTTATAAAATTGTATTTTAAAAACTATAATGTAGAGATACACTATAATGTATATTGTGTACATAATTGATTTCTGGGATCTTAACAAAGTGCAGAATCTTTCTTAATAATTACCTACCTGCCTAAGTTAACTACTTTACAGTTTTATACTTCTAATATCTAAGTTACTTTAAGAAAACATTTCTTTAATTAATATCATTTACCTAGTAGCAGGTGAAAACGAGTATGAAAGAACCAAAAGTGTATTCATTTCTAACTTCTAAGTACGTACTATCTACTACCTATTTATTAATGATGTTGAATTTGTAAAAAATACTATTTAAAAATATAAATTATTATGTGAATATTAAATTGATTGACAGACATTTGTTTTTTTGTGCAAACTGTTCTTCAGCAAGAAACGAGACTAAAATGTTGAAACGTGAAAAACGAAACCTTTTTCCATTAATTAATTTTGTAGTCACCTAGTGTTATTGAATCAATGACTCACTAGAAAATAGAAACCATTTTAATTTAACTTCTACCATTGCATAAAGCCGTATTGTTTTTGCAAACGTCCGTGTTATAGAATTATAATCCATTTATGGATGTCAAGGTACCTACGTGACATAAAACTGTCATTTAGAAATAATACTGCTATAAGCGATGGTAGTAGGTAAACCCGGTCATTGGACGATTGAAAATATTGTGGATTTAATTTCACTAATATAACGTGAAATCAAAGCTGGTATGAATGAACCAATAGAAAATTTAAATCACACAAATAATATTTCGTCGTCGTTGTCAACCGATAGACGTCCACTTCTGGACATAGGTCTCCTGTAGGGTCCTCTACAAGCCATGCCAAATAATAATTTATTCATTGCTTATGTAATTCATTGTATCTGGAAGGAAGATTCATCCGTGGTTTGTTACCACCCTACCCGCAATGCTCTGCCGTGAGATGATTTAGGGTCTCACCACACCTATCCACCGGCCGGTTCCGGTACGATGCCACGTCGAAATCTTACCTTACCACGTAGATTACCTATACAATATAGGGACACGGGTTTAAAACAAGCCATATACCTGCATATTCAGCTCAGCCCGCTTCCATCTCTAGACTGATTCACCAATCGTCATCTCCCAAGTAGCACATGAGGCTGCTTATCAGCCGAATAACGAATTCCCATCACGCTTAAAGCTGAATAAAAAAGCTGCATAAAGGCTGTATAGGGCCTTATACAGCTCTTATAACTCTTAAATGGGCACAAATTATTCAGCCTTAAGTTCAATTAGCTGCTGAAGAGCTGTGTAGCAGCCAATGAACAGTGTTATAAAGGGTAACGACAGTACTACGCGCTGAATATCGAATGACGAGCTCTTACCAGTAAGATGGCAGTCAAAAGCTAACTTGTCAATGAATTAAACTACTTAAAGCCGTTAAAAAATAATAACATTTAGATGTGGATTGATGAAATTAGTTCATGAAATTAAAAATTATTTAATATAATTAATTAAAATTGTTTTGTTTTATAAATCAAAAAAGTAAGGCCAGGCTGGGAGTTAAGAGCTAAAACCTAGCCATGAACCCATTAAACAAAAACGCAATTACAAAAATTCCGTCACGAGTTTTCTTATAAGTAATAATTAATTAATGAGAGTGGTTTAAGTGATAACGGATGGGCCGTGAAAAGGTATCAAACAGACAGACATACCTACCCAATTTCTCATTTACCTATGGAAGACGCATTTTTGAAATATGTTTTTACTTTTTTACGGTCTGATATTGCTGATTTTCTACTGATGGTTGACTTTTGGCAAAGAACTTGGCCTCTTATTTGGGAGGTTTGATCCCCATTCTCCGGGGACGCACCTCTCTCTACACTCGAGTTATGTGTGAATATCGTGAGGAAACCTGCATGTCTGAGAGTTCTCCATAATATTCTCAAAGGTGTGTGAAATTTGCCAATTCGCACTTGGCCTAGTATGGTGGACTATGGCCTGTAGTAGTGAGTCGGTAAAGAGTTGATGATGATTGCTGAGTTTAAGCCACTTTTTTATCTGTCTAGTGAAAAAATCCTCGTGCGGCTCTAATGCAATTGCAGACGTGTTAGAATCTTTTGCGTTCTTGTCTTCGAGCTTATATTTTTTTTTTAGCATGTCATATTTTTTTAATACAAAATTAATTTCTATTGTATTGTTTTTAGTCAAAATATAATCATTTTGACTAAAAACAATACAATAGAAATAAAGCTAGCTAGCCTGAGCCAAAAAATGAGCCAGCCCTTCTGTCACCAGACGAGGCAATAAATGAGCAGACGAGGCGCGGTGAAATATCTCGCAAAAAAAATTTGCCACTATGACTCCACGGCCCCAGGGTCTCCACGGCAAACGGAACAAATATGTAACTCTCTATGAGAGAGATACATATTACGAGCTTATATAAAAGATGTCATGAAAAGTTGTGAGGTACATGTACGCCATCCATTGTTTACCAGTTAAATATTTGCGGTACCGTTATTTATCTAATCTGCGGCTGCCGATAGTCCGCGACCCGATTACTGACATACTTGTTACCCGGTGTTTTCTTTACACCTGCTCTATTTTATTAGATGCCTACAAACAAATTTTTTTTTTTTACTTTGTAGCGATGGTTTGGTACATTTTTGGAAAATGTGCTTGTAACGGAGATACTCGTACTCGCTTTCCGTGAACACAAACAAAGATAAGCCCAATAATTTCTAGGATTTTCCAGTACCAAGTGTTAAAGTACATAATATATTCTAATAGGTAACATAAAGGCACGAGATCTATTTATTATGTTTTCAAAGACCCGAGATATATTATATGGACGTAATTAGCTACCCGAAATTAGAAGAAGCGGCTTTGGCAGGATACCTACTGCTATTTAAATTAGGTGACACTATTATGGATAGGTAGCAACTAGCAACATACCACCGATGAAAAAAATGTTGCTAATACCCCTATCATATCTGTAATAATCGGGCTATCGTACAAGTGTAATATATTAAGTAGGTATCACTTCCATTTTACCATTTCTACATTATCACACTATGTGACTATTCAGTTCTGATGTTGTGTAATGCACAAAGTGCGTCTTTGTGCATCAGACAACCGAACTGGATAGATTTGGATGAATGGGGTTAGAATCCTTAAATTTACCCGAGTCACACTGGTTACAATTTTTTTGAAAAAAAAACAATATGGCACGGCAGCAGTGTTATAAATTTTTGAAGTGAAAACTTCTTTAGCCGCGTTGAGCACTTTCTGGTATAACTTATTATTGGTATGTTTCGGGGTAAACTTGTGGATTCGCGTCACCGACACCGTCACCGACACCTCGCTGCACCATGCTCGCGTTGTTACGAAGACAAAAGGTCTTAAATATGAATATACTACATTCGTAATTAAACTTTAATCGCTTAGTTTTAAGGTTTATAATGTACTTATTTTAATTTTATTTTTTTTAATTATTTTAAATATTCGTTTTCACCTCTATCAGCAGCCCCTATGACTGCCAATTTTTTTTTTTATTTATTTCACTTGTTTGTAAAACTTGGATTTATTGGTAAGTAATAATGAGCTGAAAATATGAAGGTACTAGAAGTCAACTACATCTTCAGCTCATTGAAAGGAATCTTAAAATGAAAGTTTAAAGAGACAAGAGGACTTTATACTAAAGTAGGCGAATACTTACGAATTTCTGTCTCTTAACTTTTCTGTTGTCAATGTACCTACAACAGAAAAGTTAAGAGACAGAAATTTGTAGGTTTTTTAAGTTTTGTGCAACAATACTCTTGGAATTTACTCGTACGTACCTACATGAGAGATTGTGTTGAGTATTTACTAATCTCCAATACAAATACACAGTAGAATAGACGTGCCTCAGTGCGCACGTATTTGTGAAGGAGTGTACATTTCCGACAAATACCTACTTCCACAAAGAGCTAACGCCTCCGTGCATTGATTGAGAACACGTCATACAAAGAGATGTCGCCGTTTATTAAATAAATAATAACCCCCATACAAAAGGCCGCCGTCGCCGCCGGTAGTTCGACAATGGGCAAACAAACTGGGAATTAATTTCGATGAATTCTCAAAACGCCTTCGATAAAGCCAAAGGACCCAATAGAAGTGTCGGAGCGACGGTTAAGCCGATTAGTTCGATACACAACAAATACAGCCTTTCGGCTCCTGACGCTGATTTTGACACATGTGTTATTTCTATTTGTGTGAAAATTTAAACTACAAATTGAGAACCTATACCAACTAGGTACTTACAAATAAATTTTGGCTCTATCAATTCACATGAAGTACTTATAAAATAAATAATAAATAAATCAATTTATTTTCCAGAAATAGAAGACTTATGGTTGATGCAAGTTTTATTGAAAGTACTTCAAGAAGTTATCGCCTTACTTCACTGAAGTATTTTTTATTATAAAAATTCAAACAAGTGATCATATACTTAATTTCAAAAATTAAGGAACACGACGTACTGTAATATATTTTAAAAAAATATAGCCACTAATTGTTACTCAGGATGATGTAAGAATTATAACGATACCACATGGCCCATACATCCAAATCTGTTCAGGCCAAGTTCAGGCATTTAAATAGGTACTTACAATTTACATACATGAACTCTGAAAACATTATACTCCTTTTTTGGACAGTCCTGTAATTAGTATCTAAACCATTGATGTATATACAAAATCAAAGCTAAACCTTTGATTTAAACAGATTTACACCTTGTATGACACTAGCATTTTTTGTTCACAAGCCGTACCTACCAATGAGGTATAATCGAGTACATATTCCTTCAATCAAATCAATCAATCAATGAAATTAAATAAATATTATAAATGCGAAAGTTTGGATGGATGTATCATGTATGGATGTATCATGAATGGATGGATGTTTGTTACTCAATCACGCCCGAACGGCTGAACGGATCTGGATGAAATTTGGCACAGAGATAGATTATAGTCTGGAATAACACATAGCCTACTTTTTATACCGGAAAACAAAGGAGTTCCCGCGGGAACCAAAAAACCTTAACCACGTGGACGTAGTCGCGTTCAATTTGATGTTTATTATTAAACGATAGGTGAGTACACAGGTAAGTACCTTTGTTTTTAAAGTAACGAATGTAAATTCATTTTTCAGTTGAAATTAGACGAGAGACTGGGTAGTGGGGACCTATTATTGGCTTTTGGGTCATACTTATTGTGATTACTTGTATTTTCAACCATAAAAGATACAACATTGCAACTAATGGATGCTTTACATTTATGACACAGCATATTATAGCCACAAGGAAGCTTTGGCTTCATTGCGAGAACATCGTAAATGACACACATTACTTTATTATTAGAAATCATCGTGCTCTATAACACAGTTGAAATTCCATTGGTTATCCACATTGGTGTTAAGGGAGGGTTGTATCTATTCCACTGTTAAGCTAAATTGATGCTAAAATGAAAGATACAAGGTGTATAATTGCGTGAGTAATGTGTAGTTGTATGAGACAATATTGTTGATGTAAGCGCAATATCGTTATGATGGACGAGCGGTGGCCGGTCAGCGTCAATCGAGTTGAAACACGATAACATTGATGCACTACTGACTACACTTCACACCTTGCTCGCTGGATGGTTCCTTGATTAGAAGATAATGTAAGTAATTTATCTAATGGATGTATCATAAATATAAATAGGACACTAGATTATATATTTCAAGTAGCTAACGCCTATTTTGCTAGTCTCACATTAACTGTCCACAAGCAATAAACAAAATATACGTACCTGTCATTGTCATGTTGTCTACAAGTTTGTGTGCAACGCCGTATAAAACTTGCAGGATTGTGATTGCAATTGTTCAGAATTGATGAATTGCTTTGATAAATTGTATGAACATCGTTACAGATGGAGAATAATTATCACATTCGGCTAAGCCCTAAAGCAATTTTCATTTGATCAGTATGCGCCCTGATCAAATGAAAATTGCTTTAGGGCTTGCATACATTGAGGTATAATTGTACTAATTACTTCAATGCTTGCATCGCAACCTCCACAATCCATTATTTACTTTAATGCTGTTTTTTTTAATCAATTACAAGTTAGCCCTTGACTGCAATCTCACCTGATGGCAAGTGATGATGCAGTCTAAGAAGGTACCGGGTTAACGTGTTAGGGGTATGGCAGCTATACATATTGAACCCATACCCCTAATCGGTTTCTACACGGCATCGTACCGGGACGCTAAATCGCTTGGCGGCACGTCTTTGCCGGTAGGGTAGTAACTAGCCACGGCCGAAGCCTCCCACCAGGCCAGACCAGAGAAAATTCAGAAATTATAATGCACAAATTGACACTGCCGGGGATTGAACCCTGGACAACAGCGCTCAACACTGCGCCAGGGAGGTCGTGAAATGCGTATCAATGCGGGTTGTGATATTTAGTAATAGCTGATGATGATGAATTCGAGTGATTGAGCGTAGATTTAGTCTTTTAAAAATCCCATGAGAGCTATTTGATTTTCTGGGATAGATAATATAAAGAAGATTATATTCTTCCCCGGAATGCAAACTATTTTTGTACCAAATTTCCATGAAGAGGTAACGGACAGACAGACTGACAGGTACACTTACGCATTTATAATAGGTATAAGTTTGAATTAGAAATAGCACCTATTTATCAATTTCAAACCTTCATAACGTAGCACGCCTAATCCAAAAGTCATTTATGGGCTGCACAAATTGCATTTACAAGGTTCTCATGCAGGCGGCTAATCCAATAAGTAAATCAAAGTCATCAAGCTTTCTAGTAGGCTTGAGGAACGTTGTAAGAGCTTAGTTGGCACGCGCGAGGCATTTGCGGCGTGCCGGCGGTTTATACCAGCTCTAATAAAGAGGTTATGAACTTTGTATGGCTAATGAATATAGCCCAAATTTTTTTTTTTGTAATCATTATAGTTTTTGGAACAATACAGTTACTAGAATATGATGCCAGCGACTACACAGAATAATAAACCGGCCAAGTGCGAGTCGGACTCGCGCACCGAGGGTTCCGTACAAACCTGTAGTAAGTTTTACGATTTATGACGTATTAAAAACAAATAATGGGGGGGGGGGGCGGTATTTTTTTCGACATTTTGCCCGATAAATCAAAAACTATTATGCATAAAAATAAATAAAAATCTGCTTTAGAATGTAGAAGTAGGGGAGACCGGGGATGGTTGGCTATAGGGGCAGGTAGACAAATCAACAATAACTCGCCACTATCACGTTTTTTTTATCAACCAATTATGTGTGAAGATGCCTCCCCGCGACCCGCTAACTTGAGCGAAGTGAGCCGCCGCAGTCGCGCGGGGTTTGTGAGTGGCATCACATTTTGTATTTTTGGTCTCGGTAAGTAACTTTTTTCGTTCGTACTTTTTTTGTTATCGTGTCTATGGATCTGTTAGAAACAATGTAGTTGTTATGCCTAATGTAAATATGATAGTTTTATTCTATATTACACTGTATTGCTTCCATGTTAGTGCCAGAGTTTGCATATGATACGCAGGTAAAATTCAAAATGGCGTCAGGGGTTGGTTGACCAATTTTTTTCGGGGTAGGTAGACTTATTAGTTTAGTTATTAAAATAAAGTTATTCTTTAAAATAAATATAAATTTTTTTACCTACTTATTTTAAAGAATTGTGTGGGCTAATGGTTAATGTGCATCTATGTAACACTAGTATGGTCTCTCTCACATACTAAATTACAGTTGTATTTTTACAGAAAAATGAGGACGTACATAAGAGAATCTGAAAGGGGTGATGTACCAAAAGATATCCTAGAAAGTGCTTGCCACGCAGTAATCTTCGGTAATAATAGCATAAACGCCACATCAAAAAAATACCAAATTCCATACAAAACGTTGCATCGTAATATAACTAAACTTAAACTTAAGCTAGAAAATAATCCGAACCTCAGGAGAGCAGATTTGACCCTGGACACGACGGGGTACATAAAAATAAAAGTTTATGATAATCACTAATTCAAAGATGATAGTATTTTTTTTTTAGTAGATATACTTAAAAACTCTAATATGAGACTGATTGTTCTATTTTCATTATTAAGTAAATTTTTAGAAAAGAAGTTTTCTGTTTTAATAGTTTATACTTTATAATATTAGATACTCACAAGTTAATATTTTCATAAAAGCAATTTGATCTGTGATCAGAAATTTATTAGAATAATTCAAGTTACAATTAGGTAAGTTTGAAACAGAAAGTACAAAAATTAATCTTACCTACTTATTGTTAATTTAAGTTTTTTTTTAATAGTTTAAAAAGTGACTGTTACCTTTAGTAAATTTCTTTATTAACCGAGAATGGATCTCAAATTTAAGTTTGTTTATAATTAAATAAAAAGTTTTTATCATTTAGTACATTTTAATGTTTTATTTTATACTTATCCTCTTTATTTACACTAATAACTGCCTAGGTCAACCTACCCCATGCTTATGGTCAACTTACCCCGGATATGGGGT
This sequence comes from Erebia ligea, assembly GCA_917051295.2. NCBI lineage: Eukaryota > Metazoa > Arthropoda > Insecta > Lepidoptera > Nymphalidae > Erebia > Erebia ligea. Next base: position 9,146,335 of record OU785237.1, on the reverse strand, counting down.
AGGTTGACCAAGCGTCAGGGGTTTAGAAAATCGACTAAATAAGTATTATAATGAAAAATATATAGGTTATAGATTAGTATTTTAGGTACCTGAATAGTTATTCTATCTGTATCAACTGTTGTTTTTGTTATATTAAGTTAAACATCTGAGATATACGAGCTTAAGCGAAAAGTTAGTCTACCATCCCCGGTCTCCCCTATAGCCCTTTCATATGATATCCCACTCAGTATAGTTATCATACTTTGAAATTTCAAACCCCCGATTTTCCCCCTTTTTTAATTAAACTAAAAATAATTTTCGATTTGTTTTTATTTTAATGATGTTAGGCCACTATTATACACAACTATTCCAAATTTCATGTCGATAGCTTTAATAGTTACTGAAATAATCGACTGTGACGGACGGACAGACGGACGGAGAAAGTTGCACCATAAGCGTTCCATTTTTACCATTTTGGTACGGAACCCTAAAAATCATGTCCTAATAAATACAGTGATTCTGTCTGGTACGTATTCGCGGCTTATCTGTTCAACCGATTTTGACAAAATTTGATCCAGAGAAGTTCCATCCCAGGTCCCGTACGTAACCCGATACTGAAGAATTTTTTTATTCCGAACTTACACAAACCCAGTAGACAAAGTCGTCGGCATAATTTAATTCTAGTAAAATATAATTAATTAAAATAGAATTTTTCTCAATAAAAAGCCCGACTATTTAAACTTTTATATTTCTAAAAAAAAATTTTTTTTGACTAATTACGCACAACTTCTCTGCATTATATCTAACTAGCTGATGCCCGCGACTTCGACCGCGTGGATTGAGGTTTTTCGGTTCCCGCAGGAACTCTTTAATTTTCCGGGATAAAAAGTAGCCTATGTGCTATTCCAGACTATAATCTATCTCTGTGCCAAATTTCATCCAGATCCGTTCAGCTGTTGGAGCGTGATTGAGTAACAAACATCCATACATCCATACATCCATACATCCATACATCCATACATCCATCCAAACTTTCGCATTTATAATATTTATTTGATAAAGATGAAAAATATTGAAAGAAAATATAACCGACCTCGAGGAAAATGGTCGAAGCAGGTAACTAAATAATAGGCACGCCGGAGCACTTTGCGGCTAGCACCCTTAGCTGGTGGTTTATTGTCTCTAATAAACACGTTATGTAGGTACCTAACGAATATTAATATCACGCTTCCCCGCCATGATTTTTGCTTTAACATATTATGTTTGCCTTGGAGCTACGGGGTTCTAATTTTAATACATAACTTTTTTTTTTTTAACTCTAAGTACAAGTTTCTTGATTGTGATCTCACCTGGTTGTCAGGAATAATGCAGTCTATAAGTTCGTAGTAAGACATAACACCATTACCATAGCTTCATAATATTTGCACGTCTGAAAAGGGTTTAATTCGAGCCTTTTTCACAAGCTAGAGCTCTCGACGCAGAATCCTATTAATATTTTAAGAGTAATTAAAGAGAGTATTTTTAGAGAGTATTTTAAGCGTATGAAAGCGTGAAATTATTATAAATAGGCACAGTTACTATTTCAATATAGGTACCTAATTAGCATAGCTGAAATATTTTAAAAGTATTATAACCCGTGTTTTAGGAGCCAAAACACATCGTAACAAATGCCCGCGAAAATGCCGTTACTATCCGGCGTTCGCAGAAAAATATTTTAGTTTTTCTATTTGTATCGCAAGTCCCATTTTTCACGTGCCAGCAACAACGCACAGACATAAAGGTTTACGACAGGCCGTCATATTTATGGCGCTGGTATTGTGATATATTTTTTGTTGTTCGCATTAGGTTTTATCTGACTTTCCGCTAAATCAAGTAGCTACTGGCCGGTGTCAGGAAATACCCTCGCATATATCATCGTTGCGGATGCGCGCATTTTGGGGTTACGTCTCGATTCCGTAGGGCCGGGCGTAACAATTTGTCTTATCGGTTGCGCAAACTAGACATTTCCTTTTTCATTCATACTTATTTGTGCGCTCGTTTAATCCACTTAATTAATTTTTTCCAGGCTATTGTTTCAAACCTATTGGCATACACCACATGCATACGAGTACTTTTTCGTGTTGTAGATATTTTATATTAGATATTTTCATCATATCTTATCATTTCACTTTTTTTTGTATATTTTTATATTCTTATACTGTCATCTCGATCTTTCGGCCCCCTGTTTGGGTAGTCGGGGTTTAATCTTCGGGCACGCACTTCTAACTTTTCTGTGTATGTGCGTTTAAACATCGCATCGTGAGGAAACCTGTAAGTATACCCGAGAACTCTTCATAAATGTTCTCAATGGTGTGTCAAGTCAATCCCCACTTGGCTAACGTGGTGAACTATTGCCATACCCTTCTCAGTTTGAGAGGAGACTCGTTCTCAGCCGGCGATGGATTAAAATTATTTATACTGGCCATCTTAGATTTATTTAAGATATTTACTTACGAGTATGACTATGATCTACCTAAATTATGATAAGTTTTGCTTGTGCAGTCGCTTAGGTAGAGCGTTGAATATTTTAGAGAGTATAATAATTTTCCCCACTGACTACTTGCAAATTAACCAAACGAAAGACTTTGAAGTTTATTTAAAAAAGGCAAATCATTGTTATATTTTTTTATTGCGCGGGATTATAGTACAATAGAACTATAGCAATCTTTACAATCTCCCGCGGTGACAATATTTATCCTTATCTGTTACTATAGTGACCTAGGTAAAAAATTGACTATAGAAATATCTTGCTTACTGTTAATTCGTTCATGAATAGTAGGAGTATTTTTTAGACTGTGTCCGTTCTCCGAGGGTTCGGATATTTGAAACGAGTAGTTCTATTAAGACGTCTCGCGCCCTTTTTTAGCAAAAAAAGGGAAAATGAACAGTTCGGGGCGGAAATATTACAGAGTAACGGCATTTCCGCACGATAAATCGCCGCCCAATCAAAGGAAATTCTTCGCTACATCGCCGTATATCTTTATTAATGCTATACTTTATTTTATTGGACTTTTTATCGGCTCCATTATCATTGTATTGTTTAATTGTGTTCTATGTTCTTTACAATAATGTATTGCTAACGATTGAGTTGACCTGGCTCTTTGCTTGGTTACATATTTTTTCATAGTACACAATCGCAGAATAAAAAATACTTATGGAAATAAACTGGTTAAGTGCGTGTCAGAATACGCATAAAGTAGAATTCCGTAGTCTTGCTTTCGATTTTTAAACTATTTTTAGTTTTATTAATGGTATTTTTTTTCAACAACCTAATATAGTTATTTGTGTTATATGGGGCCAAAGAAAATTTTTGTTCCCCGAGGGCGCTGTTTTGAATTCAGATCGAAGTGAAGGACTCTATAGTAGAATCCCGAGCGTAGCGAGGGATTTGAAAGTTTATATTCTTGACCGATTTACTTATTCAGCTTGTGACTTGTGTACACAGACAGATGGACAGGCTGACTGGACGAAACGACGAATAAGGAATAAGGTTTTTAGGGTCCCATAGTAAAACTATAGGGTCTAACTTTAGGGACTATATGATCGCAGTGTGACAGCTCTATTCAGTAATGATTGAATCCGTTATAAAACCATGATGTGAACACGATTAAATAAAACCATGACACGACCACGATTAAATAAATCTTATATTATGATCAATAATAGGCTCTATCTCAAAGTTCAACCACAGCTCTACCGTGGAAAATGTGCTTATGGAAATAGTTAGTTTATGGAATTTAAACGAAGTCTAAAATGGTTAATGTAATACCATCGTCGAGGTTACCTGTCGCCTGTCGTTATCAGCAAGGGGAGGTTAAATCAGAAAATCGATATGAACCGCGCGTTTAAGGCAAGAACACACTAGGGCCCGGACAGGACAAAACAGTAATGACAAGACTACGTCATTTACTTTTATATGGAGCGCGCTTACTAGGCGATAGGACAAAATGCGTTCTTCTCCGACGCGGATGTTTTGGACGGACATTTTAGCTTGTTCAGTGCCTACTGCCTAGTGTGTTTTTACCCTAACTGCGAGTCTATTCGCCTGTCCGTCCATTTAGAACTTTCAGCCCTCGTGTCAAGCAAACTTTAATAGTTTTCTTGTTTACGCTAAGTTCCAATATAAAAAATGCTAACTTCTTTAAAACAATTTCTCTAAGCCGATTTTTTTTATTGATTAGGGGTTTTGGATGCCAGGGATTACATCTAATTGAAGATTGTACTTCGTTAAATTACTATAAATATAAATAATTATGTGGCTAATCCTGTTTACCTAACCTCTGAAAAAAACGACAAGTCTAAATATATAATGCTATCGTTCTTATTAATATGCTCGCTGGAGAAAAGGATACAACTAGATTTTGAACTGTCATTTTAGGTCAGTTAAGAGTTATGATTAGTAGGTACTACACCGAAATTAGTCACAGTGACCTCTTCGACCGTAGAGGTCGATTAAAATAAAAGTATTAGTTAATTAATAGAGGAAAATTTTGTTGTAACGAAAATAGAATGAATGCGACAAGGTTGTTTCATATGATAACGAAAGCTTTATTTTAGTATTTTGCTCAGGTATTTCGGTTATGCAAAATGCATTTATGACACAGAATGGACAGAGTTAATTAATTACCTTGAAAACTACCGTCTCATCGGTGTAATTTTTTTTTACATGTAGGTACGTCGTGTCATCCTTTGTAGCATGATGTGGGTGCCTGATAGGTGCATAAATATGTGACTCGAGTTGTGATAGCCCAGTGATTAAGAACTTTAGACACCCAACTTTCTATATACTGGGTCGCGGGTTCGATTCCCGGTCACGCACCTCTAACTTTTCGGAGTTATGTGCGTTTTAAGAGATTACATATCGAAATAATCGTGAGGAAACCTGCATGTCCGAGAATACTTATAAGTTCTCGAAGGTACGTGAAGTCTGCCAGTCCGCACTTGACCAGCGTGATGGACTACGGCCAAACTCTTTCAATCCAAGAGGAAACTCGTGCTCAGTAGTGAACTGTTAAATGGTTGTAGGTAACGATGATGATGAATATAAGACTTGAGGATATACTCGTGTACCTACTCGTACCTACTTGATCCCATGTTCCCTCCCTCTGCTCGATGGTATATCGACAACGCCAGAAAGGATGACCCCCCTAACGACGGCGAGCATAATGTAGAGAAAATGTATCTATGCTATTTCATCCCTAGTAGCCTTAACTTAATATCGTAAGTTTCAGGGTGCAGAAATGCCTTGTGGGGTCGAGTGTACGCTTTTATAACATGGTTCCAAAAGAGTTTCTGGATTTGCCATTATTATACTCGTACGATCGATGATTTTCTGAATGACAAAGTTGCATGGAAGCAACTGTCCTCGCATCCAGTGACCCACAAGTCAGTGTAATACCTACTTGTAACGTATTGTATGTGTTGTATTGTCTACTTATTGTAACCTTTTTCTTTTTTAAGAAAAGAGCAACTGCTGAGTTTCTTGCCTGCTCTTCTCAGTAGAATCAGTTTTCCGAACCGGTGGTAGAGTCCTAACGTATCATAAGTGACACAAGTAATTGTCCCATGTGAATTAAATCATTTCATTTCATTTCGACATGATTTACCTATACGTAGAGCATAGAACTTATAACTACTGCCAAAAGGATTTTTATGAGTTGTTTTGTGGAAAGTTCCATCAATTCGTGCTCCCAATTCCCCTCGCTGAGACAGGAAGAACGGAATTGAGACGTCAATATTGACGCACTTCCGGCCGCCACTGCAATAATTGCGCCCCCGCTGATTGTTGTGAAAGAGCTGTCAAATGTCAATTAATGAGCCACAGATTGTTATTGTCCACAGATTATCACAATCGCTGGCCACCAACGACCACTAATAATACATAGATCGAGATGACCGCTATAACTCTGCCACGATGGCAGCTGAAAATGTCTCAATCATGGAATTAGGAGCTACCTACTGGTCTCAATTTGTTTTTATAGTAGCATGGGCTTGCCCTTAGTATTGAGTAGGTACCTACGTACCAAGTGCGTTGTAGTTATCTTTTATGTGGTGCCCAGTCGACCACCGTGTTAGGTGCGTGATTCAGCAGACGGCTAATGGTCATTTAGTTTGTTGGGACATGATTAATTATCTTTATCAAGACCCGGTCAAATCAGGCCAGCTGATGACTTAATGATGAGAGCTCCTTTTATGGCTACAGAGTTAGGTATGAGTGGATACGACGGGTAAAAAGATTAGCACTCTAGAATGTTATTTTATTTTTCGTTTGATGACTAGAACACTTTTCAAAATGCTTTTGACTGTGCACTTATAAAGTGTGTGTGATAAAGTTTTATTGCTATCAAGATGATGCCCGTGACTTCGTAATCCCGTTTGAAATTCCTGTGAAAAAAAAATTCAGGATAAAAAGTAGGTAGGATGTATTTTCCCGGGATGCAACCTATCTTCATACCAAACATCAAAATTGGTTCAACATGGTCCGTGAAACCGGAGCTGATAAAAAATGCAGCAGTGTAACTTCACATTTTTTATATATGTAATTAAATATAGATATAACTTGTTTATTTAATTATTATTTTAATCAATATTCCGCATACTTTCTAAGCATACAAATTTGAAATATGTAGAAGGGCTTTTTAAGTTAGTCCACCCTTTCTGACACTGAGCTATTGAGGCTTGAATTGTTAGTATATCACGTGGCCTAGTGTCCACCAAACGGGGAAATTAGATAGCAGCGGGGGTCCGGCCGCTGACAAAGGAGTACGAGGACTTTGCAATAACAAAAAAGCTAAATTTCGACGTTTCTAAGCAGGATGAAATAAATTTCGAGCAAACTCATTCTCAACTGAGATTACGTCGGGATTTGTTTTGAATCTTTCAGTTATTTAAGGTTTGTCCAGTTTTTGCAAAGTTTGTTTTGTCCCCAACGTTTATCACCCCTGATATGCAGTTCATATCCAGATTCTGGACTTCTGTAAAAAAAGAAGCAGCTTGTATTTTGCCACTTTGATTTTTGATATCTACAACAAAGAAGACATCATATGCGAGCTACTATGGAGCTACTCGTAAAATACTCGTTAAATCGATCTTAAACATCATAAATGACACCGATGAAAAATCTTTAAAACCATTTAAATATAAAAGAAAACAGATAATAACAAAAGATATAATATGTATTATACTTAATTCACACCTCCATCCTGGAGCTCAGAAAAACACACAAGAACAAATCATTTAATTTTCGATACACCCATCACAAATAAACTATATTAAACGTTAATCCCTTAACCTATTCTTCGTCGCCGTTTCTTTGAAATTCGGAAGCCGAACTGGAGGGTCTTTAAAGACAGCTAGGCGTAGGTAATGCTTATAATTGGCTCCTTTATACTGGCCACCGGAAAGAAGACCCACGTCAAGGCATCGCGCCTATAAAAGGATTTGTAATGGCAGTGTAAGAGAATATTTACGTGCGTTCTTTATGTTCCATCAGACAGTCTGTCGCCGATGTCTATGGCCACCAAAATTTGCTGGTTTTCGCTTACTTTTAGTAATTAGTTCAGAAATTTCATCGTCTGCTTATGTGTGTACATAAGTCATACATGAAGAAGTAATGGTACCCAGATATTCTTTAACTAATACCTACCTAATGCCCTTTTATTGTACTTAAATGATTCGCAATTTTATGGTACATAAATCCTTTGCAAGGAGACGTTGGATATAATTTCGATAAGAAATACTGATTTTATCTATACATATTATTGTGAAGTACTTTTACAATATTTAAAGATAATAAACAATATTGATAACAAACGATTTAATGTCTATCTATTGGTATTGTTCGATAACATTAAGTATCGCTATGATTAGTACCTAATAGGTAATAACATTGATTATAGCACAGATATTTTCCGCTACTATATTACCTATTTCTATTGCAAAAAGTGCTAGAATATTCTCATAAAGAATAACTATTCATTCAGTGTTATTTTACATGTCTAAGAAAAGAAACGATCAGAACTCAGATGTTTTTCAAAGTATGAAAAAATAATGAAGAAAGCAAATAACTGGGCAAAAATAAATAAGCATTAACCCTACAACAAATAGGAAATATCCGATGCAAATAATATAGGTATAAGAACTGATTTATTTAATAAATTATAAAATTAGGGTGCAAAATACGATTCAACTGTATGATTTAAACAAAACAAACCCATGTACAAAGACATCGTTTACAAAAAAATTACCTGCTTACGATTTACAAAAACTATTTCTATAAATAAACTGATTGATCGAATTCCCTTTTCGATTTCATTTTTATTCTCAGGAGGCGTTCACACATGTAATTTGTTATTACAGCCAAATCGTGCCTTAAACATTGTGGCGAACTTCTTCAATACGTTACCCAGGATACTCGTATTTGTAGTTAGTTTTATGCAACGGCGTGATGCGTGAAATTGATTGGGTCCAGTTTATTGAAGAAACGGAAGTTTCTGCCCAATCGCTCATTCACACGACTTTTATTCATAAGTTATTTTACAACTTGGGGCCACTACGGGCCACTCGCAGGTAGCTTATTGTTTACTATGCATTGATCGTTTTTCATTTTACGCATTCATTCATCTTTTATAATGTAAGGTGTCTTGCAGATTTTAAGCTTAGGATGAGCGTGGATAACATAATTTTTAATACCTACTTATACCTACTTTTAATGTATTTATCTATTATTCAATGTGTTTTACTAAAATGCCTAGTCTGCTTGATTATTGTTGGATTATTTTGTCATGGGTGAAAATGTTGCTTATTATGTAGGTAAGTACTTAATTAATAGTTGATTTAATAAAAGCACGTTTCTTGTGCAGCAATCCTAATAACCCTAATGCCCTACAGATTGAAAACCTAAACTGAATGTACCTATCTATTATTACATCTTATTTAAGTACAAACTTCATAAAATTGTTATAATATACTAGCTGATGCCCGCGACTTCATCCGCGTGGTTTAAGTTTTTATGATTCCCGCGGGAAATTCCTTAATTTTCCGAGATAAATTAGCCTGTGTCACTCTCCAGGTACTCAACTATACCAATGCCAAAAATCACGTCAATCCGTTGCTCCGTTGCGGCGTGATTGAAGAACAAACCAACAAACAAACACACTTTCGCATTTATAATATTATACTAGCTGATGCCCGCGACTTCGTCGGCGTTATTTAAGTTTTTTTTGATTACCGCGGGAACTCCTTAATTTTCCGGGATAAAAAGTAGCCTATGTCACTCTCCAGTTCCTCAACTATACCCATGCCAAAAATCACGTCGATCCGTTGCTCCGTTGCGGCGTGATTGAAGGACAAACCAACAAATAAACACACTTTCGCATTTATAATATTATGTATGATATGGTTATGATTAGCGAAATTATTGGAAACTGGTACTTGGTAGGAAATCTGCGACATACATCCAGATGATTCATATTCAAAGAGCTTGATTGTTTTTGATTTCAATGAGTCATTCAGCTCGAGATGAATAATTTCTTAGCCATTGAGGATCAATGCCGACACTTTTAACGCTCATTTCAATAGTGTATTTAGTGCTAGAGTGTTTTACAAGGCAAAAAATTTGTTAGTCAGGTAATTGTCCGGATGCGAAGGCTTTGCCCACTCGGTTCCCACGATGGCACAGTTATTACAGTTTATGAAGTGACTCTAACACTTGTTTATCCTTTTGTTCAGAAATAAACGCTAGTTAGACAAAGCGCACAAATCCTACATTGATTTGGGTAACAGATGTGTCAGTTTTAGTAAAGTTACCTTGCCCTCAAAATACATGAGTACTTAGCATTGAGTTATTATCAATGGTACTTAGTGGCCTTTTACTATAGTGTCCAGGCAAACTTATACTTAGATGTAGAGGAGTCATTAATGCAGGTAAATTATAAGTAGGTTAGGTATAGGTAGAAGATACTCGACTAGAGGACGAGGCAACGGAAGAGGTCATTAAAATAGTGACTTTACAAGTTGGCTCGCTCGCCACATATTCTATTTATTATGAGTAGGCACGTTGGTGGTAGGACTGCATCGGAAATTATTTTTCAAATAGGAGTAAGGTTTAGAACAAGATTAATCTTCTTGCAATTGCTAGCCGGCATAAACTCTCATAATTTTAATGCGGCCATACAAAGCTCTTAGATCCGATTGTTCCGATATCCGCACGGAAACGTCCGGCGAGCCTGTTTACATTCCACCACAATGAGTACTGACCACCCAGTGTGCTCATAGCGACGGTGCCTACTGTCACTACTACACCTATAGTAGTGGCCCTCGTGGTATTGTGTACCCGCGAGAAAGTTCTGTCTGCGTGTTCCCTTATCAAACTTAACCGTTTAACTTATTTTGGTGAACGTATAGTAATAAGCTTTCACTCTAGACATGGAAATAACACTTCCTGTATATCCCGGGGAAACAGAGATCCTACGGGTTTCCAAAAACTTAAAGCATCAAGACGAACAAACTAACTTAGTGATATATCAAATTAAATCTAAACGAATAAATATGTTATGTAACTAAAATAAACAATATTTATTAACTGAAAGTTCCTAGCAGCAAAACGTTCAAAAGTTAGATAGGCTAGATCAATCCAAAGACAATAGACTTTAGCTACTTTCTTTCCCGGCGATTCATACACGTCTTATCAGGAATATTATTTAATGTATCAAAAATGAATTCAAAGACATCATCTAGTTATAAGTAGATATTGTACTTTTTATTTATTTAACTAATTAATAAGCATTTATAATATGAAACTAATATAAATACAATGAACCTAAAACTAAATAACCTTAAAAAATATAATGTAATAACTAAAATATATTATTAAAAGGAGTCCCTTTAGGCAAGGTACCGAAGATACTGGCAGCGTTCCCCCTATTAGTAGATATTGTAGACATTTGTTACAAGTATTTCTAACGATGAGAGCTTTTAGACGAATGAAAAGAATTGAAAGCTCTACAAAATACATACGGGTATATACAGACAGTCTGTAGAGAATGACCGGCTGACTGAGGGTCTGTAGACCTTTTGAAATCATGATTTCCGTGTATCGAATAACTGATTCGCAGATAGTTAGATGGTCTATGTAGTCTGTACGACTGTAACTAACCTAAAGTATTTCTCAATGTAACAATACTACATTTGACGTATAAAAACATAACGATCGCCAAAAGCTGTTTTAAGTAACTAGACTCGTGTTTGTAACATTATTTAAACACGTTTCAGCTGATAATAATAGTGGAACATTTAATAATTAAATTGTAACGTTTCAACATTATCGTGCGCCGAGTAGCGAAAATCGAACCGTGTGCCAACTTCGCCGACCTTCGCCTTAATACACACTGCTCCCGTTTATTGACGGTCAATTTATTTTTAAGCCTCATCATTATCTTGCATTCCAATGGGAAACATTTAATTGAAAGAAAACTTCAAAATGTTATAATATTTCATTTGTTCCCAAAAGGCATACCTATATTAAGCGATATGTATGATGAATGAACTTTATAATTACCATTATATTTAAATAAAAAATGTAACTGTTTATTACTAAATTTAAGTACAAAATGCGTTCGTCGTACCTACTGCCTTAGTTCCATTTAAACTAGCCTTAACATTTTTGATAACGAACAACAATAGTATCAGAATCTTGTCTATCATATTATACTATATTGATAATCCTGTAACTCGGAATTATATTCCTACATTCAAATACCTAATACAGCTTTATTTTATGTGATAATTATTTTACTTGTAAGTAAAAATCTTCTTTGCTTCACCACCATCATTAGCCGTAGATAGTCGCGTCCATTTATCACACCTTTAATACCAGCCCACATTATGGCATTGTGGACAAGCGTGATTCTGTAAACGGTGCTTATTATACTCTGTATAAAAATATGTGCTCAAGTATAAAGGTAAACATTGATTTTTTCAACTGCCTAGAGAGAATACTTGTTTGGGATGCCACTGACAGACGGACAATGGGACAATGAGGGATGTTCCTTGAATGGCGACCGCACACTCTGCGCATGAGCACCCACCAAACGCTTAAATAAACTGCCGCAGCCCGAATTACGAGCATCATTCGGGATTCAGCTTAATAAAAAATATAGGTAGGTAATAGGAACATCTACACCATAAGACTCAATAGCCCAACGGTTAAACGGGTAGACTGCTTAACATCCGTAGGTTTAAATCTCGTCCATACGCCAACTTTTTTTTTACAGACTCAGAGGATAACCTAAGTAGGTATATTATGTATTTTAATGATATTAGCGATCTTATTTGATGATCTTAGTTTTTAAAGAGGAAACAGGTTAGAACTTAGATGTAGGTAGCTACCTTTAACTTGAAAACCTACTTCACTAAAATGTAACTTTTATTTGAGTAGAAATAAACTGTCTTGAGGACTTTCAAATAGGACAAACTTGTGCCACTTATAAAAGTCAGAACTCTACCTCCTACATACCTAGCTTCTATCAATATTTAAGGCTATTTACTTATAAAAAATAATCGTATGCTATAATTACTCCACTTAGGTACATACCACTGCGGTAGGATATCAAGATTTCCTTTTTATTCGAATTGTTTAAAAATCTTTTTTGTATGTACCTATAATAACAGGCCTAGAAGTCGGTTAAATAAATCTCAATACTTTCTTGTAGCTTGGAGTCCTGTTCTATATCTATAGACTTTACTAATATCGTGATAAATGTGTGACGCAATACTCAAAAGTTCAAATAAAAACCACAGAATGTCAAATGAAAGAAAGGAATACATTAATTTGAGCAGATGTGTGCTATTTCGGCCGGCTATAAAGAAGATCACACCCACTTCTGAACGATGACTTCCCCGCCTACTACGTGTAGTCAAGTCTCAAAGAAAATTGCGCATCTGTTAATAAAAAGATTTCGATAACATTATAAGAACAACAGCTTTCGTCCTTGCTACTATTATTATAACACTAACTGGATGATGCCCGTGACTTCGCCTGGACTAAGTTTTTTCGATTTCTGCGGGAACTCCTTAATTTTCCGGGATAAAAAGTCCTATGTCCTTCCACGGGATACGATCTACCAGTATACCAAATTTCATCAAAATCGGTTGAGTAGATAGGCCGTGAAAGCGTAGCAGACAGACAGACACACTTTCGCATTTATTATATTAGTATGGATATGGATTCAACTATAGTTTTGTGTGGTGGGAGGTTTTGGCCGTGGCTAATTACCACCCTACCGGCAAATACGTACTGCCAAGATATGACCTACTGAAATTACTTCTTAGCAGGGGTCTACTCTACAGAGAAACCTACATACGAAATCTACTATCTACCTGCTACTACCTATCTACTATAGGCACACTTCACTACTTATTGACGACCTCCGTGGCGCAGTGTTGAGTGCTGTTGTCTTAACGTGCGGAGGTCACGGGTTCGATCCCCGGCAGGGCTAGTTTGGGAATTTATAATTTCTGAACTTTCCCTGGTCTGGCCTGGTGGGAGGCTTCGGCCGCGGCTAGTTACCACCCTACCGGCATAGACGTACCGCCAAGCGATTTAGCGTTGCGCTACGATGCCGTGCAGAAACCGAATAGGGGTATGGGTTTAAAATATAACTGCCGTGCCCCTAACAGGTGAGCCCGCTACCATCTTAGACTGCATCATCACTTACCATCAGGTGAGATCGCAGTCAAGGGCTAACTTGTAGTGGATAAAAAAAAACTAGCGCTTTGATATTTCAGTCAGGTTAGCATTTGCAGATCCGTTAGTATGTTATTATTTCCAGGTTCTGAGAACACAAAGAGCCTGGCACATTTTTCATCACCCTTAAAAGAAAGAGATGGAACCAAACTTATATAGTAGGTACCTACTCACGCCCTAACTTAAATGAAAGGCTGTCGTTGCTATTACTTAGCAAATCACAGTTCCAATGGTATGAGCTAAAGAAACAGATAAAACTTTGGGATATTATTAAATTATCTGAAAATTAAATATAATTTTTTACTATTATTTTAAATAAAACTAAGCAATAAATTAAAATCTTAATGTTTATACTGGTATTAACACTAATCCTTGCATAGATTGCATAGATGCAATCCTGTCACGATCGCACATTATCCGATCGCAGATAAACCGAACACATCGCCCGGTCAGCAACTGCGAGCTGCCGTCTTGGTGACGCATTTTCAGCACTTGGAAACCTACTGAAAAATGCGTAGACGTTAGTTGTTTTCAGTACGTTTTCAGTTTCAAAATACGTCACCAGAACGGCATCTCGACGCATATTATGTGCGGCGTGGGGCTCTTTCAAATCGTGCGTTGTTCCGAGGACTTCTCAGAAAGCACTACTTGCGGCAAATATGACCCTGTATAACGAGTAGCTATTTTCCCATTATGTCAATAACTATGCATGCTAATAGATTAATTACCTAGGTAAGTAGATATAAGCTGCAAAGTCGCATATTTGAGAACAATAATATGATAATTACATTATAAGAACTAATTTAGTTGAAATTTTTGCATATACTGCCCACTGATCTTACAAATCCCTGAAAATCTTTCTCGAGTAAATTGAAATCGGAGGGAGAAAGGACGTTTACCTACATTGGTTTTCAGAACACGATGGAAAGGGATAGAGCATTTGGGAGTGAGAGCTCAATAACGAGGCAGCCAAGGGTTAGTTGTTTCTCTTAGGCGTGATACTTGGTGCGAGTAGGGTTGTTAACTGATCAAAGATCAAAATTCAGAACGTCTTATTGAAGTTTGAAAGAATAAACAATTTTCAATAATTGAAACTCCGGAAATGTAGAGCCAGAAAAAAGTTGACAACCCTATTATTGTAAGTTGCAATATTCTTCAATAGTGCATAAACTGTCACGAAGTTTGCTTCACTTTTCTCAAAAAGAGAGAGCGAGAGAGCTCAAACCATATTATTACCACATTCTGTATAATATACAATTAAACTTCTTTGTACTAACCACGTACCGTAGTAGGAAAACGGAATAAAACTCCGAATTGGTGATGACTGTAACCATCATTGTAACGCATAATATTCAGACAAATAAATTAATTCAATTCACTTTAAAAGTAGTTAAGGTGGCAACCCTAAATGTGAGGCAATATGCGAAGATTTATGTACCTACCTTCCTATGTACGTAGAATAGGACGACGCCTTACGATGCAACTTATTTCCATTGTCGCTCGCTTTCCATATACTAATAATATAACGTTTGTTTATTACATCTATATCTTATGAAAATAAAGAGTTTACTACAAGTACAGAGTACCTACTCACTTCATGCTTCATCAAGCATTAACAAGTGCTACATTGTAGTTTCATTTAATAGTATTATTAACATACTATTGTCTATTATCTATTCTATGGTATTATCTTATTTCGTGTGAGATTCACCAATCTTGTTAATACAATCATTATTTTTCTTATCCACTACAGATTATCCCTAGACTGCGATCTCACCTGATGGTAAGTAATGATGCAGTCTAAGATGGTAGCGGAATAACCTGTTAGGGGCATGGCAATTATATTAACCCCATACCCCTAATAGGTTTCTACACGGCATCGTACCGGAACGCTAAATCGTCTTTGCCGGTAGGGTGGTAGCTAGCAACGGCCGAAACCTCTCACCAGGCCAGACCAAGAAAAATTAAGAAAATATAAATTCCCAAATTGACCCTGCCGGGGATCTAACCCGGGACGGGATCTAACAGCGCTCAATACTGCGCCAGGGAGGACGTTATATATACCTATACCTATTTAGTTTCACCTGTCCCGTGTCTGTCTGTAGTCAATGACCAATCAAATCTTGCAAGTAAAATTTGACCACTTCCCGATTTCCGATTGAGCTGAAGTTTTTCTTCAATATGTAAATCGGGTGACAATGCAATATTTTTATGACATTGAGCTGATCTGATGATGGAGCCGGAAGGTGGCTATGGGAACACTGTAATAAAACGACGTACCCCATCGAGTTTCTTGCTCGTTTGATTCATCTTGACAATTACTCTGGTCCTAGAAGTCTTTTTTTTACTATAACAACTAAAAAAATTATTAAAAAAAAAATTTTTTAAAAAAAAATCTTTTAAAAAAATTTTTTGTAACGTGACTTGCTTTTTAAACTAGCATCAAGCCTCCGGATTATTGTTATCGTCAAACGTCTGAAAAAAGATCTGAGTAAGAACCTAGTCTTCAGACGCCTCTAAAGAATAGAGTGAATCTAAATGTGTGACATTTTCAATATTAATCAATTTTTTATTTTAAAGACTTGACATAATTTATTATGTATTATATTTTTTTGGTTCAGTTGATATGATAATAATAAGTTACCTACTTATTATCATATCAACTGAACCAAATGCGATATTTCAAGAATTTTCTTAATTGTTCACCTATTTAACTAATTAATTAATACCGTGGTTTGTTACATTGATTATTATTTTTAAGTATTGCATGCCATTACAATGGTAATTACACTTGTTTTTTTATCTTTTGTACCACCTTTGTAATATTACGTGTATCATGCAATAAATAATTTCTAATTCTGATTCTGATTCTGAATCTTATATAAGTACCCACCTTGTTCAGAATTTCCTTAAGACCAACTATCAAGACCAAGAAAAACGAGCAAGAAACTCGAGGTAGCTTTCCCAAAAAATAGAGGTTGCTAGTGATTATGTCTTTCAAACCCCTATTTAACCCCCTTAGGGATTATCCTTCTTAGAAATCCTTTCCCAGATGTCTACGTCATAGTACTTAGCTATCTGAATGCCAAATTTCAGCCCGATTTGTCCAGTGGTTATTGAGGTGTGCGTTGATAGATCAGTCAGTAAGTCCTTTACCTTTTATATATTTTAAGAAAGATAATTTTTATAAAGATAATAAACCAGTTACTTAATAAAAAATTTAAAAAACGCACCTAATGCTTATGACGACAGCCACCAGCCGGCCTGTCGTGCTAATAGGGATGGATGATGTGGGTTATTGCGCGCAGTGATCCGAGCTGGTAAGGGAGTGCTCGATTACTCAAACAACTCTTTTAGGCTGAATAAATAGGGCAGTATTGTTGTTTAGTGCTTTTAATACTTCGCGAAGAACATACACATCCATCCATCCATCAGCCTGTGTGCATCCACTGCTGGACATAGGCCTTTTCGAGAGCGCGCCACCAAACACGGTCCTCCGCCTTCAAAAATAAGTAAATAAGTTAAGGTTTGTACAATGGTAGCAAACTACTTACCACTTGAAAATTACGATTTTTAAGGATTGTAACAAAATGGATATTCTAGTGTAGTATTGTGACAACAGGTGGCGCCACTATTTGCCTGACTCGCGCTACCGGTTCGTGTTTTCCATAACCTATGTACCGGAGGTGGATAATGTTTATCAATCCACAATCCAATATCAAGGATTCCTTCGGTTAGGCTAGTATTGAAGCTACATACCTAGGCTCCTAAGCGATAGCGGACGGCTTCCACAGACGGCCCTTCGTTTTGGCTGCCGGTATTAGCGTACGCAAACCTAAATAATTTACAAAGTATTGTAAACGAAAATAAACTTTCTATCTTCTCGCTACACGGCGTATTACTTCCGGCCCCGTCCCCGCTCCGTTACAGGATACAAAAGAAAGTACATATTATAAATGCGAAAGTTTGGATGTTTGGGTGGATGTTTATTACTTTATCACGCCAGAACGGCTGAAAGGATGGATGAAATTGGCACAGAGATAGATTATAGTCTGGAATAACACATACTACTTTTTATCCCGGAAAATTAAAGTGTTCCGGCTGAACTGAAAAACCTCAATCCACGTGGGAGAAGTCGCGGGCATTAGCTAGTAATTTATATTAATTAAGAACTAATTTACCTCGAAACAGAAAGTAATATATTGATCGGAGATAGATAAGTGACTAACTAAATTTATAATATTTCATTCGTAAGTAAGAATTTAAGAAGTATTCTACTGATGATGACTAAAGTATATTAAAATTACACAAACAATAAAATAAATTAAATATATTAAATATTTCACACAAACAAAATATACACTGTTACGTATTAATAAACTTAATCCCAGTAAAGCCCTCGGGACCAATAAGAGGCAGAGGTCCCTCCCACTTAATCTGAAAGTATCGCTAACAAATTTAATATTTACTCTCGCTGACTTATCCTTATAAATCGTCAACAATATTAAAACCACCATTACATTTTGATTGTTGTGCTGCAGCCGCCCCTGCACATTTAGGACGTGGTCGAAGTTACAAGTGAAAAGCGAATAAAATATCGTAGTCGTTGCTTTAACCAATGAACGTTCAGGTCCACTGACTGCTAGACTTAAATATTTTTTTTGGAGGGATTTCTAAACTCCATAGTTTTGTGATGATTGTGTCAAACAACCCGGGGCGCTTGTGTAAGGAAATCGTCATCGTAATAGTCAAACGTATAATTCGACCTGTTTAAGGAGAATGTTGCCGCACGTCAAAAAGCATGTATGAACTCTTTAAAAAGTTCGAGTTAAACGTTATGAGCTGTCAAATAAAATAAATAAATAAATAAATCTTTATTTAGGATTTCAAGTAACACAAAAAACAAATTACAAAGTAGTGACAAAAAGAAAAATAAAACTTATAGACTAACAATCTGTGTTGTAGAAAATCCTAAAAGGGTATCAAACTCAGCGTATGCTGATATGGTGTAGATGCACCATATCAGCGCTGATTTTCAGTTGACCCCTATAAAATCCTCGGCGTCTCGGACCGGTCCGGGCTGATCAACAAACTTAATTTGCAAAACAGGAAACTTAATATATTATCTACCCACTAAAATTATAACTAAGCATATATATAATTATTACTAAACATAACGTGACACTAATATTAATAAACTGTAGCTTATCTCGTCTGAGTCTGCATCACTATTCTGGACTATTCCTGGTCGTTTTCTATGATTCCTCTATGGTTTTATGTTTATAATCACGGAATTAGGAATTTTACGACTATCTATAAATTACACTTGGCAAAGTACCCAAGTGACCTTCTATGACTCTGTGTAAAATTATTATTATCTGTGTTCATAATATGTTACTTGTCTCTATTCATAAACAAAAAACAAATGATAATGAAATGATTACGATTAGCTTAGACAATTGGGCTTCAGTTGTTTGCAATAGCCATTCAACCAAAAGAGGAGTGTCTCGGTGCGTCTTATTACTTATTGCCGAGGGACGTGACGAGTCGAGTTAAATATTTTTGATATGGTCTTACGCTATCAGAATACAATGCAATCCAATCGGTTAATTATTGTAAACTTATTGAATCATTAAAATGTCGGGTCAATGAGGGTTTTTACACATAAACATAGGATTTACTCTGCCCAAGCACGATATCATACCTTACTTTCACTCAGTTTTATCCTAACATAGTCAAATGAGTTAATCAGTTCATAACTTACTCCACAACAGTTTAAATAGGAGCTACTTGCTAGAACCCTCCGTAGTATGCGTATCCATGTGCGGATTTACAACTAATCCGAATCCAGTCCTCCGATTGTATATTGACTCGTGTGTTCCTTTGCTAACTTTATTAAAATTTTACGCCTATTAATAGCATCGAATATCTTTCTTTCTTTTTGATTTAGATATCAAAAACCGGCCAAGTGCGAGTCGGACTCGCGCACCGAGGGTTCCGTACAAACCTGTAGTAAGTTTTAAATTATTAAAAAAAAACTACTTACTAGATCTCGTTCAAACCAATTTTCGGTGGAAGTTTGCATGGTAATGTACATCATATATTTTTTTTAGTTTTATCATTCTCTTATTTTAGAAGTTACGGGGGGGGGGGGGGGGACCAACATTTTACCACTTTGGAAGTGTCTCTCGCGCAAACTATTCAGTTTAGAAAAAAATGATATTAGAAACCTCAATATCATTTTTGAAGACCTATCCATAGATACCCCACACGTATGGGTTTGATGATAAAAAAAATTTTTGAGTTTCAAATCTAAGTATGGGGACCCCCAAAATTTATTGTTTTTTTTTCTATTTTTGTGTGAAAATCTTAATGCGGTTCACAGAATACATCTACTTACCAAGTTTCAACAGTATAGTTCTTATAGTTTCGGAAAAAAGTGGCTGTGACATACGGACGGACAGACAGACAGACAGACAGACAGACATGACGAATCTATAAGGGTTCCGTTTTTGCCAAATTTGGCTACGGAACCCTAAAAATGATACATTATTTTTAGCAAAAGATCAACCGCTGCAGTTATAAACTTTTATCAAAATCAACAATGAAAGATAAGTCTAAAGTGATTCATAGATTTTTCAGCGAAAATGAAACATGACGTACCTAATAGGTAAGTTATAATGAACCATCTAACGTCTACTTTAGCATAGGACTTAGGTGAAGAAATTAGTATGTGGTACATTTTTATAGCGATATATTACACAATTTGCGATTTTAAAATTGCGACTATTTAATTAAATAGATAAAAACAAAGGAAAAAGGTGTTTTTCGAAATTGCCTTTGTTGCCTAAAAATTATTGTTTTTCGTAGGTAGGCATCTTCTGCAGTCATCGCTTTATGACAACAGTTGGTGAAAATCTTGTTAAAAAAAGTAAATAATAAACAGAGGCGACAATGCCGGTGTAATTAAGCGAATAAAGGGTGACACCACAAAGCTGCTGTGATGGATCCATTTTAATATCTGCTCTGAAACGTCCAACAGTCTCCCTATTAAATTTAAATTCGAGGCTTTGGTAATTTATATAGAGTAGTCTTTGCTTGAGTCACTTTTTTGGAAATAAAACCAAATAAAATTTATGTTAGTAGGTATACATAAATTTTATTTGGTTAGATCATAATATATGGTTTGGTTAGGGCATAATATACTTAGGTTGATCAAATTCGTACAAAGAAAAACGTTATACTAACCAGATTTACAGCTGAACAGATATATAATAAACTTTCATCATTCATGTCATATCATTTCCTACTAGCATACCTACCTATATCATCGGAATAATTTATACCACTAAATAACTAGAAAAAGTTCTAATACGCCGCGAGTGGTTAAAAGCTCTAGCTCTAGCTTAAGTCTGCCTGCTTTTCTTCGTCGATTATAAACATCGTTGAATACTGTCTCGATTATTATTATTGACTTTTATTTCCTTAATAACTAATGATATCCAGTCCAGTGTTCTTAGCATGCGCACAACGAGATTATCTCGCGACGAGAGAGAGAGATGTTGTCGTTGCCGACAATTTTTTTATTTACCCTAACATGCACAAAATGCGTTATATTACAAGAAAAAAATAGTCAACATGAGGTTCGTAGAGAAAAATACCACAGATAAGAAATATTACTTTTATCTCTACTTTTGACGTAACGAGACAAATACCTAACCATGTTAGCTTCGGTAGACAGATAGAGACAACGGGTAGACATAATTTTACTCGTAGTGCGCATGCTAGCCATACTGGATACAGTCTTTATCGAATACAAATTAAAAACCAGTGGTCTTCCGGTGGCCCTGTAATGATTAATTTTTTTTTTTTTATTTTATTTGAACCACCAACAGAATTATAAGTAGTAGATATACAAAATATTAGATGGCTTAGGCACTAAGTAAACACGCAATTCAATTTATAGATAGTTACATCATGCAAATATGAAAGTCGTACATAATTAACACAAGTTTACAAATATTATTAAACTCTAGCCAACATATAACCGACATGTCGGCAATAGATGCTTTGAACCCATTCTGCTTATGAATATAAACATCAACCGGTTTTGACTAAGGTATCTACCTCCTGATAACACGACCTTACCTAATGAAAGTATTACGAAATAAATGTCAGGTTCGAGTATACATACCTACTAAGTATCTTTTCGTCTTCAATCATTCTTTTTACAGCAAAGCTATCAAATAAGCCATGCTTTAACCTTAAATACGCACAGCTAATATTGTTGCCCAGAAATCAGATGTCCGATCAAATGGCTCGGGAGCGTTAAGTAAGATGTAACAGGGGTCGCAGGGCGCGCCGGAGGGTCGCAATATTGCCTCATCATCCCTCGCACCCTCACAGTTGTTTTAGCATTCATCGCCTCGCCTCGGAAGATTGATTTCACATTGTTAGCCGCTTAGCTAAAGAGATTTTACGCACATTTGCCGGTTTGTAACATAATTAATTTGAATACAGCTTTGTAGAATGTCCTCTCATAGCTATAGTGCTTTTCTAAAAAATGAAACAAGTGACTTTTTTTTAATATGTATATTATATTATGTAATTAAAAGAAAGTAAATAAAAAAGCAACCTACATAAGAAATATAATTTTTTTTTGCGCTGTGAGTGCTGAATGCGTAATACGGTAGAGTTCCAAATTTAAACTATTTAGGCCAAAGAACATTATAACAAGTTACAAGATATTCAGGAAGAAAGATTCCAAATTCAAACTTATGATATTATGTAATGAAAATACATACATTCTTTACTGGCCTCGGCCGGGAAGTTTAACTTTCGAACTCATTTACAGGGTATGAAATGTGCACATTTCATATCATTTTTTAGAAATAAATATATAATGTACATTATAGTAGATAGTATAAATATTTTTGTATTCTAGAGATACTTTAACAAAATCCGTTAAGTTCCCATTTTTTGGGATTTAGCGTTTTTAAAAAAACAGACAAACCACGACAACTTGCAAGTTGAGTACGTTACATAGAATAATTATCGTACTTACTTAATTATTTGTAAGAAAATCATTCATTACACACACACACACACATAACACTCATTACTTATTAGGTACTCAATACTTATTAGGTAATTTAACATAACAGCTGTCGTAGAGCTAATAACAAAAATCAGCGCCAGTAAAGTAGGCCTTAAAATCAATACTTCATTACATCAATCCTGGATTATATTATGTCCATCCCGGAGACGCCCATGGGCTAAATCAAATACTTTACTAATGGAATTTTTAATTGCAGGAATATAATATCGCGGGGCTACTTACTTAACGATACACCTGAATTTTAATAATAAACCTGAGGAAACATGTTCGGTTGATTGTTACCAAACTGAGGCGTGTTTTTTTGCCATATTAATTATACACGATGTAGGTAAGTAAGTAATATCAACATTTCAATCTTACTGATGTAATTGTATTGCTAGTTTAATAACGCGTAAAACAATCCGAAAATCAGGAAAGTAGCAACAGCCGTGGAGTCCGCTCGTGTTTTCGGGCTATTAATTCTGACAAAGCGTCCACGGGACCCGAAAGGGTTGCTTTGGTCTTTGAGCACGGTCTACATACATGTTATGACGTTTACCGCTACGCGTGATTACCATAAAACCATTCTCGTGGAAAATTGAATATTGTACTTTTTTACATCTTCTGAACACAAACAGCTCAAGATAAGTTGCTACGAATGGTAGAGTTCTAATTTCCGATTGACTGACTGACTTACTTTTTAATAATAACTAGCTGACGCCCGCGACTTCGTCTGCGTGGATCAAGGCTTTTTGGTTCCCGCGGGAACTCTTTAATTTTCTGGGATAAAAAGTAGCCTATGTGTTATTCGAGACTATAATCTATCCCTGTGCCAAATTTCATCCAGATTAGTTCAGCCGTTCTGGCGTGATTGAGTAACAAACATCCATCCATCTATCCATCCATCCATACATCCATCCATCCATCCAAACTTTCAACAAACAACATTGAACCTAATTGGTAAGAGGATGCTTGGCTTGCTTTGATCACCACCACCACTACAGCCCAATTAACGTCCCACAATTGGGCACAGGTTTCCACTCTCATAGGAGAGAGGGAATTAGAGCTTAGAACCACCACGCTGCTCCAATGCGGGTTGGCGAGCTTTAACGACTATTATCATGTTAGTGATAATAACCGGGACCGACGGCTTAACGTGCTCTCCGAGGCACGGGGGTGAAACACCGCCAACTTCCTAACTCCGGGCTAGTACTGAGAATTTCTAGTCAGAAAAACCCAATACTTAATTATGGCCCGACCCGGGACTCGAACCCGGGACCTCGTCGGCCGCAGTCGAACATGCCAACCACTAAACCAACGAGGCAGTGTCCAAACTTTCGCATTTATATTATTACGAGTAGTATAGATTGATCTATGGAACTATACAAGATGATACCTACTTACATGCCTGTGAGCTTTGCATGATGTTCTCAAAGCAAATCTGCCAATTGGCCAGCGTGGGAGTTATGGCTTCACGATGATGATACTCATAGATGTGCCAACAGCGACTGGGAATAAGGGGGCATAATCTTTTCAGTTTTACATGGAAACCGTTTTTTTTTTCATATTACTAGATGATCTGTTGTTGTGATATTTTTTCAGAAAGTTTGACGTAGATAATCCAGTATCACAAGATATCATTTATCTAGATTCAGATTATCTTTACACGCTCATGGAGGTCAGATGGTAATCATGTATGTAGCTAGTCCGTATAATATGAACTAGGTCAAGAAACAACTCTATATTTAAAGAAATAACTTGCAGAATTAACACAAATTCTGTCTTCAGCTTATATTGGTATCGTTGAGCAACTGAATTGCAACTGATTGTGCAATAGGATCAGAAAACCAAATAAAATCGGAAGGAACAATTAACTAAAGGCCCCTGGACATTTATCATTCGCTCAATAAGGTACAACAATCGAACAACAAGGCATTGCGCGTTCTTTCCATTGTGTGACGTAATTTTATCAAAAATATTCGGACGCAGCAAAGTTACAATGGGATGTCGCAACTACAAAAGTCGGAAGAGCGGATGCAATTCGCGTCGACTCACCGCCGACAAACGGAGTGCGGTGATTTTTTACGCAATATCTCTCGAACAAAGAATGTATTGGCGTTTTGTCGAGCAAGGATGTTTCCACCCACAATTCAAAATGGGTCATCGTTCATTACTTACAATCGGAACTGACTTCACGAGCTTTCGGAACTTTTAAGCCACTTGTATTTGGATATTAAAAGTCATTAGTTTATGTCGTGTATGCTCAGGTGCCGGTGTTGCGTATTTCACAAAGCATTGTACAAACCAGGTATTTGAAGGAATTTATATTTTTTGTTGTTAATTTGATTGATAATACATTATTCTTCATCTATACCTACTTACTTAATACTTATACTTATCTATACTTCTATACTTATTACTTATATTATAAATGTGAAAGTTTGGATTGATGGATGTTTGTTACTCAATCACGCCAGAACGGCTGAATGGATCTGGGTGAAATTTGGCACAGAGATAGATTGAAATAACACGTAGGCTACTTTTTATCCCGGAAAACTAAAGAGTTCTCGCGGGAACCGAAAAACCTCAATACACGTGGACGAAGTCGCGGGTATTAGCTAGTATAATAAACGATACGTATAGAAAGCTTTATGAACTTTTTCATGATATAGAAAGCGATACGAATCCGGTTGGTATTTTGTCTTCTTTTCATGAAAAATGAAAGAAAAAAATTGTTTCCAAGGATGTAATAGTGCCTAACTTATCTTTTTTTTAAAAAGGTAGGTTTGGGTAAGTTTGCTTCAAATTAGTTTTCTGGTAAGCATGTTAGGCAAGGTAAGTTAATCAAAAATAAGAAAAGAATGTATTAATATGCATTTCATACAGAATTTGGAGGATTCCGCATGTTTTCCTGAATCAAATGAATCGAAGACAAAGTTTAATAGCAGTCAAGTAATTAATCCATGGCACCATTAAGAGCGGCCGACTTTGTTGACACAAACGGCGTCGCAGCGGCCATTATGGCAGTTTTACTGTTATCGCATATCGTATACCATCGACCATCGCCACACCGTGTAATTAGCTGGCAATGGTAAACTGACTTATAACTGCGGTGTTAAATCCAACCCTTACTAAACACGATCCATAAAAACTTGCAGCAAATCCATTGCTTCATGTCTAAGCCCGGGCTTACAATTTTCAAAACGAATCCAGCATTTTAAATCGAATCAGCAATATGGTAGATGTAATTTCGTCCCCTACAACAGGATGCGTTAATGGACAATAGCATAAGTCATTCGGGCTATAGATGACCATGTGATACAATTGATTTTTAGAGCGATAGAAGTAAGGGGTGTTGGTAATAAAGTTATTTTTAAAGTGCATAACAATTTAAGCCCGATATGAGCAGATACATACCTCCTGTACAAAAGCAACATAATACCATGGATTCTGGATATCTAGGTAAAGTCTACGAGTAGACGACGTTCATAGTTGCGACGGTAATGACAATGATAAGTAGATATTAGGTGGGCTGGGGTTGGATTGGATTTTTAGGTTTTCCTTGTAAATTCCTAAAAAACTTACTATTTTTAATTAAATTATTATTATTAATTAAAATTATTATTTTTGTCTCTCTGAAAAAGTTGCATAAAGAAAAGCAGCAACTTTCAAAGACAAATCGTTAAGGTTACCGATAGAAACAATAGAATTCTTCTATTTTTTTCCGAACCGGGGAAGGAAGTGGATAGTTTCTATTATATTAGTACTTATTGCAATCGGCGCTCTACAAAGATTACTAATTACCTGTTGTGTACTTTTTCATAATTAAACTCGTAATTGATATCATTACTATTATTAATATATATATTAATATTAATAATGATATCAATTACGAGTTTAAAAATTACACATTACATTTTTTACATTACATTTTTATTATTACATTACATTTTTTCTTTTATGAAAACCGCGAGAACTGTAAATTATAATCAAAACCTCATCAAAACGGTGATGATTAGCAGTCGCAGATTGACAACTTAAGCAAATGTCTAATTTAATCAAATAATAATGTAAGCAAAGTCTAATTTAATAGTCTTATAATTAGTCTAAAATAGGTAACAAATATGCGTTTTGAATCGACTATTATTAACTTTACCTTCAAAGCAGTAATCTATATATTATATAAAATTCAAAGTCCTGACTGACTTACTATATATATCAACGCACAGCCTAAACCGCTGGTCATAGAGACATGAAATTTGGAATGTGTATTCTTTGTGAAGAGTAGGTATCCACTAAGAAAGGGTTTTTCGAAATTCCACCCCCATAGGGGTTGAAAGTTTGTATGAAAGTCCGTCATTTCTCAAATTATATCCATGAAACTTGCTATACAAACTACCGGTAAAAAATAAAGAAGTACGAGTGTCACAGTTTTTCAAAATTCCACCCCAAACGGGTAAAATAGGGGTTGAAAGTTGGTATGAAAGTCATTTTTTTATTCAAGTTAAAGCCATGAAACTTGGTATTTGAGCTTTCCGTTAAATATGAAGAAGTACGTGTTTCACCATTTCGTATCACGTCCCCAAGGACGTAATATAGAGGTTCTAATACACGGGTTCGGAATGCCGTTCCTACCGAGAAGATTATATCTACTATCCTATAGTCTGGATTAGCTACTTTTTATCCCGGAAAATTAAGGAGTTCCAGCGGGAACCAAAAAACCTTAATCCACGCGGACAAAGTTGTGGGCATCAGCTAGTCGTCAATAAGCAGTAGTACAATTATAGTTATTTAATTCGCAAAAGCGGTGTTACTGTAATTTACCAAGCTAACGGACGCAGCTTCTACCTACTGGTCTGCGTAGCGGGTCTACGCTTGTTCAAAAAACTGACTTCTTTTGTACTGCAGCTAGCTATATAATTTTGTACTTTCAAATCGAATTGCTCTTAAACTGGCCTAATCCATTCCAAGTTTATAACCTTCCGCTATAAAATGTCAAATGTGCAATACATCATTTAAGGTTACAAAAATCATCAACGTTTTATTGCCTTTGTCACAGAAAATATTATATTTGGCCCTCAGAAAAACACAATGATGATTTGTCATCGAAGATTGACTTCGAAGCACCTGGCCTCCACGCGACCCTAACTGTTTCATTCCTTTTCACGTGATTCGAAACGCACCCACTTTTGTCAATATGATTGTTTAATTTGTATTATGTGATCTTCTAAACTTTATTTAAGTAGTTCTTTATACATGTGCAGATGGAAGGCGGGACGCGAGGCAGCTGTGCCTTTCATTGCGGTTTATGTATTTGGATGATGGCGAATTTTCACTATAGCAAGAGTAATCTTAGGAAGAGAAACATTACGTCTGGATAATTATTTAAAAATATTTTCAGTAACATCCGAACTTTAAAACACATTAAACTACATACATATTTTATGTGTCTAATAGCCACACTCATTCCGACAACATCATCGCGTCGATGATGTTTTTAACCGATTTCCAAAAAAGGAGGAGGTTCTCAATTCGTTCGTTTTAAACTTCCGTTGTAATTATTTCTCAAAATATTTTCTTAGTGCTGGCCCTACCTGTAGGTTTTGATTTATTGGCGAGTGTCAAAATATGTAAAATATGCGGCATATAAACGGCCGTATCTGTTGATTGCGTTGACTTAGAAGCTTGATTTTCTCTTCAGCTCTAAGTGACCGTAGATTTAAGTATTTGATATTAATTTCAACTTCATACCTCTACGCGTTCCCGAGAAAAAGGTGGTTAACAGACAGACAGCCGGACAACGAAGTGATCCTATAAGGGTTCCTTTTTCTTCTTGAGGTAAGGAACCCTAAAATAGAGATATATTAAAAAAATGCTTCTGAGAGCAATTTTCCATGTCGTTTATCATTAATGTAAATTGTAAACAAAAGTACAAAACAATTGGAAACTGGCAACCCGGTTCGTTCGACTATGGCGCCGCAATGTTCGCGGTCGGCGAATCGACTTCCTGCGCATTTCCCGCCGAAATGGATCGCTTCCGATGCGTATTTGTCATCTCTTAATTACATTGATCTATAGAGTCGTCATTTAAAACAATCCAAACATACCCATTCATTTATTTTGTTGTCATCTCATGCAATAAGTCCAGACTCGTTCAACTGACTGATCCATCAATGCGCGCCCAGCACAATCCCTTGGATTTACAAAGCTGTGAAAGAGATTATTTTTACGTCATTCTAAATCCAATATGGCGGACTCCAAAGATAGCGGACTAGTTATTTTTTATGCGCCCACATGATATGGCATAAATGATCTATTAAAAGGGATTGCTGAGAAGAATACGTAAATAAATATACGTCACACTAAATTCAATAAGGCGGACGGTAAAAGCTTTTTTTTAAATTATTTAAGACATTTAAAGACTTAGTATGTAAATTAGGTTAACCGAAGAGATTTAATACGGAATACTAATTACTAGATATTACTTACAGCACAGCGATCTATTCTACTGTTTTTCTTGTTCACCAAATCATAACGTGGAATCGTAATCCGTTTGTGAGCAACAAACAAGCCGTTACCGTATCTTCTGCTATTAGTAACGAGAAGGGCAATTCCCTTGCCTTGCCACCACTTTCAGTATGAACTTAATGAGCCTCGGAAAAACCATTGTCCTAATTTAATATACCGACTTGCTTTATTTATTTCATGAAAAATTACACTTTAATAATATTTTTCTTAATCAAAGGTTGTCTAAGATGGAAGCGAGCTTAACTGGAAGAGTTCTATAAATTTTGTTGGTTTATCCAAATAGATTAGTATGTTTATAATCAACATAGAACGAACGAATTTTAAAAATACATACAAGATAAACAATAATGTCCTCGCGACTGAAGCTCCTAAGAGATTAGCTATCTGCGCGGGAAATATTATAGTGCACAAGTGTGTGCGCAAACACACTCTCGGTTCCTTTGCTTTCATAGCATTTCATAGCATAGCATTTCATAGCATTCAACATAGCTGTCAATGTTTCTACACTTGCCAGCTGTGGACAAAGTTTACCAAGCGCAGCTATAATGCGCTTAGGATACAATATAACCACTCCTTCCGCATCCTAATGAAGCACCCGCGTTTCTGTAGTGCTAAAGCCATGTTTGCTGCTGCCAGAGTACCTGACTTCTTCGCCATACTTAGGGCGAGGACGGCTTCCTTCTGGGAAAGACTAAGACAAAGTACTAATTCTATCTTATGTGCTGTTATCGACGATTTGAGTAATCCTTTTGCTAAACACTGGTCTAACCTGCATCGGTGCGACAACAACACTTTCACTTGGTTTTCTTTTTATTTTAATTTTTAAGCTCGATTTCTATACATTTATTTTTAAATAATTTGAATATTATTTATTTTTAAACCTAAACTTAAAAGAATAGCCTGATGGGGCGGAAAATCCAACACGATCTCCGACGGACGGCTTTTCGTGCTCTCAGAGGCACCAGGGCAAAATACCGCCAACTTCTTAACTTCGGGATAGTACTGGCTTGTCAGAATACCCAATACTTAAATAGCTGTTATAGTGATGATTTGATAGTGTTTATTTGTTGCACCTAAAATATCGGGAGTATTGCGGCATAACATTTTCACTTTTGTTTCAGCTGTTAAACTATTCTGAGCATTTTAAGATCAGCGTGTTGATAAGTGAAACGTCAGGTAATGCAGCGTGGGCGGGCGTCGCATAATTGTGTGAACTGATTGCGTAATTAGCGCGACGAGTCACCGAGGGCGCGGGAACGGTAGTCGCGTCCCTTGCGTTTGTATTACTCCTCACCCTCCCGTGGGAGTCATTAATTACCAATGTTTATTTTAAAACTGTTTGTATTTTCTTGGTTGTGTGCTGATTATTAATTTAGTTTAATGCATGATTTGTTTGAGATTCTCACCTCGACCTGAATTTCAACAATCGGGCGCAGAGAGAAAAAATAACCGGTCAAGTGCGTGTCACGAAAGCAGGGTTCCGTAGACTTAGTAAAGATTCCTTTTGTTGACAACATTGATGAAATTGAAAATTATTTTTTTCGAAAGAGCTACCACCATTTTTCTTGCTTCTCGGTAGGAATGGCATTTCGACCCAGCCCCCCTAGCATGGGCCGAGACAATTTTCTCCCCGAGGAAAGGATAAATTTTTTATTCCTAAATAAATAAATAAAAACGCTAAATAACGGTGGATAAATAGTCCCCCGAGTCCCCGTGAAATGTCAAACGGGGATAAACTTCTCCTCTCCCCTGTTGCTGTGCTCTGAG
Organism: Erebia ligea; assembly: GCA_917051295.2. Taxonomy (NCBI): domain Eukaryota; kingdom Metazoa; phylum Arthropoda; class Insecta; order Lepidoptera; family Nymphalidae; genus Erebia; species Erebia ligea. Next base: position 9,115,181 of record OU785237.1, on the reverse strand, counting down.
AAGTGTACAATTTAATTTTATCTCTTGTCAGTGGATAAAATCGGGGGATAAATTTCTTATCTCCGGCCCATGCTAGGGGGTCTGCTAATTCGACGATTCAAAAGCACTTGTAAAAGTTTATTTGAATAAAAAAAACATTCGAATTTTAATTCGTATCGAATAATGTCGTTCCGTTATCCGTACACATGCTTATTTTTTCCAAAAAACAAACCTTAACATTATCAAGTATCCCTATTAATGATTGTAAAATACCTCGCACGAGGAGTTACGCCAACATTCACAAACAATTGCAGTAACTTGTCATCGGTTGTTACTTTTTATATACATATGTATTTTGTTTTGCAATAGTTGTGTATACCTATATAAGCGGCTTGTCACACGGATAAAGACTATTATTTTAATATACTAATATATTAAAATAATAGTACATATAAAACGTAGTACAGTTAAACGTATACATAGCTTCTTCCCTAAGTCTATGACGTATTCTAATCTGACTTCTGACTCTGGGACCGGTATTTGCGAACTCTTCTCTTCGTACTTTCACTCAACTTATCAACAATCATCAACGTTACCGACGTGTATGCAAATAAAAACCTTAAATAATCAAGCGAGAGGTGACATTTCTGAAATTGAAATTTTACCCCAAATTATTGAAAAAGCACTCAAGTCTATAAAGTGCAATAAATCTGCTGGCCCTGACGAAATTCCAGCGTGCTTTTTAATTAATTGCTCACATATGTTAGCCATTCCTCTTTCTATCCTTTTCCAGAGGTCAATCCATGAAGGTCACATGCCTTCAGTATGGAAATCTGCGTATATCACCCCTATCCATAAAAAAGGTCCAAAAAAAGCAGTTGAAAATTATCGCCCCATTTCTAAACTTTGCCTAGTAGCTAAAATTTTTGAGCGTATAGTATATAATCAATGTTATAACGCCCTAAAATCACAGTTTATCCACAACCAACATGGCTTTCTTAAAGGCAGATCTACAGTCTCGAATTTAGCACTGTTCTCAGATTATCTTACGGACAAGCTCGAGAACCATGATCAAGTCGACGTAGTGTATACTGATTATAGCAAAGCCTTCGACAAAATTGACCATAGCCTGCTCTTGGAAAAGTTAGCCTCCCTTGGGATAAGAGGAGACTTGTATCGTTGGTTTTCATCTTATATAGATAACAGACTACAATCAGTGGTGCTAAATGGTTTTAAATCCAATTGGACGACGGTACCCTCTGGTGTGCCCCAAGGGTCCTTATTAGGCCCCTTTCTATTTATTATCTTCATCAACGACATAGACCATTGCTTTAAAAACTCGAATTTTTTACTTTTCGCTGATGACTTAAAGGTTTTCTGTCCAGTTAATAACATTATAGAAGCGAAACTCTTGCAAGATGATCTTTTTAGATTAGATAATTACTGTATCAAAAACAAACTCGATCTTAATGTGTCAAAATGTTACTCTATATCTTTCACTAGAAAAAAAGAACCTTATCATTTCGACTATACTTTAAAACAACAAATATTAACTAAAATAAACACAATTAGAGATCTTGGAGTGCTGATGGACTCGAAACTGATACTTAACCAACATATAGATGCTGTTACAAGCAAAGCATACAGAGCTTTAGGTTTCATTATTCGTGCTACCAAACCATTTAAGAAAATGAAAACGATAAAAGTTCTTTACTGTTCATTGGTCCGCAGTCACCTTGAGTACGCTTGCCAAATATGGAATCCTGCATATCAAGTTTACATTAATAAAATTGAAAGTATCCAACGCAAATTCATTAGATTCCTACGTCATAAATTTCATCTTCCAAAAACATCTTATGAGATAGCCTGTTCTGATTTACACCTTGTACCTCTTAATATTCGTAGAAATATAGCTGATATTTGCTTCTTACTCAACATAGCCAGGGGGACAATTGATTGCCCTGAATTGCTTTTTAAGCTAGGTATAATAGTACCCTCACGTTTATCTTTCCGTGCGACTAGAATTAAAAAGGTATTACATACTCCAGTATCAAGTACAAAGTACAGATCCAACTCGTTTATTATTCGCGCGTCTCGCCTTCTGAACTCTATTTATAATGAACCTAGCATAGACTTATTTTGTGGCAATATGTGTAGTGTACGTCGAAATTTAACCAATGTATTCATACAGTCAAGTGCATTAAGTTATTAACAACTGATTAACAACTGGTATCTTTCTCAACAACTGTTTATGTGTATCAACAGGTACCCTTGTTCTTTTTAGTGTCTATTTGTGAAAACCTGTCATTAGCTATAAGTTACCTAATTTTAAGACTATCTAGAACAATAAGCTGTTGGTTTTCCTTAACAAATAAAATAAAATAAAATAAAAATATACTATAGATACTATTATTTTAAGCTTTGTGTACCTATCTACTCGCTGTTGGTGACATACCGAAATAGAATAAATGAATAAATAAAATACACATAGACGGGCTAACGGCCTGAACAAAACTATAAGTGTTTCTAGTTTTGTTTACTACGGAACCCTTAAAACTGATAAGGACTGGACGCCTATTCAAAGTTTCTTTTAGCAGTTATGAGTCTGTCGTGTCCACCGAGATACTCGGGTGTTGGCATTCGAAATGAAGGTTATGAGCATTTGGTATAAATAATTTCATAAAAGACCGTTTCAAAAAAAGATTAAATAAGTACTTCTTTAGACGGTAACTCCTTTCATAAAGCTGCTAGTGAATTAGTTTTATTGGTAGTAAAGTATATAAATCGCAATTCTGTTTTTCTTCTGTTCTGTCTTAAAATTAACCCTTCATGAAAATCCCTCCTTTCTTACATTCATGTACAATTAGGTATTACTTAAAGCGATTTACTTAACACGCTCACTTTTCCATCTAACATCACTTAAAAGGTTTAAAGAACCTTTCATGATGATCCGTGAAAGTTATTGTAAGCAAAACAATGCGAGTGCATCAATTTATATCAATTTACACGATTGTATTGTTTCGGCGGGCGAGGGCGGCTTTCCCGCGCTTCCTGACGTCGCTTCCGACACGAGCGCGACGCGTGCCGCCATCTTTGAATTACCTATACCCTGCAACAATTGCCGTTTGTTGCCAGTTAGAAAAACAATCCCCATTTCATTGGGAATTATTATGCAACTTTGAGCTTTGTTTTACTACAATAATAAGTGCATTTTTTGTAAATATACTGTATGATCGTTTCGTCATATTTAACTATTTTCGGAGCTTATGATTGTTTTATCTAGAGCATTAATGTTGTTTGGTAATTATCTGGAACATCATGTCGTGCAGCGAATGCTTTATTGACAAGTCTCTTGCAGGATTGATATGATTTAAAGTAAATGCCACTACAATAAGTAGTTTTTGGTAAATCAAATAAAAAAACATTTAATGAAGGTGGTGTAAGTTTATATATTACATTACTTATATAATATACTATATATTATATTAGATTTAAGTTGCTTTCAGTTGATTTAGTATATTATTTTAATACCTTTAACTTATGCTTATGCATATTTTCCAACTCAATCGACAGACAGACATACAGAGAAACATTAGTTTTTACATACTTACTAGAAAAGTTAGGAAAAGGCGAGCAAGCGTTTTTGAAATTTACTCATAGTTAGATCTGTGCTGTGACCAGCTACCTGTGTGCAATGCTTGTGATTCGCCAAATCAGTGACATATTGCCACGACATTCCCGTTAGAGAAAGTTAAATGAAATCGGCGTGCAAGTCGTACAAACAACATCCAAGTGTGTATTTGACCTTCGACATAGTAATTAAGGTGCCCATCGCCGTCACAAATAGAGCAAACATTAATGCCAGAATGCGTTTGTTCACGGGAGGCGGCGAACGCGTACATGTCACGGCAAACATTTGCTACGCCGCGCCCGTGTGTACCGTCCATATTTGCCCGCTAACAGCGTGTCAATATCTATTCTGGGGTGTAAAATGAATTAAATGTAGTGTTTTACTCTTTGCTTGTAGAGCCCATGTAGTCAGAGCCGTGCAAGGAATATAATGCATGCGCGAGGCATGTGCTTTATAACTTTAGATATTTTGAAGTATGACTCATCAATGCACACAGGTGCCAAGATTCAGTTTAATAATATTGAAATCGTTGATTGATATGAAAGGAATTCAAGCAGACAAAGATAATACGAATGTAAGATTTCATTTCTTTCATTTTTGAGACTTACAAAGCTGCCAAAGCATGTAACAATATTATTTAGTTACTTTTAAAAGTTATTTGGTCAAAAGAATGTAAGAAACTCATTTGTAAGAAACCTTCAACTTCCTATATTCCCAAATTCAATTTGTTGTAGCGAAACTTCCAGGTTCCTGTGTTTACGATTCACTAGATACACGAAAATAGAATGAGAAGTTTTCTGTTTATCGAACAACTTGTCCAACGGGAAGTGCTCCCAGAAATATTGAGTGAGGCATGCAGCGGAGGGCATTACTGTAAAAGTTTTGTGTAACAATGTGTAATGCTGCCATTTCTATGCGCAAAAATCCCGCCCGGAAGCGGTGGAGCTCACATCGTTGCGAGGGAATCCCGTAACTTTCCTATTGTGGCGCCATCTACAGCTGTCCAATACACTGACATGTTTCCGGCCTCTCTTCAGAAAGTCTCAAGCTGTCAACTCGGGAACGGATGCCTTAGAGTTTCCTTGAGGGTCTTTTTATTCATTCAATTCTTGAGGAGATTTATTTGTTTCTTGAAAGTAGCACAAATCGATAAAAATATTGGGACTCTTTAGTCGCTTAAAATTATATAGGTAACTGAGTTTTTCAGATACCTTAGTGCTATGAACAACTGAAATTCATCTGTCTATTAAAAAACATACTAATATTATAAATGCGAAAGTCTGCTATGCTTTAACGGTCCATCGTTTCAACCAATTTTGCCATAATTCTCAATTGTAGAGACTAGTTGCATTCCGGGGAAGGACATATTAGGCTAATTTTTATCAGAGTTCCGGCAGAAATAAAAAACTTTATCCACGCGAAGTCGCGGGTGTCATCATGTAAGCATGTTTCGCATAGATCACAGATAAAAGTACCTATCTAAGCAAGTAGGTATTTTCAATCATTACAGTCTAATAAAATTAGATCGTTGTTTTACATTGGCTCTGAAATTACTGCATTTACCTACGTGAAAAGATCAAATCAGGTTAAGGTATAGGTAATATTACCAAAGAGTCGTATAACGCATCGTTTTCACTGCGTCTACGTGGGCGGGCACTATTCGTAGCAAGGCCAGGCGATATAGTATTACAGTTTCTTCAGCCAAATTCTACTTGACCTTCGCCGTTTCGACTAACTTTCCCTTCAAGTTCGTCCTATTTAACACGTTTGCTGCGACAGTAACTTTTCAATACTTTCCATTCCTTCGGTACAAGGCCTATACACCTGGTAATAAAACTTCCATTGTGGCGGCACAAGGCTTAAAGACCCTGTACAATTTAAGAAACTTAAATCGTTTTTTGGGCTTCAAGTAAAAATATATATGTGTTTTTTCCTTTGAATATTAATAATAATGAATTAATCGACATACACCTGAAGTCGTTCGTTAACAACTTGTTTAGTTTAAAAATTATAGCTATATTCAAAATACAGGGCTTAATCACCCTGTGCCGCACTGAATAAGGGAAGTCTGGTGCGTATTTTAAGGATGTGAAATAAAAATATCGATAGCTGTAATTAAGTTTTAATATAATGGAAAAAAAAACAAACATGAATTAATGTTTTTCAATAAAACATGGGTAGCAAAAGATTTTTGCACTGAACACATTTAGTTAAGATTTTTTTTTGTCAGCTTGGCGACTGGTTAAAAAGGTTCGGAGTTTTGCGTAACATCCGACACAATTCCTCTTCTTGTCACCTTTTACCAAAGTGTTTTTGTCAAGTTTTCGTGCGGGTTCTGAAAAGATAAATTTATTAATTTATTATTATTTATTTGTATGTGAATATGTGTGCGCGTGTGAGCGTGGATTGGATGTGGATTGTGGATGTGTATATGTATGTGTATGTGTGTAACCCACGATGCGCGTGTCCGACTCGCACTTGACCACTTTTGTAAACTTAAATACGCACTAAACGGGAAACGTAATTAGGTAAGTAAAATAAATAGTAATGACTCACCTCACACCTGTCTCTGATAAATCAATCTATAATTAGATTTAACTTTCACTGCATCACTGTCCTCGCAAACATCATATAATATATTTTTTCGGCACCGTTTTGTTGATCTTGACGCCATGTCGACACGTGCGTTTCTCACGATTGCAAGCCAACACTAGTCGCGCGAAGCTAACGCGGGGTGCGGTACCAGGTGAGCGGGGTACAAGGTGCTTCGATCTGGTTTCGCATTATGATGAAATTTTATTTCTTCCGTGCGGTACCAGGTGTAAAAACCTGGTATTTAGGTAGGTACACCATTGGATTCTATTTTAATAATACATCTTAGATATATATTCATCTCTTTTCTACACCGAACCAAGTTAAAGTTAGGCCTTCCGCGCGACAAGGAAGTCTATACTTTTCTTAGCCGCACTGTAAGCGTAGACGCATACAAGGTGTTTAGACCTGGTTTCGCACTCAACGTGTTAAGAGCGGAGAGGAGAGGTATGGCTCTGGTTAGAGTGGCAATAGGCCCACAATCGTTTTCGTTGTGTATTGTCTTCCTACGCAAACCGATACACGTCACTAGTCTTGTTTAAATAAATGTTATCTTTGAGTATTACGTACACTAGTTTTTAGTATCTTCTATAGTACCTAAATAAGACAGTTGGGATGCTATTTGTTGATATTTCCTTCAGCCTTCGTTTGGTGGTGTTATTATTATTATTAAGTAAGATTATATTACCTGTTAGACAATTCCTCTTAATTATTGTTATAGCAGGTAGCTACTTTTACAGATAAACGGTATAAATTAAACTCATAATAGGTATCTTCTGCTTTATTTTGGACAGTTGAGTTATTATTTTATACGCGTGGCCGGTGTTGACGGGAACCATTTATACCGAACATAAACGGATAGAAGCAGGTCTGGATGAGATCACAGCTATTCACGTATCGATCCTATTAGAATTACCATGACTTTGAATAGGTACGTCTTGTTAAATTTTCAATAAACATTATTGGAACATAATTGGTTATATTGTCTCTAATTCGTGTTTAAGACTTTAGTTTTAGTTTCTTTGAATAACACAGTTTTGGTTATCCATATAGAGCTACTTTATTCGTACCTTTGGTGAAACCATAGACATAGAATTTTTTCGCTACGCATAAGGGTGAAACCACACTTCTTAACGTAATGACACTTCAAGAAGTGTCATTTTTGTATAGTTTTCGAACGATAACTTGGTCTAAGATCCGAATCTAAATCGAAACGTACCGGTTTGATAAGAGAATCAAATTTATTTTATAATAAATTTCATATATTAGAAAATAAATTAAAAATGGGTAGACAACAGAAATCCTGGACAGAATATTTTTAATTATTTTTTGAAAAATGATTTTTCATAAAATGTTGCAAAATGAAGATAATAATAAAATTTTATACTGGACTTAAAGTATAGAGCATATAGAATGTGCAATCGTAGGGTAGACTATTATTTACCTGGATAAATAATGGAAATAATAGTCTACCCTATTATTTACCTGGATAAATAATGGAAATAATAGTCTACCCTACGATTGCACATTCTATATGCTCTATACTTTAAGTCCAGTATAAAATTTTATTATTATCTTCATTTTGCAACATTTTATGAAAAATCATTTTTCGAAAAGTAATTAAAAATATTCTGTCCAGGATTTCTGTTGTCTACCCATTTTTAATTTATTTTCTAATATATGAAATTTATTATAAAATAAATTTGATTCTCTTATCAAACCGGTACGTTTCGATTTAGATTCGGATCTTCTACTACTAGTTAGTCCGTAATAATAATAGAGCAAGAGTCTCAATAATGGTAATGCCTATATTGCCTCGTGTCGCGCGCATTAGTTTTGTTTTTGGGATACGTAAACAATCTATATTTGATCTTATTTACGAGTATCTTATCTAACACTAGCTGATGCCCGCGACTTCGTCCGCGTGGATTGAGGTTTTTCGGTTTCCGCGGGAACTCTTAAATTTTCCGGGATAAAAAGTAGCCTATGTGCTATTCCAGACTATAATTTATCTCTGAGCCAAATTTCATCCAGATCCGTTCAGCCGTTGGAGCGTGATTGAGTATCAAACATCCATACATCCATACATCCATCCAAACTATCGCATTTATTATATTTATTTGATTGGCGATCATATTGGCAACTTTAACTTTTAGCACTACAGCTCTCGCCCGCTCACTACTGAGCACTGGTCTCCTCTCAGAATGAGAAGGGTTTTGGCCATAGTCCACTACACTCACCAAGTGCTGTTTGGAAGACATCACTCACCTTTTAGAATATTTTGAAGAACTCTCGGGCATGCAGGTTTTCTCACGGTGTTTTTCTTCACCGTTGAGATAGAAAGCGGAAAGATGTTTCGCGTTAATTTTGTGCACGGGCTGAAGGTGAAGAAGCTTTTTGGTTTGTATATTATTGAAAAGGCCGTGAGTCGTGACGTTGATCGATAAATAATTTGTCTTAAAATAGGTGCATTCTGGTGTGTGACACCTAAGCAGATTCCTATTTCTGCACGGTGTGACGTTGGTTTCTGTCATTGAATGAACATTAGTAAACGGCTATTATTAACTTTGGAATAACGTAAACAGCATGTACCTGTAATATAAACATGTAAGATTAATACGTATTAAAATATGAGCAAGACAGTAAATTTACGACAACCTCACGCGGCTATGAATATTCGTTCCAAGGAAGGGTCCGTTTGAGAATATTTCGTCAAAATGACTCATTTACTCTGGGTTCTTCCTCTCACACAGAATATCATTGCACCTGTACAATATAGCGTAGGTATGCTCAACGTTTATGTGTCTACACTCTACTGTCTTCCTTTCTCAGTCCTGCACTCATGGATAGTCGACTGGTCGAAGCCGCAGCATCGTCGGTAATATGTGAAAAACAGTAATAATAATATGGTCTGTTGTTTCTAGATCGGACGGCAATGATTCCCTATTTATGGTGATAGCTATACTCGTGTGGTGATAGCCGATAGGTGATAGGTGATAACTACGAGTAGCTTATGCCCGCGACTTCATCCGCGTGGGCTACAAAAATTTCAAACCAATGTTTTACCCCCTTAGGGATTGAATTTTCCTTTCTTAGCGGATTATAGCGTGAGCGTCATACTATACTTAGTATGCCAATTTTCAGCCCGATTCGTCCAGTGGTTTGAGCTGTGCATTGATAGATCCATAGACATAGAATTTTTTCGCTCCGCCTAAGCCTATGGATAGATCAGTCACTCACAGTCACTTTTTAGGGTTCCGTAGCCAAATTTGGCAAAAACGGAACCCTTATAGATTCGTCATGTCTGTCTGTCTGTGTGTCCGTCCGTATGTCACAGCCACTTTTTTCCGAAACTATAAGAACTATACTGTTGAAACTTGGTAAGTAGATGTATTCTGTGAACCGCATTAAGATTTTTACACAAAAATAGAAAAAAAAAAAATTTTTGGGGGTCCCCATACTTAGAACTGAAACTCAAAAAATTTTTTTTCATCAAACCCATACGTGTGGCGTATCTATGGATAGGTCTTAAAAAATGATATTGAGGTTTCTAATATCATTTTTTTCTAAACAGAATAGTTTGCGCGAGAGACACTTCTAAAGTGGTAAAATGTGTGTCCCCCCCCCCCCTGTAACTTCTAAAATAAGAGAATGATAAAACTAAAAAAAATATATGATGTACATTACCATGCAAACTTCCACCGAAAATTGGTTTGAACGAGATCTAGTAAGTAGTTTTTTTTTAATAATTTAAAACTTAACTTAATAATTTATAACTCGCGCACCGCGGGGTTCCGTGCAAACCTGTACGGAACCCTCGGTGCGCGAGTCCGACTCGCACTTGGCCGGTTTTTTTGTTTTATATATTTAGATAGATGTTTCTCTCGTATTCCGTTCAGGGTCGATTTTTCGAACTTCGAGTAACGTTTAACCTACGAATAGAAAATTTTATAGATTTAATTTGCAACATTTATTATGAGAACAATTCGTAGGTTAACTTTACTCGGAGTTGGAAAAATCAGCCCTAATTGGCAGGATACAAATACAGCCATCATAATATGGTCGTAAAATTAAAAGTGGCTCCCATATTACATTAATTACATTACATTAGTGACATTAATTAACGTCAAACATACATTTGGCAAATGGATCGTCCCTAACGAATAGGCCGTCCGTTACCGCTTCGTAGGTTAATTGTCTCCAATCATATTTAATTGTTATTAATATAATAGGTACAACACTAATTAGTCGATAAAGGTAGACAACGATAGATACAACGCTTTAATAAAATAACGAAGGTAGATAAAAAATTTTTTAGGATCCACGGCGTAGACATAGTACCTTCGTAGACAAGACGCGAGGACTAAGAAAAATTTGTGCCTACTCACAGACTTCTAAAACAAAACATTCTCTTGGACTAAGAGCCCGCGACCATCAGACCTTCGTTATTTTATTAAAGCTGAAAGATTTTCTATGTATGTCTCTAATATAGAGGCATAAACGATCCCCGACTATGAAGTTTGTTTCGCGGTTGCTTTGGAAGGTATCAGGTAGCAAAGGTGGGTAAAATTGCACCTCAAATTCGTTAAGGTATTAAGCTCCGTTTTTTTATATTTTTCTTTGGAATAATATTAGAAACCACGTTGTCCACAGGCTCTTGCTCTATCTGTTTTAACGCTAGCGCTATATTTACTACGCTATTTGTCTGTCAGCATAATATTGTTTGTGCTTGTAAACGTTAGAATTTGGAAAATATTCATTATCATAATAATAATTAATGTCTACCTACACTGTAGCAGCTTCAATGTTGCTGATGGGCAAATTTTCCGAACTGCTGGTCATCATACTAATATTATAAATGCGAAAGTGTTTTTGTTTGTTGGTTTGTTGGTTTGTTGGTTTATTGGTTTGTTGGTTTGTCCTTCAATCACGCCGCAACGGAGCAACGGATCTACGTGATATTTGACATGGGTATAGTTGAGGACCTGGAGAATGACATAGGCTACTTTTTATCCCGGAAAATTAAGGAGTTCCCGCGGGAATCAAAAAAACTTAAACCACGCGGACGAAGTCGCGGGCATCAGCTAGTTAGGTAATAAAATGTTATTATTATACCATACTACTTACATAGTTCTAAAAGCTATCTATCAATGTGATTTAAAGCGTTGCTGTGATGCTTATATACGTATCTTCAGAACAGAAACGCGCAAAGATCGACAGAGATCGTTATGAGCTATTTTTAAAATTGCGATTACACGCCAAAACTCAATAAAACGTGATGTTTGAAGCGAAAATCGAGGGATGGATGGCGTCACATGGCTTATTACATCTATACTTATAATAAAACTGTAACATGTCCAATTCTGTACATTGAAGATATTTTGAAAATTTTTTTTGGAGGGCACTCATTATTCGTTACTGAAGCCAAATCTGTAATTTTTTTCATTTTTGTCTGTCTGTCTGTCTGTCTGTCTGTCTGTCTGTCTGTATCTTGGCCGCGCATCACGCCGAAACTACTGAATGAATTCAAACGAAACTTGGCACGATTTGAGCCCATACTACGAGGATGTCACACAGAGGAGGAGGAGGATACATAGGATACTTTTTATGCCGAAATTCCACCCCCGAAGGGGTGAAATAGGGGTTGAAAGTTTGTATGAAAGTCCTTAATTTCTCAAGTTATAGCCATGAAACTTGATATATGAGCTGCGGGTTGAAAATGGAGACATACGTGTTTTACAGTTTTTGAAAATTCGACCTCCAAAAGGGTGAAATAGGGGATGAAAGTTGGTATGAAAGTCCTTCGTTTCTCAAGATGTTTTACAAGTTATATCAACGAAACTTTTTATTTTGGCTTACGGTAAAAAATAAAGAAGTACGTGTATCACAGTTTTTCAAAATTCCACCCCTAAGGGGGTGAAATAGGGGGTGAAAGTTTGTATGAAAGTCCGTCATTTCTCAAGTTATATCGATTAAACTTGGTATACGAGCCACCGGTTGAAAATGAAGAAATAAGTGTTTCACAGTTTTTGTAAATTTTACCCCCGAAGGGGTGAAATAGAGGTTGAAAATTTGTATGAAAGTCCTTCATTTTTCAAGTTATAGCCATGAAACTTGGTATATGAGCTGCAGGTTAAAAATGAAGACATACGTGTTTCACAGTTTTTCAAAATTTCACCCTCAAAGGGGTGAAATAGGGGTTGAAAGTTTGTATGAAAGTCCTTCATTTCTCAAGTTATATCGATGAAACTTGGTATACAAGCTACCGGTTAAAAATGAAGAAATACATGTTTCATAGTTTTCGGAAATTTTACCCCCGAAGGGGTGAAATAGGGGTTGAAAGTTTGTATGAAAGTCCTTCATTTCTCATGTTATATCCATGAAACTTGGTATATGAGCTGCGGGTTAAAATGAAAACATACGTGTTTCACAGTCTTTCAAAATTCCACCCCCAAAGGGGTGAAATAGGAGTTGAAAGTTTAAAAGTCCGTCATTTCTCAAGTTATTTCGATTAAACTTGGTATATCCACGCGGACGAAGTCGCGGGCATCAGCTAGTACATAATATTATAACCGAGCTCACCAGTTTACCAAAAAAGGTAATTATTAAATTACTATTTACGTATTTGTGCAGTAAGTTTTATTTTAATTCAATTAGTCCCAAAAAGAATATTTCACTACTGAGATTTAAGTTTATGATATTATAATATTATAAATATTATGATATGATATTATATTATAGGGATATATTTTGCTAAAAACATAAATTTAACACGTTTGTTTTTTATAGCTTATGGCTGCCTGCAGATAAACAAATTCATATTTAATCGGTGTATAAACGATAATAACGGAACGGAAGTAGCCTAGTGGTTAAGACACCCAACCTCCTGTACGGGGTTGCGGGTTCGATACCGGACACGTACCTCCAACTTGTCGAAGTTATCTGCGTTTCAAGAAATTAAATATCACATGCTTCAAACGGTGAAGGAAAACATCGTGAAGAAACCTGCACGCCCGAGAGTTCTTCATAATGTTTTCGAAGGTGTGTGAAGTCTGCCAAGCTGCACTTGGCCAGCGTGATGGATTATAGCCAAACCCTTCTCATTCCGAGAGGAGAACCTTGCTCAGTAGTAAGCCGGCAATGGGTTGATAAGAGGGAGAGACGATTATAGGTATCATCCGTAATCGTATGTAGAATACAGATCCTTTAATGACTTGAGAAATAATTATATTTTTCTCCTACTTGGAGGGAAATTGCTTGATCAAACAAGAAACAATCTTTTCTGACCGTTAATATACTCGAAAAAAAAAGTGTGAGTTAAGGAGAGTAGCCACCATCTATCGCCTACGTAAAAAAGCTTTCTTAACAAATTCTGTTTTGCGAGGTGTTTCCTCGCAAATTAGAGAAAAGTACTATACTAGTCTCGGTCAAAACAGCAATTTACGGCCTCGTTTACTTAGAAAGGCCTCGGCTGGTGCCTCGTCCTTTTAAAATCACTTGGGAAGTCCTCGGCTTCACCTCATCCTTCCAATATTACTCAGCCGTGAATTGCTTTATTTCCAGTCTGGGCAGTAATGCACTATTGTAGGAGATCTATAGCGCAAAATAATATAATTTTAGCGCAATCGGCATCGACGCACCGACTAAAGTGACAAACGAAGAATGCTCGTAGTCGCAGTGCTACGCGCTACGGTAATTCTTTACGCAAAAAAGATTCCCTTATTTTATGGTCCTTAAATTATTTTTTTAAGGAGGGGAAAACTGGCCAATCGTGTTTCTGTGACAGAATTGTATGTGTTGGATTGGATTGGTGTTTAGATTTAAGGCCCAAAAAGCACATACTATTTAAATATCAAACCTAGTATAATATTATGTACCTATAGTTTTCAAATAAATGGCTTTCAAAAATCGCTAAAAAATTCATAGATATGGCCCGTCAAATTACATACGGAACCGACACCCGTGCGTTGTTAATATATGTAGAATTAAGTATTTAGGTATTTCTTTTGACACGTCATGTCGCAATTAATAATAGATTTATCATACTAATATTATAATTGCGAAAATGTGTTTGTTTGTTGGTTTATTGGTTTGTTGGTTTGTCCTTCAATCACGCCGCAACGGAGCAACGGATCGACGTGATTTTTGGCATAGGTATAGTTGAGGACCTGGAGAGTGACATAGGCTACTTTTTATCCCGGAAAATTAAGGAGTTCCTGCGGGAATCAAAAAAACTTAAACCACGCGGAAGGAGTCGCGGGCATCAGCTAGTCAAATAAATATTATAAATGCGAAAGTTTGGATGGATGGATGTATGGATGTATGTTTGTTACTCAATCACGCTCCAACGGATGAACGGATCTGGATGAAATTTGGCACAGAGATAGATTATAGTCTGGAATAGCACAGCTACTTTTTATCCCGGAAAATTAAAGAGTTCCCGCGGGAACCGAAAAACCTCAATCCACGCGGACGAAGTCGCGGGCATCAGCTAGTCAAAAATAAATCAAAAAATACTTATATATATATATATATATATATATATATATATATATATATATATATAATCATGTTGGTTTTCATTTTGTTGGGATAGTACATTCTATATCTTAACCTTATAGATTAACACCAACTATAATAAAAAATTAATTATTGAAACAGTTAAAAATTTCATGAATCACAACATTTCGACAGAAACAATATGTTCAATTCTAAAAATATTCGAGACATTAGAGGACGTTCTTTATTGATAGGATTGACCTTGTAGGCATCTTTCAAATAGAAGATTCAATTAAATTGAAATCATATATTCAGAGCTAAAATTATAACATCCGGTGGTATAAAAATTATTAGCTTGGAAGTATAAACATCTAATTTTTATACGCAGTAGAAAACTGTAGGTTTGTAACTGCTGCGATACGTATGTAAAAATATCAACAAAAGCTATTTTTGGTTTTCTTTTAAATCGTAGGTCGAATGAGAATTTATCAAAAAAATCAAAATCAAATATTTTTTACTCAAGTAACTTCTAAGTAGCTTTTGGATAGTCGAGTGAATCGAATCTTCTACTGGTTCGGAATGAGTTTCCTCATTTAGAGTGCTACTATCTTCTTAATATATATAAATCTCGTGTCACAATGTTTGTCCTCAATGGACTTCTAAACCACTTAACCGATTATAATAAAATTCGCACACCATGTGCAGTTCGATCTAACTTGAGAGATAGGATAGTTTAATATTATATAGATTAGGATTATTAGTGCTACCCGTGCGAAGCCGGGGCGGATCGCTAGTACTTAATAGGTCAAAGATCAGTGAACTTTGACTTTTGACATGCTTTACCTGATATTCTACCTTTAATCATTCAATATCGGCATTTTTTTGGTAAATCAAATTAAAATGTAATAAAAATAATAATCGGAAAAAAAAAGAAAAAAATAATTGGACTGAAGACATCTGGACTCGAACCGGAGTCTTTTGTTTCAGGACCACCCGATTTCCCACCTGAGCTATTATAACCTTATAGATCGTGGCGAAATTTACCTTCGTAAATTTCATTAGAAAATGATATTGTAGCAGTTTTTCATTGCCTGAAGAAAACACGGATAAAACGACATTTTCTAAAAATGAATCCTAGCTAGATCGATTTATCGCCCCCAAAACCACCTGCATACTAAATTTCATGAAAATCGTTGGAGCCGTTTCCGAGATTTAGATTAAGAATTGCTCGTTTAAAGTATTAGATGCCGTAATATTAATATCTTCCTTTCTGATTACAGAAATAAATTGAAAGATAGAAAATCAATGACCCTGTGGTATAGAGTAACGAATTACGATAGACCTTAGTTATAAGAGGTCACCGCAGCGTGGCGCATCTCTTTTTCTGTACCTTATTTGCATTAGAATTAAAACCAATTTCATGTTACAGCGAAAGTATATTACATATATTATATTATCCTAAAAATGGATTGACGCTCGTATATATTACAGACCACGGGCTCATCTCCAACCTGCATATTAATTTTGTGCCAAAATGAAAGAATTTTGTACTGTATAGGTACGGGATAAGAAATAGAGATTTCCTATCCCGTCACGTACCTGTCACCCCGCAACGTTGCTCTATCTTAGATTCTAGACGTGTCCGTCGGATGACTGGTAGGTAAGAACCTTCCTAGTATCCTAGAGATGTGTTCTCCTTAGTCTGTGGCCTTCAGTGACTTCAGTGACAAATTTTGATGAGTATAGTTGAAGACCTGGAGAGTGATATAGACGGAGTGATATAGATGGAGAGTGATATAGATGGAGTGATATAGATGGAGAGTGAGTACCTAGGTTACTTTTTAGCCTGGAAAATCAAAGTGTTCCACTGGTATTTTTATTTAACCTAAATCCATGCAGATAAAGCCGCGGGCATGGTTTTGTTAGAAAATAATAAAATAACTTAGTACCTAGTCCGATTAAGAATTTTATTATTCAACATTAAACATAGAAGCGTGTTTTTAAAATATAGATTTGAAACCTAAATGACTGATAGTTTAATCAAATTGCTGTTGATAAATAATATCGTAACAGAATGTTTCTTCTATTGACATGACTTTTTAGCTTTCATCAAAGTAACTACAGCATAGCTACTAAAATTCTACATCAATCCCGCAATCCGCCATTGAGCTTTAATTGTAGGTAGGTACCTAGTTTGTCAACGATAAGTAGCATGTTGAAAGCTCATTTTCTAAATGGTCAAATGTTTAAAGTATTGATATAAAACTGAGGGTTTGCGAATGAAAGCTGAAAACTGAAAAGTGAAATGTTGACTGGGCGGCCGCGGGGGCGGTTTGGACGGGCGGATGGGCGCCGCCGCGCGCCCTCAGTGCGCGCCCGTCCAGGTCCGACACTCGACGTCGGCTCGTCAGACACACAGCACCTAACATTTAACGATCAATAGATTAATCGGTAAGATAAGTGGTTCCCAGTTTTTACATAAAACGTATTTGTTTATGCGGCGAAAGTGTTATACCAAAACGGAAAACCAATTAAGCTTGTGGTCCGAAGTGTAGTCGTCTCTGTCTAGCTGCGGATGTTTACCAATTGTCCCTCTCTAGTTCTCTGCTCTGGTTCGTTTCGCGGGTGATTATGATATAGACCAGCACAACATTGACAGGGTAACTTTGCTTCAACAGCACGTAAGTTACCTAATATTATATGTGATGAAACGAGATATTCAATTTAGTTATATCGTTCGATTGTGATAATCATAGATAGATTTGATGTTTGGATTCAAATATTCTTCATTTATATGAATAACTTTTGTCACTATTATTTAATATCATTTGTTTATTTTATAATTAAGTTTTAAAATGGTATCAATAAAATACTTCCTAACACTATCATATTATACTTTGCTATTAAAAAGTAGAGCTCAATTTTTTGATTTCTTGTATTGGTGACGGATATTTTGTACTTCCCTGTAACTCAGTATAATGATCCCATAAATTATTATATGACAAATATGTACAATAATAATTATCTAAGGGTCCACCTGTTGCGTGACGCGATGTGACGCAATGGTCTGCAGCATCGAGAATGCTGTGAATTTGATCCGAGCGCGCGCCTCGTCTATTTTGGGCGGTTCACACCCGAGCCAAATTTGCAATCTCGGCAAATCGACGCGCCTTCGAGTATTTTTGTATCCGTTTCACAATACATTTTTCGGGTAATCTATCTTTCATCGACGAACGCACGTAGCCAGGTAGGTACGGTACGTACGTAAGGCATTGGCGAGAGACTTCGTCTGGCATGACTAATGCATATTAAACAGGTCACAGAAAAAGCCAAAACAGCAAAATAAATCTGACATTGGCCTTCAGACTTGACCTACAGTGTTTTTTATTTAGGTCCAGCTTTTCTGAAGCAACAGTTTTCATGTTTAAAATTTTTAATTTTCGTGAATATTTTTTACTAGATAATGCCCGCGACTTCGTCCACGTGGATTAGGGTTTTTTGAATCCCGCGGGATCTCTTTAATTTTCCGGGATAAAAAGTAGCATATGTCCTTTCCCAGGATACATACTATCCCTATAACAAATTTCATAAAAATCTGTTGAACAGTTGGTCCGTGAAAGCGTAGCAGCCAGACAGACAAACAGACTAGCAGACAGACGGATTAACAGACAGAGAGACACACACTTTCGCATTAATAATATTAGTACGGATTACTTACTTACAAAAAATATTTTTATGTAATTACAAAATTACTTACCTTAGAATTTTGTTACAGTTACTTTATTTAATAATAATTGTATTCAGAATACATTAAACTATTTTAATTCCAAAACTCAAAGCTAAATACTTTATAATAGATACTTATAATTCGTAAATACTGAGACTGAAAAATATATAAATTAAACATTTTATGTAATATTTTCGAAGCTGACATCCTTAGTTAATAAATAATAGCAGTTTAGAGTTTTCAATTCGTTACAAAACTATACCTACACTAATTAATATACCTATACGTGCTAAAAGTATTAATATTATATTTGAAATTCGAATGTTCAATTTAAATCACAATATATTTCCGTTAGGATAATGCTAACAATAATTCTCAATTTCAATTAAATAAGATTATAAAAAAATAGAAAAAAATATTACAGAAATCTATCTATTTATACTTATAATAAAACTGTAACTGGTCCAATTCTGTACATTGAAGATATTTTGAAAAATTTTTTTGGAGGGCACTCATTATTCGATACTGAAGCCAAATCTGTAATTTTTTTCATTTTTGTCTGTCTGTCTGTCTGTCTGTATCTTGGCCGCGCATCACGCCGAAACTACTGAATGAATTCAAACGAAACTTGGCACGATTTGAGCCCATACTACGAGGTAGGACATAGGGTACTTTTTATCCCGAAATTCTACCCCCGAAGGGGTGAAATAGGGGTTGAAAGTTTGTATGAAAGTCCTTAATTTGTCAAGTTATATCCATGAAACTTGATATATGAGCTGCGGGTTGAAAATGAAAACATATGTGTTTCACAGTTTTTCAAAATTCCACCCCCGAAGGGGTGAAATAGGGATTGAGAGTTTGTATGAAAATCCTTAATTTCTCAAGTTATAGTGTGGTTATAGCCATGAAACTTGATATATGAGCTGCGGGTTGAAAATGAAAACATATGTGTTTCACAGATTTTCAAAATTCTACCCCCGAAGGGGTGAAATAGGGTTTGAGAGTTTATATGAAAGTCCTTAATTTCTCAAGTTATAGCCATGAAACTTGATATATGAGCTGCGGGTTGAAAATGAAAACATATGTGTTTCACAGCTTTTCAAAATTCCACCCCCGAAGGGGTGAAATAGGGGTTGAGAGTTTGTATGAAAATCCTTATTTTCTCAAGTCTATAACTTGAGAAATTAAGGATGACGATGATGAAGAACCATGAAACAGCATTTGGGCTTTCGTTAAAATATGAAGAAGTACGCGTTTCACCTTTATAGGGGGATTATACCGTGGGATAGTAATATAGGCTACTTTTTATCCTGGAAAATTAACTGAAAAACTTTTTCCACGCGGATGAAGTCGCGGGCATCAGCTATAAAGAATATACATACATACATACATACATAAGCTACTTTTTATCCCGGAAAATTAATAAGTTCCCGCGGGAATCGAAAAAACTTAGTCCACGCGGACGAAGTCGCGGGCATCAGCTAGTAGTTAATAAAAGTTTACATCATCCAAGTGTGAGCACGAGTAACGAAATTGGTATCAGATATAGTACCTATACAAACTATTAAAACCGTGTCTTTGAAAAAAAAAAAGAAGTTAGCTGACGAACTATACGGACACATACCTAATTTAATCCATACTAATATTATAAATGCGAAAGTGTGTTTGACTGTCTGTATGTCTGCCTGTCTTTCTATCGGTCTGCTACGCTTAAACGGCCCATCTTTCCACCGATTTTGATGAAATTTGGTATGGAGATAGGTTACATCCCGGGGAAGGACATAAGGAGGAATTCTACCGAGGAATTCCCCCGGCAATTAGAAACACTTAATCAACGCGGACAAAGTTGCAGACATCACCTAGTTGTAGAATCAAAGAATCGTTTATACCTATAGAGCGCCCTCAGGATACACTTATCTTAGGTAGGTAGGTACTGCATCTCTCCTAACAACCATAGATCATTACATTAATTGTGTCAAAGTTGATCCACGAAACGGCAGATGCATCCTATAATATTTAAAACACATAAAATGTGATAAGTAATGAACGTGCCATCTGTCTGTCGAAATTTTGATTTGTGTACGATTGAAATGTTGGTGAATGGCTTACTAAATAAACAGTACCTGTACTGTAATACTTATAGGTGGTACAATGACGCAAATGCCTCGTGTATTCCATGGCACATTCAAGTAACTCGTGAATTTACCAAGACACACGTAGGTGGATAGTTTAGACCAGCGATTAAATTAATTATATTAGCTGCCTTGACTCATTATTTACGATGGTTAATCTTACTTGGATTACACTAATCATACCAATACAGTGAAGATTTTCTTTGATAATACAGCTATTAGGTTTTAATATTGGACATACAATACGCCATTGCTTTGAAACAAGCGTTTGTGAAGACCCTTTGACACTACTTTCCCTTGAGTATGTAGTAGGTACTTAAAACCAAGAATAACAAAAATAGTGTGGAATAGGCCGCTGACTTATCTACGTCGAACCTCACAACAAGGTCGCGACAAACTCGAAAATAGCTAAGCGATGATCAAACATTGGTAAAAACGGTCGTTTTCGAGTAACTCTTCACGCTCGTTAGGTTGGCTGTCGGCCAAGTCCATGGGCCATTCGAACCGGAGCAGCCACAGAGACGGCTATTTGCGGCACAGATGCTAACGCTACAAACGTCATTGCTCTATTTACGAGAGGAACGTGTGCGCTATTATATTATTCATTATGTCACCAGTCACCTGGCTTAGGCTGACAAACTCTTCACCTTATATAGAACACACAAAACAAGTAAGTACGATTGTTTCGAAAATCACAGTTCAAAGAAGATATTTTTTTCTTGCAGAAAACGAGCTCGACATAAACAGCAAAAATGTTTAAAAGCCATTTAGAAATGATTGGCAGAAATGAGACGCCATCGAAGAAAGCCAGGTTTTGGCAATCCTTCGTCCGTTCTCTAAAAGGTAATACCACCTATGTGTTTTTACTGAAGACTAGCATTAAAATATATTACTTTCCAATTTTCAAGTGTTTATTCATGAATTATCGAATTTATCGAATAGGATCGGAAGACCTCAGAGCCGAGGACAGATACAGGCCGACGCGCCGCAGTGTCTTCCCGGAGCTTCTGTCTTCCAGCTACCCTTACAGCAAATCCATCTACGATGACCCTATCGGCGCTGCCGCGAGGATCACAGTTCCCGGTTACCGCTACCTGCCAGTCCACCGCGAAACATACGGCTACTCACCACGCGCCATCTATGCCCACAACTACCCTCGCCCCCTCGAAGCGTACAGGCCAAGTTAGTATTAGAAAACTTCTACACAATAATTCGCCAAATCGTCAACGGATACCGTCGCAAATATAATAGACTAGGTTATAGTGTATTATATATTTATTGAAGCTTGAAGTAACTAATTTTAAATTCGTTGACGGTAATTGGCTTCACACGACATAACAATTTTGCTTCGCATTAAATGCGCATAAATAATTTACCTAACTATTGATCAATGTTTTCGCTAATAACGTCTATAGAGTTTTGCGTTAGGGGTAGTAGCTATTAATGGGTTTTTTGTCAGATATTTATCTATTTTCTATAATTATATTATGTATACTTACATTTTTTTTTAATGTTGGGAGTTTGAGAGTTCTAAAGTTATATACTCGGGAAACATGTAGAATAGGCACACAAACACAAAGCATGGATGTATATATTGGAATTTTTTATTTTAATTGTTTCAGCAAAAGCCAGGGCAGGGGCAGTGTAAAATGATTTAGAACTACTTATAAACACTACGGACATATTTGTATAATAATACTGATGTCTTCGAAGAATATTTAAATAAAAAACTAAGGAAAATACATTTATTTGCCATTTGTAATATTACAACATAGTAACAACTCTTGTAAATGCTCATTATTTTTAATTATAGCTGTAAATTTGAAATGTTACCATTTGTATACCATCTTTAAATAAAGTTTAAGCATTTAAACATTGAAGTGAAGCCTGTTTAAAGCTCGGAGATTTAAATCATTGATCGACATCACATAAATGCACTTCACAATCACAAACAGGCGATTGAATATTTTGGTTTTCTTTAATTTCTTGTCTTACGAGTATGATCGTAACGAATTCAATATTACAAAAGATTAATTTTGAAAGAGTTGGTTATTTGTCACACCTAGTGGTTCGTGACGCGAGTGCTATTAGAGTAGAAGAACAAAGTTACAGTTGAAATAAAATTATATATGTACATTGCCAGTTATATATTATTCAGTCTTGCTTTTGTATATTTTTTGCGTTAAATGTTTGCTTGCAAGTTTTATCCTGATTCATATTTCATAAATCATATTTCATTTGCATGTAAAAATAGAAGTCACCTCTTACTCATCATATTCATCTACATCCACTCACATTATAATTACGTTTTTATCATAATTGTTAAATCTTCAAGCATTTCTCAGGTGACACATTTTTTATTTCATAATAAAATGCCCCCTAAGTATATCCTGCAAAATTAAGAAATTCACCATCATATAACCAAGTCTTGCGTACAAAGAGGTGAGTTCTTCTTCTCAATAACTCTGTTTTTACTTATATGATAACTATAAATTAATAAAGCTTAGCTGATGCCTCTTAACGCTTATCTAATATAATAAAATTTGTAAATAGATTGATTATTAGACTCCTTGTGTAATTTAATTTAAAGATACATATATTTTTAGTGTTAAATTTAATTTCTTTTTCGATTCTTCAATCTTTTCTTACTTATAATCCTTCATTCTTCCAGTCTTTTTTTTATTTATACTGATTAACGTATTTTAACGTAGAAATTTTTACGAATATTTCTTTCATATTTCGTAATTAATGTTTTGTCACACATTTTGTTAATGTGTAATTGTTTGCACTAACAGTTTACCATGTACCGAGGCGTCTGAGACGAGGCGTTGACCCCTTCGACGCCCACAAAGCCTGGCAGGACCATCTGGACAGACTGGCCGCCATCGACCGTCTGTACCCCTCTCGCTACGGGCTCTACTTGAAGGACAGGGCATACCCCATCACCGACCTGAGCGCTCCCTTTATCGACCCATACTCTAAGAGCCTTAAAGGCATCGAATATGAACCCGACTCCAAACCTCACTGGGGAACAGGTAAATTCTAAAAAACTATTAGTAACAGAGTTTAAATAAGCTAGATTAAGAGCTGCCAAGATTGGTCCATTCGAAAATCGCTCCAAATAATCTCACTTTGAGATTACCTACTTTTACTAAAGTTGACATGATTGAGGTGCCTGCCATTTGGTCTTTTATAGTGTCTCGAAAAGACTGATTGTTTTTGTTAGTTACGAATGGGCTAAGCTCGGTAGGTAAGCTGGTCCACGTTATGAACTGGGCAAGGAATGATTCCGATCATGTTATTGATTGAGTTTATAATGGAACTTTTTTGCATATAAATTGGATCATTCCATTCTAAGGTAAATCACGTGGATACAGATTATATTGCAAGTGGAACATCACTCTCTGTAGGATTCAATTATAATTGAATTTTAATAGCTTGAGAGATTATCGTTATCTAATGATATTAATAAGATGATTTAATTCCCCATGCAACTATTAAGATAGCACGGTAAAAAATAGAAAGCAAATTTTAGAATTTAAGATATTTTGAATACTTATTAATATAATTTGTTTGTCAAAATTGGTCTTATACCATTTTTTATTTATTTCTGTTTTTTCTATAAATGAACTCATTTTTGTATATAAAATGTACGACACAATACGATGAAAACAAATTGATATTGAACGAATCATTGTTAATCAAAACATACATACCACAACTAAAAGTAGTCCTATATTCTGTAATTGTATTGTTACGTACTTTATAAATAGTAGGTACAAAAAACATACTAACCCATTCATATTTTTTTATTAAAATATAAAAGACCGATCCGTGTTTTGATTTAGTAGATTAGTAACCTTCCTCTCATTTTCTACTTTATGTAAAATAAGACATTCATAACTTTTTTAAGGATTAAATAATTATTATTTAAATATTAACACGAGTATACTTTGAACAAAACAATATCATGCATTCATAGATATTTTTCATTTGCCATGTGCATGAATCGCATTGTATATAGCAAAGCAAGACTTACTGGAATGTTCACAATCATCTAGGTATATACGATATTCATATTGGTGAACACAACACTCTATCTGCTCTATCAGACTTATAAATGGAACTATCCAAAAGAATAGTACCTACCAAGGTTAAAGTTTTGATTTCATTGCGTGGTACTGACCATAAGACTTACCATGAAGGAGGGTGGCCATCGAGGATATCGGACGTGTTCAATAAGGATCCATTTTTTGCTGAGGCTGAAAAATGGGCTGGTTTTGACCGCTCGCTCAGAGGGAGATCCCCGACACCAGTGAAGCCGAGGATAAGTCAGCCACGAGATTGCGAGGTCGCATTCGATGCCGATGGTAAGGGCAACAGACACCTTGTCTTCGTCAAACCCTTTCTTGTAATATTATGTGAATCCCAGTAAAATCTGCCGTCTTCACTCCAGCACTCGCCAAATTAATTAAAGTACCTACCTACTCCGTTAATGTTTTATCTTCTAAGATTTAAAAAGAAATCTTCCTTTAAAATGAATGATTCCCGTGAATATGATATAATGACGTTCTATATTCACAATGGCCTTTTTTCTCGTAGATATTAAACTTTGAGTGTATGTGTACTTTTGTAAATAGATAATTACATGATAGCATGTGAAACACAATCACTATCAATTATGTTTCTCAGTCATTATTACCTACCACTTTTTAAGTTCATCAGTTTTATTAAATAATAATTTATCATCAATTTTGTAATGCGAGATAACAAAGCTAATAATATTTTGCACAGTGGTTTTTATGGCACCGAAAGCATGTTAATTTTTTACTATAAAATTTATTTACTTATTTTCAGTGAAAATTGCAGAAAATATTATATAATTTCATGAAACCTGATCTTTTCTGTAGGTTTAGAATTTTTTTTAACAAAACCCAAGCACTAAATTACTAGTAGTACAAGACATAAGTACCTACTCAACTCGCCCATAATATTGTTGTTTAATTAAAAAAGTCGTTTAACATTTTTAGCGTTGTCGCCATCGTGTGTTGTATTCGCGATTACCTACATGACATTTTAATTAGGTATTAGTATAAAAGTAATATTTATATTTTTAACGTAGATTTGTAATACATGTCATGCAGCTTAATTTCTGTAACAATAAATTGCTGTTACGCTTACCTATTTACAGTGCGGGAGCGATGACGTAGTGTAAGAACTGTGTCTGTTGTCTGGGCATTAATGATTGTGACGTAATAGGTGCGCCGCTATACACCGCCAGCGGGCTTCGACGCAGGCCATGGGCTGACATTTTCAACCCGAGTCCGTCCCTGCCTTACTCGGCGATCATTCGGGACCCCTTCTGGTACGACTGGCCGGAGCTGAGGCCCATGGCCCGATGGAACCGCAGCCCCTCTTACATCCGCGACTCTTACCTCTCACCCGTCAAACGCACCTTCCTCTGGGACAAGCACCCGATCAGGCCTTTAGGTTAGTGGGTCGCTGTATATTATACTTACGTAAGATGCTTTATCTCTATGCGAGCTGTAAAATTGGCCTATCATTCATGAAGTTAGCAACTCTTTTCTAATCAATATAAATGCTAATTCGAATCTCTGATCATGGCAGATCTAATGGTGTGCGACAGATTAACAGTGGATGATTTAAGCAAGACTATGCCCTTCATGCGTTGTCTATAATGAGAGCACCAGGTACCACATCAGTGGGTAAAAAGGATATTAATCGTATTAGAATGTAAACTGTTATGAATATTGTACCCCATTCTGTAAATAAAATGCATTTTTGTAACCTAACAAAACTTCCCTGTTTTTCTCAATTGGTATCTAAACCCTGATAAGTATAAGGTGACCATTCTTTATTGGTATTGGTATAGTAAATTCGTGATTTATTTTACATTGGTTAGTTTTATAGTTTTAACCTAACTGCATCATGAAGGTACCTACTAAGTATGTGTATTCCAAAATTAAGTGCATCAAGATAGATGTCTGTTTGTCAAAGATCCTATTCATGTTGCATAAATCTTTCAACCTCTCATTCAATGGCAGAAAATAATACAATAGATGCTATGCTACATAATGACTATCTACGTTAATAATTATTGACCGAAGACCCTAATAAATATGAATTAAGACATCTTCAATCTGTAAAATAACCCATTTTCTAGTTTGCACACTCTAACATAGTTTCAAACATTTTTATTAATATCATACATCCTATATTTCTTAATTTAATATTTCGCAATACTTTCCATAAGTTACTACTTAAACCATTTCAGTTTTTCTCTAACTCATAAACTGTACCGAACAGGATAAATCTAACAATATCTGTAAGACACTCTTTGATCTCTCCAGACAACCTTACATCAGCTGGCGTCCACCAGACCATAATATTTATTTAATTACCCATATTTTATTATTAAATACACAGTATATAAAATTTACATTGAAATTGGTGTCTTCACTCTTGTTACCATATAGCACTACGTAGCACTACGCTATGAGTTTGCTGATTTGCAGTTCCACACAGTCTGCGACGCCATCTCCTGTCAATAAAATCCATTTAAAATTACTGCAATACGATGCTTCAGCAGCGATAAAGTGCTAAAATTCCTAATATGTACTACGAAACAACCTCTACAGTCTACACAAACCCTTACCTTACTAGGTTCGTAGTAAGGTCATCCAGTGCAGAGCATTGCTACGACGCGCTACAACGTATTATTATTATGTAGAGCTGTGATGTAGCTTAACGCAATGATAATAATGATTACAAAAAGGCGTAGTACATATTATGATAAAAAAATTGATAAAAAATTTTGATTGATTGAAGAAAAATCTAAAGATTTCATAGTTCATACCTACTGATCAAACCATAGATAGACATCATAATACTCTGTCCTTATTCAGATGAATAGGTACATCCTTACTTACTCTACAACAGAAAAAACATGTTTATTTTACGTATTTAATATTAAAATACAATTTTTCTTTCAGCTGCTGCTTACTAAAGAGCCGATCATCGCTCCCAATTTTTTAAGTTAAGTTTTATAAAGTCTACCTGTTCAAACATTTATTTTTAATTGTTCATTCGTTTCAATTACGACTATGTTAAACATTATTTTTACATCGCTTACTGAAATTTTCCGGTTAATATTTTTTTAAGATCTCAAAGACTGCATTAACATAGTCACTGCCACGGAAATGAACTTTGTTACAGTGAAATTGTTTTTATTATATTAATAATAAAATATTATTTTTATGTACCTACTTCAAAGCCAAAAAAAAACAATAAAATACTAAAAACCAACGGTTATTTTATTTTCAATGCTAATCAACCATAATAATTAATTTTATTATGAAGGACGTCCCTTCCAAATTTCAGAATACTAGACAAAAAGTGGAGTAAAGATCACATGTAGGTACAATATTTTTTTTCTGCTACATGTTAACATATGACTCTACTCTCACCTGTATGGTAATTGATGATCACAGAACATATCTACTCTCTACCGAGAGTTGATGATGCTATCTGAGATGGCAGCGGACTAATATGATTGAGGTAGGTATTGTTGTCATATTAATAATTGTAATAGGCTCCCTTGTTACTACACCAACCGTAATGATGGCTGACGATTACTTTCGTTATTTTCGTAGGTAAACCTAGGTTAACAAGCAAGCGAAAGCCAATAGAATAGCGGTAGAGTCGAACTTCTGTTTAGGTGGTCTAACGTTCGATCCCGGGCATCCGTGATGATGGCGATCTAGGTAAAGAAAGAACTAGAATTGATTCAGACTCGATGGAAACCAGTTGCCAAGCTGATCAAAGTTGGCACTGCGTTAAGAATCGGATCGAAACGAGACTTCTTGTGTATTATGTCTCATACATAGATCATAGATGTTACAATTTCCTACTGTTCGTTATTCTAATATACCTAGTATGAATTAGTATCGTCGCTCAGGCATCCCCTGACAACGTGTTTTTAGGGTTCCGTAGCCAAATTTGGCAAAAACGGAACCCTTATAGATTCGTCATGTCTGTCTGTCTGTCTGTCTGTCTGTCTGTGTGTACGTCCGTATGTCACAGCCACTTTTTTCCGAAACTATAAGAACTATACTGTTGAAACTTGGTAAGTAGATGTATTCTGTGAACCGCATTAAGATTTTCATACAAAACTAGAAAAAAAACAATAAATTTTGGGGGTCCCCATACTTAGAACTGAAACTCAAAAAATTTTTTTTTCATCAAACCCATACGTGTGGGGTATCTATGGATAGGTCTTCAAAAATGATATTAAGGTTTCTAATATTATTTTTTTCTAAACTGAATAGTTTGCACGAGAGACACTTCCAAAGTGGTAAAATGTGTGTCCCCCCCTGTAACTTCTAAAATAAGAGAATGATAAAACTAAAAAAAATATATGATGTACATTATCATGCAAACTTCCACCGAAAATTGGTTTGAACGAGATCTAGTAAGTAGTTTTTTTTTAATAATTTAAAACTTACTACAGGTTTGTACGGAACCCTCGGTGCGCGAGTCCGACTCGCACTTGGCCGGTTTTTTTATAAACACTGGTTGAAAGTGCACCAGACTCAGAACACTAAAATGACATAACTATACCAATGGTATATTAATGAAGTACCTAGTTAATTTAAGTTGTAAGTTAAAATGAATATCTTTTTGTTTTTACTTTTTAATAAATTATTTCCGTCTATAAAACTAGGTCTACTATTATCTTATTTCATATGTGCACTTTATGTGCACTTTATGCAGTCTCATCTATACTTATAATAAAACTGTAACAGGTCCAATTCTGTACATTCTGTACATTGAAGATATTTTGAAAATTATTTTTTGGAGGGCACTCATTATTCGATACTGAAGCCAAATCTGTAATTTTTTTCATTTTTGTCTGTCTGTCTGTCTGTCTGTCTGTCTGTCTGTCTGTCTGTATCTTGGCCGCGCATCACGCCGAAACTACTGAATTAATTCAAACGAAACTTGGCACGATTTGAGCCCATACTACGAGGTAGGACATAGAATACTTTTTATTCCCAAATTCTACCCCCGAAGGGGTGAAATAGGGGTTGAAAGTTTGTATGAAAGTCCTTAATTTCTCAAGTTATAGCCATGAAACTTAATATATGAGCTGCGGGTTGAAAATGAAAATATATGTGTTTCACAGTTTTTCAAAATTCCACCCCCGAAGTGGTGAAATAGGGGTTGAAAGTTTGTATGAAAATCCTTAATTTCTTAAGTTATAGCCATGAAACTTGATATATGAGCTGCGGGTTGAAAATGAAAACATATGTGTTTCACAGTTTTTCAAAATTCCACCCCCGAAGGGGTGAAATAGGGGTTGAGAGTTTGTATGAAAGTCCTTAATTTCTCAAGTTATAGCCATGAAACTTGATATATGAGCTGCAGGTTGAAAATGAAAACATATGTGTTTCACAGTTTTTCAAAATACCACCCCCGAAGGGGTGAAATAGGGGTTGAGAGTTTGTATGAAAATCCTTAATTTCTCAAGTTATAGCCATTTCTCAAGTTATAGCCATGAAACAGCATTTGGGCTTTCGTTAAAATATGAAGAAGTACGTGTTTCACCATCATAGGGGAATACCGTGGGATAGTAATATAGGCTACTTTTTATCCTGGAAAATTAACTGAAAAACTTAGTCCACGCGGACGAAGTCGCGTTCATCAGCTAGTACTGCATAAATTCAAAAGTAGTCTCATTGAATAACGGATAACCCAATAGGCAGAAAATACGTACCTAGTGTCACTTCTGCGTGTCTCATCTATGACCTTTCCCGCGCGTCCCGCACCCAGTTACCCCACCCCAGCCTGCAAAATAATGATTTTTGTAATAAAAAAAATACTAATCGATAGATTTCCAATTGCTCAATTCAACTGTTGTCCTTTAAACTGCTCACCTTAAATTATTTAATTAAAAATCAATAAAATCGTTGAAAAAAATTCATTTATCCATACTTTCAAACTCCTTCTTTTGATATAGGTACATATAATATTTTAAATTACTCAAAGTGTTATAAAACTGCTCAAGTAGCATTTATAATTGCTCAAGTACCTACATACAAGATACTTATCAAATAGGCTACGCCAGAAGACTACGTCGAATAGTGTGACAGAACCGAATTGGCTAAATTCGACTCCACGCAGTCTTGTCTGCCCTACCCCTAGAGCGTTTTTATGAAGCGCGAAGCCAGAAGCTCGCGAAGGAGGTCCTGAATGAAGCTGATTGAAGGGGCGACGGAGCGAGTCTTCTGGCGTAGCCTATTTGGTAAGTAACTTGTATGTACTTGAGCAATTATAAATGCAACTTGAGCAGTTTTTTAACACTTTGAGTAATTTAAAATAGTGTATACATCAAAAGATATAGGAGTATGAAAGTATGGATAAATGAATTTTTTCAACGACTTTATTAATTTTAAATTAAATAATTTAAGGTGAGCAATTTTAAAGGACAACGTAGTTGAATTGAGCTGTTGAAAATCTATCGATTAGTATTTTTTTTATTACAAATATCAATATTTTGCAGGCTGGGGTGGGTAGGTCCCGCACCCGCCGCGTGCTTCGCGACGCAGCACAGATTACATTCGAGGTGTCTTCTCGTGTATGTTAGTACATATTACCTCAATGCCTCAAAACCATTGACTTACCAATACCTTAGACGCACCATCGAAACGCAAAAAACGGCACGGTCAAATTGTGCACAATGAACAATTTTTGCCTCAGTCGCGCATGAGTACACTAGGCGACAAAATGTCGTATGTATCGAATTGTTATTACAAAATTGAACCCTAAATATAAAGGTATATGGTTGGTTTTTGTGAACCGTTTGGTGTCTCATTGTCTATTATCTATAGCTGTGTTTGTATAAGCGATTGTGGACGCTTTTTGAGTATTAATTTGTAGGTAATGTTGTATCCTTAGTTGGTAAATCGATGCTCAAAACAATTAAATTCGGGGAGCACGATTCAAATACGCAGCCGCGAGGTATAGTGTCGAGTAAAATGGCTTTTTCATCATAGGTACCTATTCGAAAAACGCATATTGGCTTCAGAGGATAGCGGGAGCAAAGTGTAACTTGTAGGCCCATAGGACTTTTCATTTCTCTCTTCTGATTGGTCCGAAGTCACGTCATCAATTTGTTGATCGAATATACGACTTTGCATTTCTCTGTTCTGATTGGTCCGAACTCCGAAGTCACGTGATCAATTTGTTGATCGGATATACGTCTTTACCTTAACTTTTATTTAAACTTTAAATAAACGTCTAAATAGTGTCTATACAATTACATAGAAGGTTGATAGGAGTATCTTCTGATTGGTGCTTAAACGTATAGGTAATGTCCATACATAGTAGGTTGATACTCCTAGCTTTTTTTCATACGTAATGATGAAAAATAGTGTGTGTCACTCGGGGCCAAATTTTTTGTTCTCGAGCGGCGTATATTGAATTCCTCGCTACGCTCAGGATTCTACTTTAGAACCCCTCGCTACGCTCGGGATTCTACTATAGAATCCTTCATTCACTTCGCTCTGAATTCAAAATAGCGCCCTCGGGGAACAAAAATTTTCTTTGGCCCCATGTAGGTAACACAATTATCTATTCTTTTAGTCCCGTGGTAAACACTCTACTTTTCACTTCGATTGCGAGAAAATAAAATAAATAACGATTTTTAATTATTTTTTGCCATTCTATTGTTACATTTTAATAGTAGGAGTAGGTAAGATCTTTATTTTCACTTGATGATATTAACAAATAAATAGTCACATTCACTTAACCCTATGCCTTCACCTTGTATTAGGTATTGTTCACAGGGTATTGTTCATCGAAATCCGACATGGATTAAATACACATCCCTTTAAATAAATGTATTACCTACAATAAAAATATTAGAGATTTCGCGGCAATCTGCAATACCAACTTTATTTTTCTCTTTATTGGAATCCAAGAAGGAATTTAAAAAAAATACATTAAGAACCATAGACATTGAGCTGTACGCACGTACGTGTAGGTGACGATGGGTAACATTAGCACATTGACGCATAATTATATTCAACAAAGGATTGCGTGCAAATTATTTCAAAAATCGAACATAAAAAAAGTAGATTCTGTGTGGATCGTATTTAACATAGCGTAACTATTTATTCATTTCATACAGTGGGTCGACGCTCACACAAATGTGAGACCAGCAGAGCGATCGGCTTTAATAAATTGTTAAAGGACTGCATCAATGTCAAAACATGGTTTTGGCTTCACGTATCACTGAGCCTGTCCGTAAAGGATCGTAGAGGACAAAAAAATGTTTTGACATTGATGCAGTAACTATCGATAGAATTAATTGCTGAAAATTGGTATCACGTAAGACTTTTGAAGTAAGATGTCGTTTACGGACCATGACAAATGCGACGTCAAACTAGGCTTTCATTGATACATGGTGGGAGGTGTTTTTAGCGGTGACTTATGGTGTCGAATAATCGTTTTACGACTCTTTATTAACTAAAATAAATATAATAAAAGGATTAAAAAGCTCGAATAGATTGTTTGTTAGGTAAAAATAGAAAATACTATTATTTCAAGCAAGTAGGTATGTAGGGCGATAGGGACTTCCTTGCCTGCTACAAACAACTACCTAGTTAGGATTCACTTCCTAAGTGTAGGCGTTGAAATGATACACTCGATGATGACTAACACGATAATATATTAATATAATAATAACGACATATTGTATAATAACACTGTTAGGTATACGGTAAAAGAAAGGTGGGTCTGGCACCGCTGCCAGAGGTCCACGCTTGTTCGCGTATCTCGAGTGAATGTGTCACCGGCCCACAGAACACTTATACTCCACCGGCCACTCGACGTTGCTTTCTGCCAATGAGCGATTCGATATTCGAACTTCAATACATAGCTCGTAGACGTATGCACTGGCCGGTGCGAAGCAAAGAGGCCAGCTAGCGGAGCACCACAGTATGCTATATATTGGAATGCCTTCAAAATGTTATTTAATTTAAGACATTCTGTTGACAATTTTAGGTATATTTTATTAGGTATACCGTAATATGTACTATGTATAACTAATAAAATATTCTTATTCGCAGTATTGCCAACTCACGCTATTAAAAAAATATAAAAATTGTACGACCAAATACTTAACAATGCTATTCATTAATAATAATAAATAATAATATTACATCCATACTAATCCATACTAATATTATAAATGCGAAAGTGTGTCTGTCTGTCTGTCTGTCTGCTACGCTTTCCCGGCCCATCTTTTTAACCGATTTTGCTGAAATTTGGTATAGAGGTAGGTTATATCCCGGGGAAGGACATAGGCTACTTTTTATCCCGGAAAATTAAAGAATTCCCGCGGGAATAAAAAAATCTTAATCCACGCGGACGGAGTCGCGGGAATCATCTAGTA
This sequence comes from Erebia ligea, assembly GCA_917051295.2. NCBI lineage: Eukaryota > Metazoa > Arthropoda > Insecta > Lepidoptera > Nymphalidae > Erebia > Erebia ligea. The sequence continues at coordinate 9,081,144 of OU785237.1, read as the reverse complement.
TTATAAATGCGAAAGTGTCACGTCTGTCTGCCTGTCTGTCTGATACGCTTTCATGGTTCGACTGTTCAACCAATTTTGGTGAAATTTGGTACAGGGGTAGGTTGTATCCCGGGGAAGGACATAGGCTAGTTTTACCCGGAAAATTAAAAAGTTCCCGCGGAAATCAAAAAATCTTAATCCACGCGGATAGTACAACTTTATGTAAGTAGGTACCTACTACTTTTTTTTAAACCTTTATTGAAAACAATACCTACAATAGAACTTAAAGCTAGAAACATGCCCGCGTGGAATGGTGGCAAGAATGCTGGCTGCATATCCTCGTTGGACAGCCAGGCTGATCCTTTGCGCATTAAATTAAAATCTGTACTTATTTAAACTGAAAATATCCATAGACAATTTCGGTATCTTGAGATATCTCTAGCTTATGGTATCTTTGATTGCATCGTAAAAAGAAAATCTACTAGCTTAGGCGCATCGCTTCTTATAGTGTTTTGTATTATATATAATAATAAAAAACAAAGCCTATTAATAAATAGAAAATCTTTGATTTTAAAAAGTAGAAAATCACAAGAAACCACAGACTCTAAAATATTACTTAGATAGATAGGAAGACTGTTATGTCTACTTAAATTGCTAGATTACCACACACAGAGTTATAAAGAGAAGCAGAGGCAAGATAACGTACAAAATAGCGTGGCAATTACAAACACACGAAAACATTACGCACACATACACAAAACTCAGGGCCGAACCTTGTTGCTGCATAAAACATTATATTAATATGTAGGGTTAGGTTGCGTGAAAAAAATTGACCTAAAGACACCTATCATTTGGAAGCTATAATTTGTAAGGATTTTAAAAATAATTATTATTGGTACTTTTATAATTTCCTCATCACAAGCGATCACAACTGCAATATAGTAACACTAGTAATGGTAATCATCACCACGTGCGGGACCCTAGTCAATGTGGTGAATATAGATGTGAGCTCCGCGCTGCGTGTGATATCGTCACCGTCGCGCGCGGAGTTATAACTCCTGTTACAACTCAAATCCTGAGGACTCCGTCAGTATCATAGCCAGTGGTTCTCGCGTCGTTATCGCTCTGCGTCGACGCGCAGGTGATGGGGATATTATTTAGAAGAACAGTACCAACGGATATCGTGTAAATACCGCCAGATTTTAGCTCAAAGTTCCTTTTGACAATAATTTCTTGGCAGTAAGCCAAATAAATGTTGTTAAACAATCGAATCGAATCGTTATTCCAAAAAGAGGTTAAATAAAAAATTACAACAGGTGTTTTAAACTCACATGTTTTTTATTCAAATAAACTTTACAATTAGTGCTATAGAATCTGTATTGAGGTTTTCAATAAAAATTAATGAAATTCATCCACCTAATGGAAGATAAGGTAAATTGGTACCTACTTAGTATAAGACCTCAACTAACTTTTCTTTGAAAATGGTCGGTATTGCACCAGGAGATAGAATTGTACGGAATATATTACGTTCTTAGATTATCAGCTGTAAAATGCTTGGAGCATATAGCACTCCATGAGTTGGTCTGCCAGTCTTTTCTATTAATATTTTTATGCATAGGTCTCTCAGGTATTCATCCTTTGGAAACCTGAAATTAAAAGTCGAAGTTATATACTTAAAATAAAAGAGTCGTCGAGTCCGGCCCTGTAATTTGTTAAAGTTCTCAAAATGTCAAAAAAGATTATTCAACAACTTAAAGCATGTATTTCTACAGAAAACCATAATATTATAGTTTTAATATATGCATGGCTACATATTTCGTCATAACAACTATAAAATATTAGATATCTTAGCCTTGATACGATGCGATACGAAAACATTCCAAAGCTACATGATAGCATGAATTTTACTTACCGATGGAACGTTACTTCTGGGGTTTTCCTGTACGAAGCGTTGTAACACAGGGGGACACAACACTTCACCATTTTATTTCAGTAAATATTCATATAAATCTCCAAATTTCACAAAAATCTTATGAAACCCAAGACAACACAATGTAAACAAACGCCATAGGTCTCATAGATGTCTTATAATGACTGCCACGCATTGAATTTTTGTCAATGTGTGCGTTGGTGTAGCACAGTGTTGCAGCAAATAAATACATACACATTTTTGCTTGCAGGGACACGGTCACACTAAGTCACACTGATTCGCATACACTTGTCTATGTTGGTGTGAAATTTATGTTGTGTCTGCTTCTATTTATATGTCTGTGTTACCACATGATTACCATAGACATTCAAATTAGTCGGATTTAAATACTACCAAAATATGTGCAAAATATTGATATTCAGAATTCGTGACTAGTAATCTGTGGTTTGCGACCCATTGCTACAATCCTGAAAAAGCTTAAGTTTTACGCAATCGCTCTGCTGGTCGTCAGAGTATAGTGACTATACTCTGACGACCAGCAGAGCGAGTAGGTACTCAGTATTCTATACTGAGGGCGTAGACAGAGAGAGGTATATAGACCAAGCCATATCTCTTTTTCACTCTCACATGAAAGAGATGCAGTGTTGAGATGTTACACAAGATAGAATGAGATTTTTTTTTTCTATCCCTATCCCTATCTGCAAGTCACGGGTTTTGTGCCTCAAACGTCATAATTATTTGTGCCAAACAAATAATCATGATGGATGATGGGAGGTGTTACAAAGTTATTACCTGCCCCTTTTTGTTACAGGCTGGCCTTGATTCTAGACGTTAATTATTCTATGACTGAGAGCCATGTTGTGTCTAACCAAACAATAAAACCAGCCAGGGTGACGGGGACAAAATTAACACGAATTCGTCACTTTCAAGTTTCAGCTATCTCATTATGTAATATTCAATCTGAAGACTATTATTATGCGTCTTGAGAAATGTAATAGTGGCGCCTCCAAGCAGGTTTTTTATTTTCCTGGTCAGGCAATAGATTGCCTATGTACTATAAGTGGCTTTACATAACAATAAAGGGATAATGTAGGAGCAGAAAGCCAAATGGTCGACCACTAAATAAATTACGTTCATTCGTAACAAGAGCCCAGAGCCACAAAGAGAGTAGAAAAAGTCAACCTCAAACTAAAATACTAACTCTGAGGTAATCTACTACTCTTTGCTCTGTTCAGCTCTGTTATAGATTGTCTATGGCTGGTTAGCAGTTTTGTTTTTTGCATCTCTGTTTTGCATTTCTGTTTGAATTTTACCGGTACCGTTGATTTTGAGACCATTTTCTCATTTTTGAAATTTTTAGCCTTGAGGCATTTTGGTGAAAATAAAGAGGTTGCTGGCTGTCATATAGATTACTGAAATGGGTGAACAAGTAGAAGACAGTATCAAAAACGAAACAACTATGAACAATTCGGTGATAACTTTTGATAATTTTAGGATACTCAAAGAGTTCAGCAATATATCAAACCTTGTCAGGTAAAGCTACTTAATTTCCTATTTACTATCATACTAATTAAACCTACAGGATACAAATATTTTACCTGTTTTTCCAATCAACCTAGCAGTTCTAAGTTTATTTTTACTATGTACTATTATATTATCCTACAGATTAGAAACCCCAAGCCCAGACACTATTTTTTTACAAAGTAAAAGTAAGGAAACTTCATGATTAAAATATACTTATTGAAGTATTAAAAATAAGTATTTAAAATAATTGTGAGTTGTGACCTAGGTATAAATAATTGTTTCAGCGCAGAAGAATTCCTGGAAATGGTTCCTAAACTAAGAGGTGTGAAATGGGTTCAAATGTTTAATTGCTTGAAACACGACATTCTGAGTGAAATGGAGCAAGAAATCAGTACTATGTGGGAATTTGAAAACATGTCGAAAAAACTTGATATATTAGAAAAACAGAAGGAAAAATTTGCAGAAATTAATCCCAATAAAACTGTGTGGTAAGATGTTTGTTCTTTAAATAAACATTTTGCCTTCTTAGTTATCATTGGTGAGTGTGTTCAGGAACCCTCTTTCACTGCTCTTCAAAAGAACAGGGAGAAACTGACAGCATTGGTATCCTTATGTAATTGACATCACATTATAATAATTATATTCTTCGTCTTCTTTTAGTGCCATCTCCTATCGGAGGTTGGCGACCATTAGGGCTATCTGCACCTTGGACGCTGCTGCCCGGAATAGCGATCGGGTACTCTTCCCGTACCATTGGCATAAATTCTTAAGCCAAGATGTTCTTCTACGGCCAGGTGGTCTTTTGCCGGCTATTTTTCCCTGAATTATGAGCTGGAGGAGGTCGTATTTGTTAGTCCTCATATTATGTGGCCAAAATACTCCAGCTTCCGTACTTTTATAGTTTTTAGGATTTCCAGATCTTTGCTCAGCCGTTGCAAAACAGTGGTGTTTCTGACACGCTGTACCCAAGATATTCTCAACATTCTCCTATATACCCACATTTCGAAAGCCTCTAGTTTTTTTACACTTGGTTTCCACCCTATATAGAATAACGGAGAAAACGTAGTAGCGTGCGACTCTTATACACGATGAAAGGCTTAAGTACCTTCAAGGCAAGAGTGAATAGGCATCTTCTAGGCAAGCGTGTTCCAACCTAGACCTCATCATTGCTTTGCACTAAGCATGATTGTCGTCAAGCGCAAGCCTATCACCAATTAAAAAAAAAACCGGCCAAGTGCGAGTCGGACTCGCGCACCGAGGGTTCCGTACAAACCTGTAGTAAGTTTTATGATTTATGACGTATTAAAAATAAAAATTACGTTTGTTGTATGGGAGCCCCCCTTTAATATTTACTTTATTGATATTTAATTATTTATTTTGAAAGGTAATATACAAGTTAATATTCTGTGAAAATTTGAACCGTCTACCTGTTACCGTTTTTAATATTGAGCAAAAAAATACGAAAAAAACACGTTTATTGTATGGGGACCCCCCCTTAATATATATATTTTTTTAATTTTTAGTATTTGTTGTTATAGCGGCAACGGAAATACAACATTTGTGAAAATTTCAGCTTTCTAGCTATCACGGTTTATGAGATACAGCCTGGAGACAGACAGACAGACAGACAGCGGAGTCTTAGTAATAGGGTCCCGTTTTTACCCTTTGGGTACGGAACCCTAAAAAAGATTGCGATCGCAAAGTATTTTGTCCATTTTACGGAATGCTGCACGGGCTTGTTCAATTCTGCATTTGATCTCAATGCTATAATCAATTCGCTCATTGAAAATTGTACCCAAATATTTGTATTAACTCACCCTATCTATGCTCGACTTATCAATAACGATGGAAGATGTAGGTTGTGGTGCTCTACTTATGATCACATATTTGGTCTTTTTAAAATTAATATTCATGCCGTATTCAGTACCAGTGTTATGCACAGCATTAACTAGTTTGGATTCCAGAGAGTATCAGCTATTAGAATCGTATCATCCGCATATCTGATGTTGTTAATTGGTCGCCCATTTACAGTTATTCCCTCATCGATGTTATGTAAGGCCACTGAAAACATTGACTCTGCATAGATATTAAATAACAAGGGAGAGAGTATGCAACCTTGTCTAACTCCCCTTAGTATTCTCTATAGTTCTATAGTTATACCTATACTTATATCTATAGTTACTCGAACAAAATGTCTTTGCTCAACATATACGAACTGCTAAGTTGTGGAATGTCCTCCAGACATCCGTTTCCTAGCTGGGATCTTCAAGGCAAGAGTGAATAGGAATCTGCTAGGCAAGCACATCCCAACCTAGATAGTAAAATATCAATATAAGTAGCTTCTTCTATCCTGGGTTTCTGTTTGGCACTTGGACATAGGATAGCACTGTTGTATGTAACTTATTGTTTACCATAGGTAACATAATCTTAGCAACTAATATTGTTTTAGGAGGCCACAACTTAATGATGTAAAAGGTCAACTTAGAGCTTTTGATGTAGCAAATCTACGCAAGCAAAAGGCATTGCTAATGTCTTTGGCACAGGAAAAAGAAGAAAAAGCCAATAGACTCAAAAAAACAGTAGAAGCAAAACGAGGATACTTAAAAGCTTTGCAAATGGATATTCAAAAATATCAAAAGAAAAATGAGCAAATAATGTTAAAAATACATGACAAAATATTAAATCATGGAAAATTAGTAGCATTCATGGCACCAAATCAGAATATTGATGTGAATGATATACAACATTCACCTGATTCGGAAGTAGATGAATAAAGTGGTAACTATTAAATTATTAATACAATGAAGTATTGAATAAAATTTATATTTCAGAAATTGTACACCGAATCAGAGAAAGTACAACAAAATATAAATAAGTCTAGATTTCAAATCTTTGAACTTTGAAACTATTTTTTAGAAGAAAAAGAAAATTATTATGTAATATAGAGTTACCAATAGAAAATCACAAATCTAACTCGCAACATGTTATCAGCGATCAGTATAGGAAGAGAAACTTGCTATTGGAGAAAAAGAATAAAGAGTTGTTAAAATTACTATATTTTTTTTTGTTCAGTTATGCACAAGTATTGAAGTAGAACTTTTTTATCTTGCTGTTCTGTGGATATAATATAACCACAGGATCCAAGAATTCACTAGAAATTAATGAGTTTTATGAACACAAGAAATATTTGGAGTCACTTTCGTTTTAGTTAAATTATTATTATACACAACAAATCAAATATTTTAGAAAATTACAATTACAATGTTTTGTACCTGTTTGTGGACAGTTACTCTGCTTATTCTGGTCTCTGATTATGCTTTAGCTAGTAGTTATGATAATAATTAATTTATATTTCTATAAGAACAGACAAGATGCTAAATTTGGAAAAGCAATGTGGAGTCTAAAGACAACTACAAACTGTGAAAATATGGTTTTGTAATGAGACTTATAAAAACAATTATTATATTTTTATCATAAGAAATTACATTACTTTGTATAAAGATACCTCCGAGAAAATTAAACAAAAAAAAATAAACTCCTTACTTTAAATATTATTATTTATTAATGAATATTTGACATTGTTAACATAGCTAAAAAATAAAATTGTACAATGCAAAACCTGCATATAATTTTCAATATTTCATATATTTATAATATAGCAATTGCACAATTGTTGCGAGGACTACACTGCTTCTACGACCTTTAGTAATCAATTCATTTTGAGGCTTAATATACATTTAAGTTGCATACATTCCTTAAAGCCTCAGAGGGGCGATTATGCCAATCTGCCAAATAATTTGGAAAACTTAATAATTAATAGTAATACTGTGTGCAACATAATATTAATTTCACTGGGATGTAGCCCCACTCCCTTAGCTTAGTGGAAATTGCAATGGAGTCCTAGAAATGAAAGTTTACTTGTTAGCTACCAAAGGTTATCATCATGTCTTAGGCCATCTCCAACAGCAAACAAAACAAAATAAAGCTGATATACAGGCGAAAAAAACAGAACATGATGATTTAGTTTTTTGAAAACTTTTTCATATATTTGACGATTTCAGAACTATAATAATTTCGAGTCAGCAGATTTTCTTTACCTATACCGAGACCTATATAATATAATTTACATTTATAGGCACATTAGTTATAGAATAAACAAAGCAATGGTGCTTCTGATCCACTACAACTTAAATAGTATTCTATGTAATGACGCTCTCGTCCAATGCCCGCATCTTTAAGATCGCTAGCCATCTTTAACTTCAATATTAACGAAACAAACAATTTGTCTATAATATCAATAACAAAACATAGATCGTCCGATGTTGGGCTGCAATGCCAGGGACCAAAAGAAGCGAGTCACGAGACATCGCCGAATAAAAACTACCAACAACTCTCACAAAATCTCTGTAAACTAAACTCATAAATTAATATCACTCATGTTTAAAGTAAAATTAAAAATAAGAAGGCACAAGCAATAATCAATAAATAATTAAATTTTAAACAATACACAGCGTCTTATTCGGCTCTGTCCAATGACAACATGAACTGTAATTACAATTATACTTGATATAATTAAATTCTTTGTAGCATCCGTCTCACTGAGCAGCACACTGGATTCCAAACGTCAGTTATTTCTTTTTGGGCGGTGATCTCTGAGGCGTGGCCGGTCTGCCGCTGTTGATGCCGTTGTACTGGTACTTCGCCTTCTTCTCCGAGGGCTTTAAGATCTGAGAGAAACAAAGTTCTTTAAAGTTTTATCGACTACCTCTCTGGCGCAGTGTTGAGCGCTGTTGCCTTAACGTGGGAGGTCCCCGGGTTCCCGGCAGGATCAATTTGGGAATTTATAATTTCTGAATTTTCTCGCGATTTAGCGTTTCGGTACGATGCCGCATAGAAACCGAATAGGGGTATGGGTTTAATATAACTGCCATGCCCCTAACCTTGTTAGCCTGCTACCATCTTAGACTGCATCATCATTTACCATCAGGTGAGATCACAGTCAAGGGCTAACTTTGTAGTGGATAAAAAAAAAACTCCGAATATATTTCATGGCCTCATATCATACCTGAAACGAGCACATGAGTGTTTCATCCACGGACATCATGCCGCCCGCGTTGTCGAACTCGCCGCAGTAGTTGGGCGCCGAGAACAGCGTCACCAGCTGCCGCTTCGCAAAGAACTCGTAGCCGTCTTCTACTACCTGAAAGTATTATATGTATAAAACTAGCTGATGAGGTTTTTTGGTTCCTGCGGGAACTCCTTAATTTCCCGGGATAAAATAGCCTTTGTGCTATTCCAGACTATACTCTATATCTGTGCCAAATTTCATCCCGATACGTTTAGCCGTTTTGGCGTGATTGAGTAACAAACATCCATCCATCCATCCATTTCGCATTTATAATATTAGTATAGATATCTTAAAAAACAATTCTGTATTCAATACAATATTACAAATGCGAAATGTGCCCATACATTACCTTTTCACAGCCTATTGAGCCATGAGTTAATCGGTTTTGACTATTTTTATCTCGGAAAATTAAAAAGGGCTTAGAAATTAAATTTGCGCGGAAGAACTCGCGGGCATTATCTAGTATATTAATAAAATACAATAAAAAATAATCAAGCGGAGTGTTGAGTAGGTGAAGCTGAATGCAGGGGCGACGAAGCGAGTCCTCTGGCGTAGACCATCCTTTAGTTAAATCTACATTTTTATGGACACCTTACTTTAGAGTTTAGACGTTTGATCATAATAATATAATTAATTATAGGTGATCATCCTTGATGAAAATTGACCACCTAGAATCATTGATCTTTCAATTATATACTTAATATAGCTGCTCGTGCTGATTCACTCATTGATCACCTCTCCTGTAAAATTTTGTATGAAAATATTTTTTTTCACTCATCGTTTTGTATAGAAGACAAAAATTCATTCAGAGGCAAAATACGGAGAGAGCTGATGGTTGAGGATTTCGAAGACGGATTAAGAGCACCAGCCAGGGTATCGGAGATAGGTGGGGGGTGCTCGACCAAATGTCACTCGAAACTTCATCCAATTGACAGTGAGCTGAAAAAAAATTCAAAATGGCGGATTTAAGATGGCCTCCATACAAATTTCTTCGGTGTCTATCTCGGAGAGTATAAAAGATGGAAGAGTGGTTTCTTGGCAAAAGATGATCAGGACATGAGGGTCTACTTGATGAACAGGAAAAAAATTCAAGATGGCGGAATTTATTTTTCCATAGAAAAGGGTATTGAAGATAGGTGGGGGGTGCTCGACCAAATGTCACTCGAAACTTCATCCAATTGACAGTGAGCTGAAAAAAAATTTCAAAATGGCGGATTTAAGATGGCCGCCATACAAATTCCGTCGGTGTCTATCTCGGAGAGTATAAAAGATGGAAGAGTGGTTTCTTGGCAAAAGATGATCGGGACATGAAGGTCTACTTGATGAACAGGAAAAAAATTCAAGATGGCGGAATTTATTTTCCATAGAAAATGTATGGCGAATATTGAAGAGGCTACAAGTGTAGAACTATGCAAGACTACGGTTCCTTTTCAAGATTTGTTTTTATGGAAGAAATCTCATTTTGACGAATGGTTCGGAGAAAAAAATATGGAGAGAGATGATGATCGAAGGTTCGGATGATGGGTGAGGAGCACGCGGTCAGGGTGTTAAAGATAGGTACCTACTTAGGGGCTGCTCAAACAAAAAGGGAGGGGCGGGGGGTTGGTGGTCTTTGTTTTATGTTTTTCCTTTATGAGAATTTTCTTTTACGTCGGACGCTTGGCGTGCTGGCGCTTCCACTGTGCTCACTAGCATAGCAGTGTGTTGTTCAGATCAGAACACGTAGACAGTAAACCAGCTGCCCGTTTATGTAAGAATTGTCGATCAAATAGTAAAAGTTCGGCGTCAAAGTAAAATAAACCATAACAGCATTGAATTAGAGCTCAATTTCGTGTTTCGAAATTGAGCTCTAATTTAATGCTGTTATGGTTTATTTTACTTTGACGCCGAACTTTGACGATTTGATCGGCCGTTTTTACATAATCGGGGGGCAGGATAGTAGGACAGCGAGTAAGTAGACAGTGGACCACGCGGTCCACTACGCGGTCCGCTGTAGCGGGCCGCGCAACCACGCGCCATACTAGTTCAATTATATACTTAATCAATTCTGCTGTATGATTTCGCGATTTAACGGTGGTGGGACTGTTGACTTTTCCTAGGTAAAGTTCTTAAATCATCTAATTAACGTAAATTTTCCGAGCTGTAACGTATCGAAATTCGAAACCGTTGATTTCGAAATCTAGGGAATGCTGACATTAACGGTTTCCGGATATATGCGGTAACATATACATATATTCCATTTTCTAAAATGTAAAGATAGCATGGCATACTTGATGGGCCCTGCAGATCAAGTCCAGATCATGTCGGTTGAGAAATTTGCTGACGACATCTGGCCCGAAAGTGAACGACACGCCGCGGTCGTTCTCGCCCCATCCTTGCACGTCCTTGTCTGGATCCGACCACAGCAGATCGCACAGCAAACCTGAAATTATATTTCATGATCATGTTGTCAGTATTAGCAACATCCACCACTACAGCCCATTAACGTCCCACTGGGCATAGGCCTCCTCCACTCTCATAGGAGACAGAGAATTAGAGTTTAGACCCACTACACTGCTCCAATGTGGGATGGCGGGCTTTAACGACTATTATCATGTTAGTAATAAGAACCGGGACCGACAGCTTAACGTGCTCTCCGAGGCACGGGGGTGACTCACCGCCAAATTCCTAACTCCGGGCTAGTACTTAGAATTTCTAGTCGGACAAACTCAATACTTAATTATGGTCCGACCCGGAACCTTTTCGGCCGCAGTCGAACATGCTAACCACTAGACCAGCGAGGCAATTTATCAACATGCTAATTAAAAAATTGTAATCTTAAGGAGTTCATACATGGTTTTCGATTTGCATAAATTATCTCAGGTAAACAGCTATAATAGTAGATTATACACCAAGGGGATAAAGCACTGTTTTATGTCACGGGCGCTACATTGAATCCTGAACGTAACGAAGGACTCCAAATTTAACTCCCGAGCGCAGCGAGGGTGTTATAAGTTAATTCCCGACCAAAGGGAGGGAATTAAGATTGAGTCCTGAGTGCAGTGAGGGATTCAAGCGCCCAAGAAAAAAACTGCTTTATCCCGGTGGTGTATACTCTACTTTATACTTCTACCATAACAGTAAAACAAACTGTAACGGTTAGATATTTATTGCAAATCATAGTAAGTAGGATACATAGGTCTAGTAAATAATAAAAAGAAAAGACAAATTAAAAGTGAATGTTCACGTTCGATAGAGTCACATTTGTCCAGTCCATGCTGCCAGTGTTTATGCAGGTATACATACTCCTTGGTTTAAAAACTTTTATGTCAAATGGTACGGTCGTTTGGTCGACCAGTCTGGAGCCTAGACTCTGTTGTGCATATTTACAGTATGGGGTTGGTCAACTAGTTGGGCGATCGATCGACTAGTTTACGGCCCTAGGGCATGAAGACTGACTTTAGACCCGCAAAAGTATGATTAAAACAGTAGTAAAGGTATGGTAGAAGTATAAACTCCCTTAGTTAAGTTATCGTAATCAGTTACGTTAGACAAACGTAATTCTGATTACGATTTTCTTACACAAATCCCCAACTCTTATCAAACGTCAAAACGCGATTGTATGTTATAGTAACATGTGCCGTGTTTTTGTAGATTACTCAATAATGAAGGAATGAAACAGAGTAACAGGAGACGGGGATTTTTTGTATTTTGGAAGACTAGTAACAATAACTAAGAAATAATTAATTTATTATTGACACTGGCAACATCCTCCAGATTATAATGGGTTTTGGGACATGTGTCCAATATTTCAGTTCCAAATATTCAATCTTAAATCAATGGATGAATTTGCTATATCGGGATTTATTTTAAATAGTTAAAACGCCAAAGGTTTGCACTACGTAGTAGTGGCTAAGTATTGAAATTGTTGTTTGCCTGACGTAACGTGATCGATTAGCACTGTTAGCGAGAGACTGCGCTGATTGTCGATACAATTTTCAACAAGTGCAAAATCTGGCTAAGTAATAGGTTAATCTATAACTTAACCACGTTCTCATCTACATGAGGGGTACGTTAGTGCGTTAGGGATTAGTTTAAGTGGTTAGTTTCTCGTTTGATCTTAAAAGAAAAATAATGATTACTTGCACTATCGAAGTAGGTATAACTTGTTGTTTCACACAGATTTAGTGTTCACTGTTCCGGTACGATGTCGTGTAGAAACCGATTAGGGATTTGGGTTTAATATGACTGCCATGCCCCTAACAGGCTAGCTTGCTACCATCTTAAACTGCATCATCACTCACCATCAGGTGAGATCGCAGTCAAGGGCTAACTTGTAGTGGATAGAAAAAAAAACATATTCAGACATTTTTATATTCGACAAATGATTTTTTAATCCGTACATCTCGTTCTAAATCTTACGTCAGTAAGAGGTATAAGTATACTAACTCTATGTTCTAAATCTACAATCGCCAACCAATAGTTTCAGTGCAAATTCGAACTGGTTCGGATGACAAGACGCGATAAGGATATACGATAACGGTTATCAACAACCAAACCAACAAAAGATTAATCAAACTATTCCCCGGACTGAGTCACAATTTAACTCAAACCAAGCTTTTAATTGGGGCATATTATAGGTACGAGTACATAAAGTACAATGAAAATAAGTAAAAATAAGCAAAACATGGTGCTTGAATGTTATTGATCTTTGACATATTTTCTATGTAGCTAGATATTTTGACTGCCTACTCTCTCGTCTCAAGACTATCGATCATAGGTTTTGGAATAAATAAAACACGCTGATGAACAAGTAATTCTATATATAGCTTGATATGTGCTGGTTTAATTTCCCATGCAATATGGTCGCACATCTATAAACTAAATTATCATGATAGATTTCTCTAGTAGCATTAATTGACCAAGTTCCCCAAGGAAAAGAAGATTACTTCGGTTAGCATTATTGCTAACAGAAGCACCAATGCCGATACATATACCGATAGGTACCAATACCGATACCGAAGAGATTTGAGCACCAATACCTAATTGGCTAATTCTGTTGTAATTTTAAAATTGAACCAAAACTAGTGCCGTCTTTTTCTGCAGGAAGCATTATAAAAGGGATAGCAATACAATCTAAAAGTAATGTCATTATTTTTAGATTAGGTAGTTTAGATTTAGTACAACAGAATGCCACAGGTGCCATTCGCTAACAGCGCGTCACTGCCGATTAACCAGAAAATCCTTATGACTCATGCATAATAGTTATATTAAATTTTTATATTAGTTTTACGCGAATGAATTTTTTCCGACTAATGCGTATTTGATGAAAAGTTTAAAATATTTAAAACGGTTCACGCCGTCACGGTCACGGGCATCTGCTACTTCAGAAATAAATTAGTTTGTCTAAACCATCTATCGAAAATTTGTTTTTATAAAATCGCACAGGATCGTGAAAAATCCCGCTACTAAATCTTATCACATTAATCAAGAAATGTTTGTGTGAGGTAAGTCTGCAGTATTCAGTACATTACATATATAGGTGGTTAGGAACCTAATAAGTTATCAAAGAGAGATAACAGGATGCATATTCACGTTACTTGAAGATACCTACTAATTTCATACGTGGTCTGAAATTACGGACGCCGGAAGGGCGTTCTAAAGTACAAACCCTTTTGCCGACCTCCCTGGCGCAGTGAAGAGCGCTATAAGTCGTAAAAGTGGGAGGTCCAGGGTCTGTTTCCTGGCAGAGGCAATTTGGAAATTTATAATTTGAAAATTGTCTCTGGTCTGGTCAGATGGGAGGCTCTGTCCGTGGCTAGCTAGCATCCTGCCTTACTAAAAACGTACCAGTGACGCGTAGAAATTAACCAGGGATATGACTCCCTGTTATATTAAATCCGGTTACCGGACTCGGCCAGGCGACCGAGTGTAATCGCGCGATTAGAATAAATTCAAACTCATCATCATCATCCTCAACCGATAGACGTCCACTGCTGGACATAGGTCTCTTGCAGGGATTTCCACACGCCGCGGTCTTGCGCCGCCTAAATTGAAACTGGAGTTAACTAATACGAATAGTATTTGTTGCAATCGAACATATGCCCATGCACTAACACTAGCCAGATACAAGAAATAATGTACCTACTATTTCATCATCACCACACTCGATGCGTCAATCTCACGCCCCAGGCGAACGATCTAAGTTTGGAAACCATTTAATCCAGTTACAAAACATTCACACTCAAATCCGATTTTAAACTAATACGAAATTTTCTACTACGTACTAAATTATATATTTGTAATATGATATTGTAGCTAATTTGTTGGTACAGATTACAAAATTATTTCTAATTAGATGACGCCCGCGACTACGTCTGCGTTGATTAAGTTTTCTTGATTAATGCTTTTCATTCTGAGAGGAAACTCGTGCTGTTAGCGGGTCGGTGGTGCGTTGATTTGATGATGATCTATATTACCTATTGAGGTAGTGGCCTAGTTGTGACAACGCATATCATATCAATCGATTGCGATTGTTAAGCAACGTTGACCTAAGTCTGGGGGTGACCGAATTTGGACGTCCTAATTTGGCCTTTTCGTTACCTCCATACCTCGGAGAACACGTTAAGCTGTCGGTCTGATAATAACCGGTATTATCACCAACTAACGGATAATAATCGTTAGAAACCTAAGAGTTGAAATAGAACACTTAGTCGAGTCGTATGCGGAAGGACCTGGGATCCCTCCCAGCCATTATTATCCCAAGAAAACCCCTACCATTATATGATTAATGGAAAGCACGACCCTCAGCAAAATGCGACGCACAGAGAGAGATATTACCTGTATCAGGGACATCAGTGGGTCTCATTATCCGCCGGATTTGTTCCATCCCCTGCAAGTCGGGCGACAGTCCTCCGTGGCAGCAGAATATTTTCTCGTCAATGATCGCGGCAATCGGCAGGCAGTTGAAGCAGTCCGTGAACGTTTTCCATAGCTTTATATTGTACCGACGTTTGCATTCGTCGTAAAATCCTACAAAAATATTTGTACTTATTATTATTATTTTTCTAACATATCTCGTGTGATAACACATAGTAGAAGGCAAAAAAATTAGTAAAGTACAACTCCTGTCGCATTTTGTTTTGTAACAAAAAAAGACACCAATGTGACCAATTCTGTATAACGCAATCCCTAAATTAAACTAAAATGACACGTCTAAACCTAGTTATGCCCCTTTCTGCAAAGAGTAATAAGAAAGGGTTAGTAATATTTTTAATGTTGTCATTTTAGTTTAGTTTAGAGATTGTGTACAACAGAATCAGCCCCTTTGTTAGGTTATAAGTATACTTTGGTATATATCTAGCTGTGGTGTTAGTAACATCAGTTAACAGATTTTATAAACAAGTTCAGAAGTTTTGTGCGAGTTGAAAATTTACTTTATACTTGAATAATGTTTACCATATATACGATTTATGCTGGCGCATTCGTGATTGCCTCGTAACAAAAAGAAGTTTTCTGGATATTTGATTTTGTAGGCAAGCAAGAGGCATATGGTTTCGAGAGACTGCTTGCCGCGATCCACGTAATCGCCCAAAAATAGATAATTGGCTTCTGGCGGAAACCCGCCATATTCGAATAGACGCAACAAATCTGTGTATTGGCCGTGTATATCACCTGCGAACAAAAATTACAGTTAGTGGCGCAAATCATTAGAAACTAACTATAGGATACACAATTGTGATGCATCTATACTTCTATACTAATATATATATATATACTAATATTATAAATGTATATATTATAAATGTAAGTATGACAGATAGAAAGAATCTCAAACAAATTAAAGATTGCAAAGTTATTCCAGGCGAACCATTAACATCACAACATAGACTGTTATTAGTAGCTTTAAAACCCAAACGACAAATTAAATATAAAATACCGAGAGTAGAGAGGATAAAATGGCGAGAACTTAATACGGGCAAGGGAAGCAATTTTAAAAATAAAGTCCTTGAGTATCTGAGTAATGACTCCTCATTACATGACTCTCCCACAGTAAACTGGTCTAAGTTTCATGATGCCTGTATCACCCAAGCGAAAACTACACTGGGTTTATCCAAGGGTCCCCTGCATAACGAGAAAGATGCTAAATGGTGGAATAACAACACCAAATCCACTGTATCAGAAAAGAAACGCCTGTTCAAGAAATGGCAAGAGAGTGGCTCAGAGGAGGATAAGCTAGAGTACAAAAAGGCGAAAAAGATTGCAAGAAGATCAGTTGCGATTGAGAAGGAAAATGCAGAGTTGGACCTTTATCAACAACTAGAACTAGCTTCGGACACAGAGATATATAAAATAGCTAAAAACAGGCATAATAACACGAAGGATTTTAAGATTACGAAATACATCAAGGATAGCAAAGGCACGCTACTCACATCTGATAAAGATATCTGTAAAAGGTGGTACGAGTATTACCATATACTGCTAAATGAGGAGTTCCCTAGACAGGCTAAAATCGAAGAACCAAGAATAGAAGGACCCATAAATCAAATCACCATAGCAGAAGTCAAACAGGCCATTCTGAAAATGAAAAACCACAAGGCCTGTGGGCCTGCTGACATACCAGCCGAACTGTGGAAGTCCCTGAAGGCAGGTGGGGGAGTCTGGCTAGCTAATTTGTTCAATAACATCCTAACAACTGAAAAAATGCCAGATGCCTGGAGAAAAAGCATACTTGTTCCCTTCTACAAAAATAAGGGAGACGTTAGAGAGTGCGGAAACTTCCGGGGGATAAAACTCACATCACACACCCTTAAGATCTGGGAACGAGTGCTCAGTGAACGTCTAGCATCTATAATCTCGCTAACGGAAAACCAGCTTGGTTTCACACCCGGAAAGGGAACCATGGATGCAATTCATGCCGTAAGATTGATAATAGAAAAATCTAAAGAAAATTGTCAAAATCTCTGGATGGTATTCATTGACCTAGAAAAAGCCTTTGACCGAGTGCCAAGAACATTGATATGGCAGGCGCTCAGAGCGCACAGTGTACCTGAATGCTACATACGCATCATTAAATACATGTACAACAACGTCCAAACCTGCGTCAGAAGCGCAGCCGGTCTATCTGACAGCTTTGATATAAAAGTTGGCGTTCATCAGGGCAGTGCACTGAGCCCTCCGCTATTTAATGTAGTCATGAACTATCTGACGGCAAAAATCCAGAAATCAACCCCATGGAATCTCTTGTATGCTGACGACGTAGTTCTTATATCTGACAGTGTGCGAGAGCTACAAGAAGACTTAGAAAGATGGAGGGAGTCGCTGGAACAAAATGGCTTGCGCATTAGCAGGTCAAAAACCGATTATATGTTCTGTAACTTCAACCCCAACGCTTCACTTGACCCGGTCATCACCCTGGGTGGCACGGCCCTCCCTAGAGTTAAAACATTCAAGTATCTAGGATCCGTTCTCTCCGAGGATGGCTCTATAGACGCGGACGTAACACAAAGAACGACATCTGGATGGATGAAGTGGCATACTCTCACGGGGGTGCTATGTGACGCAAAAATACCAATAAGAACGAAAGGCAAGGTCTATAAAACGGCAGTACGACCAGCATTACTGTACGGCAGCGAAGTTTGGGCAGCCAAAAAGACCCATGAACAGAAGTTACATACCACGGAAATGCGTATGCTGAGATGGGCGGGGGGAGTAACACTCAAGGACAAAGTACGGAATGAATATGTACGAGGAAGCTTTAAAGTTGCACCCACAACCGACAAAATATCAGAGTCAAGGCTCAGGTGGTACGGACACGTAATGCGTAGGCCCGACGATTATGTGGTGAAAAAGTGCCTTTCCATGGCTACAAGAAGAAGACCCCAAACTACTTGGATGACAAATGTTCAAAGGGACATGAAACGCCTCGGCCTCAATGACGTAGACGCGAACACAAGATCTACATGGCGTCGCATGATAAGAAAAGCCGACCCCGCGTAACGGGATAAGGCGAGGACAAAGAAGAAGAAGAAGATAAATGCGAAAGTCTGCATGGATGTATGGATGTTAGTTACTTAATCACGGCCGAATGACTGAACGGATCTGGATGAAATTTGGCACAGAGATAGATTATAGTCTAAAATAACACATAGGCTACTTTTTATCCCGGAAAATTAAAGAGTTCCCGCGGGAATCAAAAAACGTCAATCCACACGGACGAAGTCGCGGGCATCACCTAGTGATTAATATAAGGCCGTAACGTGGCCTCATGTTAATCATGCCACAATTATCCACAAATGGCAAAATAGATGCCACACAAGGTCAGCTCTCAAAGTCGCATTTGTACGGCAATACCAAACAATTGAAGCTCATACGGTCGCGTCGCGAATTCGTATGAACGCGACTTTGGATGAAGTATGAAGGACCGGACAGGAAAAGCCTCCGCGTTGGTGGGGAATGTGTTGGTGGGTTTTGTCCTGTCGACAAGTGTGCGCGCTGCATAAAATGAATAGTCGCCAAACATTTTTTTCTGTAGTGTATTTTTGTCTTTACATACCTACCGTTTGCGTGTTCAATAGAGTTTATGCATACATCAAACCCGTGCGGGTTTCGAGGCAGTACTGCCTTCTACTGAACACGCAAACATGAACAAGCGCAAATTCCTCGAATTTAGTCAAGGTCTATTTAAGTCGAACTCGAAAGGCTAGAACGTTTTAGGTTCCCCGTACGCATACCCATGTACCTAATTCGTTCACGCGACCGTCGGTGATCGCAATCTATGAGACGTTATCGCAGTCCTATAATCATCTCGCACGAACGGGCGATTGCATTGATGGTACGAACTCAGAATCAAATATGCATATTCTTCATAATAATTCAGGGTCCTACAAACCACACAATTCGGACAGTCATTCAATTAAATTCATTCTAGGCTAACATCTATAGGTAGTGCGCTAATTGACGAGGCGCGTTCATTTTTAGATTAGACGACCTACCTATAATAGTGTGTGACTCCCAATAATGACTTTGTACCAATCAAATCGTAGTATTTTCTATGACTAGAAACATCACAAACACCTGTGGGGTCATGTTACAGATGTTGTCATAATGAACTCATACTTAGCAATTAGCGTGTATGACTCATTAATTTTGTGTTGACGCCAATGTCAAGAGCATATATAAATCCAATTACAAATAGCCCTATTGGCATCAATGTTTGGATTTAAGTAGCCTATGGGACTATCGTCAGTCGCTTGTATGTGAGCATAGACCTACAGGTACAAGTATTATACAGATCTCAGAACTATTCACTCGATCACTTCTTATATTATATGAATGGCTTTACTTGTGCATAGGGCACAAAAAGAACCATCTCAGTTTTTCAGTCACATAATCAGTTGAGGGTAGTCATTTAATTACGAATTGATTGTATCTTCTTAGAACTTCAAACATTAAATGGAGTTTGCATAGACACATCTGTGTTTATTATTTACTATCAAATGCCCGCGACTTCGTCCGCGTGAAATAACTTTTTAAATTCCCACGGGAACTCCCTAATCTTTCGGGTTAAATGTTAATATATAGCCTATGACACTCACAAATAATGTGGCATTCTATTGGTAACAGAATTTTCAAAATCGGTTCAGTAGATCCAGAGATTACCCCCTACAACCTCACAAACTTTACTTCTTTATAATATTAGCTTAGATCACAAATTTTTCCAAGACAACAAGGACGTTATTTGTTTTCGTCATTTTGTCCTTACAAAAATAAAGCAGTCACTTTGAGTTTGGAGCGCTCATATATCATTTCAGTAGAGGGAACAAATTATGTAAGACTAGATAATTCCCCCGACTTCATCCGCGTGGATTAAGGTTTCTTGATCCGCAGGAACTATTTTGGAAATTGTCTGGGATACAATGTAGCCCGTGTTAATCCAGGTTATAAGGCTATAAGCTTTATCCGTTCCAAATTTCCACCAACAGTTCAGTCATTGTAGTAACAAACATCCAAACTCTCACATTTATAATATTAGCAAGATTGCAAGTTTATCAAAATGAGTTTATACTGATCTTTTAAACAAAACAGTACTTCATCTCACGGAAATTAAACTGGCGAGCTGAAAATGATTCCAAGTTTGGCTAGATCTAGACTCTAGAGCTTTACAAAGATCAAATAAAGATAGTTGGATAACTATTCATTGGAGATCAAATTATTACGAAACATAATTGATTCTGACTTATTAATTACCATAGTGCTCATCTTTGTTGAAACTAGAAATTAAGATAGGTATGTGTGTAGAAATATACTAAACACTAAATCAAC
The DNA here is from genome assembly GCA_917051295.2 of Erebia ligea. Lineage (NCBI taxonomy): Eukaryota > Metazoa > Arthropoda > Insecta > Lepidoptera > Nymphalidae > Erebia > Erebia ligea. Next base: position 9,060,280 of record OU785237.1, on the reverse strand, counting down.
ATCCAGAGCAAACAATAATAATATGTATACTTGTATTATTAGTAATATTAAACATTGCTTACACTATATTTAGCTACTCAAAAGATTCTCATCATCAAAAATACTAGCATTGGAATCACCACACATCTAGCATTATAAAGTTGGATATTTGGACAGCATCATAGAATTCAGAAAAGGAAAAGAGGTGTTAAAGCACAGATGAGTACTGAAGAACAAGAAAAACAGATATATATCTGCATAGATTTTTAGCTCACCACAAATTTTGAGTGGCGCCTCTAGTTCCAGTAATATTGGCTGTTGTAGGAATATCTCTCGGGACTTTGTGCAGAGTCCCCGCACCTCCGACTCGGACATTTGCACAGTCTTTCCAGGGCGGCATCCTCGAACTGCGACAAAGATAAACTAAAATTTAGTCCTGAATATAAATAGGTAATTAATAAATTAGTTCACTTTTCAAGCAGCAGAAACAAATGCAGATTATACTAGGGATGAATCCCAGTTTAGCAATGATACAGTTTGAATCTGTTGGATAGACTGTTGGATGATTATGTTAAATAATTTATACAATAAAGTTGATCACCCACCTGGGAACTGGTATTAAGTACATATGTTGTAACTACAATAGAGCAAAACTGAGACATTGTGGGGAAGCAGGCACAGCTGCCAGTGTTGCACCACACATTAAGAAAGTTTGTATTGTATATATTAAAATGTTTAAATACAATATATTAAAATGTTTATATACAATACATACAACAGTTATGTCACCTGCTCCAAACCATTTTGGACCACTGTATGGTTACTAAACTGAGATAATATGCTGTGAATCTGATACATAGCTTGCTGCCTTAGGAACATTTTGCAGATTATTGCACAACAAAACAAGGAACATAAGAAACAAATAGACACAAGTAAAGTAAAGCATCCATTAGGTAGCCAAATCAAATTACTGTTGGTGTCTCCTCTCGGGATTTGTTCTGAGCTCTTGAATTATGCTCAGGGGACTATTTTTCTTTGCTAATAGAATTGAGACATAAATAATATGTGGAGGCAAATTACTTGAGAACTGATTTGTCGACCTAGGATGGTTAAACTTTATAGTTCATTAATTGTCATGCATTAAAATTTTTGTGACAGTCAAGGAAGATATTTGAGGAATATTTTATTTATAATATTGGCTTAAAAGCACCAGTACAGAACAAAGCTACTTAAATATTTATTCGGTCAACATTTTCATCATTCGCACCAAACAAGCCATGTACATTGCAGTAAAATGTGCTGTATACAATGATTAGTGTGTTTAGTGCCAAAGCGACCTTGCAATGTTTTGTTTAGTTCAATGGGTATTCACTGGGGATTTTCAATGTACTAGACCATAATCATAACAAAATAATAAACCACATAAAAATTAAAATTGATGAAAACGAAACAAGAGCAGTCCATTTTAAAGGAATAGAATAAGAAAATAATATATAAATTCTAGCTCAATACTGAAATAGAACTTTGGAGGTAACCATACGTTCTCCTGAAAAGATGTCTTTGAATTTCCCTTTTCGTTGTGCAGTTTCCTGTTGCAGCCTGTATACTGATGTTACCCATAAAAAGCAGCATGACAAAGTGAAATTAACAAGTAAAGTAACATACAATGCGAACAAAGCATAACAATAAGCCCATGAAACTGTTCGATGCTAAGGAATATGTCATCCACATAGAAATACTTCAGATACTAGAGACGGTACGTGACCGTCGTGTCGTCCAATTTACAATACACGCTATTGTTAACACAAGAATAGCCATCTACAAGGCTTTTGAACATGAACTTCCACACTAGATTCAGTTAAGAATTGAGGATAATCGATTTATTTATGAGTTAGACGTTTCTATACCTATACACTCAACGATAATTACGCAACTATAAGCCAAACAAATATTGAACTATTGTTTTACACAAAACTTTCGTATGCGAAGATTGCAAATTTAGTTGATTTAACTTTTAAAAATACACTTTACCTTCTAAAAGCCTATGAATTAGACTGTCAACATTGAGTTCGTCAGCCATATTTACTACACCACGATTTACTAATGTCAAAATAGAACGAAGAAGTCAAAAGAACATCTCATGCTTGTTCTAGTACGCTGCAGTCTGCACCTTATCTGCACCAATCATAGACCATAAAGACAACATAGACAAATGGTATCAGAGACAATTTTGGTTAAGAACACTGTACTGCCACTGCTGTTCCTGTTTTATGTTCCGATCGGATCCGATCATCCACCGACTTCAAAACTCTATAGGCTATTCATTATCTGTGCTTTGGCCATAGATCATAGTTTCATGTCAAGGGCATAGACAACAGTTGCTTTGTTTTTAAAATTCTATTTTGAAAAGGCAAAATGTCGCTGTTCTGGGTTGTCAAGCTATTTTCTCATCGCAATGTGCCGTTCTGGCGCATAGTATGTATGAAACTCTTCAGATTGTCGTGTGCGTTGTATTTTATTTTAGACAATACTTGACGGCTGTTTAAAAAAGTCCATGGCTTTCTGTTGGATAATGTTATTTCAGTGATTCGGTTTTTCGTAAACATCGGTAGCAAAACATCGCGAAATATCGTTGTAGTGTATGGAAAATCTTTTATTTAACGCGTGTTATGCCGTAAATGACTAGCATGGACACCTAAGGTAATTACTCCATCCGTATTGTTCAGTCATGGAGGAGAAGGTAGAGAGTGAAATCAGTTGCAGCAGTGAGAGTAGCACTAGCAGTTCATCTGGTAGTTCTAGTGGAAGTTCAGAGTATGATGAGGAGGTTACAGAGACAGTACGCATTCTGGGCCAAACCTTGGAACTTCCCCAGGAACTTTGTGAAGATTACTCAATATTCAAAGAGTTCTTTTCCATGAAAACTTGGGACACCTTAGAAGACAAACACAAGGAGTATCTCAAAGAGTTTCTACCTTCATTTCCCGAAAACGATGAAGAAGATAAGGAGACCACAATTAAAATGTTGTTTAACTTTGAACCACTTCATTTTAAGTCTCCAATGAATCAGTTCTGTAACAATTTGAGACAAGGGAATTACAGACCAGATATTGCTAGAATGAGAAAGTTTTTGACAAAAGCCAGGGCCAAACAGCAAAAGCATAAGGTAATCTTATAGGTATTTTTCATTGTTAGACTTGTTGTCAAACAACAATAGTAATAACATAATAATCAACAATATACTACTTACTGAACTAATGTACTTAATCTCTAGACTATCATTTTCATGATGCTCTGTGTGGAAAACAATAGCACTACAAATTAGGTTTAGACTATAGGACAATAAAATTAGCCACAATCCATACATAAATTGGGATGTTTGACAAGTTCACTACCAATGCAGCAGTTAAAGCATCTTCCTAAGTAATTCTTGACTTTAACTGATTTACATTATGGACAGTTGCATGACAGAGGTTAAAGTACCATTTTGTTTAGCATCACTATTCATATATATCTCTGTGATTAAGTTTACAAATCATGACTTGTGCAATACATTTTGCTATAGGTAAATGATGGTTTCTATTGTAACTTTAACCACCTGTCATGCCACTGGCTGGACTGGACTTGATGTAAATATTATTTTAATTTGTTACAAGTTCTAGCCATAAGTTTAGGTTCTACATGTTATAAAATATCATTATTGAAAAATTATTCTTATTTCACAGACTAAGTCATATTATGCAAAAATGTTACCAGAAGTGCTTATCTCTAGAGAGAGACTGCTAGCTACAGCAAAAGATGCACCCCCTGGGCCTGTACCTTTTCTTCCAGTTGTGGCCCCAAAACCTTCTAGTAAAAACAACTATAAACCTCTATATGTTAGAGCGAGACAAAGGTATTTTGAAGAGTTGTCTGCTATTTGGAGTGAGGTGGGCGGGGATGAATCTGAGGATGAGAACTATCCAGAAGGACCACCTGAGAACGCATTTAAAAAAAGGAAAACTATGCACCCTGGACAGGTACATATTTGAAGTGTCCTTATTCCTAAAATTTTATCAATGTCTTTGTACACTAAAGAGTCAAACAGCCACTGAGCATTTAAGATCAAGCAATAATTATTGTCTGTCTCTTTAATTATGATATTCACCAGAAGCACTTTGTGTGAAACCACAGACTGGACAAAATGTCCGCGCGAAACGCTGCGTCGTAGGAGAAACACGTTTTGTCCTGTCGCGGTAGTCTGTGCAGCTCCATATAAAAGTGCGCACGAGGTGGTCATTTTGTCCACCAGGCAAATTTATTTCAGCCCATAGTGTGTTTGCTCCCATAGCTCCTCACCTCAGCAGTAATAATTTTTTTATATACAGTAAAAGCTCTTTGTTCGCGGGGGATACGTTCCGTAAATATGCCGCGAATACAGAAACCGTGAATATGGAATGGTAATTTATATGGGATTATACCCCTATAATGTACGTATATACGTTCCTAGGTGACAAAATAAAAAACAAATAAGTATATAAAAAAAACAATTTAATTGAAGTTTTTGACCATATTGATTAATTATTATCTTCAGGCTTAGGCAATGGTTTAAGACAAAATAAAAAACAAATAAGTATATAAAAAAAACAATTTAATTGAAGTTTTTGACCATATTGATTAATTATTATCTTCAGGCTTAGGCAATGGTTTAAAGAATTTTGTAATACATATTTTCTTGCTTGGCACTTTTCTCAAGTTTTCTTCAATTCAGACTGTTAATCAGCAATGGCATTAGCAACATACTTTAGTCATAGTTGTAATAAGGTCTATGTATTTTACTTTTTTATTAGTCCATTTGACGACGCGTTTACAAAGGATATTGGGTTGGATACCTATTAGAATCATTTTTAGGGTTCCGTACCCAAAGGGTAAAAACGGGACCCTATTACTAAGACTCCGCTGTCTGTCTGTCTGTCTGTCTGTCTGTCTGTCTGTCTGTCTGTCTGTCTGTCTGTCTGTCTGTCTCCAGGCTGTATCTCATAAACCGTGATAGCTAGAAAGCTGAAATTTTCACAAATGATGTATTTCCGTTGCCGCTATAACAACAAATACTAAAAATTAAAAAAATATATGTATTAAGGGGGGTCCCCATACAATAAACGTTTTTTTTTCGTATTTTTTTGCTCAATATTAAAAACGGTAACAGGTAGACGGGTCAAATTTTCACAGAATATTAACTTGTATATTACCTTTCAAAATAAATAATTAAATATCAATAAAGTAAATATAAAAGGGGGGCTCCCATACAACAAACGTAATTTTTTGATATTAACAATAAACCTCTACAAACAAAGTTAGTTTTGCGGTTCATTTCGTCTTGTTTTTAATACTACGTCATAAATCGTAAAACTTACTACAGGTTTGTACGGAACCCTCGGTGCGCGAGTCCGACTCGCACTTGGCCGGTTTTTATTGATATGTATGTACCGATGTACCGATTAGATCTGCAAATAAAGAAATCTTAATCCGCGAACATAGGAATTGGGTCGCAATTTTTTAATCTGCGAATAGTGAAAACGCGAATGAAGGAAGCGTGAATAAGGAGCTTTTACTGTAGTTAGTAATCATACTAATATTATAAATGCGAAAGTGTGTTTGTTTGTTGGTTTATATTGGTTTGTTGGTTTGTCCTTCAATCACGCCGCAACGGAGCAACGGATCGACGTGATTTTTGGCATGGGTATAGCGTATGACCTATGTCATACCTGGAGAATTACATAGGCTACTTTTTATCCCGGAAAATTGAGGAGTTCCCCCGGGAATCAAAAAACTTAAAACACGCTGACGAAGTCGCGGGTATCAGCTAGTATTATAATAAACAAACAGTAGACACCAAGTATTTATTTTCAGAGTGGAGATACAAATGTGTCTGGAACACTAGGCATGGCTGATTCTACACACCCTGCTTCATTGGACTGCTTGAAGAATGTTTTGGCTACTCATAGAGCAAGGCGACAGTACAGAGAGGTTTATTTATTTACTTATTTTTATAAAAAAAGAACAATTTTCATGAACGAAAATTAATATCAATCAATTTATTTATTTTTGACTAGAGTACATTTGAGGTGGAATCAGTATAAAGCGCAAAACACACAGGGAACGGGCGCAAGTCGGGCCTTAAAAGTTTTGCCCTTAAAAGTGCTCCTATTCTACCACAGTGTGGTGTACAAATATGCTAGTCTTCGTACTCCTTTTGGATTTTAGACAATAATATTGTTAGCTTATTGTTATTTTACCAAGGTCAAGGTAAAATTCTGTAAATGACTCCTTGAGTTGAGTTGAGTATATTAAGAAAATATCAACATAGGATTTTAGTACTTACAGAACTCTAAAATTGCCTATTTATGTAAATAATTGTAGTAGTAGGTTATTCTATGGAATAATTCATGGTTTTCCATGACCTGGCCAGAAATTATTAGAATTTTCTCTGAGCTGGTCTGGTGGTTCGGTTTGGCTAGTTACCAGTTACCCTACAAAGACGTATCGCTAAACGATTTAAGGTTCCGGTATGATGCCGTGTAGAAATTAGAAATTAATTAGAGGGTCTGGGTTTAATATAACTGTCGTGCCCCTAACAGGTTAGCCCAATACCATAGCTTAGACTTCTGAATTCAGGAAAATGTAGATTATTTTACAATAAGGCGTCAGGCACGAAACAAGCGAAAGCCGAGCGACGGCGACAGCGGGGCGATGTGGTCCGAGAGCTGGCGACGAATTTCGGAAAGGTCCTTTAGGCAAGCTGAAATTGTGAAAAAATATAATTTCGTCAATTGGCGAATCCAGTCCTGCCAGTCTGGTAGAGCATTCGCGGTTATTACGCTACTGCGCAGCATATAACATTTGCAAAAAAAAACAAAAAAACATTAAAATTTTATCTTTAAATTTAGTACTTACTAGCTGATGCCCGCGACTTCGTCCGCGTGGATTGAGGTTTTTCGGTTCCCGCGGGAACTCTTTAATTTTCCGGGATAAAAAGTAGCCTATGTGCTATTCCAGACTATAATCTATCTCTGTGCCAAATTTCATCCAGATCCGTTCATCCGTTGGAGCGTGATTGAGTAACAAACATACATCCATACATCCATCCATCCAAACTTTCGCATTTATAATATTTATTTGATACAATTCGAAAAATAAATCCCAGACGTTTTTGTCGGTTATAAAGTATTACCAAACCTCTTCCAATCCTCCCCTAAATTCTTCGCCAGCTCTCCGACTAATCGCATCGCCCCGCTGTCGCCGTCGCTCCCCCGTCGCTCATTTCGTGCCTGTACACTTAGATTTAACAAGCTAACTTCATTTTAGAATCACCCAGAACTCAACACCACAGGTATTACCTTAGATGACATAAAACAGAGAGTGACATTATTGAACGGAGCTAAGAAGCTTATGTTTGGTGGTCAGAAATCTGAGACTCACATGCAAAAACTGAAAAAAGGTGTTAAAAAGGATTCAGCAAAACAGAAACAGGATGGTAAGCCTCCTGCCAAAAGAAATAAGGATGAGCAGGATAGCGTAGAAAACAAACCACTTTTGCCCAATATAAGGATAAAATGTGAAAAAGAAGATTCAGATTCGGAAAGCTCATCATTTTTAGACCCTGTGTTAAGTCCCAGGCATAACAAAAAGTTAATAGATGTTGATATTAAGCAAGAAGTATCTGATATGAGGTATTCAAAGTAAGTATTATTTAGTAAATAGTCATGTAATCTATAGAGGACCTGGGAACCCCTCACATTATTATCCCATTATAAAATGTAATTTATGGTGACCCTTAGCTATGATGAATATGCTACTAAAAGAGAGAGGGGGGGGGATGCTTATTAAAGCACACCTGATGGTATTAGATAACTTCATAAAACTTAATAAGTACTTAATATTTGTGGTACAATTAACTGTAAGTTATACTAGCGGCACGCTATGATGGCCGGTTGGACAAACGTTCCGTATTAATTGATAACGACTTTGAAGGAAATAATTGTATTACTTTATTGACGATAGCTATGACGATAGTGATGTGCAGAGATTCATAAATTTAAAAAAACTTAATTGTTTTTTGTTCGAGAATAAATTGACCTATTGTAATGTGTCAACCGGCCATCATAGCGTGCCGCTAGTGTAGTTCACTACGGTTCAGTATATTTTACACTAAATGATTACACTAGATGATGCCAGCTTCGTCCGAGTGCATTAAGTTTTTTCAATTCTCGTGGGAATTCCGTAGTATTCCGGGATAAAAAGTATCATATGTCCTTCCCCAGGATACAACCTATCCCTGTACCAAATTTCATCAAAATTGGTTGAACAGCCCCCCGATTATGTAAGAATTGTCGATCAAATGGTAAATGTTCAGCGTCAAAGTAATATAAACCATAACTGCATTGAATTAGAGCTCAATTTCGTGTATCCATTCTTATAAGTTAGAGTATCGTACATACCTAAACGTATAAGAATGGGTACACGAAATTGAGCTCTAATTTAATGCTGTTATGGTTTATTTACTTTGCCGCAGAACTTTAACGATTTCATCGGCTATTCTTACATGATTGGGGGGCAGGTGGGCCGTGAAAGCGTAGCAGACAGACAGACAGACACATTTACGCATTTATAATATTAAGTATGGATATTATCTTATAATCTATAATAATAATTATTTTTCTATTCATTCTTACTATAATTAGAATTGATTTCAGCACAAACTGTCATGAAAATGATGTTGAGCAAACAATAAAACAAGAGCCACAGGATCCTGTCTTTTCAATACAAAACAGTTCACGAATATGCCAACCAGTGCCAATCAAATTGGAAGATTTGGATGGAATAGGTAAAAGATACAAATAAACTTGCAAACATTGACTTCTTTTGAAACTTCGTCCACATGGAGATAATGTGGGTGTTTTTAATAGATTAAGCAACAAATAGGTTGAGCCTTCAAAAGGACAGACACACTATTTCACCTTCATAATGTTAAAGTATGGATGTATCATGTAATATTTCATTGTCAATTTGTAATATAAAACTTTTAATAATTATTTATCTAAAACACCTTCTTAACGAATAGCAGCCTGAAAACAGCTGCTCTGTTTTGGGTCAATTTTAAATGCACCATATGGAAAATTTCTGAGTTGAAATGATCCTCTAGGTTAACTTCGTAAGGAGGCTTCGGCCGTGGCTAGTTACCACCCTACCGGCAAAGATGTACCGCCAAGTGATTTAGCGTTCCGGTATGATGCCGTGTAGAAACCGACTAGGGGTATGGGTTTAATATAACTGCCGTACCCCTAGCAGGTTAGCCCGCTACCATCTCGACTGCATCATCACTTACCATCAGGTGAGATCGCAGTCAAAAAGCAGGTCAAAAGTAAACTATTTCTAACTGATTATTAAGGCGCCAGCGGAGGGCTAATTGCTCATACAAACGTAATACCAAAATAATAAGTAATTCGAGCATATTTCCTCCATATTATGCGATTATTAAGATTGAACTTGTATTTATCTAGGTCCCTGGATAATTATTTTTCCAAAATACTTTCCCAAAATTAAATGTAAGCACATTGCGTTTTGCATGTTTTTGCGACATAAAGGACATGTTTTCTCCTTATTTGTTTTATATTAAAACCAGCGATATCTCACGTACTAATTGATCAGGAACATAGCCTATATTGTCAAGTTACAGAATAACAACACGAAGTTAAAAACACAACAATTTTTCATTCATCATTTTTGGTATTCACGGAACAAGACTAAATGTATAACAAATTCTGTACGCTCATATTGCTATCGCGCTTGCACGCGATCATGTGTCTTCAGCCAAATAGGGATAGCAATATACCGGCAAATTTATATTTGCGGTTCGAGTAGAAGTTGCGAGCGGCGGTCGCCGGTCCCTTAAATAGAGGGTCTTCCAAAAGACCTATTAAAAACCTAGTATCATTCACATCCTCGGTTAGTTTTAAGTTTGATAACCATTTTAAAATAAAGATTAAAGAAAAAAATTGCGTTGAAATTTTGTGACGTCACAACTGTGAATTTCATACAACTTCCATACTAGAAGCGCGTTTTTAAGTTTGATAAAGAGTTGCGGATGTGATTGAGTTGTCATCATCCCTATGGGTACCTTTGAAGGGATGTAACAGGGAATAAAAACAAATACTTTTTTAAATTACAGATATGATGGCCTTACCAGTAGAGTTAGCAGATGACTCTGGCGAAGTGGTCCCAGTGGACACTTCGACGGAGACTGAAGAAAATCAGCTCGAGACAGACGAGGCGCTTACTGAGACAACGCATGCCAACTTCCTGTCTCTAGTGCGAGCTTTGTTCCCCGCGCGGACGGCTCACAGGGCCTCCAAACAACAGCTACATGCGAGATGTGCCGCTGTTATGAGATCTCCGATAGCGCCTCTCAATACTTGGTATAATTGTAAGTAACTACGAAGTTGAGCGACTTTTGTCCAGTCCAGTCCCTAGCATATTTTCGCAATTAGTGTGAATATATCCCCGTTCTAACTCACGTGTTTTGTCGGAAAGTGTCAAACTAGTATCGAACCCATCCTTATTCCTGAGTCTGTTCGCGCGACGAACGTATACTTTCTGACAAAACACATGAGTTATAACCGGGATATGTTTATAGTTATAATGAACTAGCTGATGCCCGAAACTTCGTCCGCGTGGTTAATTTTTTTTGATTCCGGCGGGAACTTCTTAATTTTCCGAGATAAAAAGTAGCCTATGTCACTCTCCAGGTCCTCAACTATACCCATGCCAAAAATCACGTCGATCCATTGCACCGTTGCGGCGTGATTGAAGGACAAACCAATAAACCAACAAACAAACACACTTTTGCATTTTTAATATTAGTATGATATCACTCACAATAGTTAACATTAAAATGTATGAATAGATTTTAAATAATAAAATTATCATATTGTCTATTTTTTTGATTGTTTATGAATGTTCATGCTATATTTTTGGACTTACAAATTTAGTATAATATGTGGTATATATACTATATAGGTTTGTCTTGTATTACCAGTATGTCACGAATTTTATCGATTTTTAAGACCACTTTTGACTTTAAACTGTTTTGACTGTACCAGTTACTAGCCATAATATTTTACGTCTCCACATCCTGTGTAATTTCTTGGCGACTGTGCCTGAGGATTGCCAGTTTTTTTTTCAAAACACATACTTCTTACTCTTGTAGTATGCAAATTACCTATAATAATTGAAAACTATACTCCTGTTTCAGTGTCAGATGATTGGTGTGGAGAATTGAATTCGGCTTTAGATTTCCTGGCCGGGGAGAGGGGACCTCATCCTGATGATTTTGTTCCATATCTCCAGTTTATTTCAGACACACAGGTGAGTTTGGGCATAAAAATCTGTCTTAAAAAAGAGATCTTAAAAATCTTTTTTATATCTTCATGGCTACCTACATACTACAATTACCTACATAATACATAGAGTATTGACTACAACTCGCTCTAGCTTAGTATAGTCCTTGTCATGAAATAACTCCCATGGCAATTAGTAGAACTAATACATTTAGCATAAACATGCGTCTGGTAGTGTTGCTTCTAGGTCCTAGAGGCAACACTACCAGACGCATGACTAGTCTAGGGGATTTTATTCGTGAAACAGACTATAAAAATTATGCCTGTGTAGCTTTATTATTCAGAATATAACAAAACAATCTATCATCCGAGGATATATGCCATATACGTTAGTAATCATCTGCTGTACGCTGGTATATTTTAACAATTTATTTTATAAAACTAGATGATGCCCGCGACTTCGTCCGCGAAAGAAAAAATTAACGAGTTTTTGCGAGAATCAAAAACCTTGATCCAGGTTTTTGATTCTCGCAAAAATTCTTTAATTTTTTTCTTTCTCCGTGATGTAACTTACCTCTATGCCAAAGGGGAAGGTTCACCTTCGGTGTACTCTTTGTACACTCTACCATAAATAGAGGAAAATTCATAGATTGTATTAAAAATATAATAATTTAGAATATTAAAGTAAATAACGAGAAATAAAATAAAATGTACCTATTTCAAGTTTTCGATACGTTTCCAAGATGGCAACCTTTAGTCATAGAGAAGGCAGTAGGCGCGAAATGTATCAAATGTCATTTCTGACAGTCACTGTCAAAATAACGTGTTTTTCCTTACGGTTTTTCCAGTGTTGTGTTGACACTTGACAGAAAACGTCAAAAAATATGAATCCGCCATTGTTACCCGCTCCTGTTTAGTGTTGCTTATCGTGGAAAGATTAAATAATTACACCACTGAAATTACGGTGAATTCGTAGATTTGAACGATCAAAACTGGGTTTAGTATTTTTTTTTTCTTTCATTTCTCTACTTGTAAAAGGACCGGACCGACGCTCCATACAAATCTGGACCGTCTCCTTTCATCAAAATCGGCTGAACAGATGGGCTGTGAAAGCGTAGCAGACAGACACACTTTCGCATTTATAATATTAGTATGGATAACATATTTTAATTTTTAGTCATTACTTTCCTCATTGAAAAGTAGTATGCTTAACTCGGGCAAAATACCCAAACTATGTATACCCTCGCTTCTCATAGATACAAACATTTCGAGTGTGAATTGCCTCAATAACAATAATAGCCTTAGGCTGCATCACCACTTGCCAGCAAGTTTGCAACCAAGCATTAGTTTATAAATAAGTAAAACGACTACTGCCCACAAACTTATCCGGCCCAGTGGCCATCATTGGAACAGCTAATTTGTATGCCTGTTTTTCTTGTTTTTGGGTATGTTCCGATATACACTGCGGGCACTGCTCAGTGCTCTTACTGGGGAGAAACTCGTTCCGTTATGGACTGACAGTATACTGCCGCAGTATCCTAGGGGCATATATGACGTCATAAATCGTCGCCATTTTTGTAAGTGGCGCGCAAACGGCGCGGAAAAGGCGAGGCTGTGACGTGGCAGTGAGACGTATTTGGGACATAGGACTAGTGTTTGATTTCGATACGACATGTCTTCTTCTTCAGATGAAAAGAACAATGGGCGCTTTTTTATGGAGCGTGGGCCCAATGCTGTAGCACTTTAGTACTTATCTTAAAATGAAGATCTGAACAAACTCAACATTTTATTATAAGACAGCAAAGCTCTACATTACTACCTAGATACACGTGCGCATTGAACGCTGACCCGCGGGTGAACTCAAGTAGAGTCCCACAAACTTATTGTGGGACTCTACTCGAGTTCACGTTGTTTATGGTTTATTGACGTCAGATGTACCAATGGATCGGCGCGGGGCGGGACTGCGACGCGATCCTGGGCCGCCTGTGCGAGCGCTGGCTGCGCGCCGTGTCGCCGCCGCCGCCCACCACCGAACCTCCGCCCCCCAGGTCATTGGATTTATATTTCTAAGTTATATGCGTATAATGGGGCTGATTCTGTATAACACAATCTCTAAACTAAACTAAAATGGCAGCTTTAAATCTAGTTCTGTCCCTTTCCGTAGGGAGTATTATGAAAGGGTTAGCAATATTTGTAATGCTCTAATTTTAGTTTAGTTTAGAGATTGTGCACTACAGAATCAGCCCCAATATGTGGGGATCTAAATACTTATTATATTATGTCCAACCATTTATTTTACTTTTGACATAAGCACGCCTATGAAGTTTCATAATTATTGACAGGCAGCCATCGACAGAAAAGGCAATACTTCATAGACGCAGTTTTTTTTTACAATAGTGAAGCGACGTTCCCTTTTATCCCATATTTCGTAACTCGTATACTCATCTAGTAATTACCAGTACGAATTTCTTTTTCAAAATAGTCACGAAGCTGCAACACAAGTTCCTTGATTGTCCTTGCACCACACATCTTTGGCGATGGATGGTTTCTATGACCTGCCTGATTCATATTACATTTACTCTACTGTTTTACATAAATGATTTATTTTAATACATAATATACTTAGTCATTTAAACACTTGGTAAGTTTATAAAACAATAAAATATGTTGAGCAAAAATAAATATCAATGTGTCAAATCGATTAAAACTTCTTTATAAAGAAAGTCGATTGTTATCAAAAATCGAATCAGAAACGAATTAGAACATCATTGACTCGAGCTGCCAAAAGTAAAATAAATGATTGGACAGAAATAATCAAATGGAAGCACTTCTCTAAAAGCCATTTGTTTTAGAGCGATTCGAGTGCTGGTCATTGGTAGTGACATAGTTTTTTTCTTGTCTATGGTATTTTTTTTAGAAAATCGACAGCATGTTGTACATCCGTCCGCGTGAATTGCGTTGGCGTTTGCCTGGTGGGAGGCTTCGGCCGTGGCTAGTTACGTTGGCCACCCTACCGGTAAAGACGTGCCGCCAAGCGATTTAGCGTTCCGGTACGATGCCGTGTAGAAACCGAATAGGGGTATGGGTTTAATATAACTGCCATGCCCCTAACAGGTTAGCCCGCTACCATCTTAGACTGCATCATCACTTACCATCAGGTGAGATCGCAGTCAAGAGCTAACTTGTAGTGGATAAAAAAAATAAAAAAAAAAATTAAGGTTTTTTCAATTCCCGCGGGAACTGAATTGTTCGTGTTAAAATGTAGCCTTTGTGTTAATTAATCTTAGACTGCATCATCACTTACCGTCCAAGATAGATCGCAGTCAAGGAGTTACTTGTAGAAGAATTAAAAAAAAATTGTTATTGTATATTTGTAGGTATCCAACGTCATGGGTTGTGCGACAGCCGACTGCTGCAGAAATAACCGATTTCCGAACGCAGGAGCGAAAGAGATTCGCATCTGCTTCCAAACCGTTCACTTATATGCAATATGGGTGAGTAATATGCGATGTAAACAGAGAGTGTAGAGTACAGTTGTTGGATAATTACCTAATCTCAGCTTTATTTTGTTTGCTATAGCGTTGAAATTGGTATACTGAAAACAAATCATGGATAACTAGCTACTGCTGCTCATAATGATTTAATTAAAATAAAATCAATAGGCTTTTTATTCAAATGAACTTTTACAAGTATGTACTTTTGCATGATCAAGTGAATGAAAATTCGGCATGCCAACAGGGATGACGCCTATGTCAAAAATGAATTATTTCTTACTGATTATTAAATGGAGGGTCAACCAAAATACCTTAAAGCTATGTCCTGTGTTATTTTTAAGTTTGATAACCGTTTTAAACTATAGATTAAAGAAAAAAGTTGATGACGTCACAATTATGTATTTCATACAAATTCCCATACTGAGGCATACCGCTTATGATAGCGATGATGCCAACTAAAAAGTCAATCAAATCAGTAATTCTTTATCAAAAGTCAAAACGCGATTTTAGGGTGCGTTTTGGCTGAAGCGAATCAGCAGAGATTTGTTCAATAGACCAATCAGGTTATTGGTAGATGACATGGTAATAGATTTTATCACGTATTTTTCATTTAGTCTCATTGGACGACGCGCACACGTCTGCGCTTCTCTCCGCTCGTCACCGCTTCAGTCAAAACGTACCGCAAAAGCGCGTTTTGACTTTTGATGAAGAATTACTGATTAATAAATAAATAAATAAATAATTTATTTCTCAAACATACAAATGTGTCTTATTAACTAAGGGCACAACAAAGTGGTAATCAATGGCTTGTATAAATATATGTATACAGATTGATGCGCAGACTCTGCACTAAGATAAACTTGTATTGCAGAAGTCTGCATACCCTTCGGTGGATCAAGTTTAGCCAAAAATTTACAAATTACAATTACAAAATCTATTATAATACTTGTAATATTTAGCATGAACTGAAGGAAGTGTGTGTGTAAAAATGTGTAGGTAGGTGAGGTGTGCGTGAATGAGTGTGTGTACGTGAGTGTGTGTGTGTGTGTGTGTGTTGGTGTGAGTGTGTGTTTGTGAATTTAGTATATACTTTTTAGTAGCTTCTCAGTTTCCTCATAACTTAAATGTTTTTAGAAAATCCGTAACTGCGACCTTGAATTCTCTATTTGTAAGCGATTTGAAATTTTTGATGTACTTACTAACTTTGTTTAAATAAACGGACAAAGATACTTTGATTGATGTTGAGCTAAGCTAGTTTTTACCCTCGGGATGTCGAAACATTTTTCTTGTCGTCGCTTGGGTACTGGATTAGTTTCAACTAATTGAGTTACTTTACCGTGTTGAGCCATGATTGAGTTCAGAATATATAGCTTTCGTACAGTAAGTACCTTACATTCTTTGTATAGATCAGTAGTTGGATATCTGAAAGGCCTATATGTGGCTACTTTTAGGACTGCACGCTGCGCGCGCTCCAAGGCCAACATATGAGTGATTGACTTTTGAGTTGGCATCATCGTTATCATAAGCATTTTAGACGCCTACTATTTGGAAAGGCGGGGTTTGATCCCCCGGACTTAACTAACTTTTCGTAGTTTGCGTTTTAAGAATTAAATATCACTTGATTTAACGGTGAAGGAAAACATCGTGAGCAAACCTCCATGCCCAAGAGTTCTTCATAATATGTTCTCAAGGGCGTGTCAATCGGCACTTGGCCAGCGTGGTGCAATATGGCCAAATGTTTCTCGGAATCAAAATCAGAATATATTTTATTCAAAGGTACAATGTACACTTTTTGAACGTTAATAATACAAGTATAAGACGACTCATTCTGAGAGTAGACTCGTGCTGAGTCTCTCTTTTTGGGTCGTTTTCCTCATTACTGAGGGTCGTGGCCCCTTTCCATTAATCAAATAATGATAGGAGTTTACTTGGGATAATAATGCGGTGGGTCCCCACGTCCTTCCACATACGACTCGACGAGTATTTAAACTCTTAGTTTTTTGTAAAGATTATCAGATGTTAGTTATAAAAACCGGGACCGACGGTTTAACGTGCTCTCCGAGGCACGGTGGAAAGCGTAAAGGCCAAATTTGAACCTCCAAATTCGGTCACCCGTGCAGTTACCGACTTGGGTCATCGTTGCTTAAAATTCGCAATCGACTGATATGCGTTGTCACAACTAGGTCACTCGTCCCTTCTGCTGAGTAGGGAGCCAGCAATGGTTTGAAGTGATGATGATGATAATGATGATGATCGCTCTTCATTCAGCTACCGGGCGGTGGTGGGTCCAGCGACGGGGCTTCGGGCGGGTGCAGGGGCGGCGGCAGGCGCTGGTGCAGCGCTACTGACGCAGCAGAGGCCCCGCGCGGCCGCCTTCTTAGCGCTGTTGCGCGACGCTCTAGCCAGGATGCCCAATGGAGAGGGCACTAGGCGGGACATCGTCACTTTGCTCAAGTGAGTAACGAAACATTTGATTGAAGTAATGAAATGCTTTAGAAACCACTACAGAAAACTACTTGAGACTATTCTCTGTCCAATCATTTATTTTACTTTTGACAGCTCGATTCAATGAAGTTCTAATGCGTTACTGATTAGATTTTTGATAACAACCTACTTTCTTTGTGAAGAAGTTTTAATCGATGTGACACATTGATATTTATTGCGCAACATTTTTTTATTGTTTTACAAACCCAAACGTTTAAATGACAGTATATTAATGTATGTATTAAAATAAATCTTTTATATACAACAGTTCAGTAAATGTACATGAATCAGTCAGGTCATAGAAACCATCCATTGCCAAAGATGCTTATAAGACAATCAAAAAAGCTAGTGTTGCAGCTCCGTGATTATTTTGAAAGGGAAAGTCGTACTTGTAATTACTAGATGAGTATACGAGTTACGAAATATCGGATAAAAGCCCGTTGCTTCACTATTGTAAAAATCGGTATGCGTCTTTGGAATATTGCATTTTTTTTGGTCGATGGTTGCCTGTCAATAATATGAAACTTCATAGGCGTGCTTATGTCAAAGGGAACTTAAATGGTTGGACAGAATATAAGAGTGTTTTTTCATTGGTCGACACTAAAATAATATCGCCAGATTAAAATACAGAAATTTGTAGTTTGATATTATTACAGGATGTCGCAATGGATAGTGCCGTGTAGCGAGCAGGCATTGTCAGTGGCAGTGGCGAGCGCACTGGAGAGACTGGTGGCGGTCAAGCGCGATCCCATCGTCAAGTACGACCCACGGACAGCCATGTGGACTTATCTGCATAGGCACAAGTTAGTACTAAACTCCATACTTCCTTATATTATGTAATACATGGTGCCCGCGACTTCGTCCGCGTGGATTAGGGTTTTGATTCCCGCGGGGACTCCTTAATTTTCCGGGATAAAAGCCTACGTCCTTCCCCGGATCTATACTACCTCTACACCAAATTTCATAAAAATCGGTTGAAAAGATGGGCCGTTAAAGCGTTGCAGACAGACA
Source organism: Erebia ligea (assembly GCA_917051295.2). Classification (NCBI taxonomy): domain Eukaryota; kingdom Metazoa; phylum Arthropoda; class Insecta; order Lepidoptera; family Nymphalidae; genus Erebia; species Erebia ligea. The sequence continues at coordinate 9,041,937 of OU785237.1, read as the reverse complement.
GACACACTTTCGCATTTATAATATTGGTATGAATACGTACTATACATATGTCTGCGCCTTTTTCTGCTTGGTTTAATATTTTAGAATGTAAGTTCTTCATGGCAGGATAAAACGCGGGGCCCTTGGTTGCAAAAATCGTACGTAACAGAAACGCATTTGTCTCTGTCTCCCTGCCTCTAGTACAGAGTACGAATATGGTTCGATTCCCACTCGGGAAGTTCGCATTATTTTTGTTTTTTTATATAAAATAGCGAAAATAACTGTGTTCGTACGGGTTGTCCCACAACGACACCACGCGGCTTTTTTTAAATTTCGTAGGAACTTCGATTTTTCGAAATACTAAGTAGCTTATGTCCTCTTTAATTTTCCGAGATACAAAGTAGCTCTAAGATGCTCATGTCTGTACCAAATTTTGTCAAAATTGACTATACGAAACCGTAAAAAGACAGAGGATACACTTTGGAATTTATTCAATCCAAATGCGTCCGTCCGTCTATTCATGGCTGATTCCTTGCGTAATACCCATTTATTCTTCCCATAACTTGTACCCATAATATTTAAGTGAACTATTTAACATTATTGGTAGTTATATAAAGTCAATTAAATGGTCTGTATAGATGTGTGTTTTTAGGAGTGAAGAAGATTGGGCAAAAAATACTACAGCTCGTGGTCGAGCTAACAAAGCTATTGCAGCGGCGCCTCAACATAATTCTCCTCAGACTTCCGTACGTACTATTTTGAATATTTACACATTTAATTATATATATTTATAAGGCTTTTAAAGGGCAAAGTTTTAACTTTGCCAAGGTATTCATGGGGTTAAAACCTAGCTCGAACCTGCTGAAAATGTGATATTTATGTATGCATTAACATGCGATAGAGCATGACAGAACTCATGACACATTTGGGTTATGTCTGTATTTGTCTGTTTTTATTCTTATTATACAATAATATGATGAGGTTAGTTTCTTGCTTCCCAGATTGAGCGATTTCTAATATTTTAGCTTATAGTAAAGCGTTCATCAACAAACAAAAAAATTGATGATTGAGTGAACTTTCCTTTTCTCCGTGCTAGATGGAATTAGATGGACCCGGTATAGAAGAAGTGCATGAGAATGCATCGGACAGCGATGTCGATGTAGACGACTCTGGGGCACCACCCTCCGCGCCGCAACTTTCTTCCGCCCAACTGCTAATGCAGGCCACACAAGCGGTCAACCCCAAGCAGACACCAACGAGCAAACAGAAGGGAAAACTCGCACCAACCACCCCCAAAATTAAAACAATAACCCCTAAACAAAACGCCAAAATGCCCTCCCTAGTACAAACGAAACAGACTCAAAAACAAGCCAACGCAGCACAAAAGACCAACCAAACGAACGCAACACCCAAACAATCCAACCAAACGAACGCATCACCAAAACAATCGAACACATTACCTAAAACAACACCGAAACAAACCGCCCAAACAAATCAAAAACAATCCACTCAAACGAACCAAAAACTGAGCTTACTGACCCCAACGAAATCAATGCCGAATTTAACCAAGCAAAACACTCCGAAGCAAACAGCGGCACAGAAGCAGGCAGTGAAGCAAAGCGCTGCGTCACCGAAGCAGAAGCAGATAGTCGTGCAAACTGTGAAGCAAAATGTTCCTTTATCGAAGCAGAATAGTGATTCGATGTTGCATGTGCCGTCCACTATGCCATCAATAGTTGTTACTCCTCAACGCTCGCCATTGACAAAACAAAAATCTTTGAAGATAGAAACGTCACAAACACCGGTAAGTTAACAAAAATTCTGTGCTCTTATATTTTCTTTATTATCCATAATCCATACTTCTATACTAATATTATAAATGCGAAAGTGTGTCTGTCTGTCTGTCCGTCTGTCTGTCTGCTACGCTTTCACGGCCCATCTGTTCAACCGATTTTGATGAAATTTGGTACAAGGATAGGTTGTATCCCGGGGCCTTAAGGACATAGGCTTTATCCCGGAAAATGAAAGAGTTCCCGCGGGAATCAAAAATCTTAATCCACGACGAAGTCGCGGGCATCATCTTGTAATATAAATGCGAGAGTGTGTTTGCCTGTTCTGGTATATTTTCACGACCCATCAGTATAAACGATCGTGCTGAAAGGTACAGAGATAGCTTTCTCAAAAGTTTCTCCTAAGTACTTATTACCTTTTCTCCAAAGTTGCCACCCACGGGAATATAAAACCCCCACGCGGGATTAATTAATTCACGCGGATGAGGTCACGGGTATCTTCTTTTTGTTATATTATGTACCTATACATGCAAAATTCGTTGATCGAAATATTTTTTCACAAACTAAACCCAAGCAAAATATTAATACTTGAAATTTTTAGGGCACAAGCAAATTTTAATAGTCTAATAAGAATTCTTATTACAGGTAACTGTGAATATACCACTACAACAATCTCCATCAGTGTCAAATGTGGTACAACCCAACATCAATATGGTCTCCATTCATCAGAACTCAATGAACCAACCAGCTAAGGTAAAGAATCTATTCTCTATCTTTCTATTTGAATACCAATTATGTTAAAATTTTCATAATTTAGGTTCCATCGGGGTCAGGGTTTGGTGATCAAAGGCTGTGAAATTCCAGTTTGTGTGTGATTTTATTGATCTCACTGTTTGATGATTAAAAACATAAGATTAGCTAACCAAGAGAAAATTCCGCGTTTTTTTGACTACGTTATTCATCAATATGACGGTAATGGTAATGGTATAACGTTACTATTTGTATAGGTAAAAATAAAACAGTGTGTCTCGGGTCAAACTAGCAATAACTTCAAGACGCCCCTAAATTATCGATCTCTGACACTCGTATAGATAGATATCGGGCTTAGTTTTAGATTTAAATCAACAATGAATATTATAAGTAATCAGTGCAATACATTTGTATGGAGAAGCGATGAAGAATCGTGGCCTTAAGTATTTCATAGGGCATTTTCTCGATTGATGGTTTTCAGATGACACAAGTGACGCGATCTCTGCTGATAAGGCCACCGTCGGGTCAGACTGCAACTACTGCCCCTATAATTACTGTGTGTACGTCGACGACACAGGTACGCCGTATCAACTACTTATTGATTAGAATTAGATCCTTAATTATTCGTACTTTTATTTAGATCTGCAACCCTACTACTGATGTTCTGGATATCCGTATCCGTATCCGCGGATATACATTTTTAACGATCCGGCACATTTTTTTTATCCACTACAAGTTTATTGACTGCGATCTCACGCAGCGCCATATGTAAGCCATTTATTTCACAGCTGATTATGTGTTGTTATGACATATTTCTTTTTATTTACTAAAATAATTTATATTTTGTGGTGGTACGGTCTACGGAACCCTTTGTGCGCGAGTCTGACTCGCACCTGCCCTTTTTTTATTCTAATGGGACTAATCTGAGACATCAAACAACTTGACTAGGTATGTTATATTTTGTTTTCCAGGTAACTCAAAGTGCTAGACGGGGGGTAGTTAGAGTTTTGAGTCCAGCGGCGCCATCTTCCGGAAAATCCCTTATTTCTCCGCGTGCGCTTATGCAACAGAGTAAGTTATGCTAACTTATTAAATTGGAGATAATAATAAATTAGTTATTCTATCAAAGTGCAACTATAAACAGTCTTGGTACAATATAATATATCCATACTTCCATACTATACTATAATATTATAAATGCGAAAGTGTGTCTGTCTGTCTGTCTGCTACGCTTTCCCGGCCCATCTTTTCACCAGATTTTGCTGAAATTTGGTATAGAGGTAGGTTATATCCCGGGGAAGGACTTTTTATCCAGGAAAATTAAAGAGTTCCCGCGGGATTCAAGAAATCTTAATCCACGCGGACGAAGTCGCGGACATCATCTAGTAATAATATAATAATGTAATATTATATCATACTTGCTCAGTAACTAGGGATTACTATGGTGGAAAGTCTCCTTGTAAGTTGGTGTTTGCAATTCAAGGCAACATTACGTCGCACTATGCTTGAATTGTAATGTTCACATTACAGTTCAAGCTATGCAAAACTCCTTGGTAAACAATCTCTTTTCTTATAAAATGGTAAGAAAACTTTTTACTGAAAAAAAAACACTGAATATGGCGGCATTTAATTTCCATACATTTCAAACTATGCAAAACTCCTTGGAACTCAGAGCCGTAAAAAAAAAATGGAAAACTATTTACGAAAAAAAATGGAAATGGCGGCATTTCATTTGATCTGAAAGTTTGTGAAGTTTGATCGTAAAGTGATTTATTTACCTCGCAAGAATGATATAAAGTAGAATGCTTACCTCGGTTGCAAGTAGCTATTACACCCTCGAACTATATTCACCCTCGCTCGCTGCGCTCGCTCGTGTGACTAATTATCTCGGGTGCACGCGATCCATTAGCGCCCTATGCGAGCTGCGCTCGCACTGGCGCCAAATTGGATCTTGTTCTGTAATAGCTTACTTACGTCCCTTGTGTAACAATCTACTATTAGTATAATAACATAATATGTATATGTAAAAGATACAACTTATCATTCTGAGAGGAGACTCAGTGTGAGATCTATAGAGCGAACTTTGACTTTGCTTAGACTTAAGACTTGGTTAAAACGAGACAGATTTATTTTACTCACATAAGTCCATCTCGTTTTAACTCTGAGCCAAGTCAAAGTACGCTCTTCAGATCTCAGCATCATTCTCAGTAGTGAGCCGGCAAAGGGTTGAAGCTGTGATGAGTGATGGAAAAGATACGTTACACACGCCTTTGAATTGGAGAAATAAAACTACCGCAATCGTCGTCACTTGTCGTCGATCGTCACTTTACAATCAATTGTCAAGTCAACATCTCCTGAAGATGCTCCAGTGTGGTGAATATCGCGAGCTATAAGTGCAATATACCTACACACTGTACCACATAGATTTACCTATTGTCGCGGATTATAGCGAATTAAACTTCTAGTTCCTTCATTATCATGGACTTCCGCAAAATAACGCCTGCGTCTATCCAATATGTGTGATAAAAGTTTGTAATTTTTTTCAGGTACGCCACCCACTACTAAAAAACGTCCGTCCGTACCAGGTACAACCTCAGTTATGGCAGTAGCACAGGTACGTATTTCTTTTTAGCATCGAAGAAATAAGGAAATATTTTAAAACAAATTGTTGGAGTATAAATTTCTATTCCAGAGCACGACAAGTACAACGAATGTGGTATCGAGTATACCGACGGCGGTATCGTCGTCCGTTACCACGAGAACGGTACAGTTAGCTGGCGGTCGGACGGTACAACTCGCTGCCAACCAAACAGTTCACTTGCCTAGTGGACAGGCTGTGCAGTTGTCTTCAGGACACACTTTGCAACTGTCCTCGCTACAGTTGCCCACCCATAGTGTCCGGTTACCCAGCGGTCAAACCGTACAACTAGCATCGCCACAAACCATGCAACAAGTCCGAGCCCTCTCCACAACCCAAGTCAGAAACCCAAGCCCGAGAATCCAAACCTCAACATCAACCATCAAACCAAACCAATCAGTCCAAATACCGGTCTCTACAGTCCAATTGGCCGGACAAACCGTCCAAATCGCCGGCCAAACCGTTCAATTGGCCGGCCAAAGTGTGCAACTAACGGGTCACACAGTGAAATTACCCAGCGGACAAAGTGTGCAAGTAGCAAGTCAGAGTGTTCTGCCGTCTCAAAGTGTTCAATTACCTAGTGGCCAAACAGTTCAGTTAGCGAGCGGGAATATGCAAGCAGTTCAGTTAGGGCAAAACGTTCAATTAAGTGGCCAATCTGTGCAAATGCCCAGTGGACAAAGTGTGCAACTAGGGGCACAGACTATGCAAATTGGCGGTCAGACTGTCCAATTAGCGGGAGGACAAACAGTTCAGTTGCCCAGCGGACAGACGTTACAGTTACCTAGTGGACAAACAGTTCAGTTGTCTAGTGGACAGACTTTGCAGTTGGCCAGTGGACAGACGCTCCAGTTAGCGAACCAACAGACGCCAAAGTCGATAGCTCAAGTAGTTAGAACGCAACCTACAGGCGATAAGAATTCGCAACCTATTGTTGCTAAATTTTTAACAAATGCACAGGTAAGTTACTAAAATGGATATCTGTCTATATTTTATCTATTTCATTCCACTGATTCCGATGGATAACGGACAGCTTTACTCTTACTTGTCAAGACTCTTTTGAGGAACTAGTTTTCTTATAAATGTGTTTCACCTTAAACAAAAATATAATAATAATAATAATGTGTTTAGGTATTTTAAATTAATCATATTTAATTTAATATGTATGTATATTATGTACTTATTATATTTAATTATATATTTATATTATTTATGTGTAATATTTTTATCTGTTTATAGTATGTACGTATTAGAATGCATGTTTAAGTAATTATGTTTTATTCAATTTCCCGTCTCACAGCAAACTTACGATGCATTCACGTAGGTTGCCTGGCAGAGATCACTTTAGTGATAAGGTCGCCTTTTGTCTGTAATTTTGTATATTGTTCTTTGTATATGTCCATTTTTTATGCAATAAAGAATTTAATAATAATAATAATAATGTCCTCCCGACCGAATTTCGGCCACGGCGGCCAATCTCCAGTGAGATTAGCAATCTGCGCGGGAGATATTATAGTGCACAAGTGTGTGCGCAAACACAGGTGCACTCTCTGTTCCTTTAAACGTTGCCGTTCTTTACTGCCTCGTTGGTCTAGTGGTTAGCATGTTCGACTGCGGCCGATGAGGTCCCGGGTCGGGTCACAACAAGTACTGGGTTTTTCTGACAAGAAATTTTCAGTACTAGCCCGCAGTTAGGAAGTTGGCGGTGTTTCACCCCCGTGCCTCGGAGAGCACGTTAAGCCGTCGGTCCTGCGCCTGATCTCTCTCCGGTCGTGTCGGATTTTCCGTCCCATCGGGCTATGAGCGTAAACAAAAATATACTAAGACTTTAACTCACGTCGGAGAATGCCACCGACAATAAGGAATAAGGTCTCCGGACAGATTCGAAACTTGTCAGGCATTCTCCGATAAAACCCCCGCGTTAAAAGCAGAAAAAGCCTTCTCATACTTATGTTAAAAAAACCGGCCAAGTGCGAGTCGGACTCGCGCACCGGGGGTTCCGTACAGGTTTGTACGGAACCCTCGGTGCGCGAGTTATAAATTATTAAGTTAAGTTTTAAATTATTAAAAAAAAACTACTTACTAGATCTCGTTCAAACCAATTTTCGGTGGAAGTTTGCATGGTAATGTACATTATATATTTTTTTTAGTTTTATCATTCTCTTATTTTAGAAGTTACAGGGGGGCGGGACGGGGGGACACATTTTACCACTTTAGAAGTGTCTCTCGCGCAAACTATTCAGTTTAGAAAAAAATGATATTAGAAACCTCAATATCATTTTTGAAGACCTATCCATAGATACCCCACACGTATGGGTTTGATGAAAAAAAATTTTTTGAGTTTCAGTTCTAAGTATGGGGACCCCCAAAATTTATTATTTTTTTTCTATTTTTGTGTGAAAATCTTAATGCGGTTCACAGAATACATCTACTTAACAAGTTTCAACAGTATAGTTCTTATAGTTTTGGAAAAAAGTGGCTGTGACATACGGACGGACGCACAGACAGACATGACGAATCTATAAGGGTACCCTAAAAAGGGTTCTTAAAAAATTTAATTAATTGGTAATTTATACTATTATTATAAATTATAAATGCGAAAGTTTGGATGGACGGTTGTTAGTTACTCAATCACGCCAGAAAGGCTGACCGGATCTGGATAAAAGACACAGATAGATTATAGTCTGGAATAACACATGGCTACTTTTTATCCCCGAAAATTGTAGAGGTCCCGCGGGAACCAAAAACCTCATACCACGATGACGAAGTCTCAGGCACCAGCTAGTTGGCTATAAAAGTAACAGGGTTTTTTAAACATCTATATATATGTAGGCACTAGATGGGCCCTTTCATAGAAAAAAGTTGGGCGTCCTACTTGTGGTGCATGCTCCTCACCTGTATAAGCCTGTCCTTGTCCCCGCCATAGCGCTGTCCCGCTTTTCAGACTAGATGGTGTTAGTACAATAAATCCACATTCTTTGTTTGACAGGGCCCGTCTAAGTACATTGAGGTCGTTGTTTTTAAAGCTCCGTGTAAAACTTGCAGACACAGATGATTTCGCTAGAGAACATGATGGCCGGCGCGGCGGGGCGCGCTCGAGGCGTCCGCGTTCTCGCGCCCACGTCCCGTCTGAACAGACCTTTACTCCTCACCGCCGCCAAGCCGTTACACAATATTATACTACAGGTAATAATCTTCCACAGTACATTGTTTTTTTTTGTAATCTAGCTAGCGATCCGTCTTTCCAGAAATAGTGTCAAGAAAAAAAGCTCTGATCTGCACACACCTGATTAGTAGCTGGGAAAAATGAGGTGGGACGCGGTTAGCGCGAGGATTAATTCGTTAGTCAGCCTTTTCTCATCCTCCGTATGAAAGACATACTGCGGAAGAGAAAAAGTTGACTCGAATTAATCGAGTTGTAACATAGATTCCTCGCGCCGCGCCGTCCAGGAAGAAGAAGGACGCAACCATCCTCTATCGCTCCTTTTACCTAAACCGACGTTGATCAGAGAGGCGAACCGCTATTGTCAACATCTAGTACCTTTTATTTGGTTAGTTAGGAAGTTGGCGGTGTTTCACCCCCGTACCTCGGAGAGCATGTAAAGCCGTCGGTCCTGCGCCTGATCTCTCTTCGGTCGTGTTGGATTTTCCGTCCCATCGGCCTATGAGAGTAAATGAACAGAGAGTGCACATGTGAATGCGCACACACTTGTGCAGTCATAATATCTCCCGCGCAGATGGCTAAATCTCTCTTGAGATAGGCCGCCGTGGCCGAAATTCGGTCGGGAGGACATTATTAATTTATTCATTCGCGCGCCTTAGAGAGTAGTAGTAGTAGTAGTTAGATACAGGCGTACGCGGCGCGTGCCGGAAGCGCAGGTATCGAACGTGTGAGTGCCTGATATAACTCGATGTATAGAAGTTGATACAATTTTAATAAGCCACGTGCCCTCCCAGCGCACGTGTTTCCTGCCACATATAACTTAAGTACCTTCAAGGCAAGAGTGAATACTGAATAGCAATCTTCTAGACAAGCGCGTTCCAACCTACACTTCATCATTGCTTTGCAATAAGCATGATTGTCGTCAAGCGCAAGCCTATCTCACAATAAAAAAAAAACATCAGAAACGCAGTGTAAACGCGCGTGCCTCGGGCGCCTGTAATAACTATTCCTTTAGGTTTTTGGTAAGTGTATAGTTTGAGTTTACTTATTTTTTTTTTATTTTCAGCAAAGCGATGGATCCGCTATCCGTGTCACTTCAGCCAGCGGAACGCCAACTACGCAAACAATAATGTTAAGCAATATAGGTAAGTTGTTCAATTTAAAGTATGCATATCCAACCTCGTTAACATGTACTGAAACTTATTGAGTATCAATTAGAAATAAAATTAATACACTTTTTCCCCGCAAGAGAAAAACTTTTTGTCAAAACTTTACAATGGGTCTGACAAACGTTTTTTACTTTACATGCCAAATAAATCTACAAAAAATGACGAGAAAAACTGTGTTTTTACTTTTTTCATATTTAAAAAAATGGCTGAGATATTTACGATCAAAGTGCGTATTTCGGCCGAAGGTTTTTAAAAAGCCGATGACGTCAGAGCCCTAGTCGCTGCGCAGTAAAAATCAAAATTATAAAGTTCTCTGTGGTAAAAATGAAAAAAAAATACTGTATTGTGCCTTGGTGCTTCAATTCAACAGTTACAACACCTGATAAACTTTTTTTTATGTGCCCGAGGACCCAAAAATGAATCATAACCGTGGGTGTGACGTCATAGCCTGAGCGCGCGTAATCTCGGAAATTCAAAAAAGGGCTGAAACTTCTCGTCGTTATAACTTCGGAAATACTGCATCTATTGAAGTGAAATAAAAACTAATGTAATATACATGATCTACGCTCCGATTTTAGGTATATTTGATAATAATATTTTGACCCTTTTGTGTTCTCCATTATGATTATGATATGAACATTTTGTAGTACATCCGAACTCATAGGAAGCGAGTTCTTAGTTCAGCGCGAATCCCTCGTTATTTAATACTAGATGATGCCCGCAACTTCGTCCGCATGGATTAAAGATTTTTCGATTCCCGCTGGAACGCTTTATTTTTCCGGGATAAAAAGCCTATCTCCATACCAAATTTCATCAAATTCGTTGGAAAAGATGGTCCATCAAACACAGACAGACACTTTCGCATTTGTGATATTAGTATGGATTCAGCATTTTCCTTTCCCCAAAAAATTACAGTAAAGCTTTTGCTAGGACAATGCTGTATTAATTGGGACTTCGGTTAGGATTATTAGGCTCATTCGCGTTTTGCGTACTAAAAATGAAAATGAGGACCATAATACTACTATTTTTATATCTCTAATTTTATATACTTATCTCATTTACAGGAGCTCAAACGGTCACTACTTCCTCGACTACAACGCCAGTGCTGAAGTTACAACAGGTAAATTGTTTTTGTTTTTCAAATAAATGTGTTCCTTTTTCATTGTAGAAAATGGTTAATTTTTTGTTGCCTATTTAATTTTGTGTTTAACTTGCTCAGCCACAGACTAAAGGAAAACGATCCTCCTTCGGAAAGACACGTTTTCATAAATGAAAATAAATATGAAGTAAATTTTATTCAGCAGCTGCCTTTAACGGCTATCGGGATGTGGATTTAGGATGGAAAATTTAAAAAAAATCTTATTTCAATGTCCTAAAACTCTATTTAAAATACGATCTTGTCATGCTCTCCCGAGCCGACTATATGACAGGAAGCCCAATTGTCTGAGCAAATCGTAATCATTTGACAGCTTAAAACGTATTATCCGAATTGTTTAAGGAGTTCATACATGCATTTTGACGTGCAGGCATCTATGAACTCCTTAAACAGGTCGAATCATACGCTTGACAAACGTTTACGGTTACGATTTCCTTACACACACGGGGGGCTGATCTTTAAAGAGATTTTTCCAGCGATATTGTCAGATTTACTGTCCATCTATTTTCTTTATACTGTGGTGAGCATATCTTAAATATTATTTTTGATACCATGTCACTGTTATCATTACCGCAGGTGAATCCGTTACATCAGGTTAAACTTCCGCAGGGAATTAAAATTCAGCAGGTGATAACAGCTATATCCGCATGCCAATAAAATGAGCTTAATGGTTTTCGCCCAATTTGTAGGAACGTGCCTAGACCGTGTCAATAATTATTTCGTTTTGCAATACTATACTCTATACTCTATCCATACTAATTCCAATTCCAATTCATTAATTTCCAACACTATATTATAAATCGGTTAGTGTGCCTATATCTGTAACCTGTTCACCTATTTTTAACCGATTTCCAAAAAAGGAGGAGGTTCTCAATGCGGCGCGTATCTTTTTTTTTTGATACGGTATCTTGCATCCTTTTTTTTTACTCGCTGGAAAAATGCTTTTATGCATACCGCACTAAGCGGTAATGTAACTAGCCACTAAAAAACCAGCGGCACAGTCCGCGTCGACAATGTACCGTCTCAGGGTCCCAAATCTTGGATACGACTGAGACGGCTCGAAGTATCTTGCATCCTGGAGATGGATCCTTTTTTTTACCTGGAAAATTGGTTCTACCTAAACCTATGTGAAGTCGCAGGCAGTTATAATATAAATTCTACTGCATGTTCATGATTTAGTGAATACTTATATTAATCATTAAAACAATAAAATAATGATATCCTCACTATGTTCCCTGCGGATAAAGATAGCATTAGTTGTAGACTAGTCAAAAGACTTTAGTAAATATTGGGTACAACCGAATGCAACATAGTCTTAAAATTTCTCGAGGTTTACTAAAACCCTGCTCTAATCAATACATAATAAGGATTCTGCTATGGTCTAATAGGACGTTCCTACATAATGGGGCAAAACCACGAGGATGAATGAAACTACGTTTTGCATGAAAACTAAGGGGTTTTGGGTTTAAAAGCTATTAGTAGATTAATTAGCAATTTATTATTATTACCATTAACAAAAACGGTTACAGTTCAAGGGTGATTTCTAGTGTGGGCTACTTTTTGAGTACCTTATTTTTAAATAATAGGGTTAAATAACAAAACCTATTTACCACCATTTAGATAGTAATAATAGTATGTATGTTTGTATGAAACAAATAATTTGCTTGTTATTATTATGAAACTTGGTTCGTAGTCTAACTAAAGTGTAAGTGTGTGCTTGTTCGTAATAACGCGTACGGTAAGCACATAAATATTTTAATAATTATTTTTTTCAGATTAATAATTCTCAATGAAAACAAAAAGCATTCATATAATATTAAAATAAAACCATTTTAACCGTCTCCTTTGGAAAAAACGTCTTTTCCAGCCATTTACTATAATCTTCAAAACTCATATTTGAATGATAATCGCTATTTATTGAATGAATTTGATTTCCAGCGGGAACTGTTTAATTTTTCGGGAAAAAGTAGCCTATGTGTTATTCTTGACTATAATTAATCTATCTCTGTGTCAAATTTCATCCAAATCCGTTCACGGATATGCCGTGAAATTTTAGACCGTGAGGGTACGCCCTCTAGAAGTCTGTGGATTATGGTGGGCACGGAATTTCCGTGGGCTTCCGTTAGCTAACAGATTTCATACTCACGATTTATTTTGCCTGTATAATATGTTTGTTTAAGTCGAATGACTTACCTTCAATGGCAAGCTCAATTATGCACGTTTGTCTGGATGCGCATTGGTGTTCTGTACTAAAGCAGAACGTTTTTCCATCATACAGGCGGCATCAAGCGCGTCAGGGGCGACACCGGCGGGGGTAAGGAGCGTTCTTATGGACGGCCAGCAGTTGAAGCTAGTTAGCGGCAGACATGTTCTAGCGCGATTGCTGAAACCTCCGCATCCGCCGCCTTAGGACTTCGTGGCCAAGTTGTTTTATGTCATGACTAGCTGATGCCCGCGACTTCGTCCGCGTGTTTTAAGTTTTTTTGATTCCCTTGGGAACTCCTTAATTAATGACGGATTTAGAAGTTGTTCAAACAAAACTGGGTGCATGTGTACCCAGTAGTTGCCAGGTACTTTTCTCGTAAAGAGGAAATTTGAATACACATCTAACAAGCTCCTATTTCGTGTGAAAAAGCAATCATTACTAAAGTACCGAACTAAACCCATACCCATAGTTATGAGAATTTTACATAGTAGTTTTAATCAAATTTTTGTTTTAATCAACAAGAGCCTTAGGAAAATTCCACTATTTAAATTACGCGTATGTATTTTCATATACAATATACATTTATAATTATTAACGTTAAAGTAATGGCTCTGGGGCCATACTGCCAATGCTTAAAGGTATATATAAGCTACTAGCTGATGCCCGCAACTTCGTCCGCGTGGTTTAAGTTTTTTATTGATTCCCGCGGGAACTCCTTAATATTCCGGGACAAAAGTAGCCTATGTCACCCTGTTGTTTTATAATTTAAGAGTGTCTTAACAGGGGGTTGCAATCGTACTAGGTGTCTGACAATGGACAACGTGGTTTCTAATATTGTTCCAAAGCAAAATATAAAAACCGGCCAAGTGCGAGTCGGACTCGCGCACCGAGGGTTCCGTACAAACCTGTAGTAAGTTTTAAATTATTAAAAAAAAAACTACTTACCAGATCTCGTTCAAACTAATTTTCGGTGGAAGTTTGCATGATAATGTAAATCATATATTTTTTTTAGTTTTATCATTCTCTTATTTTAGAAGTTACAGGGGGGGGGGGGGGACACATTTTACCACTTTGGAAGTGTCTCTCGGGCAAACTATTCAGTTTAGAAAAAAATGATATTAGAAACCTCAATATCATTTTTGAAGACCTATCCATAGATACCCCACACGTATGGGTTTGATGAAAACCCCCAAAATTTATTGTTTTTTTTTCTAGTTTTGTGTGAAAATCTTAATGCGGTTTACAGAATACATCTACTTACCAAGTTTCAACAGTATAGTTCTTATAGTTTCGGAAAAAAGTGGCTGTGACATACGGACACACAGACAGACAGACAGACAGACAGACATGACGAATCTATAAGGGTTCCGTTTTTGCCAAATTTGGCTACGGAACCCTAAAAAACGGAGCTTAATGCTTTAACGAATTTGAGGTGCCACCTTTTTTACCTGATACCTCCCAAAGCAACCGCGATCCAAACTTCATAGTCGGGGATCGTTTATACTTCTATTAGAGACATACATACAAAAAAAATCAGCTTTAATAAAATAACGTAGGTCTGATCGTCGCGGATCTTGCTCTATAATATAAAACTCAAAATGACAGTATCATGTCACGTACCTTGACGTTCCTAAAATAAGAATTATGATAATAATTCTAAAACACGAAAGAAAACAGTAATGAAATAATATTATGGCTTAAAGCGTTGGTCCCAGTCCCTAAAATATTGAAACCGTTTTAAAAAATGCTCATATCTAAATTAGAAAACCCGTAGAGTAATTTTACACAAATCAAATTTAGCATTAATCAAATAAGGCTTAAGATTTTTTGTATACATTACAGAATGATTACAATAGTAGTCGGACGATTAATACCTATGGCTTATATATTTTGCTAGTGTATGTATATATATATATTAAGATATAGTACTTCTATCTCACGAAGCGACGCGCGCTTTACTTGTGGTAACCAAGTGTACAAACTACAAACACAGTGTACAATGTGTGCGTGAGCGCGGGAGTGAAGTAACGTCAGTATGGAAAGTAAACGTCGAAAAGTCGTTCATAGTGAGGTTGGTTCATTATTTTACATATTTTATTTACCTTTTTTTAGTTTTTAGTTTTTAGATTTTTTATGTATTTACAGATAACATAGACTAATATTGTGTCAAAAACGACGTTTTACTCGTAAACTACTATTATCGATAGATGTAATTTGTTTTAGGGTCGTGAAATGATCACCAAGGTGTATCATTTTGTAAAAGAAGAATATGCATTTATGGCAGCCCATGACAATGATAACTGTGATTTATCACCTTTGCGCAATATTAGACAGCAACAGGTGTTAGCATAGGAACTGTTGCACGAATATTGAAAGAAGAAAAGAATCTACCCTCTTCTTCGTCACAATTTACTTCACCAATGAAAAAACGCTCCAAAAGGGAAAATTAATTAATTCAAAATATAATTTAAATTTTTTATTTAATAATTTATTTCACACAATAAACAACAAAAAGACGAAAATATAAAGAAAAAATAAGTTACACATATTCATATTCACGTTTGAGAATATAATTCCTAATTCCATTTGTTAAGATGTATGTGCTAACGCTACTCGTCTTCACGCACACATACGTACCGTATTGTACACTTGGTTTACCACAGGTAAAGCGCGCGTCGCTTAGTGAGATAAAAATACTATAACAGAATAGCTGATTAAGGACGTTAATTTCATTGTGATTATCTACGAACGATTTTTAATCAAATAATATGCTATGTACGGATAGACTCACGTTTTTGTCGGAGGATGTCCGATAGGTACCTACCATATTTGTTTATAATAAATGTACCTCGCGGTATAAAATAGACGAAAGATAAGTTGTTCGTGTTGGTTAATAAAACCAAGGATTTTTGACTTATTTAACAGCTAATTACTATGGTATAATTAAGTACTGTAGTATTTTTAAGGCATTGTTGTGTAAAGAATAACTTATTTGCGAACAAAACAAATTAGTGGGTTCAAATTTCGCATTGCACTAAAATTATATATTATACACTTGCCTTATTCGGCAGTTTTGTTGCTTAAGTACTTTAGGATTCCATACTTTAGTATGACAAGTATAACATTATTTTATTTATAGTAAATAGAAGTTCTATGCCTAAGTTATTAATTACTTAAATAAATGGTTGTATATTATTAATTTATGACTCATATGGTGTATATTTTAGTTAATTAGAAATTATATATACTAGAATATCACAAAAGGATAAATATGTTCTTATTTATTGTAAAAATTGTAAGATTTAATTTTACTTTTTAGTTATAAGTTAGTTTTAACTTACGTTAAAAGTGGTTGCAATATTTGGAATTTTCTACAATATAAGTCAATTGAAATGAAAATTAATTTTTATTTATATTTATAACAAACTATAAAGGTATCGATGTGTGGTACTCAGATTCGTAAGATACAGCCACAGTAGATTGGTATGAACGTCTTTATATAAAGCGTATTGCCATAATATGCCTCATGACAAGCCTCTAGTCATCAAACTTGTGTTTGTACCACTACCGGCTTGTAGTAGGTATATGCATAGGTAGTCATAGCGCGTGTGCCAAATGTGCACTCGGAACAACTACTATGATAATAATCAAAGCCAAAAGCAAAGACCTCAAAAGCAAGAAACCACACAAGAAACGATGGCTTCTCCCGACAGGTTGAGCTGCTATTGGCTTGTTCTATACATGTTAGAGGGAGAGAAAAAAGTTAAGACCTCGGTGGGAAAACAATATATTTCATTATGTACATGGTGGGTGTTTCCAGCACACAAAATAATCACACTGACTGCCTCAAGACAAACTATTAGGTACACAAAAGCTAATATAATAAACTTAACATCTATAAATATATTATTATGTGCGATATACATTTTGTATGATATAAAATATTGCTAGCGTGATACAATGGATTTATTGGTTTTACGGCCAATTTATGCATGTCAGGCTCGAATATGACTTTTGTTCAATCAACGCCATTGCAACTTATCATGGAGACATATTTCAGAAGTAAAACTGGGTCAACTAACATGATTTCAAGTCAGTCAAGGATGAGTATAACCTCTACAGCCCATTAACGTCCTATTGCTGGGCACAGGCCTCCACTCTCATAGAGCTTAGACCCACCACGCTGCTCCAATGCAGGTTAGCGGGATTTAACGACTATTATCATGTTAGTGATAATAACCTGGACCGACGCGACGGCCTAACATGCTCTCCGAGGCACGGGGGTGAAACACCGCCAATTTCCTAACTCCGGACTAGTACTGATAATTTCTAGTCAGAAAAACCCAACACTTAATAGTGGCCCGACCCATGTTAACTAAACCAACGAGGTAGTTATTATAAGTATGAGTATCATCATCATCACCCGTTGTGCATCCACTGTTGGACATAGGCCTCTTTCAAGCAGCGCCAAAAAAAAATATGATTTTGTATTGCAGGATAACAAAGAGTAAATATTACTGTTCTAATAGTAATGTAAATATTATCTATTTAAGATGAATTCATCGTATTATGATTTATGTGGCACCATGTTTATCTAGTTTTCGATTAGGCATTGTTACATTGACCAAGTTTTACTTCAGCCCATGCAGTTATTTTCTAACTTCGCGACTGTTCCATATTCAACTACCTAGCTATCTATCTCCCGTCTTTCTAAACAATACAAATGCCTGTACCATCTACTTATACTAACATTGATTTATATTATAACACACAAAGAGTAATATGTGCATGTTACAGTCAGAACTCTTATCCAGACTTACCAAAACAGACTTATCTCTGGGACAAAACTACTTAAATACCTACTTACCTGCAAATAACAGTAATAAATATTTTTGTCTAAAAATTAAAATGATAATTATTGATTTATGAAAATGAACATTTGACTCAGTCAGACTTGCTTCTGTTTTCATGGTTGACCATTGTGCTCTAATTTTTTTCTGGGCTAGATATTCCACTCATCTTTTACGCATTGTATAACAATTTAAATGTGTAAGGAACTTATGTTTTATTCCAGTGAAGAGTTTTGACCGGAAATTCAGTTCAAAAACTACTTTTGAGAAGTAATCAAAAGTACCTATTTATAACTGACTAGCGGATGCTCGCGACTTCGTTCGCGTGGTATAAGTTTTTCAATTCCCACAGGCAAAATAGCTTGTGTCACCGGGTTCTCAACTATACCTATGCAAAAAATAACGTTGATCCGTTGCTCTATTGCGGTGTGATTGAAGGACAAACTCTCTATTAAACGTCCTTGTGGATCCAATTTTCAAAAATGGTGAAACACGTAATGGTGAAAGCCCAAATACAAAATTTCATGGATATACCTTGAGAAATAAAGGACTTTCATACAAACTTTCACCCCCTATTTTACCCCTTTAGG
This sequence comes from Erebia ligea, assembly GCA_917051295.2. Taxonomy (NCBI): domain Eukaryota; kingdom Metazoa; phylum Arthropoda; class Insecta; order Lepidoptera; family Nymphalidae; genus Erebia; species Erebia ligea. The sequence goes on along the minus strand of OU785237.1, from coordinate 9,023,646 downwards.
GCAGGAATTTTGAAAAATCCTTCCTTAGTGTGCGCCTACGTCACTAAAGGAACCTACTGTCAAAATTTCAAGTTTCTAACCCCAGCGGTTTAGGCTGTGCGTTGATTAGTTAACAATTATACATATATATATATATATATTTTATTTATTTATTTATATATATAGATTTTAATAGTTGACCGAGCGAAGCGAAGGTCTCTGAGTCTACTTGGGTGAATTGGCACTTGTCCGTCCGTCCGTCCGTCCGTCCGTCTGTCAGAGCCTTATAACTTCTGAATTACTGAACGTAATTACTTCAAATTTAAATATACTATGTAAACCGATGGCCTCCCGCCAAATATGGCTTAAAAAGTTATAAAAATTTTTATTTCAGGGGGGCTCTCATAGAAGCGAATGCGAAGTAAAATATTTTTTATAGCATTACATAGGGTTGCGGTATATCATTTTAAAGATAATGAGGAACGGAGTCCAAAAATATTTTTTTTTAAATTTTTCCCCTAAAATTGACGAAATGGGGGGCTTTCAAAGTGGTGATTTTCGGACGTCCAAAGATGACCTCAGAACTCCCAATTTTCTGAAAGGCTGAGCCTGAAACTTGATTAATTATTTGAATTATATCCTGTACTTGAACAACAAATACTAAACTAATTTTAGTATTTGTTGTTCAAGTACAGGATAAATATTATAAGGAAACGAAATTATTTAATTTTTAATGAGCATACGTATTTTTAACAAACTTCACAATGTTGTCAATAGATGGCGCTCTGTACAAATTTATTCGTTTGTGCTTAAAAAGAAAAGGCTGAGCCTGAAACTTGATCACTTATTTGAATTATATCCTGTACTTGAACAACAAATACTAAAATTAGATAAATATTCTAAGGAAACGAAATTATTTAATTTTTAATGAGCTTCACTATTTTTAACAGAACTTCACATAGATGGCGCTCTGTAAGTTTATGGATACCGCGAGGTCTCAGTTCGGGGCGAACCACTAGTTAAAAGTAGTCTGTTGTTGGATAAGTTGACAGGATAAGAGCTTACGGTAACATTTAAGTAAATGTGGCCAATTCTATATAAAACAATCTCTAAACTAAACTAAAATATTAGCTTTAAAACTAGTTCTGTCCCTTTCCGAAGGGACTATTATGAAAGGGTTAGCAATAATTCATTTTAGTTTAGTTAAGAGATTGTGCACTACAGAATCAGCCCCAATGCCGCCAGGTTAAAATAACTCAATCCTTGATCTTGCGCAGACCGCAGTGGATCTATTTGACATTCTCAGCTAGTTCAAAGCGGGGCTGTCTGTAACGCCGCGCTTTCCTTCCATCAGTTGATTTCCGTGCTCTAGGATGGCAAAGTACTTACACGCAGATTCATCCCCTTCAGTCTCCACTTTCGTCCAGAGCTCTTTTTACCTGACGGCATCTGTACTACAATAAATAGTGCCGTTACAAAAATATGTTCAACACATGAAAATTTTAACATCCCCAAATACTTACTGGAATACAACGCAAGCTATATCAGTCTTATTTCTACCTATACAAAAATGATAATAATATTATAATCAAGAGGTAAGAATAGGGATGATGACAACTCAATCAAATCAGCAACTCTTTATCAAAGTTAAAAACGCATTTCTAGTATGGAAGTTGTATGAAATTCACAGGTGTGACGTCATAAAATTTCAACGCACTTTTTTTATTAATCTATATTTTAAAATGGTTATCAAACTTAAAACTAACCGAGGATGAGAATTTTAGGTCTTTTGGAAGACCCTCTATTTAATAACCAGTTAGAAATAATTTGTTTTTGATATATAGGCATCATCCCAATTGATGAAGAAATATAGACATTGAAACCGAGCAACAATAAGATTGATATTGAGTACCTAAATAAGTAAATTCCATCTTATCCTACGACTAATTACATAAAAAACAAAAAATACGCTTATTTTGATATACCACAGGGATTGTTAATACTGACGAGTCATTTAATTGGGATGTTCAGAGATATGATATCTAGGCAAAGGTACATAGTTGCTTGCCTTAGATTATTTTCCTTTTATGTAGAGATCTACAGGCCGCGTTTGAACTTTGAGCTTTCAACCTCTTGAGTTCTAGTACTACTTGCCTTAATTCTAGGCAATCTGTCTATTTGTAGGTTCTGTAGGGTTTCTGTTAAGGGTAATGCTAAAAAAATTATAAACCTAGGTTTACCCACGTTTAACTAGAACTACCTAGAAGCATTATGCTTCTATTATAGTTGTTAGAGTGAGATATAGAGATACTCATATATAAATCTTCAGTTTACCTAAATCAATAGCCTGACCTGACACTTTAGACAGATTGACTTGTCTTGAAGCTAAAAATTAACGATGAATGGTTGTGTCTAAAATGTCGTCTACAGTTTTCAGCCTTTATGATGACTTCCAATAAAACATGTTGTAGAATAACACTCGTAACAAAAATATTTTTAGTAGCTTTGGCCTTTGATTTTACCTAAACAGTCAAAATCTAGGTGATTACAAAATATAGATTCCTAATTAACTACAGAATATCATATCGTATCTCTGAATTTGCAATATTTGGGCTTCTAAGTAAAAAGCCTAGCTAAAATTTCGTTACATAATAAGTAGTTATATGTACAAATAATAGGCACTGAATGCTTTAAAACGTGATCGGATGTAAGAAAAGCTCATGTCTGTAATAAGTCAAATAACACAGTGCCTGCTTAATTTTAAGTAGCAATGAAAAAGCAGCTATCTTCAACTATGAAATAAGTAATTTGAGTTTTCAAAAAGCTGAAAATGTGGTTTTATGTCGTGACATAGCTACTTATTTAATTAGTTGACATGACTGCGATAAGTACGAGTAGGTATATATGTGATTCAATGAACACGCAAATATGGGCTAGTTGCCTATTCGCCTTATCCGCCTTACTATTCACCTTGCGTACCTTTTAGCACCTACCCATTCTTGCAGTGAAACTTTGGACTAACTCGCGGCTTCAGCGATCATTTCAAAAGGTTCCGCAAATTGATAGGAACATTTTTAAGTTTCATGTTTTCCAAATGAATCACTACAATTAATACATAATTATGGCTTAGGTATGTTTAACTGCTTACCAAATAGAGTAATAAGTTACATAAAAAAAAACATTGTTAACTCAAAAATGGGCAAACGTTCACAAAAAGTTGACATCAAATGACTCCAACCTAATCATTGTTAACCCAAAAATAGTATCACCAACACAGTTTGCTATATTTATGTTCTAGTACTTAGGTACCCTTTAGATTTTTACTTTAGATTTCGGCAAAAATAGTACTTAGTTACCTATCAAACAAGATTTGGTGAACATTTACTAAATTTGGTAAATAATAATTAACTTTTAATTTAATAATTATAATATTATTTTGGTAAGAAAACTTAGGGCATAGGGTCTCAAAGTTGGTAATTTTTGGTGGTAGATAGTTATATATTTTAATCCCAATAATTATTATTAGCAATCAATTCATTAATGATTACTTCCTTATACACATGAAAGCTTTCTATGTAGTATGGAGGTAGTATGTACCTATAGATAGTACCTAGATACCTACTACACTGAAAAAAATAATTAGTAAAACTAATTGCTTTTTCGGTAATATACATTGCTTTGGCCAGTAAAAATGGAGCCTATTGTCCAAACAAGTTCAAGTAACCGAAAAAAAAACATTTGAGTTATAACAGTAGATTTTACCGGTTGACTATTCTTACTGTTTGTAAGACAGTAAGTAAGAAAGTTATACTTAGTATGAACTGTTTATTTCAGTAAACTTTAAAGTTCAAACAATTAAAATAGCTGTTTAGCTCCTAACTATATTCTAAAAAAACTGTTCTGAAGCAGTAAAAATAACTGCTACAATATCAGTAAAGCTCTGAAAACGGCAATACTTAAAAATAACCGTTTGCTTCAGTAAACATTAATGTACAAACAATTGAAACAACTGATTAGCTTCTTACTGTTTTTTGCCCATTTCAACGAACTGTCAGTAATCAATTACTTTTACAAAAAATCAGTTTTTTTAACCGAATTAAATTTTACTGTGCCAAAACAGTAAAAAGTCTCGTGCTATTTTTTTCAGTGTACGCAACCAATCGGACTCGGCACCCGAAACCCGCGTGACGTAATATACTCTAGGCGCCTAGTTGGCTTGGTCGCGTAGTACATCTGTGTTTGCTATAAATATCTATTCTTCTATTTTTCACGCCATTCAATTCCATTAAGCTAAAAATATTTCGAAAATGTAATTATAGTACTGTTTTATACATGTAATACTAGATGATGCTCGCAACTTCGTCCGCGTGAATTAAGTTTATTTGATTCCCGCGGGAACTTCTTAATTTTCCGGGATAAAAAGTAAATATATCCTTCCCCGGGGTGTTACCTACCTTTGTAGCAAATTTCAGCACAATCGGTTGAAAAGATGGGCTGGCAAAGCGTAGCAGACAGACAGACACACTTTCACATTTATAATATTCGTATGGATGTATGATGATTTTGATGGGATGAGTCATGAGATGTTCAAAGGTAAAACGCGAAGCCAGTAGGTACTAAGTATTAAAAGAACCAGCTGAATCTCGGACTATTCCCTGCAAATATATGAGGCGTCCTGTCGGGAGCAAGCATAAAAGCACTAATTAAGCGGGGCTTCACTCCTCTGTTTCTTCTGGATTTTCTGCCGTCAGCAGGTTGGTATTATCGTCCGCTTGCAGGTCGGCGGTTAACTTCTAGAACAAGGGTCATGTATTATGCATCACGAAGATCTTTATCTGGTATAGATATAACTTTCGCTGCGTCGTATTTCTCATTACTGAGGGTCGTGACCCCTTTCCATTAATCAATTTATTGTAGGAGTTTTGTTGGGATAATAATGCGATGGGTTCCCACGTCCTTCCGCATAATAAATTTCATTTTTTTGTATCCCCTATAAGTTAAGTCCTTGATTGCAATCTCACCTGGTGGTAGGTAAGTGATGACGCAGACTAAGATTTTAGCGGGCTAACCTGTTTAGGAGTATGTCAGTTTTATTAAACCCACACCCCTAATCGGGTTTTACTCAGCATCGTATACCGGAACACAAATCGCTTTGCGGTACGTCTTTGCTGGTAGGGTGTTGACTAGCCACGGGTGCAGCCTGCCACCATGTGACCAGAGCAAGAAAATCCTCAAATTATAAAATCCCATATTAACCCTGCCGGGGATCGAACCCGGGACCTCCCACGTGAAGACAACAGCGCTCACCATTGTGCCATGCCAATAGATATAACAGCATATGCTAATTAATTATCTACTAATTACTTACTAAGTATTAGAACCTATTTGACCCGCCCCATCATCGCTCGGCAAACATTTTTGAAAATACTTTCTTAGTGGGGATCTACCCAAGGGATGTAGGTATGAACCTGCATGCAAAATCTCAAGATTCTAGACCCAGACTTGGATGAACGCTGATACGTTAATTGCAGATACCTAATAGAGAGGAAACCTTAGAGCATATTGAATAACTAGGATATTTTTTATGGCCGAATAAGTAATTGGTGTTTCTGACAGCCACCGGCTTAACCCACCAGTGGGTGCAGGGAGAATTAATGCAAATCCTTTAACAAGTACCTACTTAGGTACCTATTAGACTGCCCGCGACTTCGTCCGTAAGGTTTTTTGGTTCCCGCTGGAATATTAATTTTTTCGGAATAAAATGTAGCCCAAAGAGTATGTAAATCACTACGATGTAGCGTATGTCTTAATTCAGGGAAGGTGTGACGTGACGCCTATCTCCATTCCAAATTTTAGCCAAATCGGCTTAGTTGAAGGAGTAACAAACGTCCAAACTCCAAAACTTACTTCCGAACTTTCACATTTGAAATACTAGTATGGATATAGAAATAATAACAGCATAGGCTATATCTACTACTAAGTACCTACCTACCTATTAGAAATTATTACGTGTGACTAGAATGGGTGAGATTAATTAGGAATTAATATAAAAGGGGAAGTTTGAAAGTAGCGCCAGTGACAGAAAAGATATGGGTAGGTAATGTATGCGGAGGGAAGAAAGTCATATTACGAGAAGAATGTTAATAAATATGCAAATATGTGGTAGGAAAAGACTAATAAGGATACTTTCCATGCAGTGTATGAATTTGTCGTTAAGTAGGTAGGTAGTTACTCGTGGAAAATGTATGGAAAAAATTATAATTACCCCAATTTGTGCAGAAGCAGTAGTGTTTCTCTTGCGACGTCGGACTGCGAACGCCAGTAAGAAGACCAGCGCGATGGACGACATTGCCGCCACAAGCAACGGCAGCAGTAGGTTGTCCCCAGGAGAATAACCCTATAAACAAAATAGGAAAATAATAAACCAACATTTCAGTTATGTTGAACGTAATTTACTTACCTATTCATTTAGGTAGGTAGGTACTTTTGACTAGATACAAGTTAGCCCTTGACTGCGATCCCAGAAGGTCTTTATAAACAACTAGTAACTGATGTTGCAGTCTAGGATGGTAGCGGAATAAGTTAACCTACCTACTTAGTAGGAGTATGACAGTTTAATAAACCATACGTACACGGTACACCATACCTACATACCCATAATAGGTTTCTACACAGCATCGTACTGTCGCTATAAATAGCTTGGCGGAAAGTAGGTACGTCTTTGCCGGTAGCGGTAGAGTGGGTGAGGTAACTAGCCATGGCCGAAACCTCCCAGACCAGAGTCTATTTAGCAAATTCTCAAATTACTTCTGTCGGTTATTGAATCTGGTAACTACCTCCCATTAGATCACAAGGCTCATAATTGCGCCAGGAGAACGGATGGAGGGTCGCTCTGTGTTTTCCACGGTGTTTTCAGTGTTATCTTAAAGAGGTAAAGATCGTTATTATGTTACTCTTTAGATGCAAGCTAAGTACCTATCTCGATGCTAGTGCTAGCCTACATTACCTACTTAACCTATAGGTATGACTCTAGAATCTAGATAGTGGATAATAAACTTACTTAAATAAGTACATATCAAAAATTTGCGGTACCCGCAGGCCGCAGGATTTGAACCTGCGTCTCTCTGGGAATCGCGCCCTGACATGGATAATAATGACAGTACAATAATTTATTAATTTATCAACAAACGAGATTTCAATATAAGCGCGACCGACGGCTACGAGGTCTTTGAGAGGGAAAGTAAACGTTACAAAATAGGAAGCGTTTAATGTAGGTAACTACCTAAATTATACTTGAATATTACCATCACAGATTACCATGATCTAAAAGATTAGTGATGGAAGAGCTTGACGGGCTCTGAATAAAGACAAGGTATAGTTTACATAAATGCATGCAAATATTATGTAAAACCTTCTGAAGCACGAACCTATTTGCCATTTGTGTAGGTACCTTGCAACCTACCGTCTTAAGATTTAGCCCCACTACAGAGCCGCGGCACGTAGCGGAAATTATTCTTTTTCTTTGTATGAGGTTGTATGTAGCTGGGCCTACTTCAGCGACGCGGAACGGAGATGCACTCTGCGTCAAATAATATAAACTCATACAAATAATATTTGCCGCTACGTGCCGCGCCGCTCTGTGCGTCTCAAGTGGGGCTAGAACTTTATGTTAGACATTGCTTGAAGGTTTTTTATAGGTATAATACATCTGTACCCTGTGTGCTGCAATTGAGCTGCAAAATCCATCATGGTTAACACTTAACACCATGCTCGGGGAGGCACGATTTATCGACTAAAATAGGTTTTAAAATAATAAAAGTAAAAGTTGTTTTAAAACGACAAACTACGGCAAAGGCAAAAGGAAGGGTTAAGATTTTAGCAGTCTATGTATGTATGTATGTTTGTATTTATGTTTGTTCTACCGTAGCGCCTAAACTACTGAGCCGATGGGGAACCTAAGATTTTTTTCCGTACTTAGATCGGGTAATAGTTTTTTTAATTAGGTACTTAATATTTAGGTACGGCTTTTTTTACGTATATACCTACGGAAGGCTACGATGTAGGTATAAGGAAAAATTAAGAAAAATGTTTACGTTGGCCAGATTTGAAAATGATAATTAGGTAAGTAAGTATATTTAGTTTATGATGGTTTGCTTAGGGCAAGCATATTAAATATTATTAAATATTATTATTTACAGATAAATTCATGTGTGGAAACATACGCTACGCGTATCTTCTAACATTTTTTCGTAATCTAACTGCAATAATCACGACGTAAGTTAACTGTATAGTAAGTAATTTAGCTATTTCGTAATTGATATTAGGTACCTTAGATAATAATTCATTGCGAGTAGTTAGGTAGGTATATGGATCACGCAATTCATGCTCACGTAAATAAAAACATTACATAAGTTAGCCTATTCGTAATCGTGCTTACCGTCCATTGGAAGTATGACGACGCATCGACGAATGGCCACCGAGCGCCGTACCAGCCAACGTCAGTTGCTTTCGAAACTGTTACTTCATCGGAATCTGTTCCAGGCGATGCAGAATCTGGCTTCAATGGAGGGAGAGAGAAAACTTCATCAACCTCTAGAGATTCCTTAAACTCTTCATCGTCGTCTACAGATAATAGTGTGTCCTTCAAATCCTGCAATTTGGAATTTTCACTTGTTTGCGCTACTTCCGTAGTCATCGGAGTCTGCGTGGTTGTACCTTTTGTGGTTATCAGGACATCTTCAAACAGTTTCGGAATTGAGGTAACGGGTTTTTCAGTTGGGTTCAAGGCACGGGAGTAGTAATTAAAAACATTTCGGATCGTTATCGGCTCAGGCGTTACTGTAGCTCTTATTATAGTATCTTTCTCCCACGGTTTCATCGACATCGACATGTAATGATCCAGTAAACGGACACTTCCTGATGGTGTTCCAACGAGAGGAATTTCTGCACTATCCTCAGTCGGGATTGGCTGGATAGTTGTCGAAGATGATGTGAACTTCCACGATCTCAGGGCAGGCATATTCCATGGTGGCGTAGTAGCCTTTTCACTATTCACTGTCGTTGGGCTAAATGTTGAGGCTGTAGTTGTGGTTGTAGGTGCAACGCTGGATTCTAAACTGGTTTTCAAAGTCGATGATCCATCAGGACAAATTTTCAATTCCTTCTTCCGTGATCTAACTACATCCTGTCCGAGTGCCGGAAGAGGCGCACTAGTCATAACTTCATGTTGATTGTGTTGAGTTCTTCGTGCGTACAGGACACTGTAAATTGGAATTGATGCGAATCCTATCGAAACTATTACACCGATTACTATAAATAAAACGAACTTTAGCGCGAATTTTCTATTAGCACGTCTCACATGAATGGAAGGGCTGTAATCTCGACCCTTGCCCTTCAACCCACTATTACTTAAGACTTCCTCAGTTTGCGGTAGTATGGTATACTGAAGACTGTTCTCCCCATGTCTCACGGTCTTGTACATGATAGTGGTTTAAGTCCCGAAAAGAAACACTACGTAAAATATTGTATTAGCTTTTAGTCTTATCACATGCTCGTATTTGTCACTGATGTAAGATGGCACCGTTTTGTAAACGCACCCGTGTGTCGCGGTTCATTAATGTTGTGCCCGGTTAGTGCGAGTCATCGGGTTTGTTCCGGCTTTGTGTAGCATGGATAGTTTTCTGGTGTGCTCAAGTGCGGGACGCATGCGCGACAACATTGAGCGGCTGCGCGCTCCCCTACTGTCTTTCCGGCAGCTCAACGGCCCCGGCTTTGAGGTTATGACTTGGATGCCGGCTTCATAAATTCTACTTCGCACTCATGACAATAACAATAACATAACAGACGGTGCGTCTCATTAGCGACGTGACAACGTTAACGTCCTCAGACAGTAGAGAGCATATACCTAACATTGAGAGCTATGCCTATATGAATGTTGGAACATTGTTGGAATAGATAGCTCTCGAGGTCTGTTCAGCTATTAAACAAAAAATAAGGTTTATTTAAGTAAGTTTGGTCCTAAATGTTGTGATATTTCCCGGAATAAAAAGTACTCTAGGTAGTAGTACTTACCTAGGTAGTCTAGTCATTCCTGGGATGCTATCTATCTCTGTAGTCTATCTCTGTACCCGTCAAAATTGGTTGAAAAGGTGCGCCGTGAAACCCAGATAGACTTTATTCCCCTATTTCGCGTAATATTAAAAAAAAAACGCGCCGAATTGAGAACCTCCTCCTTTTATGGAAGTCTGTTAATAAATGGCGTACAAGATACTTCTTCACTTAATCCTTACGAGAGGTAGGTACGTTCGACTTTATCACAACAAAGTTAATAAATATATAATAACAACAAGGAAAATTACCTACTGTTTTTCTTATAATTTCTAAAATAATAATCCCCCGTATTTATCTGGTACCTACAAGCGTAGATACCACTGAGCGAATGTAAAATCTCCGTCATTTATTCCCCTATTTCGCGACCATCTTTCTATGGCTTCTCATTAGGAGTGACTCACTCAGGTTTCTCGCAATTCCGAACCTCCAGGTTTTCCGGCGCCTGATTAATTCGAAAGCTCCACCCGTCTCGCCGAGAGGTGACCTATTATTATTTATAGTAGGTACCTACTCATTACAATTAGATGGCCTATTATAATAATATAAAGGTGATGTTTCTCGGGCCAAGGAATACCTATCTACATTTGCTATAGGTACCTACAATACCATTTTATAGCACCACTAGCTGATGCCCGCGCCTTCGTCCGCGTGGATTGAAGATTTTTGGTTCTCGCGGGAACTCTTAAATTTTCCGGGATAAAAAGTAGGCTTTGTGTTATTCCAGACTATAATCTATCTCTGTGCCAAACTTCATTCAGATCCGTTGAGCCGTTGTGGCGTGATTGAGTAACAAACATCCGTCCATCCATCCATCCATCTAAACTTTCGCATTTATAATATTAGTATAGATAGTATAGACTAGGTATAGATTCAACTCAATTATTTTAACTTTAAGTAGGTACAACATTTCAGCATAACCAATCTTTAGCGATAAGTACCTAATACAAAGCCCACTCTTTTTGCCCCCATTTTTATATAACATCTTCAAATCCATTCAATTACATAGGTAACTTACGAAACATTAGAAGGATCGGAGAGACCGGGGCAATTCTAATCATTGTTAAAAAAAATCTCCAAGCCAAGCAGCATTTTAACGAGTTTTTGCGTCCGGTCAAACTGCAAACACCATACGAATACTAATTCACTTGACCTTGGACAGAATCACGTTTCCTTTCGAAATGGGTTCGTGAATGCGATATTTTTAAAATAAAAGTAAAAAGAGCTGGCAAAACAAAATAAAAGGGTTGGGCGAACGAATCGTCCCACTTTTTGTTGGTCGACCATCTTTTTCTACTTTGATGAAGCGACGGGTTAGATAAAGGAGCTCGTTTGTTCCGCATCCTTACAATGTTCTTTAGATTGGACGGCGATGAAAAAAAATATTTTATTCGATACGGAGGAGGATTCAAGAGCGAAGATAGTTTTACTTTGTTATCAAAATCTTTTGAAATAAGTAAATTCCTATGTCCAGGTTTGTGGAAACGACAAACGTGAACATTAATTTTTTTATCACAGAAATCAACAGATAAAGAAAGTAACTAGGCTTATTACAACTTGTTTTATACTCCGTGATTGAGATGTAGGTATAACTTTAATTTAAAAAAGAGTGACTACCTACTTTTTTATTTGGACACGTTTTTAGCCACTGTTCTCACAAACTGTTTTCAGGTATTAATCGAATAGCAGAATATCGGATGTTTCATGTTCAAAGTCGAACTTCAAGTATGCCCCAGCCCTCATCCTTCGCTAAAAGGTCATAATAAGAGAGCTTTTCACCATTCCATTCCACGCGGGCATGATTTAAAAGAGATTAAAAAAAGAGCTTTGTTTTCTTTTATCGGCTACACATTTAGTAACTCATCTCAGTTAAGAGTGAATTACGAGTATTTCATTAGTTACAAAGGGCGTGCGTACGTTGAGTAGGGTTTCATTTAGTACAATGACATGGACAAAGGTGCTATTTTAGTGAGCTTCTGGAACCAAGCCAACGGGCAACGCCGTGGGGCGTCGCGTAAATAAACGCTAGCGACTACTATGTAGTATGTACGCGAAGATGAGTATCATTGATGGAAAAAATCTGTGGCTAAAGAAAATTGTAACTTCGGACATTGAAATTTATGGAAAACAGAGCTTTATTAATAAATATAATCTGCACTAATAGTATAAAGGAGAAATTGTGTCTGTCTGCTACGCTTTCTCGATCCATCTTTTCAACAGATTTTGATGGAATTTGGTATAGAGTTGTTATAAATTGCTTCCTTGTTCGTGTGAAAATGAGACAAAATCGTAGTCGCGCAAATAGTGCGTAAGAGTTACACAGCAATATTGAGAAAACTAATGACGATGAAGCAGGAAATGCGCCTAAATGCTGAGATCTGAAGGTTGCATGATTAGTTAAACTTTTGTCTAGGTGATTGTGTGAAAATGCAATAGGTACTTACCAGCTATTTTAAATCGAAAATGTTTTTTTTTCGTTTATTTGGTCTACCAACAGCTACCTACATCATAAGTCGTTGGCTACATCATTAAAAACATAGATCAGCAATTTTACAACATAATAAGTAGGTACCTAGGTACTAAGACAAAATGATTAGCCACTACACAGGTAAACACCATAAAAGTTATTTTACAACTGATAAGTAGGTTCACAAAATCCCATGCTTACAGTTTAAAAAAAACAACTAAATCTTAATTAAAATTTATACAAAGACCATACAAGAATCTGATAACTAACTACTAACTACCTACCTATCTACGGCGGGCAAGGTACTCGTATCATTAGTTTACGGGTACAGGGAGATAATAGGGTAAGGTTGCAATCATTGGACCAGTGCTTTGTTTGGACCACTTAGATTTCTTGAAAATAAACAGTCCTAAAAATCGTCGTTATTGACGAGAAGCTAGCTATTGGACCCCGCACCCTGCCCCTCAACCTTCAGTGTCGCCGCAGGCTTCGTTGAGGAAGGGCGTACGTCGGTGTGTTTTACGAGCTCCCGATATAAAATTTGTGCGTCATTCTTTACCATGTAAGTACAGATTTTTAAGGTATTTCTATACCCAATTATTTTCAGTAGGATTGCATATTTGTTCGTTCAGCTAACCTATTAATAACATGTCACAAAAATTGTATACTTTTTTAAAAGTTATGGTTTGATTGGGATCACAGTGAGTTGCCATGAATGAACTCATGCAAGTTTCTTTCATTGAACCGGTCCAATAAAAGAAACTAAGATTTTGTCGTCACTTAAACTTTTTTTTTGTTTTAGCATGGCAAAACGAGGCAAGTAAGTATTATAACTGGAATGAAGGCAGCATGAAATTAGCGTTGTTAGCTTTGAGTAAGAATCAGGATATAAGTATGGTGTGCCAAAAGCAACATTAAAAAGAAGATTTGACAATGACAACTTAAAATTTATCTTTAATAATTTCTTTATATTACGAGTTTATAAGAATTAATAACTACTTTTTTATTTAACTACTTTTTTTTTGTGTTAATTTGTGTAGCGCATTCGATTTTTTTTTTACTCATAGAAAATGTGTAGCTCCATTTTTTTTATTTGTTAAGTGGTTAATGGAAGATGGACCCATTGTGTACAATTAAAAATCGGTGCCTATTTAATAGTTATTAATAACTTAAAAATATATTATGTTAAAAGTTGTTATAGTTGATTATTACCTATTACTTTAGGTAAACGACTGTTTAATTAAAATTACTGAATTTAGTAATAATCTAGCCTTTTATTTATTAAAACTCTTTGGGTGCAATGAATGGACCAGTCGATAAAACTTCCTAAGTCCGATTATAGCAACTAGGTGGTTCAATCAAGGAAACAGTGGTCCATACAAGGAAACCATCCCAAAAATGTTTTTTTGTAATGTGTGTATTTATGCTCAAAGCAATAAATCTAAAATCACAGTTGTGAATACCTGAGTATAAGCCCTAAGACACTGATGAATCATATATCCATATACTCTCATACTTTTGATGTTATGGTAGTTTAAAGTTAAGTGGTCCAATAGTGGCAACCTTACCCTAAATTCAGTAAGTACTTTTCTTTTGGAACAAAATAATAATATTAAATTACCCTAAAAAGGTTACAATTATATTATTAAGTACTTATTTGACTCTTGCTCCAATATTTTTCATTTTAATATCATTTTGTTAGTTTGTTTTAGAGCTATAATATTCAAAGTGTGAAACCTGTGGAAAACAGAGTAGATAAGGTGTTATAAGGTTAGTAGGTAATTAATTTAGTAGGTAGATAGGTAGATACTTTGGTAGATATCTACTTCGCGTGTGAATCCTATGTAAGGCTAATGCTGCTAGCATCACAAAAAACCGCGATTGATTATATCTATTCAATTCATAAGTTATTTCCTTATTCAACACCGTGAATATTTAATTTATTTGAACCCACACGCAATACACATATTAATTTTAGTCAGATACCTACATTGTTAGGTAAATATAAAAACTATTGACCGGTAGATTTTTATAGTATTTTAAATTATGTCAGTCATAAAATAATAACACTTATCTCACGATGTATTGTGATCATGTGTCTTCAAATCTGGCGTCACGTCAAATAATTGAATTACTTAGCTGCACACAATAAGCTGATAAAACTTTTATTGAAGGTATAAAAATATCTAAGAAAGCCAGACCTTATAATATATTATGCTCTTTCAATTGTGGGGTTTCCGATGCTCGACAATGATAGATGTAAAGATTATGGAAATAATACTAACAAGGTATAATCGATCCATCCATTGAGGTATAAGGTAGGTACATCTTACTTCAATGGATCCATGTTTTACCTACCTATAATATGTGACACTTGATACATGTACCTGATGCACCAAAGCTCTTACCTAGAACTGTTTATCTCATTAACTGATATTTCTAAACATGTATAATAGATTGGTAATAGACCTAGGTATATTTTGCAATTATTTGCACTTGCTTCATTGATGTAGAATTTTGACTTGCTTAGTTGCGATAGGGAAGTTCTACGTTGAAAATATTTTTTGCAGTGAATTTTTTGTTCCTTGTCTGATAAAAATATAATTAATAATTATTTTATAGCTCTTACGTAGTTTTATATGTGCCAAATGCAAATTTAATAATATTAGTAACTATGTATTCATAAAGTGGTAACTGGTAAAAACACCAAAAAGTCGGGTGACCACCGACCCTTGAATATGACGAACGACCGTTAGTTACGCCTTACACTTAAAATAAATCACGTTTTCTAGAGAAGTCGTGCGATTTGGCAAAAAGTTATGGTACATTTAAAATAGCCTCGGCAACCTTGAGGGTTCAAAGCATATCCCGTCAGTTTTAACGAGTTTGCCTAAACAAACACACGCACATGTGTTTGGCCACGAACATTGGCGAAATATGCTTAAATACTTCGACCTTTGTCAGAAATTATTGCGACACATAGTTTTTGTTCAGTGAGAGGAAATTTCTTTTGTTCGATCAATTATCTCGTAGTTCTATATTTCGCAAGTGTTCGATAGGAAATTTCACAGAACAAATTATTTAAATTAAAGCGGAAAGGTTATCAACATTGCAATTTGCAACCATGAATATCGACGCATCGCCTTTTATTTGTATCATATAAATTTCTATTATGTCATTTTTGTTTTTATTTCCTTGGATTTTTTTACAATTTATCGGTAGGTACATTACTTATCTGCATAGCTACATTTTCACGAATGTACCTATCTGCTCGTTGTTTCGTTTTACTGATCTACAAGTTATTTGGAAAAGATTTTCTTTAGCGATAAAATCTCCACTAAATCCACTAAAATCTATCAAAAACATCAGATTAAATATACTAAGTTACTGACGATGGAACAATCCCCAATACTTACCCGTTGCTACAAAGTAAAAGTCTGATATCATTATTTTCAAAGTGGTCTTAGTTTCGTCTTTCGCCCCAAGAAAGTTTTTATGGTTGTTTTTTATCAACAGTAGGTACCTAAATATCACGATCCCTTGGGGTTAAGATAAGTTCTTTATCTTATCCAAGAGTCCTCTTGGCCTTAGATAGTGAAGGTACATTTTAATTTTATTTAAAGGTCTTCTTTATTTAGGTTCCTAAGCTGTACAAAAAATGCAGATAACATTTTAACCTACTTGAACCTATTTGTTGTATCACTGCAGCTGTAATGATTACTTTTATCGGTAATTTTTCGTCTCCTTTAAAAGAAAGAATCTCTCAAGAGTCTAAAATGTAAAGTGTCATTTAAAGTTAAGTAAAAATTATGTAAAGTATTATTTACTTCCAGACTCTATGACTATGTTGTAGAGATCTTCGTCTTCCCGTTCTGAATCAAGTAGCTAGGACACCAAATATCTAGGCTATCACTGTTTTTTTTAAAAACAGTACTTAACATTTGTTAGCCCTAGCGTTTAGGGAAGGAACCGGTTAGACTTAGAGCATCTACAACATATCGATGTGTCGATGACGATTAAGATGTGTGTCCATTGTTTTCAAGTCAGCACGTTATTTATAATTGGCGTGTGATCGACTGTGACGGGGAGGGTGCATCGCCCGCTCCTGACCCTGCAGGCTGGCCCAATGCCACTACATATCTGCGCCTGGGCACTCCGCCAGCGCGGAGTCCGAACCTTCCGCATCGTTCCGCAAATTATCTTTTTACAACTACACTTAAAGCTATTTCTGATTTCTTGTGTTTGATTAATTGTGTTTATGGATCGTCTATTTAATGTTGTGTTTGCTATTAAATATGTAATCATGTATGTAATTAACTCTTTTTTACATTCATGTAGAATTTTAGTAATGATTTTTTATGATAAGTACATATATTCTTTGAAAGTACGAAAACTTCGCTTAACTCTGTACTACATCATAATTTTGTGGTGCGATCATTACCATCTTCTTAATGCACCGCCAGCCTACCTTTAATCCCGGGTCTCTTCTTAGAATGGAAATGGTTTAGGCCTTCGGTAAAGTAACGCGTTCCTCACGTCTTTGAGAACAGCAAAACTACTATCTAATGAATAAGGACCCCGAACGGGCTCGAAACTAGTCGGGCACTTTTCCGACAGAACACGTGAGTTTATCCGGGTGTTATGTATAGTTATAACAGCAAAACTCTCAGGCACGCACGATGCGTCTTTACTAAGCCAACAAACAAGCCTCAATTTTCTAAACTCGAATAGAGCAACAACATAGCTCAGCGGGTTTCTGGTTGAGTCAGCATCTTGAATCTCAATTCTCGACCACAGATTTATTTACGATATCTCGACCCGTCGCATTGACAACAAAGGTTGATACGTCCATAGACGTACATACTCTAATTTGTACTGTATGAAAGTGTGAAAGATATCGCAAATTGCAAAAATAAACAGTTAATAAGCCTAGAAGCCTAGGCACACATACCTAGGACCCATATAAGTTCCTGCACAGACCTAGGTACTCCACATTCCACAGATACATACTCCTTTATGTGATCATTGATCAGATATCCTTTATGTGATCAAATAGCAATCCCATAGCTAATAGAAAAATGCTTTACGAAACACCTTCAAAAACAGATAAACTTTAAATACCTCATCGATTGATTAATGACGCCTAAACCGTCTAAAGTTTCAGAGTAAATAAAGGGGAATACGCAAACAAAATAACACCAGATCGAAAAACCAATACGGCAGTGTTTGTCCGAGGAATCACTTCAAACGGCAGTTTCCAATTCATTACCCGCTGCGCTATAATGGGCAATTAATTGGGGATTGTTGGCATCTAGGCTTGGCAGCAGGGCCGATGAACCACTAATCACACACGTGTGTTTGTGTATTGCCGGAATGAACCACAAAGCACACACGGGTACTTGTGCATTGCTGGAACTGCCTAGTCTAGTGTCTAGTTTATTTGGTTGCGGATCATAAATAAAACCCTTGATTAGGGTCGAGTAAAAAAAATTGGGGGTTTCAAGAAATTCTATAGCAGCCCGGAGTTGGGAAGTTCTCTAATGGTGTTAGATTGTAGTCCCATCGAATACTTAGGCCCTTCGCACACGGCGTCGTAGCGTAAGCGTATCGTAATCCGCGCGTACGACGAGAGCAATACGAGCATGAACATATTCAAACAAGTCCGCATACGAAGCGGTGTTGCAGCGAATCGTAGGAGGTGTTTATTGTCATTACGATCACAAGCGTAAAAAATTACCTTTTCATTATTTTCTTTAAAAAACACCTGAATTTAACTGAATTTCAATTTCTTATGACTTTTAACTTTCAATATGACTTATGACTATGAATTTATTATCATCTTCTGAAAGTTCACGTGCAGCAACAAACAATCTCTTCCTGTAGGTAATTATTTCCAATGTATGGATGGATCCAATAAGCACGTCGCTTTCTACTTCTAACAAAATCAAACAATAAAAAATCCTCTACGTCTGAAGAGAATGTAAGATCCTCAACATCCAAAACGTCTGGTGCCGTTGACGCCATGATCTGATATCCAAAATGATATGTCTACGCGCAGATTCGTTTGTGCAACACTGCAGGTCTCGTACGCGTAGCGTCGTAACGATACGCTTACGACCCGTGTGCGAAGAGCCTTAAATGGTCACCTGTAAAAGCCCTTTAAAAGGTAGATTAAAAAAAAAAAAAAATAGGGAATAGTAAGTTAGTGCATCAATGTTTGAGCATTCACTTGTGCTCTATAATACCTATGTATTATCGACAATCTCCTTTGAGATTTGTTGCCGTTGATATTGTGTAAGCGAGTAAATAGGTAGCCTGAATATTTCCCATTTCCTCTCCAATCGAGACAAGCTTGTTCTAAGAGTAGTGCGTGTAACGGTGTATGGTTTAACCTTTGATTATATACTCTCAAAGGGTTTAACCTATTACCTACTAGCTGATGCCCGCGACTTCGTCGTTCAGCCGTTCTGTCGTGATTGAGTAACAACAAACATCCATTCATCCATCCATCCATCCATCCATCCATCCATCCATCCATCCAAACTTTCGCATTTATATTATTTTAGTATATAGTATAGTTTATTGCATAGATTCTGTGGTTCAACCGTGGGTTCTTTGATTGTTGAGCACTTAATAGCTTTTAAAAAGTCACTTTTTGGCAATGATTCACAATTGCACATGCAACTCCATTGAGTAGAACCGCCTAGTTGCGATTGGCATTGGCATAGGCTCGGGAGGCATAGGCCGATGAACTTTACACGTGCGTTCTATGACATGCACTTGTGCGCTTATATCAATATGTTTATCTTCTCTATCTTGTACAAACAAATAGTTCCGCGTCAAAAACTTGATGACTCTATGTGGGGGTTATTTTTTTAATTATTTTTTTAGATGTTTTAACCAAACATGTTAGTATAGCTAACATTAAGGATCATCCATAAAGTACGTCACAACTCACACGTTAAGGGGGGGAGGGATCGACTAAGTGTGACGTGACAAGGGGTTGGAGGGGTCCTAAGTTTCTTGACGTCACATTTCCAAATCTTATACCTACATATTGTGTTAAAATGCCAAAGGACATGACCAGTAACTGCCCTCCGATTCGGGACAATGTGCAGGATTTCCGTTTTTACAGTAAGTTTTAAAAATTAAAACCGAAATTACTATGGATTTATTATTCCGAATAAGGTCAAGGTTAAAATGTCTATAAAAACAATACGTTTATTGTTTAAAACTTGAGCGTCCGGTTTCCTCTTTATGCACTACTCCATTTTGACGTTCCGTTTTATCCATGCCTATTAATAATCTTGTTACCCTACATGAATATTGAATACCATATAAGTACCTTAGTCACTATATTATGAGTGATTTATTTTTGATCAATTGAATAGTAATGAAAAGGAAATGTATGTTTTGTTTTTATTATTTTTGTTAGTTGACAAGCCTCAAACGAACAAAGCATTTTCAAATAACCACTGCGTTTAAAGGAACGTAACGCTCTCTGGCATTGCATCTGTCTGCCATCTGTGGTCGAATAGTTAAACAAACTCGCTAACCAAAACGTTTAGCGCCATCTGTTGTCGAATAGTTGAAAAGACTCCCTAGCGCCATCTAGTGTGGCAGCAGAACAATGTAGCGTGATTTTTAAAGGAATTACATAATTCTTGCAAATATAGTTTTATTATTCCAGTATTATCCTCATCCATGCCCAAATAATGCAAAGATTAATTATTTTCCTGAGAATCGTGGTTAGCAATACTTAAAATATTTTTTTAGACTCGCTCACCACAACAACTAGTGCCATCTAGTGTGGGAAAGCAGTTTTTTGGTAAAACTTCTTTTATTTATTTTCTCAGTTTTCAGAGCCTTCAGACTCCTGAAACTTTTTTATCTGAAAACTATAAAATATAAAAATTACAATAATAAAGTGTTCGTTGCTGCACATTAATTTTTGATATCTAGGCAAGCTCCCATAGTTGCGCTGGTCAAGTCCTTTGAACTAGTATTAACGAAAAACTGAAAAATATTTCCAACTCTATCTGTATCTGTAAGGTTTAAATTGTTTTGTTGGCGAGTTTTCCAGATGTTTCTAGATGTAAAATTGCAAGATAAAGACCTCACAGTAGGGATGGGGGTCTCACAAATCACGAAATTAGTATGACGTACTTTATGGATGACCCCTTAAGGCGCCAGCGGAGGGCTAATTGCTCATACAAACGTAATACCAAAATAATTAGTAATTCGAGCATATTTCCTCCATATTATGCGATTATTAAGATTGAACTTGTATTTATCTAGGTCCCTGGATAATTATTTTTCCAAAATACTTTCCCAAAATTAAATGTAAGCACATTGTGTTTTGTATGTTTTTGCGACATAAACGACATGTTTTCTCCTTATTTGTTTCATATTAAAACCAACGATATCTCACGTACTAATTGATCAGGAACATAGCCTATATTGTCAAGTTACAGAATAACAACACGAAGTTAAAAACACAACAATTTTTCATTCATCATTTTTGGTATTCACGGAACAAGACATATAGACCGGGAGATGGTCGTAGGTGATAGTCTCCCATTTTCTACTGCATGCCTTTTTAAGAGTTGATAACTAACCCTAAAATATGAAAGATAGAGGGGTTACTAGCCCTTGCGCGCTTGCACTTCATAAACAAAATGGCTTCTCTTTGTGACAGAATTTTAGTTTTTGCCGTGACATTATACTGCATGCCTTTGTAATATAACGTAGTTGGAACAAATTTAAGCTATAATAATTGATGGCATGCAATTCGCAACGGCCGACGGGGCTCAAACGGTTACGTAGAAATGTAAAAAAAATAGAACATTTCCGTGTTTACAAATTGCATGCCGTTGTAAAAAATTACTTTTTTTTATCTCAAATATACTCTACGAAAATTGGCATGCACCCCTCGTATGACCAAGGGTGGAAAATATTAGGAAAATGTTGTGAAAATTCAATACAGCTTTTCCGTGATTTCAAACTGCATGCCATTTGAACAATACTTAGTTTTTATAATTACTTGACGTTAGCAAATTTGGCATGCACAACAGAAAGTTGTAAATTAGTGGCATGCATGACGAAAATTGCAAAAAACGCTGATATAATTTCCGTGACTTTATTTTGCATGCCATTCAAAATTTTATTAAAAAACATTATTTTAAGTTGATAAAAAAAATGGCATACATATTACACAAGCCTGACATAAAAAATGTGCAAAAATAAAATTAAAAAAAGGTTTTTTAACGAAAATTAAAAATAAAGAACATTTCCCTGTTTTTTTTTTGCGCCCATTTGAGCCCATACTACGAGGTAGGACATAGGATACTTTTTATTCCGAAATTCTACCCCCGAAGGGGTGAAATAGGGGTTGAAAGTTTGTATGAAAGTCCTTAATTTCTCAAGTTATAGCCATGAAACTTGATATATGAGCTGCGAGTTGAAAATGGAGACATATGTGTTTCACAGTTTTTGAAAATTCGACCCCCAAAAGGGTGAAATAGGGGATGAAAGTTGGTGTGAAAGTCCTTCGTTTCTCAAGATGTTTACCAAGTTATATCAACGAAACTTTTTATTTTGGCTTACAGTAAAAAATAAAGAAGTACGTGTGTCACAGTTTTTCAAAATTCCACCCCTAAGGGGGTGAAATAGGGGGTGAAAGTTTGTATGGAAGTCCGTCATTTCTCAAGTGATATCGATTAAACTTGCTATACAAGCTACCGGTTAAAAATAAAGAAATAAATCGATGGGTGCCGGGAACAAAGCCACAATCGACAAAACACAATTTTACAGGAAAAAAGATTTAGTGAAAATCTTGAATAATTACTAAATTACGAGGCGCATCAAAACGGTTTGTATACCAAACGATGAGTTATTTTTTTTGGAGTAACATATAAATGTACACAAGATTATAGTGCTTAGGAAAGATCTAAAAAACTACAAAAACGATATTGCCGCTACAGATATTGAAAGACGTTTCCGTAAGAGTCCATTGTGGTTATATTCCGGTAAAAAGTGCGAAATCAATCAAACAGCAATAGTCTATTGCAACGTTGTGCGCTGTTCTGAAGTATGTATGGCGAATACAGTAATAGCGTTTTGCAGTGATATTACATGAATTTTGATGATCGACTAGATAATGTACTCGTGAATGCTGTGTACATTGTATGAATATTGTTGTACTGGAATGAGTACATTTTTATTGAATATTTACGTAAATATCTGTAAATAATGTAGTGTAATTATATTTAATTTGTTAATAATCATAATAAATTATATTATTGGTCCTGTATAATATAATATAATATATAATATAGTTAGTCTTTGGTTATTAAAATGTTTGTACGATCTAAAATTTGTACGACGGTGACCCTTTTCGCTCTCATTTATTTCTACAGATTTTTATAAAATTATTTCTAAACACGTTTTACATAAATATATAAAAATACTACACAAACACATTTAAAAATAATCCTATAAAACTTCCACCCACTGCGGGGCCTTAAAGACCCAAGCAGCCAGTGGTCAGGGCTCCAAAGAGAGGAACTTCTCACAATTCGCGCCGTCTCAAGAATAACTGCCTTCTGTATCCGACCCTTAATCCAACAACCAAGCGAAAGCTTCTGGAGGTGTTGATTGAAACTTTTCGCAATAAACTGACCGTTAACTGATACAACCATCGGTACAATAATCGTTGAGTCAACATTCCACATGGCGGTAAACTCGTGAGCAAGGTCCAAGTATTTCGATACTTTCACCAGGTTATCATCATGTGGAATAGTAACATCAACGATTAGTTATTGCTCGGCGCGCTGAACGGTCGACTAACACTATGTCAGGTCTATTGGCAACAATAAACCTATCAGTGATAACTGACCGATCCCAGTAGAGCAAGGCACTACTATTTTCGAGAACTGACACAGGGTTATATCTATAGTATGGTACCTCAGTATCAATAAGACCGTACTGGAGAGCCAGTTGTTGATGGATTATTTTGGCTACTTGATTATGTCTGTGCAAGTACTCTCCATTAACAAGATGAGAACAACCGGAGACAATATATGTCTGAGGGACTCCCCAGGAAGGTGACACGCACGACATATGTCAACAGTGCCATCTTTCATTAGGTATGTGTCTCCGATAGTTATTCGTCTTGATAACTTCATCCATAATTGCACACACAAAACCTTCGGTTTTTCCAAAGAGGTCACCGAATTGTAACCAAAATATAGATGCTATTGGATCTACATCCGCCCTAGGGCCTTGTAGAATCTACCATGCAACTCCTTGCTCTCCCATACCGTCATGCGATCCGAAGTATTAAGTACTATTGGTTTGCGCCAGTTCTCTTTGCCTAAGGAAAGCGGGGTGAAAGCCTTATCAACTGCAACCACATCCCTATGTATACCCACGTTCACCTTGAGAAAATAATCTCTGAGTTTGCAGATCTCACGATTATGGAGGTTCTTGATATTCAAAAAACCACGTCCTCCATACTTGCGTGGGATGTACAATCTCATAACAGATGAGCGCGGGTGATGCATACGGTATGTGGTCAACAGTTTTCGAACCTTTTGATCCAGGGTATCCAGTTCAGTTTGGGTCCACTTTAGGATGCCAAAGGTGTGTGAGTAAAGGCATAACCCAACCATTAAAGGCACTTACCTTATTACCACCTGTTAAAATACTATTATGGACTTTTTTCATTATTATTAAGGGTTGTAATATTGTTTATGTTTTAAATTACGTGAGACTTTGATAATAAATCATTATCATAATAGTAAATTATTAATATTATAATAATTCATCATCAGTCTCATGTAAATTAAACCAGAAACAATATTACAATGTTGAAGTATGTATTAAAAATAAATAACAACATTATTGTATTTAATGTAAGGAGATCATTCTCAAGAAGATACACCATCTTATTAGTGAAAGTGTAAAAAATATATATATATTTGTACAGCAATGTTGATTATGAATCGACATACAAAGTTTATTTCCGGGAACAAAGCCAGAATGGCCGTTACTTGTAGAAGGTTGAAAAAAAACTTGTATCATTGGACATAGTACGATTATTCCGGTAAACAAAATTCGAATGATGAACGGGAAATAACGAAGCAATAACCATAGTGATTTTGGTAATTCGGCCAGGTTTCATTTTAAATTTCTGAAAAAAATTCACAAGGTGTATTGGGGTCCGTAGATTACGAAAATGGCTTGATCGGAATACTGCTGCAATGGATATTGCGGTCTTGTTCCAGGGACCCATCGAAATGTTTCACAGTTTTTCAAAATTTTACCCTCAAAGGGGTGAAATAGGGGTTGAAAGTTTGTATGAAAGTCCTTCATTTCTCAAGGTATATCGATGAAACTTGGTATACAAGCTACCGGTTAAAAATGAAGAAATACGTGTTTCACAGTTCTCGCAAATTTTACCCCCGAAGGGGTGAAATAGGGGTTGAAAATTTATATGAAAGTCCTTCATTTCTCAAGTTATATCCATGAAACTTGGTATATGAGCTGCGGGTTAAAAATGAAAACATACGTGTTTCGCAGTTTTTCAAAATTCCACCCCCAAAGGGGTGAAATAGGGGTTGAAAGTTTGTATAAAAGTCCATCATTTCTCAAGTTATTTCGATGAATCTTGGTATATCCACGCGGACGAAGTCGCGGGCATCAGCTAGTTATATTATAAATGCGAAAGTTTTGATGGATGTATGTATGGATGGATGGATGGATGTTTGTTACTCAATCACGGCTGAACGGATCTGCATGAAATTTGGCACAGATATAGATTATAGTCTGCTAAGTATATAGAATAGCATAAAGGCTACTTTTATCCCTGAATATTAAGGAGTTCCCGCGGAAACGTGGCTAGGTAGGTGATGGGTTAGCGCCAAAATCCAAATCTCTGATCTCTGTTTCACACTGGAAATGGTTCACATATTTTATGAAACTTTCATTATTATTAAAAATACGATGGTGTTATTTAATACGCATGCCATTTTCGATATATACTTAAAACTAGCTGACGCTCGCGACTTCGTCCGCGTGGATCGAGGTTTTTCGGTTCCGTTCTTCGGTTCCCGCGGGAACTCCTTAATTTTCCGGGATAAAAAGTAGCCTATGTGTTATTCCAGACTATAATCTATATCTATGCCAAATTTCATCCAGATCCGTTCATCCGTTGGAGCGTGATTGAGTAACAAACATACATCCATACATCCAAACTTTCGCATTTATAATATTTATTTGATAATATGTTTTTATGAAATGCAAAACGGCATGCAAATTAAAAACACGGAAATTTTTATTAAATTTTTGCAACTTTTGTTATTATTTAAAATATGACGGTGTTATTTAATACGCATGCCATTTTCGGTATATACTTAAAATAATACGTTTTTATGAAATACAAAACGGCATGCAAATAAAAAACACGGAAATGTTTATTAAATTTTTGCAACTTTTGTTATTATTTATAATATAATGATCATGAGCAACATGCATGCCATTTGTATTTCAGAATTATTTGGTCATTAAATTAATGTTTATCTTTATTAGAAGTAGTTTGAAATCACGGAAAAGCTGTATTGAATTTTCACAACATTTTCCTAATATTTTCCACCCTTGGTCATACGAGGGGTGCATGCCAATTTTCGTAGAGTATATTTGAGATAAAAAAAGTAATTTTTTACAACGGCATGCAATTTGTAAACACGGAAATGTTCTATTTTTTTTTACATTTCTACGTAACCGTTTGAGCCCCGTCGGCCGTTGCGAATTGCATGCCATCAATTATTATAGCTTAAATTTGTTCCAACTACGTTATATTACAAAGGCATGCAGTATAATGTCACGGCAAAAACTAAAATTCTGTCACAAAGAGAAGCCATTTTGTTTATGAAGTGCAAGCGCGCAAGGGCTAGTAACCCCTCTATCTTTCATATTTTAGGGTTAGTTATCAACTCTTAAAAAGGCATGCAGTAGAAAATGGGAGACTATCACCTATGACCATCTCCCGGTCTATAAATGTATAACAAATTCTGTACGCTCATATTGCTATCGCGCTTGCACGCGATCATGTGTCTTCAGCCAAATAGGGATAGCAATATACCGGCAAATTTATATTTGCGGTTCGAGTAGAAGTTGCGAGCGGCGGTCGCCGGTCCCTTAACAAAATATAATATTTGTACAATTTGGTTTGTGGTTATATTTTTTCTTTTCGTAATTTTAATAAAAGTATCCTCATAATAGCCTCTTATTATTTTTTTTCGGGTAAGTAGGTATCTAGTTAATTACCTACCTATCTAAGCTTTGTAATTAGAAAAAAAATTCTACGGTACGTACTTTGTTGTGCCTGGTATAACAGTTTTTGCTGTGACAACATAGGTACAACGTTGGTAGGTACTTGCTAAAATGGTAATTGCTTGCTATAATTTGGCACAACTTCTCAGTCCAGCTTGTCTCCAACCGCAGACCAAAGTGACTGAAAAACCATTTTCTTTTATACCTGTAAAACGAACCACATGACATTTTGTTGAAAGATACCAAGATGATTCACGAGGGTCTACAGTCCATAAGTGAATGTTCAAGAGTCTTCAATCTTTATTTTCCCCATTACCTACGCAGTATCCGATAACTTCATAACAAATACAATTCCCTACTCACGCCTATTAGACAACCTCCCTTCGATAGGGAGAGACAGTTACCTACCTGTAGGTTTATAGGATGTATCTTTACACAAAAAAGATAGACCAGTCTTCTATCCTATAATATAATAATTGGTGCATTGTATCAGGTGCTTATGGTATGGTTAAGGTATCGCGTGCTTTCGCTACTAAGCTGCCTCTTCAATATTTTTTCTAAGTTAAACACAACCTAACATTAACATCAATCTTAGAGTACCTATTTGTACCTATACTCGTGTGGTTATATCTAGTGCTTGTTAAATTACTAATAGATACGTACTCATGATTACTTTAGAGTTTAAAGAGAACAAGTACAAGATAACATACGTAGTTTGTAAGAACATTATAATTAAATACGCTCATTGCAATTAATTTCCTTATACCTACCATGCCATATAGCTAATATAAAGTCATGTTCCTTATACCTACTCGGTGCACGTTACACGAGTACAAAAGCGGAGCTCAAGGCGAGTCCTAGGTACTCGTATATCATATAACTTGCAAAGCACTCAAAACCTTAACGTAATCTAAACGTGCGAGCTCATCATTACGGAGTAGGTGCAGATTGTGTTAACTAAATGTTATTATTATTAAGCCTCGCGTAATATGCATGGTGGTAGATAAAGCTGCGCTCCATATGTGCTCCTGAACCGTTCCCACGATACTTCGTCCCTCGCCCCCGCGTTACACCATGTGGCACCGACCATAATAAATGGAGCTATTTCATGTCCCTGCAATATATTAACAACATTATACCCACAAGTTAATGGCGACAAAGCTCTATTTATTCTGGTGCAGTTTTACCTCCCGGGTCTTCATCGCATTATAACGCCTAGGGCTTCAGGAATGACGCTTTGACGCTAATTGATAGATGCATAATTGATTAATGAATTATCAGGGGGTTAAATTGGTATTGTGGAACGATCCGACTTGTCAGCGAGGAATGATCTAAGGACTAAGGAGTCATCGTAATTCGTCTATGTTGTGAAAGACTTGGAAACGGTTTGAAGTTCGTTAACTGTAGGCCGCGACAAGTCGTTGACGGATTACACTTTACACATGTGCGATAACGAGGAGATAAAAGATTGTTTATTTGTCGTGCACTGAACCCCGGTACACAAAGTTTCCCAAACAATTGATGCATGTTTCCCTCCGGTGAATGTGGATTTTGCAGATGGCGGACGTTGGCCCACAAAAAGCTCGTGAATCCGTAGGCACTAGGGTTGCCAATTATTCCAACTTTAGCGTGCCGACCTGTAAGACAACATGTTCCGGTCAAGGATGTTGTTGACGCAGTTTTCCCGATGTTTACATTTTAAACATAAGCTGTTAATCGTACGAATAATGATTTTGTTGTTCATTGTGTTTCCTATCACTATACAAGTAATTCATGCCCGCTTGGACTGGTGGCAAGAATGCTGGCTGCATTTCCGCGCTGGACAGCTAGGCTGATTCTTTCCGCAAAAAATGAGCCAGCCCTTCTGTCCCCAGATGAGGTAATTAACCGCGGTGAAATACCTCGCAAACAATTTTTGCCTCCACGGCCCCACTCGAACATAAAAATATGAAATACGTTCGAACGAACGAACGAATTCGTAAACGATATAATTACCGATTTTGACATCTACACGACACCAAAGCCAGTCTTATAGCTCAAACACACATGGGGCAAAAGGTTTTGTTTTTGTCCTATCCGGCCCTAGGTCCACATCTAGGTCTGCTGAAGTTTTTATGAGCTTTTGCCTGTAACTATGATAAGTAAGTTATAGGTAACTCTTTGTATGTTCGTTTGTCCAGTTTTCACAATTTAGACTAACATAATTTTCAAAAGCCAAAACTAGATCCAAGAGAGTCCCCTATAAAGAGTTCCCCAAAGTTAGCACGCAACTGCGTGTTGAGTGTTATCATTACCACTAACCACTAAAGCTGTTGTTATCGTTCTTCTTGCATTCTTGCTGATTCCTTTCCTCTCTTCTCTTCGTCATGGCTCCCCTTCTCAAACCACTCGCGGTTGTTAGTACATATTCCGAAAAAGCTGAATCAATGATCGTGATTGACTGTATTTATGGGATGCTGTTACAATGAATTCTGGTGAATGTCGAAACAGTGTTAGCTAATGAGAAGTAATTGCAATCGTTACACTGCACTGTACCAATAATATTGTTTCCGTGCTTACCTAATAGAGCCCCAGGTTTCAGACTACATATTATTTTGTACTTTTGTATTGTAAGTAGGTACACACTACACACATTAACTTGTACGCTGTACCTAAGGTTTGTCCCTGAATAAAAGTTGTTAACCTGGCAAGCCTACTTGGTACCCAATGCGGTGTATGGCTTCAATCAGATTTACGCACGCTACCTGCTCGAATTTCGTGCAATTTTTCGCAGTCGCGTTTTGTAGTAATAAAACACCGTATGAATGCCTTAAAATATTTTTTTATGATTCACATATTGCAGTAATTTTTCTTCCAGTTCAATTCAATTTCACCCATCCATTGGTTTATTATTATTTGATCCTCCAATCAAAGATATTTTGCTGTGGTCTACCTTTTTCTTACTAGTACAACTCCAAGTCATTGGTAATACCTACTAATTAGTAATTACTTCGATAGCGAAAGAAACCACAATATATTTTTTTTATGTTTAGTAGTAAACTAAGTACATAAATGAGAACTTAATAATTAAGTTTTTTTACTTCCCGCGGGAACCCTAGAATTTTCTGGGATAAAAAGTAGGCTATGTCCGTCCCCGGGATACGAACTATCCTTGTACCATATTTAATCGAAATCAGTTGAACAGATGGGTCGTGAAAGCGTAGCAGACAGACAGACACACTTTCGCATTTATAATATTAGTATGGATGAAATAGTTGTTTATCACCTATGTTAATCGTAGGCGCATATTTGGTTACCTACTATAGCCTCATCCCTATTCCCTAGGCTCTCCAAGCAGCCATAGCGATTGAAGAAGATCTAAGTAGGTGCTTCACGTTTATTCAATGCGTTTGCGCCGCCCGGCCTCTAGCATTACAATGCAAGCGTAGGCTGCTCAGCCACGTACAGGTAGGTATAGGTGTTGAAAACTAAGGGATACAAATCAATGAGCATCTATAGTCTAGACCTTGCCTAAGTTCTTTATTATTTTCAATTTGAACACGCTTCTTTGTCACGACCGGCAATCAAATTTATTTTAATGGATGTAGTAAACGGCAGTGTGGTAGTCGTAATTTTTACAGTCTGACATAAAAAGTCTGATTTTCATTCGCAACTGCCTGCCGTGCCATTTGACTAATTTTGAATTTTGTAAATATTTTATTACAATAATTGTTAGGTTAGGCTACTTATTAATTTTAATAAAATATAATATATAAAATTCAAAATCCCTGAAAAAATTAAAATCCTTAAAAAAATTATTGACTTGAAAATCCTAATAACAAAAATATCAAATTAAAACTATGCAATACATTAAAATCTAAATATTAAACTAACTATGAAATAAATTTAAAACAAAATATCCTTAAAGACCTACTTTACTAACAAAAAATTCAAATAAACCCATAATCAAAAAGACCACCCCTGGTTGCCCCTGGGCCAAATTCAAAATTATGTCTATTTGATTCAAATTCGTCTAAAAATCGATTCAGTTTAGATAGATAAATATCTACTTACCGGGAAACTAATTCGTACCCCTAACAAAGACGTATGATTTCAAATGTTTCAAAAATAAAGTCATAAATTTAGTGACCCAGAATATGTACTTAATACTTTAGCACCTTTCTGGTAGTGGTTTTAAAGTTGTTGTAAAAGATACACATCAGTATGATAGCTATAGGGGACAACTATTGAAAGTAGGTCACACCTTTTTCTGTGGTAGGTCACAAGTCACAACCTGTGGTCACAACACTCACAACATTGCTCATCAGTGGTTAAATTACGTAAAAATGATTGCTACTGTAAAAATCGCATTGAAAGTGTAAAAATCGCAATCACCTCAGGGGGTCTACTCTCTTTCTCTCAAACGAAACTTCGCAAACGAACGAACGAAATTTCGTTAACTCCTCTCCTACATAATATTATCTCTATGCTCCTTTCTATTTCGTTTTCGTACACGCAGACGAAGTACGGATCCATAGACAATTTTCGTGACCGATTGGATTGAGCGAATGGATGTAATAAGTACTTACGTACAAACACGTAAGTACTTATTACATCCATGGAGTAAACCCCCTGGGCTGTTGGCTAAAACTCTTTCGCTATTGGCCAAATTCCATTGTCGCAGCAACAATAAATTTACCATAAAATCAGCCAATCACAATTTGATTGAGATTGTAACAATGATTGATACAGCTTTTACATAGTAGGGCTAAACTAAAGATTTTATCGAATAAATGTATTTTGACTTCATTTCCGGAATAGCAATATTTTTAACAGCGCGATTGTCATCTGACCTCGGACGTCTATCAGTTGATGACGACATTTTGAAACTTTTATCCCAGAAAATTAAAGAGTTCCCGCGGGAATCAAAAAACCTTCTAGTTATAAATAAAAATTTAAAATGAATAAATATTGATGTATAAGTAAAAAAATTTGGATAAGTTTTTAATAATTAAATTAATAAAATAATTAAGTTAATATTGTAACATGGAAAATAGTTCATAATTAGTATTATCAATTTTCAGTAATAAAGGCTTTATTATCATTATTTATTAGTAGAAATAGTTCGATTGGCCTAAATTTTGTTAAAATCTGGAAGCTCGAAACGAGACAGGTTTGTTTGTATTGTGTACGTGTACCAGTGTGTACGATGGCACTTGGTACAGTCGGTCTCGAATATACACTACACGTGCAGTGGAGTGTGACACCTGACCTAACCCAACTTGCACTTGTGAAATGACGCCGCTACTGTTAGGGATGGGAATTAGTGATTACGATGTGATGTTATCGATGAAATCGTGACTTTTGTAATAATTAAGTATTTTGTGTACTGAGCCATTAAATTCTTTATTTTACTATTTATGGACCATTAAATAGCACAATACTAGGAACCATTATAAAATACTGAAGAAATACCTTTGGACTTAGAAGCTCCAATTTATTTGATTCATCAAGTCCATACATTAACTTTAAGAAGTTTGGCATTTTTTACGCTCCTGCAAGTTAGCCCTTCACTGCAATGTCACCATCAGGTAAGAGTCATTGCAGTCTAACTCAGAATACAGATGTTCTGTTTTCTGAGCAGTCTGATGGTAGCGGGCTATGTTAGGGGTTTATACACGGCATCGTACCGGAACGCTAAATCGCTTGGCTGCACGTCATTGCCGGTAGGGTGGTAACTAGCCATCTTTTTCCCCTGGTCTGGCCTTCCACCAGGCCAGACCAGGGAAAATAATTCAGAAATTATAAATTCACAAATTGATGCTGCCGGGAATCGAACCCGGGACCTCCCACATTAAGGCAACAGCGCTTAGCACTGCGCCTAGCCGAGGCCGGAGCCTACCACCAGGCAAGACGAGAGAAAATTCATACTAAATGTTCGCTTCCCTTTTGATGTTGCCTTAGTCGGATAAAAATCTTCTCGCAAAACATAATTAGGTAGGTATACCTATAGAGATTGTGTGTTTGATTTTTTTTTAAATAATTTAAATCTTTTGTGGTCTGCTAATCTTAAAAATTAGATTCTCTAGAGTCTAGACCTACTGCGTACCACTGATTAGGTAGGTAGTAGGTACCTAGTAGCACTTACAAAACTCGTGTAGAATAAATCAAAAGCTAAGTTGATTTAGAACTTGGAAATTACACTACACATCACTAAGTTGTTTTGTTTTCTAAGTGAGTGGGGTTGACGGGCCGAAACCCGAACAAAAAATGTGCCGTAGAATGGTGACGGAAAAATTTCGAGGCCCTTCGAACAGATTTTATGTTATTGAATTTCTCGCCCTTTGGAGAACCTCCTAATGGTCCATAAACATGCTTGCGTAGGCTATACCATTACCATAAATAACTAATTGACAGTTAAAATTACTTGTGCCATTATGTTTTTATGGTATGCAAAAAGGACATGTCCCAGTTCAGTATGGAGGGTGGTTTTTTATTCTGAGTGTCAATGAACCAGAACCAAACTGCCATCACGTGAAAGAGAAAAAAATATAACATTAAACGCCATTCAAATAATAATTTTAGAAAACCCCGTTTTTTTTTAAATTAATTATGAAAAATATCGTTTGTAGAAAATATTTTTCGATGGATGGCAACACTAAAACTTAGGTAATGCGCATTAATTGTGATTATTAATATTCCATTTCGATAAACTACCCATTTTCCACTACATAGGTAGTACATACAACATTATAAGATTAATAAATAATAATTGAGTATTTGAGACATTCGTAAAATAATTATTATACAACATTATATCATCAATAAAATAGGATAAACAAAACTGACAGTGACATATTTTGACAATCACCCAATGACATACGTGACAAAAAAAATAAAGTTTTTTTTTACTGTTGATAAAATTCAGACAAAGATCTAAAAAAGCCACAAATAAAAATATATTTTTCTCCAAATTGGGGTCCTTTAAAAATGTGTAAATAATTCTAAAAGCCATATTTTAGGATCTCTATTCACGTGTATTAGAATCATCTTGGTTCATGTTCAAGGCCCAATCTTGGACAAGTCCTTTACTCTGCAGCAGCCTTTTTTGATTTTAATTATTACCTGTGTCCGTAATAACCTACTTATTATTTTTTTAATGAATTGAGGGACCTATGTAATATAGGTATGTAGTTGAAATAGGAACTTATAAAGTAACGTCATAAATCTTACGAATAGACAAAAGAAATACCACAATTTTCATTCAAAATAAAAATAAACATTGTATGTAAAACCGGCCAAGTGCGAGTCGGACTCGCGCACCGAGGGTTCCGTACAAACCTGTAGTAAGTTTTACGATTTATGACTTATTAAAAAAAAATTGCTTAAAAATTACGTTTGTTGTATGGGAGCCCCCCTTTAATATTTACTTTATTGATATTTAATTATTTATTTTAAAAGGTAATATACAAGTTAATATTCTGTGAAAATTTGAACCGTCTACCTGTTACCGTTTTTAATATTGAGCAAAAAAATACGAAAAAAACACGTTTATTGTATGGGGACCCCCCTTAATATATATATTTTTTTAGTTTTTAGTATTTGTTGTTATAGCGGCAACGGAAATACATCATTTGTGAAAATTTCAGCTTTCTAGCTATCACGGTTTATGAGATACAGCCTGGAGACAGACAGACAGACAGACAGACAGACAGACAGACAGACAGACAGACAGCGGAGTCTTAGTAATAGGGTCCCGTTTTTACCCTTTGGGTACGGAACCCTAAAAACGAGATAATGCCCGCACTCTTTGATTAAAAAAAAAAAAACTTTATTGCTTACACTATTGTTAAGTGACTATTGTATTGTACAATAAAATGCACTTATTCTATATATGTCTGTTATTTCCGGAATATAATCCAAGTCCTCAAAGTCACTAAACCCATGCGAAAAATCACGCCGATCAGTTGTTCCGTTGCGACTTCGCGTGATCGAAGAACAAAGCAATAAACATTTTCGCATTTCTGTCATCATCTAGTAGGGCATCATCAAGTTTGTACCTATACAGATGCCGAATTTCCAGTCTCTACATATTATACCTAACTCAAGTAGTATATTAATTAACATCATTCATATTATTATTAAGTATGGGTACATCGACTAGGTACCTAGTGTCTACGTAACCAGTAAGAACGAACGATGAATAAAACCTTTATTTTGTGAAATGCGATCACGTATCGCAAGCGGATCTCTTTGATTACAGCCGTACTCGTACGTGGCTCGGCTCGAGCTTTTAAGCGAAAAGCGAGCGAAATGAATTGTAAGCGAACAACTGCTTGCATTTGGTGAAAAAAGCTTCGGGACATGATATAGTCACGAATGTATGTATTATGTTGAAGATTTTAATGTTCCAACTTGGAAATGGAAAACGATTATTTTAAAGACATAAAAATATACTACGAGCATTTAAAAAGACCAACGAAGATCCATATAATTACTAGCTAAGCAGTCATGTTATATAACGCAATACATCTAGTAAATAGGCTTTGTATATATGCTTACCTAATAAACCTATTTACCTAAATATCGCAAAATTTTGTTATTCAGATTTTAGCGTAAATTTGACAAGATTAAAAGTTAACCTACCTGTATATAACTACGTAAGCTTCAAAATATTTTATTAATAATTACATAGCGGCAACACTCTTGATGTTATTTCTAAGCCTACCTACCTGTACCTATAAGTCGCATTATAATATTATGTAGTATAAAATAATATCTAGTTGTTATAAAATAATGTACCAAGGTTTGCTCTGTAGTCTGTACCCTATGTTATTTTATAAGTAGGCTCACTTTATTATATGACGATCATAAATTATGACGTGGTATCGTTCAGGCCTGTATCGCTAATATCCTAATCGTAAGTGACGTTTAATCATTTGCCATAAAACGAGCCACTTCCTAGGCCGGCTCTATCTTTATTGTGTGTTGTGTATAAAATAGGTAGGTGTTAGCTGTAAAGTAAAGTAGGTACCTATTGGGGACATTGTAAAGCTGTCTGTGTTTTATTACTTACAGGTATTTGGCGACACAAATGCAACATTTATGTACCAACTGCGTAATAAATATACGAATTTAATTTAACGGCTATTAAAAACTAGGTCATTTTTGCACCTTTAAATAAACGATGTTATGTACAGCGTTAATGAGCCTTTTGTTTAGGCTCAGACCACACTGAGCGTGTTCTAGTGACTCTACTTTGACGCCGCTATTCTTAGTTCAAATTCTTTACTCTCTTTAATGCAGTTGTTGTTCAATCGACAAGTTTTTTGAAAGTCGCAACTTTGATACCTATTTGTTTTTGATTAAAACTGAATGTAACTATTATTTAATCTGAGAAGCGTGTCTCTAGCTAGGCTAAACCCACTACAAATTAGACAGTAGGTATTTTAACTTTGGTTTCTTGCATTTTCCATCGAAATTAGGTACCGACCGGAAATGTTAGCTGCTTGTAGATGATACAATTGATTGAGTTGATGATACCAACAAATAATATTTTGTCGTTGGTAATTACTAGTTGTCCCAAATCATTCTCCTATCGCTCGACATCGCGTCTAGTATGTTTTAGCATTTAGTGAGTATCTAATAGACGTAACTGTGTGTCTTCGTTTCATTTCGTAGAAGCGTCAGAGTTCGGGACTGGCATGTAAAACGAGCGCGTTTTTTTTTCAATACAACCCGGCACGTTGCACGAAAACAAATGTTCGCCATTCATTGTCTCCATTTCATTGTAAGCTTATTACATTCTAGCCGTGTATTCTTCCGCTATTATTTGTTTCAAAAGTCGTAGTCAGTCTTTTGGGACCAAGTCGTTTCTGTTTATTTTTGAAACACCAAACTCAGTTATATTGAAATTTGAAACATGTGTGGCGTGTACTGTGTACCATAACACACTAAAGAGCTGTGTGCACAAACGCATCTGCATAAATACGCATTAAGAAGCGGTGCACGTTTTATAATAAACGCTGAGCTGTAGGTACTTACCTAGCTCTACCTGTATAGTGTATGCTATGGAAATGTGTTGCATGACGTACGTTTTTCCAAGAGGTGTAGTGCAATGCACTTTTATAGTTCGACAGACGCGGCAGACTAACCGCAAAAGTGAAGTGACGTATTCGATATTCGATAAATAATATGTATAAATGCGAAAGTGTGTTGGTTTGTTGGTATGTTGGTTTGTTGGTTTGTCCTTCAATCATGCCGCAACGGAGCAACGGAGCAACGGATCGACGTGATTTTTGGCATGGGTATAGTTGAGGACCTGGAGAGATACTTTTTATCCTGGGAAATGAAGAAGTTCCCGTGGGAATTAAAAAAACTTATTCCACGCGGGCGAAGTCGCGGCCATCAGCTAGAATTCGATAAATCGTAATAAAATTAAATTGGAGCTTATTGACCGACTATGATAATGATTATGTTTCAAGTTTCTAACCCCAGCGGTTTAGGCTGTGCGTTGATATATAAGTCAGTCACTCAGTCAGTCTGGACTTTGAATTTTATATAATATATAGATGATGTTTGGAGTACAAACTTGTTAAATCACTTTCTTGAACTTGAAATGCGTCTGGAAAGTTTTGAAGTTAATTCTAATTCTAAAAATACACATTATCGATTAAATAGTACCTATAGAATATCGATATAAATTATCGATATTGAAATGAACACGTATATAGCACAACTCTGTAATGTGTGACCGCAAGTAGTAATGCTGGTCACGCACTTCCCTAAATGCGTCTCGAAGCATTGTCATGAGAAGTCTTTAGCCCTCAGGGACGCTAAGTAATGCTTTTTTTTTCTGAAATTCATTATAAGCCCTGGCTTGCTGGGTAGGTATACCTTTAAGGTTAAGCTTAAATCACTAAAGCGGTGAAATTACGTATTAGCATTTAATTCGAAGTAATGGTTATGTGCTTTTAAGAATTTAAATATTATCACTTGCTATAAAAATGAAGCAAAACATCTAGAGGAAACCTGCATATTTACTCCGCACTTAGCCAGTACCTCTATAGCCTTTAACCCTTCTTAGGCTATGACTCGTGCTAATTTTAAGGATTGGTAGCTCAAGTAACCAAATTCCAAAAGATTTAGAAGCTTTTATTTATTCGATCGTAAAATCTTGGCAATATTTAATATTTCTAGGTACCCTATGTATTTTGTAAAACAAAACAAGGTAGTAAATGTAAATGTTGTACAGTAGGTACTTACTTACGAGTAACTTTGTTTTTCTCTTCAGGTAAATAATTGTTTTAAGAAGCTACTAAGCACTTACCTAATGCGTATTATTTAGTTTTATCTTCTAAGTTTTGAAAATGGAATATTAATTTATTTAAGAGTTATTTAACTATAGTTCTTCATTTCATTAATCTTTGTCTGTAAACAACGAAACGAACGAACGATACGGTTTGTTAGGAACGAAACATTTTCTCGTTTAAAACCAGTCTCATTTCGAACAAAGAAAACTAAATCGGGAGCTTATTAATGTGTGTCAGTACTTTACCTTCCTCGTTTCAGGACGAGGTCACAGTTCTTCCGGATTACGTCATTTAAGAGTAGAGATGATTACATTAAGTGTTGGGTAAGTATATTTAGTTGTATTTGAAGCTAGCTATTTAAAATGATTGATCTGCTACGCGAACGCGAAATAAAGTCATTAATTGTATGTTATTATCACTGGTTTTTGTGAAGCAATTATGTAGGTGAGGTAATCTTTGATGTTCGAAAATGTAGGCCATGTACCTACCTAACTTGTGTATGTAGAACGCGCGCGAGTTGAATGCAGCTCTGCATTCAACTCGCGAGCGAACTACACCTACCTGGTTTCAGCATTTTGTAAATCGTTTAACCCTTGTCTTACCTGCTTGAAGGTAATTAAATGTAAATGTAAATAGTGAAATATATTATTATTAAGCATCTGACGTACCTACCTACTAATAGACCGACGCGACGCGACGAAGGGAATAGATAAATACACCTACCTATAAACATTGTTAATGATCAATGTTGCTATAGAGCAGTGCAAGAAATGTGCAAGCACTGTGCAAGGATTACATTAAAAGTATTCAATATTTATAATGGGTCTACGAATTGAATGTTACATTTAAGGTCAAGTGGTCAAGACTCGAGAGGTACCTAAGTAGGTGCTTCAGTGTCTATTTGTTCATGGTTTATGAGATTGCAACAAAAACGCGGAGCTCAAGTGTTACTTCTTGGTACGAGATACCTATGTTCTACTCAATTTTTTTATCAAACTTGACTAATGAGTTATGACTCTAGCCATACATAATATGCCGTCATCTGCTGAAGCTACGGTTCCGAGGATTCTGGGGATTCCTGACTTTGCAGAAAAACCTAATATTTTTTAACTAGGTAGCTAGAATTTCGCCAAGGTATCGCCCGCCATACATTTAGTTGAAACTTGAAACTACTTAACTACATCTAACTAAACTGATGAAAATTTAATCTTTAAGGAATTTGTAAATGTATTATACTTAGCGCAGATTTATGATGAGGTCAAGATATTTAAGTTTTAACAAGGCTTTTGCATTGTATGACAGTTTACATGTTTAATGTATTTACAGAGTATATTTGCAAGACGGATACACGCCGAAAACGACCGTGACATTAACGATTTGTATACATATCGTACATTAATATTATATTTTACTATGGCAAATACATAAAGGATTTCTTATATTAATTCATAGAAACATTAAAATATTTGTATAAAATTATTCAAATGTTTTGTTGCAATACTGAGAGGAGAATTTAGTTCGGTAGCGGAACGGCTATGGGCGAAGATGACGATGATGATTTTTGGAAACGGTTTTCTCTGCAGTAAATAACAAAATCGTTATGCCTTTTGTCGCATTAACTCATGCTCAATGAAGTCAATGAGTACCTAAATATAAACCTACCTATATGAGTACCTACAGTATAGGTACCTATAGGCTAAAATAAAGGCGTAGAAGACAAAAAGAAAACGGTTAACAATTCTACACATCCTTATTTCAAGGACACACCCACCAACGAATCGGCAGCCAAATGCAAATTCATGCGCTACGGTGAATAACTTATATGCTTTGCGAACTTTGAAAAAAAAACACCGCATTGTATTTGTGAACCTAAACACATGACTAGTTTTTAAATAATATTAAATCTAGTGCACTCTGCTTTTAAATGACCAATATTTCCCTTTTCTTTTTGTGGCCGTAATGCTCCGACTTGCAAGCACAAAATTGATTCTGTTAAATTATTGTGTATCAATAGCCAGAAGTTCAGAACAGAAATAAGAAACGTGGGCCTAGAAAAGTTATTAATTTCCAAATTGACTTGTTCAGTAAGTACCTGATATAGGCCTCCTCCAGAGCCTTCCAGATCTTCCTCTCCTGTGTTGTTCGGCGCCATGTAGCACCAGCCACCACTCTTAAATCATCATCCCATCTTTTCCTTTGCCTTCCTTTACACCTTGTAACCTACTTATCATTAAATTAGGGAACCTATCGTTTGATAAAAAAATCATATTTACTTGTAAATGTGTGTGAACGCCTTTGAGGAATAAACATTTGTAATCCAATAACCATTAGTTGAGACGATTGAAATGTTAAACTAGTAAACTGATTCATATCGTTATAAAAGTCTGTGAATGAAACTGTGTTTACTACAGGCCCATTAATAACACCTGACTTCACTCAAACAAAGAAAGCAAATTAAAATCCGCCAAAAACGGAGTCCTTGACCTCATTCATCAGAGTTTATCAACCAGCTACTTACTGTTGGTAAATTTGAACTGTTTGTTTTGTTATATGCATATTAGACTGGTGCCCAGCCCATCTAACCCTGAGAGAAGACTCTTGATCAATAGTGGGCCGGTAACGTGTTGGAATGATGATGGTGGTAGGGGCTATATATCCTTAATTAAAAGCATACCTTGCAACGTTGACCGAAGATTGTTGGGCTTGGGTCAACTTTACTAAGTGGAAGACTTTAGAGGTTCAAATTTATCTTTAGCTTCTCACTGGTTCGGTAGCTAGCTTGAGCATACGACAGTCCGCGAATCACGATTCTATTATATTCTAATATTACTTGTCATTTGTATTTGGTCAAACCTAATGCTAGGCTATTCCTTTGCTCTCTCTTTCTCTTATTACTACTCTCAATTTCTATTTGACTTTTTTGAAGCATATTTTAAGATATCTATACTCTATACTAATATTATAAATGCGTAAGTTTGGATGGATGGACGGATGGTTGTTACTCAATCACGCCCCAACAGCTGAACAGATCTGGATGAAATTTGGCACAGAGATAGATTATAGTCTGGAATAACACATAGGCTTTTTATCCCGGAAAATTAAAGAGTTCCCGTGGGAACCGAAAACCCTCAATCCACGCGGACGAAGTCGTGGCCATTAGCTAGTTGAATATAATTTTATTTACTTTTTAACCAGCTGATCCCAACTTAAGCTATGCGCATGTCTTCGTCGGGAGTTACATTAAAATGGGTCAATTATTTTATTCTAAACGCATGCAATTATTTCAGGCAGTCGAAACCACTGGCATTAGGTAGTCTTGCACAAAAATAAGAGAAGCCATGAACTCGGTGAAACGAGTGTGCGAGTACCTACATTGCTTTAGTGCGAGCGTCGAGACCGGAGACAGTGCGGGGCGCGCGACGTCGCAAGCCGTCGGCCTTCATTGCTTCACAAGGCCTCTTTGTCTTCCGCACATCAGAGTATATTATTTAAGGTTACCAGATATCGGTGGCCACTGTTTGTAAGACTTTATTGTGTACAAGGAAATGCCATAAAGGTTTCAAAACGAGATAGAAATATTTCTGAAAAGAAATACCGAAAAAAAATACGACTGCCCTGACACTTTTTTTATTTTAAATTATAGCCACGGTCAATCGGTGTAATGTAAGGATTCTGTCTGTTCAGGCATTAAGAAGTTATGGTGGAATAAAGACACTCACATACATAAGCTCTGCATTCAACTCGCGCGCGAACTATAGATAGGTTGTATGATACATAGTACATGTACATGAATGCTGAAACAACACACTTTTGAAGACCTCCTTGGCGCAGTGTTAAGCGCTTGGGAAGTCCGGGGTTCGATCCCTGGCAGGGTCAATTTGGGAATTTATCATTTCTGGATTCTCTGGTCTGGCCTGGTGGGAGGGTTCGGTCGTGGCTAGTTACCACTCTACCTGTGCCGTGATGCCGTGTAGAAACCGATAAGGGGTATGGGCTTAATAATATAACTGCCAAACCCCTAACAGGTTAGCCCGCTACCATCTTATACTGCATCATCACTTATATATCACTTACCATCAGGTGAGATCGCAGTCAAGGGTAAACTTGTAGTGGATAAAAAAACACTTCTTTTTTGGGCAGTCGTGTAAAAACTTTATTAAGACTTTAATGACTTGTAAACTAAATTTTACCAATAAACTGACTATTGACTATGTTACACCTACGGTTGTTGGTTGCTAGACACTATTTATGGGACTTTATCACTCAGCGTCAGGGACTTAATTTGTACTTTATGAATTTTAAAATTGGTATGGAAAGCTCTACATGCTAACAGCTTTCCGCTTAATACATGATATTAGGTATCACCATTTTTTCGCTTAAAATCCCTGTTAAGTAAATTAGTAAATTGTGGTTTAAAAACAGGACAAACAGAAAAAAGGAAAACATTCTGTAATTTTTAAAGGAAGAAAACTACCTATAAAAAAATTAAAAGATAATAACTTATAAAAATCTGAAGTCTATCCTGAAAAAGTAGAATACACGGATTATTACATAAAGACTGTGCTTTCAGTTTAGGAAGAGTGCTTAACGCGACTACATTTATGGAGAATTGTAAAACAGTTGTCTGCTACGTTTATTTACTTCTAAAAGAGATATTTTAATGGAATTGATGTTATGGAGTTGATGTAAGTGTCTTCATAATCTTGTACCTAACAGTTTTTTATATAGTTTATGACTGAGTTAAACTATGCAAACTGAAAGAAAACAAAGTAAGTATCATTAAGTAGACTATTTTATGCTAAAGATTAAATAAGTGATAAATGTAAAATGACTTACTTAGATCATAGTAAGTCGGCGTTATTTCTTGTATAAAAATAGGGGAATGGGGCCGAATAAACGAATGAAATATTTCATTACATTCGTTTAATAATAATAAGTACAATAATCGTAATATGTAGGGCATCTACATATTACGATACATAATTAATATATGTCTGAGTACCTCAGCGCCTTTCAGCGCCTTTTTCATATTATGGATACTCACTCCATTATTTCATAATAGGTACATAGACACTTCCCCTTTGTGTCTAAATTATGAAGAGAACCTGTCTTAAACTCAGTCTTGTAAAAATTAATTTACGTAATAATTAATAACGTAGTAGTTAAAAAAATTAATAACGTAGGCCATTAACTAAAAACTCAGTAAATATCGCCGAATGTAGGACGAGGCAAATGTTAGTAAACGTTAAACGTTCATCCATATTTATATTATGTTACACACTCGGGCCAATTAACGATGAAAAAGTCCTTTGTGTCTACTTATAAGACTTTAGTGATTTCTTGGAATCTCAAGGCACCAATTAACTTTGGGCGCGGGACGTTGGAACAGCGAGTCTTTGTTCCCGGCGAAAATTTGGCACGTCTTTGCTATTTTCGTTCATCAGATAAAATAAAATCTCTCGTATTCCGCTTATAAGGCAGTTTGGTAGCGTAGCATATGACATTACCTACTCAACAAATTATATTATCCTTATACATATATCCTTCTTAAAATCAAGGTCACAAAAGTACAGCCTGTTCTCTCTTAGTTGGGAGGTATCTAAGTATTAATGTGCATTAAGTGCACTTAGATACAGCTAAAAATTAGCTAGTTCACAGCAAATACCTACGTAAGTATAGTGGAAAGAGTCATTCAAATGGCAGTCTGTCTTATGCAAACCTGACCAACCAACTAACACTTGGAGGAAGTCGCCAAAGAGCGGACATGAAAAACTAGGTACCTACTGCTGAAACTTTTAGACTGCTGCACGGTCATTAAGGAGGTATAACTCCCGCATGAACATCATACTACAAACATATTTTGGAAGTTTGAGGTAGTATCATCAACCTTATGAGTACTGCAGAGTAAAGAATTTTAAATTAGTGTCAAATTGAAAATATTTTTAGCCCTAAGTAAGCAATAGCAATTTTCGCATTTAAAGCCTCCACGCAACGATGTATCAAAGCGAGCCGCGAGTGGGAACCAGTTTCCAGCCTGCTTTTATTTAAAATAATAGCTTCTAGGGTAAGCGGGAGTGGACATCGAGGTAAATATCTATAGAGCAACAGAGCAATTTTACTGTCTAATACTGTTTTAAGTTTACAAATGTTAACATTAGGCGACAGTAAAATTGTATCTAAGTTTGGAGCTAATAAACATTTTGTTGTACTTAAAACATACATATATACGTTATGCAGCCCTATAACGTGAAACCTGCATATTATAATTACAGTCTAAATTGTTGTGATTGGCTGAATTTATGTTATTCTTGCTGCGACAATTCATTTTGCTCAATAGCGGAAGAGTTTTTACCAATCAGAGGTGACAGCGATCGTTAGGTACACAGTGGCAAATTGCCAATATTTTTACATAATAAGGCACATGGTTAGAAGCAGATAATTTATCTCATTTTTGTCATAGTTCAATGTGATGGACAGACAAGTAGAGCACAATAAAAGATTTTCTATTGTTTCAAATCTTCAAGTGAAGTGGAGAACATGGTACCAATCATGTAAGAATGTCCGATCAAAACGTTAAAGTTCGTCGTCAAAGTTTATAAACCATAACCGCATTAAATTAGAGCTCAATTTCGTGTATCCATTCTTATACGATCGAGTATCGTTCATACCTAAACGTATAAGAATGGGCAGA
Source organism: Erebia ligea (assembly GCA_917051295.2). Lineage (NCBI taxonomy): Eukaryota > Metazoa > Arthropoda > Insecta > Lepidoptera > Nymphalidae > Erebia > Erebia ligea. Next base: position 8,978,777 of record OU785237.1, on the reverse strand, counting down.
CGAAATTGAGCTCTAATTCAATGCAGTTATGGTTTATTTTACTTTGACAAAAATCTTAAACGTTTGATGAACAATTCTTACGTAATAGGGGGGCATGTCCGAAATGCCCTTTCTACCGAGAAGAACCAGCATGAAACTCGACGAATCTAGAAAGTCTGTCAATGATATCACCAATCGGCATGTCTATAACGCCAATTTATGACGGGATGTCTTGGAACTATGTAACACGAGACAAGTTTAACCAATTTTACGGGACATTACACCATTGCACGCTCTTGTAATTTGACATCTCTCTGGTAGAGGATATATTCTCGTACAATTCTCTAGAACAGTAATCGGTTTAATTATATGCAAAACAGCGAGCGCATCTGTTTACGCAGTGTCGCAAAATCTCCTTTGCATAATTATGTAGTCGAGACTTATAAAATCTTACGTTAGCAAATCTTAAACATCTTCATTTTTTCATTTTAATGTTTAATAAGACGCAATCAGGGCACGGTCGCTTAAAAAATTTGTTTGTTGTATTGAAATAATCCTTGGAACACTAATCATGATTCATGATGCTAAATACTGAATATTAAATATTTAAGATCATACATTTAGCTAACTTAATGCTAATTTAAGCATCAAGTTTAAAGTATGTATCTACCTAATTAATATGGCCTTGTCATAAGTAGGTACAGGTTTGGTTATTGAACCTGATTTTATTTTGATTGCTGGTTAAGCTTTAGGACTTCCCAACAAAGCTTCCAAAAATTGACAGAAATATACGTTATAAACAAAGCTTATAACGTCCTATCAACCAGATGGAGTTGCGGCCGAAATATTTCTTCAACCCGTGGAAATGCTGCCTGAGCGTGAGGGTTGTTACATCATGAAGCAAATCCAGTTGTTTGATGTGTTCATGAAGCCTCGGTCCGAACCGGACGAGCAGAGTGCAGGCGTAATTAACTAGCCCCAGGGGGCATACTACCATCGCTTACCGTATTGTTTTAATATTGTTGACGTTTGTGTCTTAGAATTATAATCCTTATAATAGGGACATCAAGGTTCATGACATAAAACTGACATTTTGAAAAGATAAAATGGTTTTTGCGATGGTAGTAACTAGTAACCCTCCTGTTTGCCTTAAAAATGCCGAGCCGGCCTCGTCCTGATGGTTATCTCCTGTTATAGATGAACCCGCCACTTCCTCCTCGTGAATTTAGGTTTTAAAAATCCGGTGCGAACTGTTTAACTTTCTAGGATGCATATGTTTCTCTCTTAGGGATACAATACCTGTAGGTAGGTACAAGGTAACATCTTTCGTCAAAATCGTTTAAACGGATGGTTTGTGAAAAAGTAACAGACACAGATAGGCACGGTGTCGCATTTATAATAGGTATCGATTACGATATTTATTTTTTGATATTATCTATCGAATATACGGTTTTGTCCATGTCTACAGGTGTAACAACCCCATTATGTCTCAAACGCGTCTCACCGTGGACCACGATCGCCAGAAATATCTGATAAATATTTGTACACATCTTAATAAAACTTGTAAATGCTTCGCCGAACAAAATAACGTGGTCCGTTCTATGTTATATTTAGTATGTTGCCTGTTTTTTTATGAGCCAGAACATCCACGGCACTGTGTCATCTGGCAAAACATGACAAAAATTTATAATAGAGCAGCCCTGCTCTTGTCTAGACAAGTTTTTTATATTCGTGTTCATATTAATACGACTCGTCTGGCTTCATATGGGTATATACGAGTACATATCATACTTAATATTAATAGTAACTAAGTTTCAGGCTCAGCCTTTTAGAAAATTGAGGATTCTGAGGTCAACTTTGGACGTTAGAAAATCGCCACTTTGAAAGCCCCCCCATTTCGCCAATTTTAGGGGGAAAATTAAAAAAAAAATATTTTTGGACTCCATTCCTAATTATCTTTAAAATGATATACCGCAACCCTATGTAACGCTATAAAAAATATTTACTTCGCATTCGCTTCTATGAGAAATAAAGATTTTTATCCGTGAAATAAAGATTTTTATAACTTTTTAAGCCATATTCGGCGGGAGGCCATCGGTTTACATAATATGTACATTTAAATTTGAAGTAATTACGTTCAGTAATGCAGAAGTTATAAGGCTCTGACAGACAGACGGACAGACGGACGGACGGACGGACGGACGGACGGACGGACGGACGGACGGACGGACAAGTGTCAATTCACTCAAGTAGACTCAGAGACCTTCGCTTCGCTCGGTCAATTATTATAAATGCGAAAGTGTGTTTCTTTGTTGTTTGTTGGTTTGTCCTACAATAACGCCGCAACATAGCAACGGATCGACGTGATCTTTTGCTTGGGTATAGTTGAGGACGGAGAGTGACACAGGCCATAAGCTTTTTATCCCGGAAAATTAAGGAATTCCCGTGGGAATTCAAAAACATATTCCACGCGGGTGAAGTCGTGGGCGTCACCTAGTTCTAAATATACCTACCTAACATAAATGTAAATGTTTTAAGGTTAAACCTAGCTTGAACAATGTTCCTATAAAATAATGCAAATAAGAACCGCATACAAAATTCATTAAGTAGTTTTTAGGTACACCGTAGCGAATACACCAAAAACGTATTTGCTTGTGCTTATACCTATTTTGAATGAATCTTGTATCTTGCTATCTAAATATATAGATTTTGGCACTATCTCGTGTTCTTGTATACAACCTCCATCCTCCTAAGGTTATCTGTAAAATATTGCTTTACTAATAAGTCCGCCTTTGCACCCGGCTGTAAAAACAGCGTTTTTATAAATTATACTGTCTATGTTGTTTAATATATTTAAGAATGAAACAGTCTTAGTCAAAATAATATTCTATTATATTCTTGATAATTATCATAGATCTTAGATTTAAGAGTAGAAATTAGAAAATAATATTATCAAACTCTTTTGTTCGTAGCAGTTACGGTAGCAATGTAACAGACTCGTAGACGCAGGTTATATTATATACTAATCTATATGCGCCTTATGTTACAAACGCCAATTAGTTCTTATTTTAATAGCGATTCACGCATTTTTTTAGAATTTCCTCTACATGTTTTCTTTGACTGAATTACTTATTTTTGATTGTTAACTTTTTTTTATTTCTTTTTAATGTTTTGTGTGGCAATAATGCTTTTTTTATCTATCTATCTACTTACACACATACATGTGATGTGATTTATCTATCTATCTATCTATCTACTTACACACATACATGTACTATCAATCCTTGCATGGTCATGACTCATGACTCATAGTTAAGTGCGCATCTGTTTCTAATTTAAAAAAATTAATAGATAGCTATTAGAAACATTTAACAGCGATAAGATTTATCAATTCTATACCTACTTACACGTAGACGTAAGCAGCTTTTACATGAACCTAACACATTACAGCCGTCATTCAATCCAGACTTAATATTATAAATGCGAAAGTTTGGATGGATGGATGGATGTTTGTTATTCAATCACGCCAGAACGTCTGAACGGATCTGGCTGAAATTTGACACAGAGATAGACTAGTGGTTCGCCCCGAACTGAGACCTCGCGGTATCCATATAGTTTTAATAACTATCTTTACGTTCATAGACATCAGTACTATCAGCAGGGCCGGAGATAAAAATTCTATCCCCCAATTTTATCCACTGACAAGAGATAAAATTAACTTATCCACCTCTCAGAGCTCGGCAACAGGGGAGAGGAGAAGTTTATCCCCGTTTGACATTTCACTGGGATTTGGGGGACTATTTATCCACCGTTATTTAGCGTTTTTATTTATTTATTTAGGGGTAAAAGATTTATCCTTTCCTCGGGGAGAAAATTGTCTCGGCCCATGCTAGGGGGGCTATAGACTATTTTTTTATTCCACGTAAGATGGTGCTAAGCTAGCATCTATTATTTGTAAGCACAAACCATTGACTTAAATGTATATTATACATATAAGTCAATGGCACAAACGAATAAACTTTTACAGAGCGCTATCTATTGACATCATTGGGAAGTTCTGTTAAAAGTACTAAAGCTCATTAAAAATTAAATAATTTCGTTTCCTTATAATATTTATCCAATTTTAGTATTTATTGTTCAAGTACAAGATATAATTATTCAAATAATTGATCAAGTTTCAGGATCAGAATTTCAGAAAATTGAGAGTTCTGAGGTCAACTTTGGACGATAGAAAATTTCCATTTTGAAAGCCCCCCATTTCGTCAAGTTTAGGGGAAAATTTTAAAAAATAATATTTTTGGACTCTATTCCTAATTATCTTTAAAATGATATACCGCAACCCTATATAAAATACGCTATAACAAAATATTTTACTTCGCATTCGCTTCTATGAGAACCCCCCTAAAATAAAGATTTTTATAACTTTTTAAGCCATATTCGGCTGGAGGCCATCGGGTTACATATTATATTTAAATTTGAAGTAATTACGTTCAGTAATTCAGAAGTTATAAGGCTCTGACAGACGGACGCATGGACGGACGGACGGACAAGTGCAAATTCACTCAAGTAGACTCAGAGACCTTCGCTTCGCTCGGTCAATTATTGTCTGGAATAGCACATAGGCTATTTTTTATCCCGGAAAATTAAAGAGTTCCCGCGGGTACTTACCAAAAAAGCTCAAACCACGCAGACGGAGTCGCGGACATCCACTAGTAGTTTAATATAACCTTTAACGTATGTGTTACGCAAGTTAATTCGTCATGCTACCCAATGCATAAAATTTAGTGGCACAATTATCTAGTATGGTTTTTCACACGTTCCGGATATTGTCAGCACCGGGTACACGGTAGCGAAGCTTACGTGTATTAAAACTTACCCATAGTCGCGTGATTTTCTGGTATGTTTAAAATTTTGTGGCACATTTATATCAGCTACTATAAGCGATTTAAAGTTGCGGTACGATGCCGTGTAGAAACCGACTAGACGTATGGGGTTAATGTAACTGACATACCCCTACCAGGTGAGCCCGCACTACCATCTTAAACTGCATCATCACTTACCATCAGGTGAGATCGCAGTCAAGGGCTAACTTGTAGTGGAATAAAAAAAAAAGATTTTTTACACAGTTTGATGCAGTTGCCGGGTATAGTCTTCGCCGGCAACACTAACGATTTATAATTATGAATTTATGTGTGTGTTATGTGTAGTAAAAAGCTTAGCCGTCCCTAGTAACATAATTTTCCGGTACCTATTTTCGTAACCGGAACGTGTGAAAAGGCTCTTACACTAGTAAATCTTGAAATGCGCTTCTTATGTAACTGACTCGTAGCGTGCCGTGACTGTCGCCGTTTTGTATGCCACAAATATTTGACCACAATTTAATAGATTGCGTCATTATATGACAATTTACAAAATATCAAAAGTTAAAAGTTTGTGTAAGCCTAATGCTATTTATTTTCGCTTGTTGAAACCTAAAATAGTAGCCTACTCGAGTATTCTAAGGAAGTGAAGCAAATAACTTATCGCATGTGCAAAAGGTCAACCTCACTGATCAACATGTTTCAATCAAATTAACTTGTGAATTGTGATGTGTGTGTTTGAAGGGTTCCGTATAGTAAATATTGAGGGACGAGTGGCCTAGTTGCGATAACGCATAAGTACTATCTGTCGTTTGCGAATCTTAAGCAACTCACCCAAGTCGGTAACTGGATGGGTGACCGAATTTGGAAATCCGAATATCGCCTTTTCGCTTCTTCCGTGCCCGGAGAGCACGTTTTAAGCCGTCGCGGTTATTATCACTAACCATCGACCACAATGACAATGATAACCGTTGAGAAAACTAAGAGTTGAAATACCTAGTGCTCTTAGTCGAGTCGTATGCGGGAGGATCTGGGAATCCGCATTATTATCCCAAGAAAGCCCGTACCATTATGTGATTAATGGAATGTGGGGACGCAGAGAGAGAAAGATAGTAAATATTAGTCCGTAGGTACTCCGTATGATTTTATAAATCTAATCCCTCAAACAATACCTCGTTGAGTAGGTATTTCAAAATTATTTATTATTGTTAAAAGTACTTCCTACCTACAATTTTTGGAAAAAGACTAGGTATCTATTTTACGAAAAGCCTGTGTAACCATGGCGAAATTAGGTCTCAGAATTAGGTTGATACTTCTGCGTATTGCGTACTTTGAATAGCTGTATATAGGTATAAACAATATATTATTATTATGTATAGGTACTCACTCTTATACATAATTAAAATGTATGATTCATTGTAGCAATATTTCGACATGTTTTGCAATATTTTAGAGTAATGCCATCTAAGGCTATCAAAATATTATCAACACTTTGAACCGTACATTTAATATCCTCGATGATGCCCGCGACTTCGTTCGCGTTGATTAAGGCTTTTCGGTTCCCGCGGGAACTCCTTGATTTTCCGGGAAAATAAGTAACTGCTTCTTCGACCTTCCCCAGGATGCAGCCTAACTCCAAAGGTACTTACCTGTAATTTCGTCAAAATCGGTTGAAAAGATGGGCCGGGAAAGCGTAGCAGACAGACACACTTTCGCATTTATAATATTACGGATAATACCTATTTTATAAAAATTGATAACCAGTATTAAATAGTTTTTTCGTCAACAAAAAAAAAGTATTTAATCGTACCTACCTAGATGTCAGTAGGTACTCAGTCTGTAGGTATCTAGGTATAATTAGATTTTAACTAAACTGCAAGCCTGAAATAATGAATGAATGAATAACTACCATCATCAATAATATCACTTACCATCGGGATGTTTTCTTATTGAATGATCCTAAGACGCAAGCGGGCTAACTTGGTAGGGGTATACCTATAGCAGTAATATTTTTAAACACATGTAACACCTACCTACCTACTTAATCGGTATCTATGTGAATATCGAAACCAAATTCCGAATGTTCATGAAATAAATGAATATGGAGGCTCGTAGGTACCAATTTGCCGGTAGGATGACAACTAGCCGCGGCCGAAGCCTCCCACCAGACCAGACCTTATTCTTCCGAAATAGCTCTATTAAAAGCTAAGCCGCGTGAGCCGTGCCTCTCCGATTAATATGGAACCAGTGGGGTGCACAGTATTCGGACCCAGGGAGGCATTGGTTAGGTAGACCTATTTTCAGGCAGGGCATGAATAAAAATAAGTACGTAGGTATGTACCGTCAAGGCAAGAGTAGGCATCTTCTATAATAGGCGGGCGCGCTTCAACCTTAATCATTGCAATGTATTAAGCGTGATTGTCGTCAAGCGCAAGCCTATCTTGCAATAAAAAAAAGTATTGAGATTTTTTAACTGGGGTAAGCAATGCTTTTATGCCTATATGTCGTGAACGTCAGTGTTAGTCGAACTTGTCTTTGTAGGCTTCCACATCGCAACAAATAACGCATGTGAAGGCATTACATTTCCTCTGAGTCATATGAATGTGAATTCAAATAGGTATTATGTAATTGTTCCCTTTATTTCCGCCATACACCGCATGGGTTCCAGCGGCTTGCCATGTGGCCTGCATATTCTGCGTATTTCGCTGATCCACGTGAATCACACTGTAGGTACATGCACATCATTGTGAAAAACATTTGAATTTGATACTACATATCATCAACCTTTTCCTGTTAAGCGCTTTGTGCGTAGTCTTTAGTGATAATTTACACAATCTGTAGGTACATTATAACTTAATTAGTACCTAGCTATTATTTTTCACCCGACTGTACCAGTAAGTAATGCTTTTGAGATGTATGTACCTATGTAATATGTATAAAAAATATGTTTGGCGTCGCGTCGCCTGCAGTCTTAACGGGTTAGTTGTGAGAGTCCTAACCTAACCTAACCCAACAATACAAACAACAAACACAAACACTAACAAAACACTAGATGATGCCCAATATAAAACACTAGATGATGCCCGCAACTTCGTCCGCGTGAATTGTTTTTTTTTATTCCCGCGGGAACTCTTCAATTTTCAGGGATAAAAAGTAGCCTATGTCCTTCTCCGGGATGTACCTGTCTCTGTAAACGGTTGAGTAGTTGGGCCGTGAAAGCGTAGCAGACAGACAGTCTGACACTCTTTCGCATTTATAATATTAGTAGGTAGGTACGAGTATATGGATAAGGGCCACCTTGTTACGTTAGCCTAGTTATTCTAGTACTATGAGTAGTAGAGTAGTTTGGTATAAGTAAACTTTTAAAATCTGCAGTAATTTTTGTTTAGTTAATGAAAAATGCAGGAAAAATGTCTTAGATTCGTATTTCCTAAGTGTAAGTATTGAAATAGATAGAAAGACAAGTAGGCAATCAATTTAAATAACAAACACGTGACAAATAAGTTTAATTACACACATAATATGACATATGCGCTCCGGATTCCGGAACAGCAATACGGCGGACGGCCTCGTGTGGAGCCTTCCAGGAAGCTCGCTGCTTCCGAGCGGAAGGCGGCGACGGAGCGACGTCACTTCCGGTGCGCTACCCGCCCCCCATTACCGCGCCTTATCAGCCAAGCTCGGTTATGTTATTTACTCATTTTTCAAATAGGTATTATGGACAAGAAATCGATAAGTAACTATCTATACTGTACAGTAATTACATACAGTTACCTAATCGATACAACGTAAGCAGCATTCTTAATTTTACATCGAAAATACATTACGGATAGGACAGAAAACACATTCGTAGGGGAAACACGTTCTGCCGCGGTAGTCTGTGCAGCTCCATATAAAATATTACGCGTACGCTTTTTTCGCCTGACTATTTTGTTTTCCATGGTGTGTTTACGCCCTTAGAAGGAATTCTGTCGCATTATAATTAATTATTTGGTTCAAAGTTAAATTAAATAGTAGGTACAATTTGTATCATTGATACCACAGATCAGAGAATCGATACTTTTCAGAGAACGTAACTAATATTGCGTCATTATTAATAAATTAAAGGAAAAATTATAATCTATAATAGTCTTAAGTCTATATAGACCTATCTAACATGCAATAATATAATAACGAAATGTTTCGCATCCGCACCAGACACGCCATATTTTATTTTCTGAATGTATACATAATAATTATTAGATTCAAAGGGAAGTTATGGAGACGGAAGGCCGAATAACTTCCTATCGCTCTCGATTTTGTTTATCGAAAACATTTTGTGCTTGGCAGCCAACACCGTAGTTCGACAGTTAAGACGATCAGGAAAAAGCAGTCAGGAAAAAAGCCTCCGCCGACTGCTGCTGGCTACTTGAAAATTTCTCACTACTGGCTACTATTTCCAGTTGATCATTATATAGCATGTTGTTAACATGTTCAGCAAATCCACACTAATATTATAAATGCGAAAGTGTGTCTGTCTGTCTGCTACGCTTTCACGGCTCATCCGTCCAACCGATTTTAGATGAAATTTGGTACAGGGGTAGGTTGTATCCCGGGGAAGGACACAGGCCTCTTTTTATCCCGGTATAAATTCAAGAGTTCCCGCGGGAATCAAAAAACCTTAATCCACGCGGACGGGTTTCCGTAGGAATTTTAAAAAAACGCGAGGTGTCAGTGACGGTGTCGGTGACGCGAATCCACAAGTTTACCCACTACCAAAAAGTGCTCAACGCGGATAAAGAAGTTTTCACTTCAAAAAACCGGCTTCGTTATAGGGCTAGGAAGATGATTGTTGTAACGTGACGAGCTCAACAGTTCAAATTCGAAAGCAACAGAAACTGATTCGAATCAGGACCTCTAGGAGATCAGTTTTAAGTTTTTAACCACTAGGATTCCGCCGCACCTTAGCAGAAAGCTAACTTGCAATTATCTTGTAATAGCGTATTCTTGCATGTTTCACACCAGGGAGGTCAAATTATTTTGGAATAATACTTAACGATGTAGATAGTTTGGCAACCAACTTGTGGTTATTAGCCGACTAAAAGAGTTGCACTTCTACGAACAATAACACCAAGTACCTATCTAGCTACTAAGTTCATGTGTATATTCATCATGCATTGCTGTTTGATGTTTTGCGTAAGTAGGTACTATTACTATGTAAAGCGTAATGTATGACGATATTTGCGTTTGTGGTTAATCGTGTTGGATATTGGTTTATGGTTTTTCCATATGGCAAGGCAAACACACAGTTGGAAAGTGGTTTCATTATTAAATGCAAGTGCAATTACTGGCTATGTTGATATATTATTTGACATTACCCACTCGTTACACTGGGATGTTGCACGCGGCATTTCCTACCCCTCATCTCATTTGTCCATATAAGTAATGTCCTCCTGACCGAATTTCGGCCACGGCGGCCTATCTACAGAGAGATTAGCCATCTGCGCGGGAGATATAGTGCATACGTGTGTGCGCATACACAGGTGCACTCTCTGTTCCTTTACACTCATAGCCCGATGGGAAAATCCGACACGACCGGAGAGAGGTCAGGCGCAGGACCAACGGCTTTACGTGCTCTCCGAGCCACGGGGGTAAAACACCCGCCAACTTACCAATTCCGGGCTAATACTGAGAATTTCATGTCAACCGCTCAACCCAATACTTAGTTATGGCCCGACCCGCGATTTGAACCCGGGGTCTCGTCAGCCGCAGTCGAATCAAATGAATGAATGAATCAATCAAATGAATGAATAGGCATCTTCTAAGCAAGCGCGCTCCACCTTAGACTGCATCACCACTTGCAAGCAAGTCTGATTGTCTAGTCAAGTCAAGTCTATATTATATTTTTTTTTAAAAGCCGTACATGCTAAGTGTTAACCACTAGTGACTAGTCACTAGAACAACGAGGCAGTCCATATACATTCGATGCCAAACTGTGTGTATTACTAAACTGTGGTGGAAGGTGGTTGCGTGGGCTGTACGAGTCACACAACGAGTGTGACCGGTTCCCAGGTGCCGGATCGTCCAGCGCCGCAATTGTAACGTTAACAATTTATTTTAATTACTATATGCAAAATTGTAAACCAATTCAATAATATAAAATACTTGATTACACAGCTGGAGTGTAAATATCCTGATTGGATTGGATGCGCTGAAGTAAGCGAACGGATTGTCATACCTATTATGTTTTCATTTTGTGATTATGAATATGCGCTAACATGTTTATTAAAATGTTGCTGGGTATGCAGTTGCACCGTGCATATCTTACCTTTTTCTAGTTTTAAAGCATCTTTCGTAAATTATGCGTATTTACAAGGCCTATCATGTTAATAATATAAACATAAGTTTTTAATCGAAGACAACTTCACCTAACTTGTCCTTTACCTACTCCAGCTCAGTTAAGAGTTTAAACACAATGAGTTAGTAGGTATATAATAACAATTACCTCATTTGCTTAGGACACCAAACATAATTAAATTTTACACATAATATATGCATAGAAGGATTAAGTATTCAATCGACTGCAATCAATCAATTGTCTAAATACCTAGCTGGTCTTATTAAATTGCAAATAACCATACAAAAAATCCTGACATGGACGCTTTTTGATAAGTTCTGAAGTGTACCTAATATGTATCTATTAGTGTACCTATTATTATTAAAATAAAGTGAACGACCCAAATAAGTGATTCGCATACACGCAGAAGGCGAACGACGCGCATTTTTCAATTCCTTCTGAAAACCCCAGAAGTTCTGGGGTGAAAAATCCGATTGGTGATTGAAATCCAAATTGGTTCTGGGCCAGAACCAATTCGGATTTCGGACCCATCAATGAAATGACGGTAACGTCAGCTGAGGTTGGCGTTTTAGCTCGAAAACACATTAGCAAGAATAAAATTGATTGGCAGAAAAAAAGTTCACATAGGTAAGTACTTAATCACAGATTAAGGTTGAGTCAGAGAAAGATTGTCTGGAAGAGATTGCTTTCGCAAAAGATTACACAGAAGGTTCCAAAGGCAGACCGCCTTTACGCTTTGTGTATTGTTTAATAATTTTAATGTGTGCAGTAAATAGTACCTAAGTATGCCCGCGGCTTCGCTCCCGCAGATAAAAAAGATATATATATTTTGGTATACAATAAAGTAAGTTTAAATAATATTTAACCAGCTGATGCCTGCGACTTCGTCCGCGTGGTTTAAGTTTTTTTTCATTCCCGCGGGAATTCCTTAATTTTCCGGGATAAAAAGTAGCCTATGTCACTCTCCAGGTCCTCAACTATACGCATACCAAAAAACACGTCGATCCGTTGCTCCGTTGCGGCGTGATTGAAGGACAAACAAAAAAACCAATAAAACAAAAAACTAGCACACTTTCGCATTTATAATATTAGTAAGTATGATTAAATTTCTTCAAATCAATCCTGTTTATTCCCTATTCGAAAAACCCTTAAATAGTTATTACTGATTATAATTACCAACTTACATGCCAAATCTTACCTAAGTCTCAAATAATCAATATAGTTAGTTTGGTTACAGTACAGATAACAGCAATAGGTAATTCAGGTCTCGAAACACTTGCAGTGCGTAGACGTATAACTCTAGGTACAACAAGTGTTTTGAGACCTGAATTTCTGTTATCAGACCACGGAAACATGTTTAATCAATTGTTTTTATATGATACACCGAGGTGATTGACACAATTTTTAATGTAATTAGTTTTCTTTGTGGCTTATCTTATCGTAATAATAGATAGTAGGTATGCGTAAAATACGCGTATTTGATATCTATGTACGTAACCATATGGCAACAATATTCAATTTGTACATTACATGGTGCAATCAAAAAGTAAAGTGCAATTTATCGAATCCACTTTCGAAATAAACTTTATAATAATATTTTTATGTGGACATGCAATTGCACAAGCTTTGAATTATTTTATGTAACTACTAAAATAATAATAACAATAAATATAATTAAGTACTTTTAGTAAATAGTAAAAGGTAGGTATGCAATCATCGTATCAGTTCAGAGGCAATGTACACGTGAACAATCCTGAGAAGGCATCGCATCATCATATTATGTTTGATCGCTAGGATGAAGGGTCAAACATATCCTAGATGACGTCAATCTCTCTTTTATCAACCTAATGCCGGCTCACTACTCAGCACGAGTCTGCTCTCGGAATGAGAAGGGCCGTAGGTTTAGCCATAGACCACCACGCTGGCCAAATGCGGATTGGCAGACTTCACACACCTTCAAGAACATTATGAAGAACTGTAGGGCATGCAGGTTTCCTCACGAAGTTTTCCTTCACCATTTGAAGCAAGTGATATTTAATTGCTTAAAATGCACATAACTTCGAAAAGTTGGAGGTGCGTGCCCGGGCATCGAACCTGCGACCCCGTGGCCCACTAGGCTATCACGGCTTCATGTGACGTCTATACCATATGCCAATGAAACTAAAATGAAACTTTCAAATATCGTTATTGTCTGAGTGTATAATAAACTTGACGAATAGAATAGATTGACGTTATCGGAAACTATTTTAATATATTATATTATATTGTAACAGCAGTCGTAATTCCTTCTTCCATGGTAACAGTTCACAGTATGTCGTAAACGTCCCGTAAGTCATAGAATACTAAAGTTTATCACTATGTTATCCGTCAATGCATTGCACCAAATAATTATCATTTCTCAGAACAGTAAATCGAAACGCGTACAAACTTTTATTGTACATAGCACGAGTTGCTAACCGGAGTTTATAGTTGTAAATTTATAATTAAGTAATTAATTATACCTACTTGATATCAATTTTTTTGTTAAAATCTTGAATGAAATACTTCTGACTTAGCCAAGTAGGTGCAATTTCAACATACCTATTATATTTATTGGCTTTACACTTAGTCATAGGTAGGTACCGATTACAATATGTAAGATATATACATTGGCTCAAGAGTCAAGACAGCCACTTTAGTGTCTTTTTAGTGTCGTTTGAACATTGTGAACCACACCCGCGACATTGAAATAACAAGGCGAGAGACTATTCATACCCTATATCACATAGGTATTAAGCGTAGGCCTAGGCATGGTATAGGCTTTATGCCTACGAATTACGATTATATACGATCATTAGACTAGGAAATTAATAGTATAGAAATGGAGAACACGTTTAAATATATAAAAATAGAACGACTGAACTTTAGATAAGTACTGAAAATTTTGCCAGTTTGAACATATTATTTATTTATTTATTTATTTTTATTTATTTATTGATAGGAAATAAATAATTAGGATATATCTATCCCGTCAAAGATTACCCCTTTCACCCCACAACGTTACTCTGTCTGCCTGCTAGACTCTATAGGACGTCTCCGTTGGATGAATGGTAGAAAAAACTTGAGACTGTGATTTTACCTCAAACCGGGTACAAAACAAGCAAGAAAATAATTAACGCCAAGAAAAAGACAATTTACTCCCCGAGCACGTCCGTCCACTTGTCAAACGTATAATTTCGTATGCTATCGCGACGTGTCTCAGCGTTACGTGGCTGACGTAACGCTCACATAAGGTAATGGGGACAAAGTCAAGGTCTGTGAAATTTCACTTGTGGTGACAAACGTGTTGGAAAACCTTTATTGCATCATTGAAAAGCCTATCGATTTGGGAATTACTTACCACTCATTCAGCTATCAGTAATTTTCCGAATCTTAACTGCTGAGTTCTTGTCGGCTTATCTAAGTGGTACAGACTTGATTTTTTATAAGAAGCTTACATGGTTACATGGAATAGCTTTCATCAAGACATCGTCATAAGTGTCTTCTCTGTTACGCCCCGATCTATTTCATGTCACAGTACAGATTATATATAGATAAAATACACACTTAGAACAATACAGTCATCAAGATTGTCGAAGCTAAGAAAATGGGCTATAAACTTCAGTAACATGGCATAACGACGTTGCCAACGCGTTAATAAAATACTACCGGGCTTAAAGGCTTGGACATTGTAAACGTTGGACGACAATTCCGTTGGATGATAGATCTGACCTGTGTAAAGAAGTTCTGCTGCACTCCCATTTACCTGTTTTAACTCCATTTCAAAGACGTGCTCCACATTGCAGACTATCGGCTATGATATTATTACAGTGAGTTTACCGCGTCGCATCTCTACCAACAAGTGAGAGATAGAGTATTAGTAAATCAATAGTTATTGCGATCGTTACACTGTAGCAATTATTATTTTACCTCTATAGGACCACCGCTTAAATTGCCGCTGTTGCCGTCACTTTGCAGCAGTGTTTGGTGTAACCAAGCCTTAAATCAAGAATGAAACAAAAAGTTGCCGCGGTACATGACCGGTAACGTCTAAATAAGGCGAAGAGTGTACTTGAAAAAAAGACTGAGTCAAGTTTTTCTTTTACTTATCGCTTGGGTCGGTATAAACTCAATTATTATTATCTAAATAGTAATGTCAAACTGAGCTTTGAAGATGGGCTGAAATTTCTATTTCATGTCTTTATTGTGTACTTACGAGTACTTACCTACTTATGAAATTCAATTCGACGCTGACAATTTTATAAAACCGGCCAAGTGCGAGTCGGACTCGCGCACCGAGGGTTCCGTACAAACCTGTAGTAAGTTTTACGATTTATGACGTATTAAAAATAAAAATTACGTTTGTTGTATGGGAGCCCCCCTTTAATATTTACTTTATTGATATTTAATTATTTATTTTGAAAGGTAATATAGAAGTTAATATTCTGTGAAAATTTGAACCGTCTACCTATTACCGTTTTTAATATTGAGCAAAAAAATACGAAAAAAACACGTTTATTGTATGGGGACCCCCCTTAATATATATATATTTTTTTAATTTTTAGTATTTGTTGTTATAGCGGCAACGGAAATACATCATTTGTGAAAATTTCAGCTTTCTAGCTATCACGGTTTATGAGATACAGCCTGGAGACAGACAGACAGCAGAGTCTTAGTAATAGGGTCCCGTTTTTACCCTTTGGGTACGGAACCCTAAAAACCATCGTGTTGGTCTTCGGTGATACCTATTCTGTGTTGATACTACAACCACACTACCTAGCGTACTATAATTCTACAATCAAAGATTTCAGTACTATTTTTTGTTAAAAAAACAGTGGGGTGCTCGCTACTTAAAATCCGCATATTTTTCAATAACTGCTCCTCTTAACTGTTGAAATAATTACTGACTGTCGTTTAAGTAGGCATACGAAACTATATTCGTTTTTAAGCAAATTTTACCCCTTTTAAAGCAACACCTATTTCTATATAATACGAATTTTCTTTATACTTAATATGAAATTTCACGAATATGATGCATGTTAAGTATGTACATAATATTGCTGCGGGAATTGATGTCACTGGTACCGACAATTAAATTGAATGAATTATTTTCAGTATACCTAGGCGTAGAGTATCTACTCCCTAATTATCGAGTAAAGTGTAGAGTGTGATAGCTGCAGCATTTACCTCAAGTGAACGATTAATTCATATACGTATTTAGAAATTCGTCATAGAAACATTAAAATATCATATTTGTCTTCTACTATTAAAAATATTGAACGCAATTTGGTCATGTAAGAAAACCATGATCTCGCTTGTAGGACGCATATTTTCGAAATAGCATACTTAATTATCTAACATCTTGTTTGCAAATTAAGGTCTATTATACAAACTACATGTATCTCGACTGTACTTGAATAAGTTTGTGGCGCGGCGTTGCTGCTGCGCTTATTGCAAATATGCATTTTAGCTCGTAATTGTAATACATACATAGTATCAGCTTTAAGTAGATACAAGGGGCCAGTTTGCATAAGCGAGATCTCTAGATCGCCCTTGCCATAATAAATCATTCCCGCTTTGCATAATATAATTTTAGGTCTTGATAATATTGTTTATGCAAGTCGACAGCTTAATAGTCAAGCAAAGCAAAAGCATGCGAGGTGTTTTGCATTTGTACTGTTTATTATCCACTAGCTGATGCCCGCGACTTCGTCCGCGTGGAATAAGTTTTTTGATTCCCGCGGGAACTCCTTAATTTTCCGGGATAGAAAGTAGCCTATGTGCTATTCCAGACTATAAACTATCTCTGTGCTAAATTTCATCCAGATCCGTTCAGCCGTTCCGGCGTGATTGAGTAACAAACATCCATCCATACATCCATCCAAACTTTCGCATTTATAATATTTACTAGCTGATGCCCGCGACTTCGTCCGCGTGGATTGAGGTTTTTCGGTTCCCGCGGGAACTTTGATTTGATTCCGATATAAGTTTCGATACAAGATTTGGAAGATGGCTACTAATAATAATTAATTGATATGAACTGAGGAAAAACTTAATTCTTATATTAGTCAAAAAATCCCACAAGAAATAGGCTCATAAAGAATTCATTAATTAAATTTGAAAAATTATATCGTAATTATATTATGTCAATATGTTTTACTAGCTGATGTCCGCGACCTCGTCTGCGTGGTTTAAGTTTTTTTTATTCCTGCGAGACGCCAAAAATCACGTCGATCCGTTGTTCCGTTGCGGCGTGATTGAAGGACAAACCAATAAACATACACACTTTCGCATTTATAATATTAGTATGAAGCTACATGAGTGATCGATGAGGATTCTGTAGATTACCCCAGAAGGTTTGTAACTTTTATGCTTTTTTCTATAATTTAGTCCATAAATTAAAAATGTTATGCTCCTATATAAGAGGAGATATAAGTGCAAACATGCCGTAACACTTCTATATATTTACTACAATTTATGCACTTGTCTACGCATAATATAAGTTAACCACAACTATTTACTTTTTGTGATAGGTAGTACCAATGAACTTTATACTTCATAGTTGACTCAGAATCATCGATTTTCCTCCTCTTTTTTTAAAATAATGCAAATCATGTTTTAATCTTTATTACCAGTTCGATTTATTAAAGCAATATTATTCCACTTAATATTACGACAGAAGGTATAGTTTATTTCATATCTCAGTCCAGTTTGAAATTAATCCTCTAGATAATTTTTTACTCTGTTGACATTTTCTCGAGTACACGGTAATCATTATTGACTCAATAATAATCTGTGGTTCTGCAGTAAAATAACTGCAACTAAGCCTATTTGCGTTAACAGGGAAATAGGCCTGCTGTATGCAAAAGCCAGTAGAAATATTAAGTAAAACCTGCTTCAGTCAATAATACAATCTCAAGAAGAGTTCACTCTTTTGAATCAGTGAACCACTTGGAGAAGATAGGTATCTCGTGACATGGTTAATTTATTGGAGCCGAGTGGAATCATGCATAATAATGACGAATCAAATTGATCGAATCTACGAAATTTAAATGTCTGCGGTAGATGAATGTAATAGCACAGAATAGGTATGGTAATAGGTTAGCTGGTGTAGTTAATTTCCTTCATTTCTTCAATGTTATTTTTAAAGACTCAATTTCAAATACACTTAAATCTTAATTGAATTTTATTAAGGTCGTTTGTCAAGATTTACTTTCATTGCAGAACCCCGGTAATGTAGAGTGGGTTCGCACGTAATCGATTTACTTTTTTTTGTTGCGGTTTTACTTTTTTACAACACAACACTGGGCGAGGCAGACTTGCGGGCGTTACGGACAAGTAAACCTGTTTTAAAAAGAATCGCAAAGTTTTGCCGCCTCGAGCATAGATACACATGCAAGATTATACGTTATTTTTTATATTCAGCAATGAGCTTGCGTGTTTAGAATGTTAATACGTGAGCAATTCAGCTCATCGTCAATAAAGTAAATTCATTCCGAAAATAGAGATAGGTAGGTACATATTCTGTGACTCAAACAAACTGAAACTCAAAATGTTCTTTAATCAAAGCTTAAAAAATCGTTAAGTTATCTAAGTTTTGGTAGAGCTACGGCCTACAAAAGAGCCTTAAGTACGCGCGCATATTTTTGTTTGTTAAAAATCCTTGAACTTGATTAAGTATTTTTTCTATAGTCTAAAGTAGTTACTAAGAAAATTACTTAAGTACTTTTATTTTTGTTTGCTACGTCGAGTCTTTAAAAAACCGGCCAAGTGCGAGTCGGACTCGCGCACCGAGGGTTCCGTACAAACCTGTAGTAAGTTTTAAATTATTAAAAAAAAACTACTTACTAGATCTCGTTCAAACCAATTTTCGGTGGAAGTTTGCATGGTAATGTACATCATATATTTTTTTTAGTTTTATCATTCTCTTATTTTAGAAGTTACGGGGGGGGGGACCAACATTTTACCACTTTGGAAGTGTCTCTCGCGCAAACTATTCAGTTTAGAAAAAAATGATATTAGAAACCTCAATATCATTTTTGAAGACCTATCCATAGATACCCCACACGTATGGGTTTGATGAAAAAAAAATTTTTGAGTTTCAGTTCTAAGTATGGGGACCCCCAAAATTTATTGTTTTTTTTCTATTTTTGTGTGAAAATCTTAATGCGGTTCACAGAATACATCTACTTACCAAGTTTCAACAGTATAGTTCTTATAGTTTCGGAAAAAAGTGGCGGTGACATACGGACGGACAGACAGACAGACAGACAGACAGACAGACATGACGAATCTATAAGGGTTCCGTTTTTGCCAAATTTGGCTACGGAACCCTAAAAAGCCGGTTGCCAAGCTACGGTGTACTTACCTATTCTAATTCCTAAGATCATACCATCAAGCATCTTCTAAGGAACTCCTTATACCTACCTAGACGTTATAGGTAATTTTTTAAGACTAAATTATGACTGAGAAAACGTGACTAGTATGCCTATTATTATGTAAAGAATATATGACCGGACTGTATGTTAACAAGTATTCCATGTTTTTATTTTACTCGGATTTTTCATACAATTACTTACTACACTACTACTTCTACTAGTTACTACTACTACTACTAGGTACTTCTACTAAAAGCTACTAAAAGCTTTTGCTTTTGGAAAAGTTTTTGGAAGAATATTTGAAATTTATTTTTCTCACCTCCGGGCGGAAAGCGTCAATTTTCCTCCCGCTGCGCTAAACGAAAATGCCGCTTTCCGCCTCCGTCGAGGAGAAAAATAGTATACACACCACGGGCAGTAAATAAGAAAGCCTCAGATCACATGTTTATTGACCTCGGCTTCGCCTCGGACAACAATTACATGTGATCTGAGACATTTCTTATTTTACTGCCCTAGATGTGTAATGTACTATTGTACTGTACATAAGAAAAATTATAGCTACGTAGTACGTACCTATATTATATTTTATTGATATTAAAGTGAGTAGGTACATTTAAAGTGAAAAGTACGTCATTTCTAGAATTTGAAAATACGATCTTATTATTGAGGATTCTTAGTTTATTTTATAGTAGGTAGAGGTACGTATAGGTATAGCTGCCTACCCTGTTTTATACAAATGAAACCTAGCTGCCTTATGCATAATATTAGTTGTACTTGTACCTATTAGTTATGCATTGCAATGTTGCATGACCGATTTATAGCTTGGTTCATGGGTGATTGATGCACTCGCATATTGCACAAGTGTACGTGTAATACCTACCTACCTAATAGTAATACCTGATTTATCTATTACTGAGTAACTAAGTACCTTAATATTACGTTTTCAAAAAATACCTAGTTTTACCGATGTAATATTAACTTATTTCGATATCATGTTGATCCTATTGGGGTCATGAATTAACAGTAAGTAGAGTGGATACCTCATAATTAATGTTATTTTAAACACTTATATTAATCCTTATACATAAGGTATATGTACCTACTCAATTACAGCTTTTAGCAAGTTGCTCACTTAAGTAACTATTTATAATTACAGAAGCAAACAAACCATTTTATGGTAGGTTAACACATTAAAGATCCTTAGGAAGAGTACCTACTTAATTCAATTTCCTCATTCAGCTAAATATACGTACTCGTATCTAATATATACAATGATTTACGCTTCAAATGTCACGTCTCCTCTTCGTCAACTACCTACCTAATAGACGTGCAGTGCTAGACATAGGTCTCCTATAGGTCCACAAGAGTGTGGAGACTTCTACAGGCCGCAGTCGCAGATCTGCCGGCTCCCTGTCGTCTGTCTGCCTAGTTCCGCTTCAAATGTTTCGTCTCCTCTTCGTTAACCAACAGACGTGCACTGCTAGACATACTCGTAGGTCTCTTCTCGCTTGTAGGGACTTCCAAGTTCCGCAGGCCGCAGTTTTGCACCGCCTGGATCCACCGGCTCTCTGCGACACGTTTATGTCTGTCCGCCTAGCTCTATGTCACGTCTCATTGTAATTAATTGCAATTTGCGGATATGGGTTTTCCCTAATGAAGATTCCGGTCACGACCTTAGTTACAGTATGAAAAATGGTTGTTCCAGCAAAAGGTCCTAATCTTTGTACCCACATTATTATTAACATTGTTATTATGAGTAGGTAACAAGTTTCTCTCGACCTCCAACCATACCTAAGTACTCTCTCTAAGGGAAGCATTTTCTAAAATGATTCCTTAATGCTAATTGCTAACCTACTGTGCTTTGGCTATTAGAACAGTAAATTGATAAAGCATTAATATAGCAGATTTTACATTATACGTAGATTTTATTATTCACGGTTCCTTGATGCTAAGGTATCTACAACTACAGATACACAAAAATACTCTAGTGGTTATCAGATACTTCTAAGAATGTACTTATGACAATTTACGTGCAGAGATACTTTGCGAAAAATGAAGAAGCGACTTTATCTGTTCATGCGGAATATTATGCGCAAGGATTCGACTTGTCATTGGATCTCTTTAACTTTCAGGTCACGGATCTTTAGTAGGTACATAGTACATACTTATATTGGGTTTTTTTTTAAATATTTAACATATCCTATACAACTTACAAGTTACAAGTTCATATTATATAAAGTTTATATCAACAGCAATCTTAAGTACCTACATAAGATTGCGTATTACCTAATATTAATATAAGGTATTATAAATACAGAAAAACGCTTTCACAACCTCTGTTCAACCGATTATCATGAAATTTGGTATAGGGATAGTTTGTATCTCGGGGAATGACTTAGGCTATGCACACTTTTTATCCCGGAAAATTCAAGAGTTCCAGCGGGAATCATAACAAACTAAAACTACGCGGACAAAGTCGCAAGCATCATCTAGTTATTATATATGTATAAAGAACTTACAGAAAATTTGGTCGACCAGATGTGCTGCTGATTATTAAGTACTACTACTAGTTCTCACTACTAAAAAAAATACGCCACATAGTAGCGATAAAAAATACCAATAATTAAATTTTGTTCATGTTAACTAAAATGAATTATCATATCTACGAATATCTACGAACTTGTCATACCTTTAACATGTTTTACTGATGGACAGTAAGTGTATTGCTGATTTTTTCTAATCGTCTAAAAACGGCCATATAATATAGGTAATATGTTGTCAGATAATAATTAATCAGTCCCACACAAAAATTGGCCATCCTTTTTCTACATATAAAACAAATTAGTAATATCATTGATGTAGAATTTTAGTACCTAGTAGGTAATATAGAATTAAATATTTTCAACAATAGCTGGTAGATTCACATGACTCTTGAATTGCACTCCATTCCAATTAAAAATCACGCGATTAATAGTCTCGTCAGAAACCAATTAATTAAATGTGGTGACATATTCTCTATAGACGAGGAAGAGTTGCACAAGGAAATAATATAAAGAATAATCTTAAAATATAATATAATATGACGTATAATTTAACAGGTAATAAGGTATATTACCGTCGTCGTAACAATTTTTGGTTTAATTCGTTAAAAACTTTTAAGTAATAATTAATCCACCAAGTATTCGAATATAATATTGAACTCGTTATATATTTTAAGCATATCCAAATTAAAAGAAAAAACCTAGATAAATACTGCTACTAAAAACCTCTATATCCGTCAGCAATATATTATATTATATCGTAATTGGCTATTATTTTGTCTGAATACGTAGAAATATATACATACATATATATATTCTCATTGCGTATTCTCGTACTTTGTTTGCTAGCACTGAATGCCAATGAAACCTTTTATGTATTTTTTGTATCAATCCAGCCATTGATGGAATAAACAATTCCACAGGTTGTGTGTCACCTGTTTCACTTTTAAAGATAACCTGTTTTTAAAACGCATTCCTCACAAATATACCACGGACTTTATAATTATTCATATATACCTGTATACCTTCTATAGATACGCACATCACATAAAGATATTCATTCACCTATGCATGAGTAATTACCTCTTGGAAAATTTTAAGAAATTATTAGGTACTTCTGGGGTATTGTTCTTTTTGGGTTTCTTCAGAAACTGTATCCAAAAACCTTACATTACCAAATTTCGTGGCAAGTATTTTCTTGTGAAACACATTTCTTTTGAACTGCAATGGAATTATAAGTTAATTTCGATGTAACTTTGGTAGCATTAAATACCGGAAATTCAAACACCTCATTTTAAAACCAACAAAACCAGCGAATCGTGAGGAATGATCTTAAAAGCTTGCTCTTGCGCAATTTTGTCAAATAAAAGAAGTTACATTGTTTAACAAAAAAAATATCGGTCAATTCAATTCGAGCTCACGAATTCGTTCCGAGGTTCCGTGGCCAAGCACACCAATTTAAATTGCTCGTGCGTACCTATTTAAAAATAGATGTTGAGTTTAAAATATGCAACTAGGTAGTCAATTACTGCTGAATTCAAGGGTGTGACGCATATATTAATCGTTTGTGCTGGTTAAACCAGGTCAATAAATGGATGGATGACTTTAGATAATCCCTCCTATATGAAGCTTCTTTCATGTATGAAGCTATGGGTCGTGGTTAGTATAATTCATCATCGTCATCTCGAAGCTTACCACATTGTTATCATATGACATCCCTTGCTATTGGCCCTGGCCGTCAGCCACCACCACCACCACTACAGCCCATTAACGTCCCACTGTTGGGCACAGGCCTCCACACTCATAGGAGAGAGGGAATTAGAGCTTAGACCCACCACACTGCCGTCAGCATTGAGTAAATATTGTACAGCATAGACTCTATGCCATAGAGTATTGAGAGTATATTGAGTAGAAGAACTTTCCATAGTTTTTTGCATCATCATGAACCCATCGTTAGCCCACTCGCTAGCACGAGTCTCCTTTTACAATGGAACTCAAAAAGGATTTAGGCTCTAATCTACCATGCTGACCAAGTGCGTATTGGCATTTGCCAGACTTCACTCAACTTGAAGATCATATAGGGTATGTTCCGAAATACACTGCGAGCATTATAAGGTGTGACGTCAATTTAGTACACTGCGAAGCTGTTCCTTTATAGTTAGGTATACTGGTTACTGCATAAAACGGAACGCGGTCAGCACTGAGAGCACCTTACCTCGAAAACGCCAGTGCTCACAGTACAAAAATGGCGACGATTTATGACGTCATATATTTCCCTAGGATACTGCGGCAGTTTACTGTCAGTCCATAACGGAACGAATTTCTCCACAGTAAGAGCACTGAACAGTGCTCGCAGTGTACTTTGGAACGCACCCATAGACAAGTCTCAGTCAGGCAGGTTTTTCGATATTTTGATAAGCCCTTAATGACCAAATTTCAATAACGTAACGAAAATAGATCACTTAAATATATGTAGTTAGATACCACGTAATGAAGTCGCAAGTCGCAACAACACTGTAACCGATCAACCAGAACCGTATAACCTGTTTTTTTGTTCATATTCGTCTGATATGTCGCTGAGTAGCACAGTAGTTTGATAATTATTATTCGCTTTACTTCCTGCTTCATATCAGAAACTACATTGTGACGTCACTGCAGACTACAATTTTTGCTAATGGCGGTTACATGCTAACGAGATGTTTTCAGATGGAATTAAATAATGAATTAATCATAATGAAGCAGCAACTGACTAACGATTACATTACAAGTTCGATTTCTAGCGTTTCTTTGTTCGGGTAGGCAGATCTATATGTTGTAGGATAGTAAAGTAATTATAATGAATTGCAAGGCAGATGGAGAAGGTGAAGAAGAAAAATATGATACAAAAGGAAAATATACACATAAGGAACGGATCAAGCAATTATGCACTTACTGTTGAGCACAGAATAGGTAATTGTACCTACAGGTATATAAGCAATCTTACACCAAAATTAGAAGCGGGTTTAGCTTTAGATTTGTCGTGTGTAGACCACCAAACTTCAAATAACGAGATCAGTGGCGGCGTTAGGCGTCGGCGACGTTGGCGACCGCCGACGGCCTCGCGCCTAAGGGGGCCTCGCAAAAATTTTCTCTAAATTATTTTAATGTTTATTTCTTGACTGGGAAAATAAAAGGGGCCTCGAAAAGCTGATTTCGCTGACGTCCAAGTTTGGTCTAGCACCGCCAGTCGCCACTGCAAGAGATTATAAACGCGAGATACTCGTAAGTATGAAATGCATATTAAGCTGAAAATGAGTTATTTAAATCATTAAAAATTTTTTTTAAAAAAACCAGCTTTTATCGTCCACCACCACCACCACTACAGCCAATTACCGTCCCACTGCTGGACACTGGCCTCCACTCTCATAGGAGAGAGGGAATTAGAGCTTAGACCCACCACGCTGCTCCAATGCGGGTTGGCGGGCTTTAACGACTATTATCATGTTAGTGATAATAACCGGGACCGACGGCTTAACGTGCTCTCCGAGGCACGGGGGTGAAACATTGCCAACTTCCTAACTCCGGGCTAGTACTGAGGATTTTTAATCAGGAAAACCCAACACTTAATTATGGCCCGACCCGGGACTCGAACCCGGGACCTCGTCAGCCGCAGTCGAACATGATAACCACTAGACCGACGAGGCAGTCGAGGCAGTTTTATCGTCCGCCATATTGAATATATTGAGATACATTTTTATTTTTCGTATTTTTCTCAGCAAACTCTTATAATTGATACCCTGATTTTTATTAATCATAGCGGTGCATAAAAAATAGTGCATACTACTTCGCCATCTTTGGGAGTCGATTTGAATGACGTCACTTGCATGCATTAATAGATACTATGCATTGTTATCCAAACTAAAAAATAGCAAAATTCCAGCTCAATCGGTTGGAGATACCTAATTGTTTTAATAGACCTGGGTGAAAATATAGGTACCCAGTGAATCCAACTAGCAATGACAAAAACCTTTAAAAATGAAAATTTAAGTCCAGTCTACGAAATGATTCTAAAAAAAGTAAATAGAAACTTTGCATAAACTGCAGGAAATCGGTACGATTAAAGGTGAAATTTGAACAGCTAATTATTTTGGGAATTCAAAAGCTGAATTCACAAATTGGATCCAAAAACCAAAGCTACTTTATTTTGGGCTTGTTAAAGCATAACATCCGACACACTACACCTTGTTTTACGAAATACAATGTATCGAACGTGTTGGATCCTTTGTTCAAACGACACTTTGAAAGTTAATTAAGCTTTTATTTAATCCAACCTTTCTTTGTTACAGTTCGATATATCCAGGTACTTACCGAGAAGTGACATGCTTACTAATTATGATAAACTTGAACTTTGTAAGACCAGGCGGACACCTGGGACAAAGAAAATACTTACATAATAAAATGTATTATTAATTTAAATGAGCAGAAAAATATACACTTACTGCAGCTTTTCTTTTGGAATTCAACTTTTATTCCTTACTAGATGATGCCCGCGACTTTGTCCGCGTGGATTAAGGTTTTTTGATTCCCGCGGGAACTCCTTAATTTTCCGGGATAAAAAGTAGCCTATGTCCTTCCCCGGGATATAACCTACCCCTATACCAAATTTCAGCAAAATCGGTTGAAAAGATGGGGCGGGAAAGCGTAGCAGACAGAGAGACAGACACATTTTCGCATTTATAATATTAAGTATGGATGTAGGAAAGCGTTGTGGCTAGGGTTGCCAACTTTTTTTACAAGAAATAAAGTATATTCAGGTCTATGAAGAATATTAAACAGTATTTTAGAAAAATGAACAGTATTTTATTTATTTATTGTTTTAAATACATATTTTTTAGAGTCTCTCGCACAACTTACTAATTTACAATCTTTTTTAAAAACTTCATACGCCTCATCACAATTATAACTGAAATTAAAATAAATGAGGAGCTCATTTTTTATTAAATTAATAGATGCTCTATTTCTATCCTCCCGCCACTTAGCATTCATTACTGAAAAAACTCTTTCAGTAAATGCTGAGGTGGCGGGAACAGAAAGAAGATATGAGACAATTTTAGTTATATAGGATAGAAGCAGGCGTTACTTTGCGGAAGTCCATGATATTGAAAATCACAATCGTGCATTGTAGAGTCAACATCTCCTGAAGATGCTCCGGTGTCGGAGTGAAACGTACGTTGAGGGTATTTTGGAAGATTTATGTGGTGTGGAGAATATCGCGGGCTGCAAGTTCAAGACACGCACTGTACCACATAGATTTACCTTCTGTGGCGGATTATAGCGAATTAAACTTCTAGTTTTTTCAATTTTAATTATGTTTTTAAATTCGTGATGTTATTCTGTAACTTGACAATATAAGCTATGTTCCTGATTAATTAGTACGTAAGAATATATCGTTGGTTTTAATATGAAACAAATAAGGAGAAAACATGTCATTTATGTCGTAAAAATATGCAAAACGCTATGCGCTTACATTTAATTTTGGGAAAGTATTTTGAAAATATTATTATCCAGGGACCTAGATAAACACAAGTTCAATCTAAATAATTGCATAATATGGTGGAAATATTTCCGAATCACAAATTATATTGGTATTACGTTTGTATGGGCAATTCACTCTCCGCTGCCGTCTTAATTAATGTGTTTGCATTTTGATGCTGAAAACAGTATTTTGTATACTTTATTTTTGTTCAACAGTAAAAAGTATAATTTAGTGAAAAACAGTATAATACTGTTTAAAACAGTATAGTTGGCAACCCTAGTTGTGGCACCGCTTTGGCGCCGCGCGGGAGCCGCACCGCACCGTGTGGCCTAGCCCTAACGCCCAAGGCTATGTACGCAAGATTTCAAAAATTTCGTTCAAAAAAAAAGAAAAGAAGGTACCCTTTACATTTCCAGGAAACAAAATGCCTGTCTTTAGAAAAGCTATGTCTGTGTGCCAAGATCGGTTCGGAGGTAAATCTGTGAAAAGGTTACAGACAGTCAGACACATAAATCGTATACAAATCCATACTAATATTATAAATACAAAAGTGTGTCTGTCTGTCTGTCACGGCTCAACGGTTCAACCGATTTTGATTTCTGGGGAAGGATATAGGCTACATTTTATCCCGGAAAATCAAGGAGTTGCCGCGGGAACCAAAAAAACTTAATCCACACGGCCGGGCCTCTAGTTATTAATGTGGATTTATCAGTAGGTATTGGTAAGTATAGGTTTATTGAATTCGTAAGAGCCTATGGTTGGAATTATAAATTAATTAAATTGAATTGGATTTTATCTTAGTTTCTTTTGTCTACAGTGCGCAGTAGTATGTACAGGGGTCTGCTCCTAGTTTGTTGACTATAGATTACTCGGCACTGGCAGGCCTCAGTCCCAACCTTGAAAGTTAAATTGCAACTTTGCCGATAAACGGGCCGGCTTGTGATCCAGTACTGTGTTTATGTAAATTATACGATTAACATATCTACGGCAAAGAACTAATTGGCAATCGTAAGGGCGAATATTCATTTACTATACATACAATATTACTTATATTGACTTAATGCTGATTATACATTAGGTAGGTAGTAGGTACTTGCCTAAATCTAAGAGCGCATACGTCGAATGCTGCTAAAAATGCGTATGACGTCAGCACAGCAAGACGAGTCGCAGGAAAAGCTCACACTAAATCAATGCTACTCATTCGGATTTCGGAACCGACGACATTATAAGACGATCAGGTGAGTGAATGAAGAAATATTTGAAGCGCTCTGGAAAAGTCCTATTCTCTAGCGATGCTAGCGACGGACGCAATGATGATTCTAGGGATGGGCCCATGCAGGCTGATAAACGGGTGCATGGATGGATGGAAGATACACATGACCTTTTATTGCAGAGTCTGTTGCAGTGAGGGCCATGTGACTCTAGATTTTGACGTCAGGTGATGAATTGGAGCGGCTATGGCGGCGTAAAGCGTGCGGCTCAGCTGTAATGTGCGAATAGCACTAGCTAAACCATCTGATAGTTTATGGGTAGCCTTTAATTAAAAGAAAACAGCCAGTGCCGCCGCTATCTAGCGCAAAAGTAAAATAATCTTACTTGGGTTATCTGTCACGCACCAAATTTAACTTTGGGTTTCGATAATTCGGGGAACGATCGATATTTTAGGAAAAGATTATTACCCCAAGTGAAATAGTGAATCCTATTTTTATTGAAGAGATAGTACACAACTTCATTCCTATTTTAGGTTTCTCCGTACACTTCAACAAAAGAATCGGTAAGTAATACTATGTTAAAATAACCTATTATAGTTTGAAGTACCTACCTTTGTGTAAGACCTAAACAAGGTCAAGGAAATACCTTCTTCGATGTAGAGCTCCTGTATATCAATTTTTATTGGAAAATATTGTTACTGTTTGACCTTTGCGTCGCGAGAGGCGTAAATAGCTGTGTGATCAGCTTATATTGCTCTCAATGGTCATAAAAGTATTTTTAAGCTGACGAGATATTGCAGATACCTACAGCTAGTAGCTACACATTTAAAACTCATACAGAAATGAACGAGTGAACTTTATACCTTTTGGAAAATATATTTTACCAATTCGGCTGATAGAAAAAATTTTTTTTTTTTTAAATATAGTCTTATTTGAATGTAACTTACTTTTTCTTAGAATAAGAAGGGCTCAAGATACATTTCACCACGCTGGTCAAGACGTGCGTTTTGACACACTTCACATACCTTTGACACAGTTTTGAAACCAATGCAGATTTATCTCGGTATGCAGATTTACTCGCGAGGTTTTCCTTCACCGTTAAGTGATATTTACCCATTTAATCCATTTGGAATAAGGAAACTGTTATTTTTTTACATTATATAGGGACATTGCAATTACACCGAATAATACTAAGCACATTATTGTACTCTGTGTTATTACAAAATAACTACATAATTGATAAAACGAATTCAAATAAAAAATTTGAATGTATCTTCTACTAGCTGAAGCCCGCGATTTCGTCCGTCGGTGCTCGCGGGAATTATTTAATTTTCCGGGATAAAAAGTAGCCTAAGTGTTGTTCCAGATAATTTATCTCCGTTCCAAATTTCAGCCAAATCCGTCCAGTAGTTTTTGCGTGAAAGAGTAACAAACATACAAACTTTCGCCTTTATAATATTAAGTGTGATGCAGTCGAAAAAGTTTTGTTTTTCATGTACCTATTATTAGTGGTACGAATGGTATTATTTTGTAATTTTAACCTTCATAAAAATTCTTAACATAATAGTAAAGATTTTAGCTACTTTTCATCGTTAACTTCTGTTTTATTTTAGTTTCAGAACATTTATATCTGAGTGTAGTATGTGCACGTATAGTGTCGCAAGAACCTAATTCAGGTGAGAGGCGCTTGCTCAAGTCTCTAGCCAACAAGGAAGTGAAGTGATGGTATGAACTATGAAGCAAGCAGTGAGTAGTGACCTTGGTATGCCGCTTGCGTACTCTTCGCTCACTCACTTGGTGACGCTCCGAATAGTAGTTGCTTGCTCATCTAGCCTGATTAAGTAGCAACATCTAGCGTAATTTACTGTTTATAAAAGGACTAAGAGGCTTACTGACATAATCAACGTATGGCTCAAACTGCTGCGGAAAAAAATGCATGCAAGCTTTTTCTAAAAGCATAAAATAAGCTCAATCGGCTGCGTTATAGAAAATAATGCATGCAAGCTTTTAACAATTAACAACGTCCAACGGACACTGCCACGTAGGAATTTTTGAAAATTTTAGGTACACCTAGGTCCTAGAGGTTTAAAAATTAAAATGGGGGTTCAAAGAGAATCATATTTAAATAAATTCAGTCAAGGTCAAACTTGTAATGGGATAAAAGATATTTAAAGGGAAAAGTCTTGAATCTCTCATCCAATGTCTAAATCATCAACGCTTGGACCTAGAAAGCTGAAATTTTGGCACAGATTTTTCAAAATTTCCACGGGAGCGAAGCGAGCGAATAACATTAATGAAAATTCCTCCCCTATGGGGGTAAAGGTTAAGGGTTCCAAGAAAGATCATACCTTTTGTACACAGGCGAATTATCGGGACTATACATCTAGTATCTTCTTACCTAAGTACGGTAAGTATTTCTACATTTTGATATGAGCAAGTATCGCAGCAATTTTGATTTGTTTAGCGTAGTGGTGTGCTGCGGTGTTATGAGCGGGAGAAACCGGTTCGATTCCCAGCAAATTCAACCAAGGGAATAATTTCTTAATTTACTCAGATCTCGTTTCCAGGGAGGCTTTGGCCACGAGTCACGACTAGTCCTCACCCTAATAGGCACATGAACGATCGCTTTTTTAAGAACGTCTAATTTTTATAGGAGATAACGCTTGGACGTCTGAATGGAAATGGAAATTTCGTAGCTGTCGTAGAGAATTTTCCGGAATAAGTAAGTATAATGGTCTCAGAAACTTATAAATTTTTACCACATGATAGTGTTGAGTAGGCATAGCGTATGTCACGTTTTTGCGTAGCTCGTACTATAAAATTAATGTAATACGGCCATTACACATTTGAAATTTAGAACACGGTTGCGTCGCCACTGAATAATTCCAAATGTCATTTATTTATGTCGAATTTCGTACCTATACAATTCGTTGTTATCATAAAAACGCTGAAGCTCTTTTGTTAGCGTTTCGATCACTGATGTTCTATATATAAAAATCATTGGTTTCGGTGCACAGTATTCGCACAAGTGGCGAGAATATGGGACACGAGATGAGAGTCGAGATGCGAGAAAAGCTCGTCACCACAAAATCAATCATAATAGTATACAGGTCACACAAACTACCATCTCACGTCTCCATGCATTGCCGAAATAAATACATACATAATATTCTAGTATTTTATTCTTAAAATATTAATAATGAGTGGCAAGACGTGCTGCGATGACGAATATGTTAAAATTGGATTCAAGCAAATCATAAAGAGATATTCACGAATCTCTTGTAGCAGGTAACAATAATATAATTATTGTCCTTAAATTCTAGGTAAGTACTCTGTACTCACTTAGTTTCTATTTGCACGGAAAACTTTTTAAAGTTTCATTAAGTATTTTAACGTTTAAACTATCGTAAGTGATAATACATAATAGGGCTGATTCTGTAGTGCACAATCTCTAAACTAAACTAAAATTAGAGCATTACAAATATTGCTATCCCTTTCATAATACTCCCTACGGAAAGGGATAGCAATATTTGTAATGCTCTAATTTTAGTTTAGTTTAGAGATTGTGCACTACAGAATCAGCCCCAATATCCGGATAAACTCACGTGTCTGTCGAGTAGCGGCCGCGTCGCGCAAACAGGCTCATGAATAAGGGTCCCGAATAGGTTCGAAACTAGTCGGGCATTTTTCCGACAGAACACGTGAGTTTATCCGGATATTATGTATAGTTAAAATTTCATTAAGTAGGTACCTAAGCGTAACCTTTCATTACACAAGTGTATATTGTAGCTATATTAAGTAGTTATATAAAACGAAACTACGGCCAGAATATAAATACAAGCTGATTTAAGCCCGATGCGTAGATAGCCATTTACAACCGTTGTCCATGTGAAGAAAAACACGATTCCCCTGATTCGAAAATTGCATACAATTTAGTCTAAACGAGGCACAATAGTGGAGAGTTTTGCTTTAGGCTATCTTTTTAGTACCTGAAATAATCGCAGCCTATTATTCTATTTCACGCGTATCAATGTAAGTCAAGTATCAAAGTAATACCATTCTGTGGTAATACTTTAATTAAAAACAGCAAGTACTTTGGTTTTATTTTACACTATGATGCCCGCGACTTCGTCCACTTGGACTAAGATTTTTCTATTCGCGCGGGAACTCCTTAATTTTCCGGGATAAATTGCCTATGCCCTTCCCCGGGATACAACCCTGTACCAAATTTCATCAAAATTGGTTGAACAGATGAGACGTGAAAGCGTAGCAGACAGACACACTTTCGCATTTATAATATTAAGTATGATATGGATTTGCTGATTTTTGCCTCCTTTGCTTTGGTTTGAAAATGTACCTACCTATAATATTGGGTGGCCGGTTCCATAAGACCCAATGATTTAAATTAGAATAAGGGTGCATATATATACTAAAGGCGAGACGAAAGGTGCATAAAAGGTGCTGGTGAAGAAACTAATGGAAATTTTTGAAATTAACTTTAAAAGTTCGAGCCCTAATAGGTAGGTATCTAGTAGTATTAAATGACGATTTTATTTTAGGCTCTACGGATTGCTTAATTAATTTAACTACACTAATTGACTTCTATACAGCACGCGTTATGATGGAAAGTTAAATCACTTGGCTGTAAGTATGGTTTGGTCAATAAGGCAGTAACAATGAGGCCGAGAAAATTTGCAATACTTACATACCTACCAATTTGGACTAGATTATCTCCTACAACCAAACCGATAAAACGGCAATCGAATCTGGGATCTTGTTTACCAGACAGACCAGGGGCAGACATTCGTTGTTCACGTCGATAAGGTGGTAAATTTAGGCCGTAAACTCGCAGAATATGCCAATTTGGACTAGATTATCTTCTACAACCCAGCCCATAAAACGGGAATCGAATCTGGGATCTTGCGTTACAGACAAGAGCAGGCATTAGTTGCAGACTAAGATTATAATGGTGGCTGCTGGTTTAGGCTATCTCCATAATGTCTGAGATGATCGGAGCTCGTCCGGAGTACTTACAAGGACTGCATATCGATAGGATTCATCAGATAAATACTATACCTATTCAAAGACTAGCTATTTCAGGTTTTATCGTCCGCGTTGTTTTGTAAAAATCTGTAAAAAATACTGTATACAATAATATACTGCACGACTCAAAAGCTCTGATGCATACCTACCTTCGATATTGAATTTTATTGACTTAAATAATCGTGATAAAGTAGAAGGTGCGTACATAAATTCTACTGTAGTTAGGTAGGTACATAATAAAGCAATAAAATTATCTTGCTCATGAAAATGTACACACTGCTTATTCATGGCATACACGTTGATTGTATCATGTATGTCTGTTATTGTCAAGAATAAAGCTTCGTTTACACCAGAACAACATGATGCGGCATTGTGGCATGCTACAGGGCTGCAAGGTAAAATAATTACCAAGCAAGTAGGTACTAATGTTAAAAGTTTTAAAAAAAAGTCTGATTGCTTGCACTTGCATTTTGTACTGCATCATATCTGGTGTATAATGTTTTGAAAATCCTATCTTAAGAACAAGAAAATATATGTTGTGAAGATCCTATAGACACAGCTTTCAGAGTAATTCTTAAACGGAACTTTGTAAAATAGTCTTGGAAACATCATCTTTAGGACCTATTCAGTGATAATATTATGCTACGCAATGTGGGATGCAATAACCTAGTCTATATTCTACCTCTACCTGGCGGTAGAGACAAAATTTTACGTACTTTTCGCTACGTATTCGTTTTGTTCTTGACAGCTGGTAGTTAGGTTTTATAAAAGTAAAACCTGGCCTGACCATAGCACGGTGAAGACAAATCGATAAACACCTCACTGATTGGGAGGTATGATGAACAACTCCCGCCTTTGGGAGGATGCTTCGAGGCGTATCTAAAGGATCCGGCGTACATACATAGTACCATACGTACCTAGACAATCGTGATAAACGTATTACTTACGTGACTCTATCTTTGCTGTCGCGTAGTCTGGTAAAAAGTAGCAAGAGTCGTTGATGCTATAATTCCAATTCTACAGCACGATGTCTAGGCAACTATGCATATTATATTGCCGCAAAATTAATGTTTCTTGTAGCATGCCGTCTTGTCGCAATGTTGCTGCTCCGAGGTGAAACAGCCATTTAATGCAGTGTGTACCTATGTATAGTCGGTAGGTACTATCGTAGACTGTAAAAGTATCTAACTCCAACGACTTATTCCCAAGGATTATGCTATCTTCCGGTTACGACGTTAATAATATGTGTTTTACTGCATGCGTATATTATTTCCCTTCACTTCAGAGAATATTTAAAACTCATTTCGAATATCACCAACCATTTCCGACTTATATTTGCATTTCCTATCTGAGCTGATTCCTTAAATAAATTTCAAAGCGAGCCTTATCAAGTTATCGCTGTCAAGTCGACACATTAAGCACTATTTGCCTTGTGAATTGATAAGCATGCGGGCTCTGGTAATCGATATTGCACATATACCAAGAGCTCACCCAAAAAATAGAAACACCAATAGTACCCACCAGTATATTGTACCCATCAGTACATTGGTGACGACACTCTAATTTTAAGGTCTAGCTCCACTACAGAGGCGAGGCGCGGCGCAGCGCGGCACATATCGGCAAGTATTCTTTGTATGAGGTTGTATGGAGCTGGACCCAATTTAACGACGCGGCACGGAGATGCACTGCATGATGCAGCCCCGTACAAACTCATAGAAAAAATACGTAGGTATTTGCCGCTACGTGCCGCGCCGCTCCGTGAATCTCAAGTGGGGCTAGCTA
This sequence comes from Erebia ligea, assembly GCA_917051295.2. Lineage (NCBI taxonomy): Eukaryota > Metazoa > Arthropoda > Insecta > Lepidoptera > Nymphalidae > Erebia > Erebia ligea. Next base: position 8,943,115 of record OU785237.1, on the reverse strand, counting down.
GAACTTTAGTGCTTATTGACGAATGCACGACGAAGTAACATTTTTAAGCTACATAGAAGGCTAAGTAAGTACTATTTTTATAATCAATGTTCTAACCACATAAATAACGTCTTTTCTTACAATCTTTAGCACTATGATAGTATATTTTTTAGTGTATTCGTTTGTTAAATATTAAATAGGTATGTTTTGTCATCCCTGTTTTACTAACATTTACTTCAGCTACTTTCCTGTGCCATGCTGGAACGTAATTAGGTAAGTAATAAGTATGTATGTGTCTATCTACTGAGTTATTTTTCGTAGGTTCTTTGGCTATAATGGTCGACCGTATTTATTCGGTTGAGTTATATATCCGAATATGATAAACTACACTGATACTAGACCTTTATAATATTATGTCTGTTTCATTCAAACCTACAACCCATTATTAATATAATTATATCCATAGGCAAAATATCCCATACCTGGCATCATTTAATTATTATTCTTGTCATATTAACTTATCAAATAATTGACGAATGATAAAATGGATTGATTGTAAAAAAAAACAAAGCTTACTTAAATGGAAATGAAAAATAAATATCATGATTAATAAAACTATATTATGGACCTATCAACCTTTTTTGAATTGCTTAAAGAAGCAACGTAGAGACCATGCTAGTTGTAGGATTTATTCGGATCCTAAGAAACTTGGAAATATACTGTTGAAGTTGGAAGTGATGGAACTGTCTATTCCAATCGTAAACAGTAGGAGCGGTAGATAGCTCTATAGGTATAGTTTTTCGGAAAACGTAATGTACATTAATAGGCATCAAGCCTTACGATTGCAATGATGGATTCATTAACAGCTATACAAGATAAATAGGTAAGTATGTCTTTATAACCAGAAATATCTTTCAAAAGTCATAAGAACAACAATATAAATTTTCAATATTTTACCGTCGAAGGCGCGAACTTTAATGGGTACCTTCACTTCCAGTCAAGGTGAACTCTTGGACGATCTAACAAAACGACGAATATTATGTACATATTTACGTTACTTGTGAATCAAATTTAAATTGCTATTCAAGTCGATTGCAATGACATTTCAGCCTCCTATCGCTGACCCAAGATGACTAAGCGCTTACAAGAAAACTCGTTTAAATCTTGATGATACTAAGGCGAGAAAAAGACGATGAAATATATTACGAAATGAGAGTAAAAGAGACAGTCTGTAGCTCATCCCTCCTTTTTAAGTGGGAAGTGAGGGCAGAGCGATCGTGTTGAAAGTAAAAGTGAACGCTTTTCTGTGTTGTAAGATCGTTAGACGTTATTTTGTACCCTACAGACCTTGATTTCCTTAATCGGATTAGAGAATATTGTCGTAATAATTTATGGAAACCGGATTCTCGATTTGAAATATTCTGTTAGATAATAATTTATGAGAGTTATTTAACACAGGGTTTATACAACCTGTGGTTGTTATTAGGGTATAGTCACGTTGCCGGTTCCAGCTCTACTATTCGGTAGATGAATATCGAATTCATGAACTATTTAGTCCTAAAATTTATATTCATTTTTTATTATTAACCTTGACTTCTTACTTACTAGAGCTTTTCTACTCGAGAGTGTCACGAAAATATTTTATTTAATAGGTAAGTCCTAAAATAACTGACATAAGGTCCTAAAGACTCATTGAAAATAGTTAATGAACTACATAGTTAAAACTTTGAATCAATAACAATTTAATTTTATAACAAATGTATTATGAGTAATATATTATTTACAGAGTTATTAAGATAGCAGCGTTTAATTATAAACGATTAAGATAGTCGAATTATCGACAAACCACTACCATTTAGGTACCTATTAATTATTTACTTTTCATTCAATAATTATTTTATTTGTTTTTAAGAACCTCGCACGGACCTAAATCTCACAATTTAAATGGTTTACTACAGCTTTAGAAATAATTATACGTATAACAATTTTTTTTAGGTTGGTTAAAATTGCCTGCGGTAGAGATCAAGTTATGGTCACGTTTTATTTGTAATTTTATAAAAATGTCCTTTGTAGTTGTACCTATGTCCTTTTTTCGCAATAGAGTATTACATAGTATTAATTAAAAGGTTTACATTAAATTAAATGATGATCGGGAATTTTTTCGAAGAAACCCTGTGGGGACTCTTTGACTTTCCGGAATGAAAAGTAGGTTCATCTATAATTGCCATATATCCTTGTGTCAATGAAATTGTAATTTTTATTTTCAAAAGAGCATCCACCGAGTTTCTTGCTGATTCTTCTCGGTAGGAACGACATTCCGAACCAGTGGTAGATTCACTCGACGATTCAAAAGCACTTGTAAAAGTTTATTTGATTAAAAAACATTTGAATTTGAATTAATCTGCACCAAACTTCCTTTAAATTGGTTGAGTGAATACCCTTTTTATTCGTCGCATAAAATTTTATATGGTAAAAAGACCGTAATTTTTCATTTTTTTAATGCAATCTACACCCCTGAAGATAGAAGACCCAAGTTATATTAAGACCTAAATGGGCCGTGTTTTTTTGTACACGAGTTATTTTCAAGGTTCGTAGAAGCACCCGGGCGTGCCGAAGCAAACAACGTTTACTCATATCAACAATCGTGAGTTTGTCATTTGGGCTTTCAACTCGGCGGTTGACTCCTTATCTCTAGATAGCCTCGACCTCTTCTCTTCCCCTCGAAATTTGCATTTTGAACCTTATCATACGGAAATAGAGACTGCGCAAGTAGTAGTACGCCAATGTAACGCCTTGTGCAATGTATGCTATCAATGATACTCTAACAAGGAAGCTTATTATAACGTGGATGTGCATGTGATATTATGTAATGTAGAGAAAAATCTGAAATAGTGCAAAATAAGTATCGGTGGTTATTACAGTATTATAAGTAGTGTTTATATTAAGTAGTTAGTATATCTACGAATGAGTAAGATTTTTTTTGTATGTACTTTGCACTGAGGAGCCACAGATATCAGATTAGCTATCTATCACTTTCTAAAGTTATTCTAAGAAATCGTTTTACGAAATCGCGAGTTGGTACTTAAATAAACTTACTATAAAAATTCATCGTAATACGATCTGCCTAATAAAATACTTGAGCTAATCAGTCGGTGGAGTTTTTATGGCTTAATAAAACCCTTATCTTATTCCATCTTAAAAACGCATAAACGATCTTTAAATCTTAACGCTACTTGCACTCGTACCAATAATTAAATTATTTAATGTAATTGCGCAATTAATTGTCAATTTAAGTACTGAAATCTTATCAAAATCTAGCCAATTGTCCTCGATTGCGTATTGTAAATCGTGTTTAGGCATTCAGTGGGTGTGGCAACCAGTAGTGGCAATTTATAGCAACAACCGTCTAACAGCGCCTTTATATTTTATAATGCTCTGGTACAACCCCGATACTGGTTTATTAACATTTTCTATCGGGAAATCAAATAAAAAAGTCTAGTATATTACAGAAGTAATTTAAGACGCGTTGTGGTGAACGCGAATCTGCTTAGATAAATAATTATGTACCTACTATACAACGTGTTTATAAGCAATTCCTATAACTTCGAGGTATTGAGCAGACCACTTATAAGAATCGAACTGCATAAGAAATATTTTTTAATATTTAAAAAAAAAAAAAAACAGTTTTCATACAAAGTAATTCAAATATTTCCGACTATTTATGTTATACACACCTTTATGTAATAAAAAAGTAATTTAATAAAACAAAAAACCCGACTGCTTGGATACCAAAAAGTATAAAACAAGACATGTATTGAAGTATTTCATTATTATCAATTTACATCGTATAATAATATTAATAAAATTTATCAAGGCGCAGTCGCACGTTAAGGTAAATGTTAGCTTAGATTGGACGTGCGACTGCGCCTTGATAAATTTTATTAATATTATTATACGATGTAAATTGATAATAATGAAATACTTCAATACATGTCTTGTTTTATACTTTTTGGTATCCAAGCAGTCGGGTTTTTTGTTTTATTAAATTACTTTTTTATTTCAAACTTTTTAGTTCAGTATTTATTGTAAACAGGCGACGTTTTTTCTGCCCGAAGTTGTACCAAAGGTACTATTATAGATTTTGTGGTAGCATTTTAGAGCATGTGAATAAGCAGCGGATTCATTTATTCGTAATGACTACCATGGTGATCACCATAACCATCATCAAATTTGCATAATATGTTATAATGCTAAAATAAATTTGGTTTGGTAAAGTTCGTGAATCTGCTATTTTTTCGACAGAGAGAGTGAATTAATTTTCGAGAGTCCTATCGCAGCGACGCGACGTCACTAGACCTCGGCATTTACCGCGTCCAATCGCTTTCGTAAGCCAATGAACGTCGGCCACTTACGAAAATGCCCGTGAACAATGCAAAAAAAGTATTTTCAAAAACACAATTTGTACGTATTTAGTACGTAGCCAAGTAGTAATATTTAGGTATAGTTTAGTATTAAGTCGGAACCAATATTTTAATAGACATTAAAAATTTTAGTCGTAAGATATTATGTAAGTCGAATATGCGCTGCATGTGGCATTGATGAATTTATTGATTTTTTGACTGATCGATTGAAGGAGTACAAATCATCAAGTTTTTTGAGACTGGTTATGTCGTCACATTAAGCTTTTACAATGATATTAAGTTACTACCGTAATATTATATTGTGAGAGTAGGTACGCGCCCCACCTTCACCCTTTTCTATCCGCTGCCGGCCGCGTCATTTTCTGTTGAACGTTACTGTATTTCTATGATATCTCATAAAATATTCATCTAAATTAAATGGTGTACAGAGCAATTTTTATCTTAATTAAATACTGAAGATGACGAACATATTTATTTTGATAAGGATTAATACTATGTCGGTAAAAACACCTTCACAAGTAAAGCATAGTTTTAAACCAAGTTTGAAAATCATAAAAATGTTTATTGTTAGTCAGCCTTAAAAGTTAGATATATGCTATCGCGGACTTTTTTATAGAACTTTTTAAGAGAAACTATTCCACCATACATTATTTTCGTGTAACTTTAACTATTTACTCAGCGCACGCAACGAAGCTCTCAGATGAGACGATTCTTTCCGACTGAATTCACATAATTGCAATTTTCGTAGGGATCTCTTATTTTTTTAAAAATGAAATATGGCCTATTTTACATGTTAATAATGTAGCTTTCTATAAGTGATATAATTTTTAAAATCGGTTGAGTAGTTTTTGAGATAATCCAAATCTTTTCTCTTTATAATAGGTATCATACCTAGTTTGATAGATAGATGATTTATGTAGGAACTTTAAACATTTCCTTTGAAACCTCGTAAATCCTAAATTATCATTTAAACGGAAAAATGGTTTAAGGAACCTAGGTGTGATTTTAAAAGACCTATCTAACGATACCCCACTTGCCTATAGCCTATCGACTTTCATTTATTAATTGGCTTCTAGTGGACGCCATTTTGTTTTTCTCAAATTCGGCCTCCATAGTGACACTCGGAAGATTAAAACAAATCTAGTGGTGCAAGTACTATCAAAATCGGTTCAGCCGTTTTTTCTGTAGTGCGACACAAAGGATTACAACCTTTGAAACCTCGTAAATCCTAAATGATCGTTAAAATGAAAAAATGGTCTAGGGAACCTAACTCTGATTTTACAAGACCTATTCATCGATACCCCACTTGCCATAGTTTATTGACTTTCATTTTTAAATTTGTTACAATATGGCTTCTAGTGGGCGCCATTTTGTTTTTTCTCAAATTCGGCTTCCGTTATGACACTCGGAAAATTAAGACAAATCTAGTGGTGCAAGTATCATCAAAATCGGTTCAGCCGTTTTGTCTGTAGTGCGACACAAAGGAATACACTAAAAATGAACCTTTGAAACCTCGTAAATCCTAAATGATCGTTAAAATGAAAAAATGGTCTAGGGAACCTAACTCTGATTTTACAAGACCTATTCATCGATACCCCACTTGCCATAGTTTATTGACTTTCATTTTTAAATTTGTTACAATATGGCTTCTAGTGGGCGCCATTTTGTTTTTTCTCAAATTCGGCTTCCGTTATGACACTCGGAAAATTAAGACAAATCTAGTGGTGCAAGTATCATCAAAATCGGTTCAGCCGTTTTGTCTGTAGTGCGACACAAAGGAATACACTAAAAATGAACCTTTGAAACCTCGTAAATCCTAAATGATCGTTAAAATGAAAAAATGGTCTAGGGAACCTAACTCTGATTTTACAAGACCTATTCATCGATACCCCACTTGCCATAGTTTATTGACTTTCATTTTTAAATTTGTTACAATATGGCTACTAGTGGGCGCCATTTTGTTTTTTCTCAAATTCGGCTTCCGTTATGACACTCGGAAAATTAAGACAAATCTAGTGGTGTAAGTATCATCAAAATCGGTTCAGCCGTTTTGTCTGTAGTGCGACACAAAGGAAATATACATATATAGACTGATGAACACATAACCCTGTGCGTTCCGCAGTCGGGTAAAAAGCGACAACGTCGCAACATTTTTACTAAGGGATTGCGGTGCGCCTTTGCTATTTTTAACAATATCGAAATAGGAGAATCTTACTGATGCACTTAATTTTTTACCTAATTACCCAGTTATGAACTTTAGGGACTACGGTTAGGAATAGAATTTGTCTACGAGCTTGGGTTCCGGTTCGAATACCAAACAAGGGATTAAACGAAAAGTAGTTAAGTAAGTTTAGTAGTATTACAAAACATAAAAGCGAAATATTAATTAGGTAGGAACTTGCTGACCTACGTTTGCGCAGTCAAAAAAATTGACGGAATTGTACCTACTATTCACTTGTGTGTATGTTTTTAATTTCGAGTATGGTAAATACGCCGGTATTTAAGCTTGAGTGAATTTAAATCGTATTTAATTTCGAGTCAGCATTTTTTACTTAGGTATAATACCTACCTTTTATGAATAGCGGTGTAGTCTTTTTATTATCAGGTAGTAGATTTTCAATATCGCCAAACTGTAAACTGTAAAAGATAAATCTGAGGAAAATTTATGTTTTATCGTTTGCGGCAAGACTTTATCGATGCCGACAAGATAGCTTCTACTGGCACATCACTAGTTACACCGTAGGATATTATTCAATGATTTAAGTTTGGCAACGTCGCAAAAACAAGGATGCGGCATATGGGAAACAATTTTGGATCTATTTATAAAAGAAAAATTATTTTCTCCGAAAATATCCATTTTAGAACACATGTTCCTTAGCCATTTTTGATTACTTTTCGTTAAGGAATCTAACCCTAGAGTTATAGGAATTGCTCATAAACACGTTGTATATCCACTCATACCTTTGAGAAATCCCAATTTTGTATACTTGCATTACATATCATCATACTAATTGACCGAGCGAAGCGAAGGTCTCTGAGTCTACTTGAGTGAATTTGCACTTGTCCGTCCGTCCGTCCGTCCGTCCGTCTGCCAGAGCCTTATAACTTCTGAATTACTGAATGTAATTACTTCTCATTTCAATATATATATATGTAAACCGATGGCCTCCCGCCGAATATGGCATAAAGAGTTATAAAAAAAATTATTTCAGGGGGGCTCTCATAGAAGCGAATGCGAAGTAAAATATTTTTATAGCGTTACATAGGGTTGCGATATATCATTTTAAAGATAATTAGGAATAGAGTCCAAAAATATATTTTTTTAATTTTTCACCAAAAATTTGTAACGGGCTTTCAAAGTGGCGATTTTCTAACGTCCAAAGTTGACCTCAGAACTCTCAATTTTCTGAAAGGCTGAGCCTGAAACTTATCAATTATTTGAATTATATCCTGTACTTGAATAACAAATACTAAAATTAGATAAATATTATAAGGAAACGAAATTATTTAATTTTTAGTGTGCTTCAGTATTTTTAACAGAACTTCACAATGATGTCAATAGATGGCGCTCTGTACAAGTTTATGGATACCGCGAGGTCTCAGTTCGGGGCGAACCACTAGTATTACACTTACTTCAATACTTTAGTATACCTATTACCTACCTACTTATTATAAATGTGAATGTTTGTCCGGCAGCCAGTCTGCCGAAGGCAGAGGATGAAGACACAGTAGAGGGTTCGAATATCTGTGCTATAATCAGTGCCCTATCCTTTTTCCTGTAGGTAAGTTTTTAAAAAGGAATCCATTTGTTTCCTTATTTTACTCAAGACAGAAGGTGCTCATACCTACCCATTGCAAGATACAACAAAATTTTTCCACTTACGCATGAGTATTTAGATTAAAATATACCACATCCATGGTTTTGCAATATAAATCATAAATCGTCGAAGCTGCACGTGTCTCCTCAAACCAAAACTTAGTCCTTCAAAATCCTATGTTGATTCGTATTCGTAAATAAAACATAATATTATGGGTATAACTTCGCGGTCTAGTTATAGCTTGCTGTGGTTTGGAATTGGGTATAGTCAAAGGGTAATGGTTCGAGTCCCGGGTCGGGCCATTTTCAATTGCATAATCTCTTTCCAATCGCATCAGATTGGCGAATTATTAGACTCAGTGGGTATCTAATAGTGTGCCCACTTGTGCACTTTAATCTCTTCAGCATAATGATGAAACTTCCACTGAAAATTTCCGTGCTTTATTTACTGTGAGTTTAGTCGGAGTTGAGTCGTCGTTAAGTCTGCGTAATGTGCAATGACATTTAAACCTTGGACGAATTACTTACACAGATCGAGAAATACGTTACGATTTTCTTCGACAGTAGGTAAGTGTGGGCCTCTGAAAGGGATCCACGGGACTAAACTGCAGGCAGGTGACTTTGAAAGAATTAGACTAGATATGCGCTTATAGACTATTTTTTCTCAGCACTTGGACAGCCAAAGGCAAATTCGCATTTGATATCTCTTTGAAATAAATTCTAGTACTCACGTAACAGCCCTATAAATAATTACCAACAAGCAAATTACAGAGAGTTCGTAAACTCGACAAAAAAGTAAATTGTTTACGCTAGAGAATAAGCTCGCAAATGCTGCAGAGCAGGATTATTTGCGCTCAGGAAGCTTATTACCATCACTTAAGACAGTATTATTTTAATATTGTTGACGCTCTTATTTCTGAATTATAAACCTTATTTTAGGGACGTCGAGGTACGTCATATAAAACTGCAAATTTAAAATAATGCTACTTGAAATGATGGTAGTAATTCCACAGGGGGACGAGCTAAATGTAGTTGAAGTGTTCTCGGAAAGCTGTCGGTGGCCGCGGGCTTTTGTTTTTGAACGTGACTCGCGTCTTAGAAGCACACAAATTAACTGAATTCGGCCCAGCTTGCAAAAGTTGAGTTTTAATTTGTCGTGGCGACATTTGCGTTTAAACGTTTTGCAGCAATATTGAGTGTCTTTTGCACAAGAATAAGTTCTGCAGTGTTTGTTTTAAAAATTACATCAGTTCGGGTCAAAATGGAAATATATAACATCGGGATGGGAATATCTTAAAGCCGTCCGTCCGAAGCCGTCCGAAGGTGATCGTAAGCTCTTAAGCAATGCTAAAAAATAAGAAAAGCCATTGAATTTACCAGGACGTTTAAAACATTCGAATTGGTACATATAGATAGATTGAGATACTTAGATGCTAGATCGAGATAATACGGTATCAAGATAAAATACTACGTAAGAACCCGATTTTTACAATTCAAGAAATAAACTCTAACAAGTGAATTACAGGGTATTCGAGGACGTAAAAAAATAGACAGCTTACGCTAGAAAATCAGGTCTTGGATGTTGTAGAGGTGAATTATTTAGATAAGGGCGAAACACACTACGGACAGGACAGGAGTCAGGAAAACACGTTCGTGCGAAATGCCAGCGTCGATTGGGAAACTCGTTTTATCCGGTCGGCCTAATCTGTGCAGCTCCATATAAAATGAGCGCACGGACTTTTTGTCAGTCAAAAAAAATTGTCTTTAGTGTGTTTTCGGCGTAAATGCAGTTCATGTGTTCTTGGAAAGATGTCGGTGGCCGCGGGCCTTTGGTTTTGAACGTGACTGGCGTCCGTAGATGCACGCAAATTACGTTAATTTGGCCCAGCTCTGGCGAGGTGCGGTTTGACTCATAAAGCATTTGCTTGTGCTTATGTTTTTAGAGCAAGAACCATTCATTGTCAGACACTTACTACGATTGCAACCCCCTGTCAGACTCCCTGTTGTTTTATAATTTAAGAGTGTTTGACAGGGGATTGCAATCGTAATAAGTGTCTGACATTGGACAACGTGGTTTCCAATATTATTCCAAAGAAAAATATAAAAAACGGAGCTTAATACGAATTTGAGGTGCCACCTTTTCTACCTGAGACCTTCCAAAGCAACCGCGATCCAAACTTCATAGTCGGGGATCGTTTATACCTCTAACTCTATTAGAGACATAAATAGAAAAACTTTCAGCTTTAATAAAATAACGAAGGTCTGATCGTCGCGGGATCTTGGACCATTTAGAAGGTATTGTTGCGTGTGGGGTTTAAATTTTAGACCATTCACCAGACACTTACAAGTTCAAGTTTGTAAATTGTTAGTAGATACTTAGTTCAGACTTGTCAAATCGACCATCAGGCTGTTCAATAACCCGTCGTTGACCTCATGTTTCGCTGTTTTATTTTTAAAGTCATCACTACTCATCTTTGCACATCCCTGTTAACAAAGAAGCCTGATATACCAGTGGCTATAATATTAACTCTATGACCAGTGGTCTGTCCGACAACCAACCACAGGTATAGCGGTTGGTAGTCGGACAGTTCAAGACAGAGTCAGACTGTGGTACATGTAATTAGTGACGATGAAGTTTAAGATGAAAGCGGGCTAATTTGGGAGAGATATTGCAGTTTAATAATCTACTAATTTTTACGAGGAATCGTACCACAACACTATAATTTAAACGCTTGGCGACTGCTAATTGGTCAAAAAAAATTTTCGTGCGTATGTAACCTACTGGAACCAATAGCACGCCGGACGTTCGGAACCGCCAATTTTCGACTTTACCACGACGATATAATCGGTAAGGTGGATAAAATCGTTTCATTTCATAGTGTACTTATTTGACAATACTTACTTACTCGGAATTCGAACTCAGAACTCTATGATGAATCGGATGCTCCCTTAAGTGTATTCTAACTACTCTAGGCACGCTTCATAAACCGTTATAATCATCGTATAATAATCACATTGTTGCCCTGTTGATCCATTTTAAAAGCCCCTTTCGTGTTAAATAAGGCGGTGAGGGGAAAAACTAGATTGGCGCACCGCCATTATACCGGGCATGCGGGTAGTTCACATCACCCGCGCTTCCCCACTGGTTGTTTTTGTTAAGCGGCGGTTGGCGGTCTTGATTAACATAATATTGATTTTTGCTCTGATAAGCACGGCTTTTTACAATCATTATAATGTAGGAAAAAAGATCTAGAGAATAAAATTTTTCCATTTCTTTAATTAGGTATATTCTTACTAGAAAAGTAGCCTATTACATTCCCCGGGGTGCTACTTAGCTACTTAGGTACCTCTGAGTATACTTACCTCTATACAAATAAATTGTTTTTTTTAATATTGTATAGGTACCAAATTTCGTCAAAGTTGGTTGAACAGATGGACTGTTAAAATGTAACAGACAAAGTGATACACTATCGCATCCATACTAATGCGATAGTGTGTAAAATCAAAATTATCTGACTGCCTGTGCCTGTATGATGAAATCTCGTATAGGGTTTCCTGGGTTGCAACTTGCATACCAGGAAAGAACATAGGGTACTTTTTATCCCGGAAAATCAAAGAGATTCCATGGGATTTTTAAAAAAAACATAAACCCAAGAGGACGCAGTTGCGGCCATCATCTAGGTAACATGGGTGTACTGGCATGTTATTAGGTAGGTATGTGTAGGATTTTGTATATGTAAACTCAAGCAAAGGTGGACTAGATAGGTATTTAGGTATGTACCTACCTACTTAAGATTTTTAATTAACAATTAAATGTATATCATGATATCTTAATATAAGTAGTAAAGGATTAGGATTTAAATAACTCGATACAAATTATATTCAGAATAAATAAATAAATAATTCATACCAAATGCCAAGAGTGGAAAATTTTGAATAGGTGTGAGAAAAATAGCCGGGACATAAGCAATGGCGGGATGAGGGCGCGAAAAGCAATAAAGGACTGTTAACGGAATTTATCATAATACATATGTTAGTGCTCTTGAACTATAGTATAGTGTTGGGGCTTGCCACCCCGAAATAATGCAATCTGCGTGAAGGGCATAACATGCGGGTCCTCATGAGCTTTAACATGTTTTTATCCATGTATAACCCAAGCAAAGCATTATAGATCTACATGTAAATAAAATATGGTTCAAATTAAGTATTTTTTGGTGACCCGAAAATTGCAATCTGCTATTAACGTGGAAATCAAAACAGGGAAGATTGATGCCATGGGAACTTGACGTGGGATCCTGATAGCTTTATAATTATTATTAGTTATTTATTATCGCTATCAGAAAAACTGGCAATCACGGGGACGGGTTGATTGGGGTAGAGAGTAATTTCTTTTATAGAGATTGCGTACAAACAAGCTAACAGATCATCTGGGATTATATCGCCACAGGCAAGCGAAATAGCGAATAAAACTCACGCATATTGTGCTTACAGTTCACTTGATATTTTATATTTTACTACATGATGCCCGTGGATTAAGGATTTTTGATTATTTTACTCTTTAATTTTCCGGGATAAAATATAGCCGTATGTCTTTATTTTCAGGGTCTCTCCATTCCTTTCACCCGTTGCATTGTGGCGTGAAGGAATAATAAACATCCCAGCCTACAAACTTACAAACATCCAAACTTTCACATTTATAATATTAACGTAAGAATATAAGATATCTTTGGTAAACGATAACATACATATTTTATGAACACGCGTAAGATAGAGTCGTTCAGTTTTGACTATGGAGTCATGCTAGTTGCTAACAAGCGCTTAGTTTTAAATACTGTAAAGAAATTTAAGAAAGCCCTCACTTTTTTTGGATGTAACGTCCATCATATTGATTTTGTTCGTGTAAAATGTAGCTTAAGTTACCCGGACAATAATAACGGATCGATTGACACCTCATTTATTTAAATCGGCTCAGTACTTTAGTCGCTACGGTGGAACATACATAAAGACAAACATACATCAAATAAATATTATAAATGCGAAAGTTTGGATGGATGTATGGATGTATGGATGTATGGATGTTTGTTACTCAATCACGCTCCAACGGCTGAACGGATCTGGATGAAAATTGGCACAGAGATAGATTATAGTCTGGAATAGCACATAGGCTACTTTTTATCTCGGAAAATTCAAGAGTTCCCGCGGGAACCGAAAAACCTCAATCCACGCGGACGAAGTCGCGGGCATCAGCTAGTACTTACATACATAGACTGCTAAAATCAACCCTTCCTTTTGTTTTTGTCGTAGTCCGGTAAAAACTTAAGACTGTCATTATTTCGTAAAGGGAATAGGTATAGTAATAGTTTTACCTACTATTAAGTAAGTAGGTACCTACCTATTGATTCCACTGGGTTGTGTTTTTCCAAAACCTCATCATAATAATTTTAAAACTTATTCAACGATATTTTCGAATCGAGAGTATTACAAACCAAGTATATACCTAATTTAGTAAATGTTTTTTTTTATAAAAGCAACCACCGAGTTACTTGCTGGTTCTTCTCGGTAGGAATGGAATACCGAACCAGTGGTAATAATATTGAAGGTTATGAATTGGCAACACATTATTCTCGAAATAAGGGACATAGAGGTGGCGTATGTATATTTGTTAAGAAAACAATAGGTTACAATAAATTAGATTGGCTAAATGAAAAATCGGTTGAAAAAGTCATCGAGTGTTGTGGGATTAATATCCCAGAAGTAAAATACTTGATAATTTGTGTATATAGGCCGCCAAATAGTAATTTTAATGTTTTTATGGAAAAATTAGAAGAAATTTTATTTAAATGCATAAGAAAGGAAAGAAACTTGAACAGAAAGTTTATATTAGTAGGCGATTTTAATATAGATTTAATGAAGAAAGACATGAAATCACGCGCATTTTTAATGTTATTACATAATTACAATTTAAAATGTACCATAAATGAACCTACTCGTATTACTGTCCACTCTCAGAGTAATATAGATAATATAATAACTAATGCAAAAAAATATGATTCAAAGGTGATACATAATGGTATATCGGACCATACGGCGCAAACTATAAAGCTTCCCTGTTCTCTAAGCTACATACGTAAATATTGGTTTGTTCACAAAAGGAAAATAGTTAACAACCTGGAAATTTTTCTAAAATATATCCAGCAAGTCAGCTTTAATGAAGTTTATGAACAAAGTAATGTAAATATGGCATATAATAAATTTATCGAAATATTTTTACTTATATACAATTTATGTTTTCCTCTTGTAAAATGTAGAATGACATTTAGGAAATCAAAAAGATGGAAAACCAAAGGAATAGTGAAATCGTGTAGAAATAAAAGATCACTATTTTTACGTCTACAAACTATAAAAAAATCACAAAATGAAACTAATCACTATAATAAATATAAAAATATTTTAAAATCCTCAATTAGAGTATCTAGACAAAGGTCTAATCAAAAGTACATAAATAGTAGTAATAATAAATCGAGAGCCACTTGGGACCTCATAAGATATTATACGCAACCCCAAAACGAAGTCAAAGAAACCATCCATCAAATAAAAGATAATGATAAAATTATTTCAAACCCAATTGATATAGCCAATTACTTAAATGATATGTTAGTTACCCAAAATGTTAGTAATGATTATGTTGACAAATATGCATCTAACTCGTCACTTGTAAATAAATCTATTTTCCTTTATCCAGTAGACAGAAGCGAAATTAAAAACATTGTTAATAAATTAAAAAATAAGAAAAGTTGTGGCAATGATAATATATCGATTCAAGTAGTTAAAAAATGTGTAGATTATATCACTTCACCGTTGATATTTATAATAAATCTTATGTTGGAAACGGGAGAATTTCCAAATAAATTAAAAGAAAGCATAATTAAGCCCTTGCATAAAAAAGGTCCAAAAGATGATGCAAAAAATTATAGGCCGATTGCTTTACTCCCATGTTTTGCAAAAATTTTCGAGAAAGTAATTTATACCAGACTAATGAGTTTCTTTGAGAAAAATCAAATTCTTAATGAAAACCAATTCGGCTTCCGTAAAAAGAAATCTACATCAATGGCTATATTTAAATTTATGTTGGATGTCTGGAGTGCTATAAACAAAAAGAAACAATGTATTGCAATACTATTAGACATGTCGAAAGCCTTTGACTGTGTTATGCATACTGTACTAATTAAACAACTGGAACGCATGGGTATTCGAGGGATTGCACTACAGCTTATGGAATCATACTTAACCAATAGAGTACAAGCTACTGAATTAACAGTATTTAATGAAAAATCTAAAACACTCGTTCAAATTCGCTCTAGTTACAAAAATGTAATAATAGGTGTGCCACAGGGCAGC